>CM046730.1:2044080-3297830 GCA_025584915.1 Monochamus saltuarius | reverse complement strand
TATTTTTTTAGGTAAAGGCAAACCAATCGCCTGTTTCCACATGAAAGGAAAGTATTGTCTCTCAATACAACAATTAATTATGTGAGTAACATAGCGGTCAATAAAAGGGCTGCAGTACTTCAACATTGTGGGAGTAATATTGTCAACACCAAATGCGTCTGTTTTAATACTGTTCAGTATTGAATGAACCTCATCTACAGTAGTGAGAGAAAATTTAAAAGATATATCTTTATCTATCCTATTATTATTATAAAAGATTATTTGATCATCACATTTATTAGAGACATTTTGTAAAAATGAAGCAAAGTAGTTGTTAATCTTATCAGGGTCAGCCAAATCAAAAGGCAAATTCTTATTTTTATTTGCATTTATATTAAGTGTGTTGAGTGCCTTCCAGGTTTGCTTATAATTTTTTTGAGAAGCTATAAATTCTAAGTACCCTTTCTTTTCTCGACGAACCATAGCAACACAGAAATTACGAAGATCTTTATATTGTACCCAATCAGTATGTGCTCGTGTACGTTTAAATTTTTGAAGGGCCTTATCCCTTTGCTTCATAATTAATTTTAAATTTGGGGTTAACCAAGGAGCCCAAGGTTTTGTAACTTTTACATTTTTAATAGGAGCATGCACATCAAATACAGCTGTTAAGAATTTATTAAAAATTAATATCTTTTCATCAATATTATTTTCATAAATTAGCTCAAACCAAGAGAGATTATACAAATCATTTAAAAATTCATTCAAACTAAAGTGCTTATAACAGCGATAGGATATAAGTTTAGGTGTAGTCTTAATTCGAATAAATTTTAGATTACAAAAACCATTCTGTGATCCGATATACCATCAGCAGAAATGGTACCAAAAGATTCAACAATATTAGTATTGGTAATAAACACATGATCAATCAATGTACTGGAAGTGCCAGTGATTCTAGTCTGTTCATTAATAATCTGAGAAAAATTGTAAGAATTAAAACAAGGTTCAAGAGGGTTGTAAACATTAAACAAATCAATATTAAAATCACCAAGGCAAATAATGTCACCAGCTGTGGGGCAAACTGTAGATAATATATTATCAAATTCATTCAGACAATAATTAAAATTAGTTAATGACGTCATCAATTATATTTTTTCCAGAAACATACCCAAAATTTGTTCCTGTTAAAAAGCTCTTTTTTCTAATAAACTTTTATTAGAAATTTTTTTCTGTATTACTTCCCGTTTAAACGTTATGAGCAATATCGTCCTAAAGAGTCTTCAAAGAAATACCACCTAAAAATCAGATTAGCGGCAGAAGGATAAATTAGTCGTTGGAAAATAATTGAATGTTCGTTGATTAAAATGCACAAATGCACTACATACATATTTCAATCTATTCTCTATTCCTCTCATTTCAAGACACAAATCCAATCTTCGCCTTCTTTGTGGGCTGTTTATTAACAGTTTGCCGTTTAACTCATTACAAGCGTTTGTGATTTTTTCCTTGAAATGATTAATATCTGGTGAAGGTGTTTTGTAAACTTTATTACACCCCGAGGAGTGTTAGATCTGGTGGCTTTGCGGGCCACTGAATAGGTCCATTAATCCCAATCCATTTTTCTGGAGAAGTGTTATCTAAATATTGCTGCAGAATCCTGGCCTTGTGAGGTGCAGCTAAGTCGTGCTGAAACTATAGGTTTCTCCTTAGCTATAAAAGCACATTCTCCAGAAGTGCAGGAAATTCTTATTGTAGGAAATTTAGGTAACTCATGCTGTTCAATGTATTATTATTATTAAATTAAATTTAGGCAAAGGAAAATCCTATATTGTCCTTTAACAAAGTTTTAGCTATCTAAACACAAATATAATACATAGAAAGGGAAAAAAACAAAATGAAAATAATATTATCTATAAGTTGAACCTCCAATAACGATCCAAGCGATTTTTGAAACTGTTCACAGTGGGAGCACTAATCACTTCTTCAGGTAAATTATTCCAGGTGTTTAACACACAACACGACCAAAAATGCTGCCTACATGTAGTACGGAAGTGTTCGTGTGACAATTTAAGTCTATGACCTCTAAGTCTTGCATCTCTATTGGGAAGAAAAAAGTTCAAGTTTGTACCGAATAAGTTGTTAAGAGCACGATAAGTCATGATTAAGTCACTTCTCACTCGTCTTCTGTAAAATGTTGGTAAGTTCATAATCTTTAGCTTCTCTTCATACACCAAATCGCGAAGATTGTGTGGTATTCTAGATGCTCGATGCTGTATACGTTCAATTATGTTTATATCTTTTGCAAAGTACGGAGACCAAACTGGGGCTGCAAATTCTAAAATTGGGCGGATATATGTAGAAAACAGTTTATTCATTGTGGATGGTGAAGGGGAGTGAAATGACTTGTTAATCAGATATAACATTTTATTAGCCTTTTTCACCACAGAAGAAATGTGCGGCTCCCATTTTAAATCTTCAGATATGATAACACCTAAGTCACCCTGGGTAGATACGAACTGATGATTATCAATATAGTAACTAATTCTAGGATTATTTCTACCAAGATGAAGAATGCAGCACTTATCTATATTCAATTTGAAGAGCCAAGTGGAGCACCATTTTTGCAATGTATCTAGATCATGTTGAATTTCAATTTGCGAAGTGAACGGATTTCCATATAATTTAGTGTCATCTGCATAGAAGGAAACTTTGGACTTAAGCATGGGTGGAATATCACATGTATATACGAGAAATAGCAGAGGGCCTAATATGGATCCTTGTGGGACTCCACTCGTAACAGGAGCTGAAACAGAGAAGAAGCTACCCACTCTGACACAGAAGGTCCTATTATTGATGTAAGCCTCAATCCATCTGAGTAAGTTTCCTCTAATCCCAACATGCTCCAACTTTTGAGTAAACGTTGTAGTGGGACTTTGTCAAAGGCTCTTGCAAAGTCTAAATATATAACATCAATGGGATTGCCATCAATTATCAATTTGTCTAGTCCAGTCATTGAAACATGTCAATAAGTTAGTAAGAACCGATTTTTACGTACAAATCCATGTTGTTCTTGTGGGATGACAGAGCTTTCAAGAAGAAACGGACGCATTTCGTCAACTATGATAGTTTCCATTAATTTAAGAGGAACTGAGAGTAGGCTAATGGGCCGGTAGTTAGCAGAACAGAATTTATCACCTTTCTTAAAAACTGGTGTTATGACTGAAGAATGCCAATCCTTGGGTAATTCTACTGAATTAAACGATGCGGACATAATGTGCCTCAAAGGTTCTTTCTGTTACAAACAGATTAGCAGTTTCCACACAATCCTGGCAGAAGTCTCCACTTGGTGTTTTAAGTAAAGGAATTTCTACTTTTCCAGAGATTGCAGATCTTATATATTTATAAAACCTTTTATGGTCCGTGGAATTTGCAATATCAGTTTCGTATTTCATCCGAGTTTGCCTAATCTAACATTTTAAATTTTCAGAAATTATACGATGTTGTCGATAATCTTCGGATCTCAAAGTACGTTTGTATTTCTTCCACAACTGGTGTTTGTGTCTTATTTCTTGCCTTAAGGAGTTATCAATCCATGGTTTGTTTGGCGTAACAATATATATATTTTTTTGAAAGACAAACTTTGGATCAAAGTTTGTAGTCTTATAAAAGGTAGTGTCCCATGACATATTTGCATTAGTAATTTGTGTTATCGTATCCCAGTCTTGTATTTCCAAATTTGATTTCAATCTACCAAAGTTTAAAAATATCTTGTCTAAACTCAGATTTCTTGTCAAATTGTACTTAAAATATTGCAACTTTAGAGAAATTACAGCATGATCGGAGATACCCACAGTTGGCAAATAATCAGGAGAAGAACAAATGCTAGTGTTATTAGTAAGTACTAAATCAAGAGTGGAAGGATTTTGACCTTGTCTATACCGAGTATATTCAGTATGTTCATAAAATATATAGAACGCCATTAGGCACTAAAAATTAGTCAAACTATGGAGCAGCTTAGAAAGCAGCCATCTGGGGAAACCATAATGTAAACTGTCGGTTATACTGCATTTTAATCCCAGCTTACAATTGGAACATGTCGAAAAAGGTTCTGATCAACAGTTTCTACATTTACTACAATTTAAGCTATATGTGATGCTCAGGCAAAGACTCCAAATTGTGAATTTTGTAGTCATGATACCTATTCGTCTTTAAAATTCGTTGAACGGCTGATTTTTCAAAATTCAATTGCCAGCTAGCCTGCCGTATAGAATTTCGTGGGTTTTATTCGAACTACTGTAACAGTCTAGCTGTATTAACATTGTGTCTTACCCTTCGATCAATTATTTGATTTTTCCGAACAGAAAATGCATCTTCATTTCGACGTAAGATCGTCTCCAATCTTGTAAAGGTTCTACGATTAGGAATGAGGCGCTCTGGATACCTTTCTCGATATAATAATAATAATAATATTTATTGATCCCTTAAGACATGTAAGCATGTATGGGATAAGTCTGGGAAAAGTAAATGACATACAATATGAATACAATCTAGAAGTACTTATATGGTAACTTACGCACTAATTCAACAATGGTTAAAAAATAAAAAACAAAAAAACATATATAAAGGTGTATATATAAATAAAATATATGTAAAACTAATACATAATAATGTACAAAATCTAACTCTCCTCAAACCAAGTATGTATTTATATAGTTTAGGATCATATAAATTATTATATCTTATAAACTGTAAATGTACTTCTGAAGTAAATAAACAAAGATCCTGTTTAAATTCGAAATATATCTTAACTTTTCCTGAGATAGACATAGCTAGATTGTCTTGGAGATACCCTGACTTGCTCATTGAGATATCTTTGAAAATTGGATTGTCTTCTAGATCCTTTTTAAATCCCAAATGCATCCTAAATTTTCTTAAGATGGACTGGTTCACTAGACCCACACATCCTGGCACTTGGTCCCTAGAAAGTCTCTAGAATTGCTTTTTGCTAGCTGGGAATAGAATCTTACCTGGATTTACAAAAATGTTCCTTTTCTGCACTGCCACTGTCAATTCGCTGTAAAAGTTTATATCTTGTATTCACTTCATTACCAACTAAGAAGTAATGTTAAATATTGAAAGTATATTTCATTACGAATACGTCAGTAGTTCAAATAAATTCGCAAAATTAATGTTAAAGAGTGCCATTATTATTGCAAACGATTGTACAAACACTTATAATAATTCGTTGTGAATGTTTCACGTTGGCTTGGGAGATTATTAAATCTTGTACTTTTATGACTGACATTAGTACTTGATCGTTTCGACATTCATACTCTATCTAAAAGAAGATTTGTCTTAGATATTTTTTGTATAAGATTGTTCATATTATTTTGGACCGTTCAGGCGTGCTTAACAATAATCAATTCAAAATACCACAATTTTCAGCAAGAAGAAAACGTTTTCAACCTTCCTACGCATGCATCAATATATTAACCACCTTACCATGTAAATTGAGCATTTGCCTGTTGGGTATGTGTTTTGACCAAAATATTACGAATGAGTTTTACAACATTCCAAATTAATATTAGTGCTATATAAGAAATTTGTATTTTTACGAGACGAATGTTTAACATATTTTTAATATATTTTATTCAATATCCAATGCCTTTAATTTAGTGAAAACTAAATTTGATCAAAATTCAATCTTAAATTAAAATTAGTTGTTTTATTAACGGATCGGTCAGTGGTCGCGCGGTTTAAGGCGTCGGTACTTGAATCGAGTTGACTGGATCGCTGTGGATTCGACCCCCGCAGCCGGTAGACCGTATATAAGCTATATTCGTGGAGAGATTGGCACCCTCTCTGGGGGTATGGTAGGGTAGAAGAATGTTGGCTTGGGTCAATGTGAGAGATTGATACCGGTTGACATTTGACTACCCCCCTAATTAATGAGGTTTCCAGGTTTCCCTCATTCCTGCACTGAATGGTGGTTAGGACCTACCAGCGTTAGTCGTTCCTGGGCGCAAATGCGGCCTGCTTAATAATAATATGCCACCCCTCTTCCGCGCAAGTCTTCGACTTCTGGGCTAATCCCCGTGATTAGATTATATTCATTTATATCTGTGCGTCTTTCTGCATATATGTTTCATAAATATGTACATATTATGAAGGATTTTGGTAGCATATAATCAAGTTTTTATTAATCATAAGAGTACACCTCACAATGGCGCATCCAGCATTTTGTTTTGAGGGTTTCCCTATTGGGGAAATCATTCTAAGAAATTCCAGTGTTCTCTGATTGTATTTCTGGGCCCGCTATCATGCATTACTATCACATAGCACAGATAAATTAAATTTATCTGTGCACATAGTATACTTATATGACCATTAACATCTGCTTGATATTTAAGAATAGGCAACTGCAGTTACACTTAAAAATTTATTGCATTTGTGCATACAATATCTCATTTTTTCGATTTACAAACAGGCAGATTATCGAAAAATAATAGTGTTATCCGTATTTTGACATCGCTTATCGAAAAAAGATTTTGGACCAACTTAAGCAGGGAAGCAATGCATTTACTTAAAACTTTTCAAAATACTCTAATGATTGACTATACGTAAGACTAGCCAATCATTAGAGTATTTCGAAAAATTTTAAGTCAATGCGTTGGTTTTCCTCGTTTACTTGTATCCAAAACTCAATATCTACAGCGATATAACCCACTAAATATGGTAAATACCATGGAACAACATTTTTAACAATACTTTAAAACTTTTAATATTACCTACTACAACAAACTGTATAAATATCATCCCTAAGTGTAGGTTTTTACTTTGTAGCACTAAGCGACCATATTCTTTTTGGGAGCCATGTTTATATAACGTTTTTTTCTTATTTTTATATGTATATCTGCTCCTCCAAATACAGGGAGATTCACAACTTATCTAGAAAATGGGAATAAATAAAGTTGTAGTATTTTTTCCTTTTGCATCGCTGGGCTACTGTAGTCGGCAGCGTGATCGGAATGTATGTGGTTCCGAATACTGAGATCTGATTGTAGAATTAACGTTATTACCATAGTGTTTCAATAGTATCAAAAATGGCTTACATGTATAGCAATTTGGAGTTGATGGATATCGTTTTAATTTATGATGAAGTAAGACAAAACAATTTAGCAGTTTCTGTCTGTACGCAGAACAATAATTTCCCGGTAAGTGCAAATTCAGTTAGGTAGTTTTACTGCGGTAGTCCAATGTGGTCGTGACACGGGAAATTTGCAACTGAATAAGATGGGGATCCAAGGCGTCCAAGCAGCACCTGAAGAACATATTTTAAAGATTGTTAAAGAGAATCCCCAAATAAGTACCAGGCAAATCGGTTAACAAGTACAACGAATGCTCCAGTCAACAGTGTGGCACTTTGCTTTAAATTTATTTTGTTCTAAGTTAAGTGAAGTTATTTTAAATAACTCCAACGAAAAGATTATTTTATGTGATGACTTTAATTTACCCAATATATCTTAGAAATTAGATTACATTAATAATTTTGTGTTCCGCATAATTACATTGACACTAATTCTAGTTTGCTAATTGATACCGTCTCGTTGGGAGGCTTTTCACAGTTTAGTCATTATATTAATACTTCTGGTAATACTTTAGATTTAATTTTTAGCAATGAGTGCAATATTGCAAATATGCATGAATCTACATCTTCTTTAGTACCGGTTGATGTAAACCATAATACTCTAGAATTTATTATAAAATTGTCTAATGATAAGCCTAATCCAAAATTGCAACACTGTTTTAACACATATAATTTTCGATTGGCAGATTTTGTAGCTATTAATTCTGCTCTATTAAATACTAATTGGCATAATATATTTACTAACCTTTGTACTGAAGAGTGTGTAGATAAGTTTTATTGTATAATTAGTGCATTAATAGAGTCTCATGTTCCAAAAATTCTAATGTTTATAGAAAATTTTCATTTTGGTATAGTTTTGCTACTATTAAAGTTATTAAGGAGAAGAAGAAATATCATCGTTTATGGAAGAAGTTTGGTAATAACATTGATTATCTAACATTCAAAATTTTGAGAGGCCGTTCCAAATTTCTTATATCTGAGGATTATAAAAAATACGTTAGATCTTGTGAAGATGATCTGATGCATAATCCAAAACAGTTTTGGCAATTTATAAATAACCGGAGAAAGTCATTTAATTCTATAAATTCTATTGTTCATAATGGTATTCTATTAACTGAAGGTCAGGACATATGTAATTCTTTTCTCAATATTTTATATCTTCGTTTAATGAATCAATTAATGATAATGATTATAATACTTCTCCATTTTCAAAATAATAACTATATTAATAATTATCATATTAGTAGAGAGACTATTGTTCAAAAAATTAAATCTTTATCAAAAAAAGCTGCAGGGCCAGATAATTTACCTACGGATTTTTTCAAGCAATGTATTGATGGGATCTCCAATGCACTATTTATAATTTTTAATAAATCTCTTCTGGAAGGTCACTTTCCAAATATTTGGAAAAAGGCACATATTGTCCCTATTTTTAAATCTGGAGATAGACATTTTATTGAAAACTACCGTCCTATATCAAAACTATGTATTGTAGCCAAGCTGTTTGAATCCATTATCCGGGATTTTTTGTACTATGATGTTGTAAATTTGCTTAATATAGAACAGCATGGGTTTATGAAAAAAAGATCAGTAGACAGTAATCTGTTTCTATATGCAGACTATATTCTTAGTAGTATGAATCATAAATTGCAAGTAGATGCTGTCTATACAGATTTTAGTAAGGCTTTTGATAAGCTAAGTCATCGAATCATGTTCAATAAACTTTCTGAAATTGGTGTGAGCGGGTGTTTACTTCGTTGGTTTCAGTCGTATCTCTCAAATAGATATCAGGCTGTTAGAATTGGTCAACACACTTCTGATTTTTCATTAGTAACTTGGGTGTCCTCAAGGGTCGCATTTTGGACCTCTATTATTTAATATATACATTAATGATATAGCCAATTGTTTTCAGTTTTCAAAATTTTTAATGTATGCAGATGATCTTAAAGTCTTTCATTCTGTAAGTAATGCTCATGATATTGAATTAATACAACAAGACTTAAATACTTTTAAAAATTACTGTGATGAAAACAGCTTATATATAAACTTTAAGAAATGTCATCATATAACATTTACTAGAAATAGGAATCAGATTGTAACAAACTTATTGTTGTCAAATTATAAATTTCAGAAAGTTACACAAATTTCAGACTTGGGTATTATTTTTGATAGCAGGATGATATTTGATCGTCACATTAATTACATTTCTGCAAAAGCTAATAAAATGTTCGGTTTCTTATGCAGAAATTGTGTTGATTTTCAAAACCCGGATATTTTCCGTAATTTATTTATGGCTTATGTTAATAGTACAGTAAGCTATGGCTCAGTAATTTGGAATCCTCAATATTCTATATACATTCATCAGCTTGAAAGAGTCCAAAATAAATTTATAAAATATGTGAATCATAAGCTCTACCCTGGCATTTTAGATAGTTCTATAATAAAAAAGAAATTAAACTTAATATCTCTCGAGGATAGGAGACGTATAACAGACATTAAATTTATTTATAAAATTATTAACAATTTAATTGATTCATCCGAAATTAATAATTTAATAAACTTTATAGTTCCATCGTATGCAATTAGAAATAAAAATATATTCCATTGTGAACATGCTAATACCAATTATTATTTGAATTCACCCTTAAATAGGTGTTTATCTAGTTGCAATAAAATCTTCCAAGATATGGCTATTGATATTTTTTCTATCTCAATGTATTCTTTAGATAAGACCCTCAAAAAATATTTCTGTAATTTTGTTTGATTTGTTTCTATTTATTGTTATTTTTATTTTTTTGTTTACTGTTTGAATGTACTTTATGTACAAGTCATTCATTCATTTAGTGGTACTTTTATTACTACTATATTTATTACTATTTAGTTGGTATTATTACCTTTTTTCTTATATTCACTACTACTGTATGTATTATTATTTTGTTCATATAAGGGAACACGTATTGGGGTAAATCCTGTTGTTGTTCCTTATACAATAAACAATATCATACACGAGGCTCAATTATATCCATACAATGTACAGCGTGTCTAAGCATTAATACGAATAGATTATCCCTTACGAATTAGATTTTGTGAATGGTTGCTGCAACACAGCTGATATGTTAGTTACAGCTGAAGCTATTTTTATATGGAATGGAATGTATAACATTCATAATATTCATGTTTATGATTTTGAAAATCTGCACGTGATTCAACAGAAACGTTTCCAACAACGCTTTTCAGCGCTTCATATTTAGGCAGGCGGGATTGTCGATGATCGCTTTTCTTTTCGGCCAATGATCTGTGATGATCGCTTGATTACCGAAGTACCGCGTGCGTTCGAAGTCCTACGTGCTCGAAGCGGTATGTCACCGAAAGCCTATGCATGCGAATTTCTACCTGTTCGAATCGAGATGGGTGCGATTGCGGCTGACTGGTGGAGAGAGAAGTTCATGATACAATTTGCCTGGGCAATTCCTTCTCGCTATAGGATAATAACGAAACGAAACATCTGAACAAAATAAGGCTGCACAATGATAATTAGTTAATAATGTTTCCAAAATTTTACAAATTGGAAGATGAAACATCACTGTGAAAGTGTGAAAACCATTGCGTTATATTTCGACCGCGAAAATGAATCGTCCAGGCGAATTGCATGTGGTTTTCTCTCCGCCAATCAGCCACGATCGCGCCCATCTCGTTTCGAACAGGTACGAATTCTCGTAGATAGGCTTTCGGTGACATAGCGCTTCGAACACGTAGGACTTCGAATGCATAAAAACTACCCTGTATTTCAATCACTGAAATGTAATTTTATATTATGATGACTGGAATGCGCTAAAAGCTGCGCGAATGGATTATTTATGATCAGCGCCATATTTTGTTTTGTGCCTCTAGCAATGGCGAAGCAGTAGGGGCTTAGCTGATTGTGAATTGAAATGGAATTGAATTCTGAATATGAAGAATTATTTCGTGCTCTATGCTGGTTAATTTTACAGTCCCTTATAAAACATGACATGTTTCAACAATAACACCCACAAAAATACACAAAGAATAACACTGAGATACAAGATAAAAGAAGAAGCCACACTGTACGCCAATGACGTGTTTACAAACAAAATAATGGGGAATTAACAACACAATTCACATCGTACGTGCAGATGGTTGTCTCTCTCTCACCCACATACATAACCAATGAAGTATGTCTTTGCTGAGTTTCAGGTGCCTCCTTTTGTCTGCTCCTAGGGTTGGTACCTTTATTTGGATGCGCAATGGGACTTAACGCATTCCATATCGTATATTTCAGTGATTTCAATAAATATCTTTTCTACTTGCAGTTCATAAGAGCTATCAAAATTTATGGTGTATAATCACTTTCCCAAATATAAAAATAAAAAAGTAAAAAGTGCTCTATTGTTTTAGCAGACTTAAAGTAATAAAATCGTGTTAATAAAATACGTCTTATGTTTATTTTTTATTTATTTATTTATTTAGAGAAAAAAACCAACAGACAAGTCCACTAACAGGGTCAGGATACACATACATATACATGCATATATCTAAATAAGGATATATGTTGCTTGGTTCATGATACTGCAACATTATCAAGAAAAAATCCACCTCCTATAATACAGATTATCTAAGCAAAACTGTTTTATTGGTCGATTTCCTTAGTGCCAGTGTAAAGATTGATGAAATATACCTACAGTGTGGCCACAGATTACCTACTGTCCAGCGAAGGGAAATCTAACTATTTATTATTACCAAACGTAAAAATGAGTACCCTTGTCCCGTACACTGAACTATTCCATACGCATCACTTTTTGATTTTGTTTTTATTTATATTGCCCACTAACCTTTGACAGGCCTGAGGCTGTACGTTATTTAATAATATTTAAAGTTTTCTAATAAAATCGTATTTTACTTTTTATTTCATGAGTTACTGGACGAAGGGACTTAAGAATCGTACAAATCCGCAGTATTAGCAATTTGATCATAGAAACATTAATATACAATATTTTATACATATGAAATTTGGTACAGATATGCTTATAATTTACTGGCGTGCTCAGATTTTTTCTTAAAAACAACGTTAATATGATTTCTCTAATTTGTATTCTCTAAAAATGATCTAGTAGGTTTATGGTCATTCAGTTGACGACCAGTGGAGTGAGAGCGCGAGCCTGCAGCGACGCTAGTTACGAGTGAAGTTTAGTGTGGTACCAAGTGCAACAAAACGAAGTGGAAGTCCCACAATTTTTCCTGATTAAAAGGGTGACACTACACAAGACCTGAAGGCGGCACTCCTTACCTTAGAAACAGGTATACAGGGTATCCCAACGAAAATTTGACCCCCCCTATAATTGGAAAACCGAATAATATTTCAAAATTCGCCGAGACCCGTCGATTTTTGTTCTTGGGGGGAGCTTTTTTGACAGTCAAGCCAACTCGATATGTTCATCCCCCTAATGCCTAGCAACCCCAACTTAAAAATTTCAAATGCAACTACCCCACTTGTGGCACATCATTTTAAAGCTCTTTTCATTGCGAATACAGTGACGTACCGTTTTTAGAAATCGGTTGAGATTTGACAGAATTATTGGTTACAAACGAAAAGATGACAAACCAACTTACGCGTAGTAATTTCTACACAAATGCCCACCACTAATAAGTTTTTCATCTACTACACATGACCGCATTACCTAATTGTTATTGATGTGTCTTTCAGTTTACAAAAAAGTCAGAAATGAAATAAAAAAGCTGAAGCAAATAAAACTAGATACTAAAATAGTTATTAGTAGAAGATACTTAAGTTTATAGGAATTCAGACCTTTTCAAAATAACAAAAAATCAGTACTACAAAAAGTCGGTGTTTTTTTGCTTGTGACCAAGAAATCGTTAGTTTCAGCCGTTATTGAAAGTATTAACGTGTGTTTGAAATGGTTTATTCTATCGCGGAAAGAGTAGAAATTGTTGCAATTTATTATCGAAATCACGATTGCGCTAAAGCTACAGCACGAATTTTTAATGCCAATCATCCTGAAAAAAAATGTAAACCACCAGTACGTTAAACACCTGATTGACAAATTTGTTGCAACAAGGTTCGCTTTTAAACAAGAAATGAAGTAATTGGGCCAGTTCGAAATGAAGCAGTTCAAGTGGCAGTTTTGGGTCATGTACAGATGGATAATAAGCAATTGACAACTGTGTCTCAAGCTTCTGGCGTATCCCGTTCCAGTGTTCATCGAATTTTGAAAAACACAGTTTCATCCATTTAAGATGACGCTGGTTCAAGAGTTACATGAAGATGACTTTGATCGCCGTAACCAATTTTGCGAATACTTTAGTGAACAACTTCTACTGAATCCAAATCTTTCTCTACAATACATGTTTCTCCGACGAATGCACATTTATGTTGAATGGCGAAGTGAATAGACACAATTGTCGTTATTGGAGTGATACTAATCCGCATTTAATCAGGGAATTTCATACTCAGACACCTCAAAAATTGAATGTTTGAGCAGGCATTTTGGGCGACCATTTTTCATCCAAGGTAATCTCGATGGAAACACCTATCTAGAATTATTGGAAAGTACAATTGATCCTAGGATAACAGAGATTTTAGAAAGCGACAACAATTTACTAGAAAATGAAATAACCTTCCAACAAGATGGTGCGCCTCCACACTATGCTGCTGCTGTGCGACAATTTTTGGATGACCATTTCCCGGGGCATTGGATTGGCAGAAGAGGTCCCGTCGAATGGCCACCAAGATCTCCGGATCTGTCCCCTTTGGACTTTTTTCTGTGGGGTCATTTAAAATCACGAGTGTACGCCACTCAGCCGGAAACATTGCAAGTGCTACGTCAGAGAATTGTAGAAGAATGCCGATTAATAACTGCGGATGTCTTTAATCATGTTCGAACAGAATTTGAAAACAGGCTGTATTATTTTTTTGGAAGTTAACAGGGGCATTTTGAGCAATTCATCAAATAAATCTGATTTATTATTTGCTTCAGCTTTTTTATTTCATTTCTGACTTTTTTGTAAACTGATAGACACATCAATAACAATTAGGTAATGCGGTCATGTGTAGTAGATGTAAAACTTATTAGTGGTGGGCATTTGTGTAGAAATTACTACGCGTAAGTTGGTTTGTCATCTTTCGTTTGTAACCAATAATTCTGTCAAATCTCAACCGATTTCTAAAAACGGTACGTCACTGTATTCGCAATGAAAAGAGCTTTAAAATGATGTGCCACAAGTGGGGTAGTTGCATTTGAAATTTTTAAGTTGGGGTTGCTAGGCATTAGGGGGATGAACATATCGAGTTGGCTTGACTGTCGAAAAAGCTCCCCTCAAGAACAAAAATCGACGGGTCTCGGCGAATTTTGAAATATTATTCGGTTTTCCAATTATAGGGGGGGGTCAAATTTTCGTTGGGATACCCTGTAGAAAACGCAATGACTTTTGACCACGACAGAAAGAATAGTCCCCCAACTGTTAAATTCCATCAGGGGCATACTCCCCGAGGACATCAGATAACTAATACAGGACAGACGATGACAAAAACGGTTCGCCATCCACACCCGTCTCCCCCAACACAGACATGTCTTAAACGCACTAAACAGACTGGCGAAGGCGGTCCTGAGCGAGCTGGCCCAGAAAAGATGAACTAGACACCTGGAGTAGCTGCAACTACAAGACAAAAGCCTCTGGAAGGTACAGAAAAGCCTACAGTTTCCCGCCCGTCGCAAGATTCCTCTAATCCACAACAACAGGGCGATAGTTTATACGGACTTAGAAAAGATCGAGGCTTTTGCCGACAACCTAGAACTGCAGTGTAGACGGCCCCAGCTACTCGATGACTACGAGGAGTTTGAATGCCGCCGAACGCGCGATCAGACGCATCACCAGAGAGCTAGACAATCACATTATACAACCTGCCGCCCCAGAGAACTCAAACAAATTATACGGCGCTTACGTAACATAAAAGCCCCTAGACCTGACCAAATACATAGCACTACACTAAAAACACGGCCCTACTAAACATAACCAACAAAATACTCAGACTTCGACACTTCCCTAGACGCTGAAAAACAGCAAATACCATACCCATACCCAAACGTAACAAATACCACATCTTCCCATTCAACTACCGACCCATTAGCCTACTCCCAGTTATGAACAAAGTGGTAGAAAAGATTATCCTATCCCGCCTAAAAACCCATTTCGAAGAACTGCGAGTCATTTCCGATGAACAGTTCGCTTTCCGCCCAGGCCACTCCACGGAACTCCAAATCCTACGCCTGACAGAACACATCACGGCGGCCTTCAACAGAAGACAGTTGATTGGAGCTGTCTTCTAAGATGTCGCAAAGACCTTCGATATGGTTTGGCATGAAGGCCTTATCTATGGAAGCAGGCGTCCCCCAAGTACCGTCCTATATTCACACCTTTACACAATATACAACACCGACATACCACACTCCCCGAACACAAACATATACTTATACGCCGACGACATGACTATAACAGCACGAGCCACTAACATAAGTCACACGACTATACAATTTTACAAAACTCTTTAGATCAACTTGAAACCTGGTGCAACAGGTGAAAAGTCAAAATTAACCCCGACAAAAGCTCAGCTATCTTTTCCTCAACCTCGACATAGTTACACTATCCCAGGAGCATCTCCTGGGACCAACAGACTCGATATCAGGACGTAGCGATGGATCAGCGACACACTTGAAAACAGCACATCGTGGACACTGTGGCGCGGGCGAGGACTTCAATCGCAGCTAATCTGCGGCATAGGGATATGCGGCAAAAAGACACATAAAGTCACTCCAGGCTGTGGAAAACAAAGCCTTACGCACGGCCACCGCTGCACCCGGGTACGTGAGGCACGTAGACATACTACGAGACTTACAGTAAATAAACGCAACTCAGACTATACGAGCGAGTGCTGAAAACGATTTGACGCGGCCGCAAGACACGACTACTCCCTCTTGAGAGTTGATACAAGTTGCCGACTACATACCAAACGCAGAAGGTAAACACAAACGACCTAGACACCAACTTTTTGATCCGGGGTGACCACCTCGACATTATCAAACTCCCCCCCCCCTCCTCCACGCTAACCCTTAAAGTTTTAGAAACAGCCAGGATCAAGGTACGCTAAGAGGAGCATGCATCCCTAGCTACATACAACGCTAGTTCAAAAACGCTACTCTCAGTGCGCGAGTGGCACGGCCTACGACAACGGCTACTGGTTTTTGTCTTTTTGTATAAAAAAATTACATCTGGTCTTAAAGTATTTTTCTCCCCTCTACAATAAAAAAGAAGTTGCTCAATGTCACCCTATAAATAAAAATTTTATTATGAATCCGTTTCAAATGGATCACACTGTATATATAAATAAATAAAACTGTGGACAATGACGACACGCGGTGTTTCCAAGGGATCACCTATCAAATTACTAACCGCGCAGGAACCGCGCCCAACAATGCTTGACTTCAGTGGTCGAACGAGGGCTGTGATTTTGTTTGCGTTTGTTTTCTAAAGCTATCACAATGGCCATTTTGGTATTTTGTTTCCATTTTTCTATTATCCCTCTTGGCCCATTCCAATATTTCTACCTGCCTATCGAAATGTAGATGTTGACCAAAGTCTAATTACAATAGTTTACCAAGAAATAAAATACCAGTTTATTTTATAGTGACGTTCATTTTTGACTATAAAATTATTATCGAAAATAGGCGATAACAAAATCCACCACAGAACTGGTTTTTATATCAAGGTATGGACGTTGCCTTTTCAAGGCTTGTGAATTTTGAAACACTTGATTCAAATCTATAACAATAATAAATCAATAAAATAATTTTTATTAACTATACCTAAAGATATTTAAGATCTTAAAACTATATACCTACTTTTAAATAGGTATTTATTTATTAATAGAAAAATATTTAAAATTTGTTTCATATTTTAATTACATATCTATTTAATTTCAGATATATAACACCACTCAGCGACAAATTACGAAAGTCAATCAATGTGTCTTGGTGCACTGTTACCAATTTCTGAATAGATTTTTTAAGGCTCTAAAAAGAATGTCATCTGGACATTTTCATTCTTAATAATTATAGCGAGAAATTTTAGTTTTTTTATAAAGTACGCAGAAATCTCCTACACAACAAATAATGTTTTTGTCTACGAAAAACTCAATCTCTCTAATAATTACAGTGACAATCGCCAGCCGCATTATCTTTATTTTACAAGGTCCTAGAAAAGGGCACTATCATCGACAATAGGCATTTTTGTTAATTTTGTATTACAGAGTACTTACGTACATATACTATGTATGCAAAGGTAAATCTTTTGTAATCTTTTAGAACATTACAAAACAACTTTATTTAATGTTACATTGATACTCCAGTAGATTGACGACAGACAAGAAAAAGATAAATGGCGGCTGTCACTATATGCGATGCTCGTATACACAGATAACATACTTAAGACTCATACTGAAATTAATGAGCATTCTATATCATTCCAACCAGCAGACCTTAGTCTGTTTTTGCCAAAAGCTCCATCTCCATTCATACGGTGAATTTATTTATTCTTTAAACAGAATATGCTATATATTTATATAAATGCATCATTAAAATGGCTTTCTCTTTGCAATGCTCAACAGAAAGTACATGGTAAGTTTCTTAGGTGTAAACCTTCCGTTCTACAAGGTAAGTCATATTAGATGCAAATTAAACAGAAATATGCAACCTTACAAAGATAGAGGATGTTTATAATAGTTTTTTTCTTAACAAGTAAGAACCTTCATTTGGGATACTTATTTGAGTTTACAATTTTACGATAAAATCATTACATACTAGTATTTAATCCATTTGAACTCCCTGTTATTATTTAGTATTTTAAAGTGTCTACTGAAAAATATTAAATTATTTTGTAATAATTACATATTTATTTTTATTTATAATTTTATTTTCAAAAAAAAATCTTTACTTTGTAGGTCATACCATATACATGTGTTTACCTGTCTACTGAGTATTATAATATTTTTGCATGTGTTAAATTATTTATTGTACAATCATGTAGGTAAATTTTTAAGCTAATTTATGATTTTCATTAAAATATTATCACAACTGGCTATAAAAATGTTTCAGTTGTGAAACTAAAATTATAAGATTACTAATAAACCATATAATACATCATTTATCTATTTTATAGTTTTACTATTCTACTATAGGCAGGTGATACTGATTTTCACTAAAATATATTTTATACCAATTTAATAATAAGACATAGTTTTAAATTATTCTTTTAAAAATACATTTATTTAAAATATCTTTGACAATAATATATCCAAATTTTATTTACAGAACCCTTTTTGTATAATATATAGAATTATCAACATTATCATAACATTTGTATATATTTTTTTATATTGCAACAGCAAAGTAAAAAAGTCATATATTCTTGAAATAAAAAAAAAAACAACTTAATTTCTCCATCATTATACACTATTTAAATAATTAATGAACACATAGTTAAATTACAAACAAACTATGAGCAATTTGTCTTTTAGCACAAACCATAATTATAAATTACATTATTGTTCTGCTTTCAATCGATTTTTTTGGTGCCATATTTCATTTTCCATACAGTGATCAGCTTCCATGCGAAATATAAGGAAAACGCATGGACTTGTACTGCTAAAAATATAAATGCATACCAAAGCATCCCATATGGATAACCCTAAAAATATAATACATTCCTTTACTAAAATACATATTATTTCAGTTTATCAATTCTGAAAATATATAGATAAGTATATGTTTTTCAAAAGTGATAAACTGAAAAAATATTTACAGGGTGGTGTTAAATTTCTACATAATATTTATAATTTCTTTAGAAATTGTTTATTTATTATGAATAATTATGAAATATGCACCTATTTTTTAAACGAAATGCGTTACATAAAATATGTATTTTTCCCAGGTTTTATGTTTGGACTGTGATCACACATCACAGATATCTTTAAATTGACCCATTTTTTTAAGCAAATATGCGTTACAATTTTTTTTAATACAACAATACTCAATATTAGATGACATTTTTTAAATATAAATTAAATCAAAATGAGACTTTTATTTATGACAGAATTTTAAGGGGTGTTTAAAATGTTCCCCATTAACATTCTGGCATTAGTGTAAACACTGAATATTCAATAATTGTAGATCCTCTAAATGATTTGGTTTATTAAAATAGACCCACGATTTTAAGATTAAGTAACCCCACAAGCAATCTAGTGAATACAGTAGCCGGTTGATTCTTGTCCTCGTATCCATATGATAGGGAAAGTATTGTCACAGGGTAAATATATTAGTGGACACAACCTTAAAAAACTTTAATATCTGCTACCAGAACTTCATAACTTTGTCCCTTTAAATTATTTTTTAACACTTATACACAAAACGTCTTATCTGAGAACTGAATACAAACTGAGAACTATAGTTAAGTATATTGCGACCACAGTGTGCACCACCATTCATTTAAGACGATTGCTGCGCCTGAAGATAACAAAAAAGGTATATTTTAAAGATATTATACCCATTCTGCTTTTATTGAAGTTTCTTTATCTTACTGGCCAGTCTGGGTAATCTGTGGTACTATCAAGCAGAGTCTGGACATCAACAACAAAGTGAAGAAGGGTTCTGTCTTGTTGAAATCGTATTGGTGTGTTAGAAATATCATTATCAATGTTTGAATAAAGAACTGCTAAAACTGGGACTGAGGCAATGAGGATTATTTTGAGACATTAGTCTACCTGCAGTTATGAAGATTTACAGTTTTATTCAAGAAAAACCTGTCTTTGTCAGAGAAAACAATGTACTGTAAAAAGTTACAATTTTCATCACAACATAATACATATGACCACGTTGCAAAACTGTATGTATGATCTGACTCCGCCTCATTTAACTTTGTAAGAGTAGAGCTTTTCCCTAACAATTTTACGTCTGTAGAGTTATGGAGATGATTGTTTATACCCAGCTACCTGAAAGATATACGAGTATTTTCTTGAACCTAGAAGGTCCATGGCTTGTTTGACTATCCTGCTCCATTTCATTCTATCCTTTGCTTTTTCCTTCCATTTGTCAATTTATAATTGCAACCACAACCACCACCAAGGCAAGATGGAAAGCAGCATCTTGCCTTCGGTCCGCCTCTCCTCTTCTTACCCCCCATTGTTCGTGTCACTACCATTTTGGTGTCCTTATCTCTAACATCTTCTTAACAGGCCCTAGCCATCTTAACTGCTGTACTTTTATCACACTTACTATGCTCGCCTCTTTGTATAAACCTTTTATTTCCTCATTCGTTCTTCTGACCCACCCTTTTTTCTGTTATTTTTCCTCCAAAAATTTTTCTCTCCTACACTTCCAATCTTATTTGTTCTGCTTGTACCTTTTCTAAACCCACTTTGTGATTCTTCTAATGTATTCTCCACTATTAATTTTATTTTTCTATCATTGATTTTCTCGTATATTTAAATGGCTGTACTTAACAAAGTTATGTTTCTGTAATTACAATCTTGTCTGTCTCCTTGTTTGTAGATTGGTACTATTAATACTAATCGCCAATCATGAAGAATTTGTTCTTCAATCCATACCCTATAACATATCTCCAAAAGTATTTCCAGTTCTTTTTGTTTCATATTTTTAAGCATTTCAGTTAGGTATTAGTTTATCATAATCTGGCGCCTTACCGATTTTAAGTTTTTGTATTACCTACATCCTTTAGTTCATATAAAATTATACTTCCTTCTTCTTCATATTCTTCTATTCTGTCACGTCGTACCTTTATCCTTTATTTCTCGGTCACGTAATGTTCCACGTCCCAATTGTCCATATTTCCTTGACATCTGTGACATCTTTAAATCTTTTTCGTAATCCATGTCATCGCCGTATTGCTAATTCTTTACCTCCATTAAATCCTTATCTAGTTTTTTGCTTGTATTTATTCTATTAGCTCTTCTTCAGTCTTCTTCATTATCAAATTCTGTACGTCATTCGTTTCTCCTGTTTTCTGTCCATTGCTTGTTTCCATTATCAGTTTTTTAGTCACCTTTCATTTGGCATATTTCGATCCTCGATGTTCTTTTCTAGTCCTTCAACTTCTTCATTGCAATTCCAAATTTCCTCATCTATTTAAACTAACTAAATCCCATTTTAATACTTTTAATTTTTTTCATTTCCTCTTTTGCAGCTTTTTCTAATTATTGCTTACACCTCACCTTCTCGTCAAATCGTTGTTTATGTATACTTCCTTTCTACTATTACGTAATTAACTTGTATTGCTCAATGCCGTACTCTTATCCCTTTTGCTATTTAGTGCTATTAAACAGGTATTATCTTCCAGTTTCCTTGCAGATTCTACTTTTATTGTTACTACCATTTCCCTTTCCATAAAGTTTTCCACTTCCTCTTTTTACTCCATTTAAGAGGTTAAAAATAACTAAAAAGTATTACTAACTTCAAACAAAATGAAATAAAATTATTATTATTATTTCTAGTTTCATCTCCCAAGAGTTCAAACTATTATAGAAAATTTGAAAAAATATATATTTTTTTTGAAACCCTTTCACTCTTCAATTGGGTAAGTATAAAGCATTTATTTAATAAATTTATACTAAGTTACTAATATTTCAATTTCAATTCACCTAACCCCTTCACTTTTTCTAGGATACGCCACTGGTCAATAAAATTTATACTTCATTTTTTTGTAAAGTTCATTGTTTTTTATAAAATATTCTTTAATAACATAGAAGTTAATTTAGAAATAAAAGAAAATTAAAAAACTATTAACGGGAACTAGTATTCCGTAATTGACACATCTTATCAAATGATTAAGAAAACAATTTGCAAAGCTCCAAAATGACATTGCTCACTGCATCTACTGTTTGTTACATGCCGTAGACATCAGAAAATTACCTTTAATTGTATAAATATCAGGCATACACAACATTTACAGTTGTACAATGCATAATTTTTAATTTCATAAAATTATAAAATCAAACCTCTGTCAGAGTATGTATTTAAGTTTGGACAGATATTTTATAATTTAAACAAATCTAAATACTATCTGAATTAGCTATACCTGCCACATATGTATTTCGTCCGAATCATCATCACCAGTAAGATACATCCAAACATCTGAGAAATAATAAAGTATAGCATATATAAGTGGAAGAAATCCAAATAGAATTAGGCTAACCACATAATTTCTCATAACAGCAACTCTATTCTTTTTTGTGGCATCCAGGCCAAAAATTGACGAGAGAAGACTAATACACCATATATATTCCCACCAAAGAGGCTAAAATATAAATCACAGAAACAACTTTACGTTATTCTAAAAAGGACTTACCTTAGGAATGCTAAGTTCTTCAATTTCTAATATAAATATATCTAATTTGTCTAATATATCAGCAGAGAGCTTGGCAAACATTGCTAAAAATAGCAAGTAGTGGAAAAACATACAATATTTAAGTCTCGATTTATTTAAAGCACTGAAACAACTCTTAATTAATATAGGTATTTACCAATTTAAGGCTTTGGCATTAATTCAAATATCTTGGCAAAGTTTATCAATTGAGGTTATAAATTTACCTTATTTGATAATGACTG
This sequence comes from Monochamus saltuarius, assembly GCA_025584915.1. Lineage (NCBI taxonomy): Eukaryota > Metazoa > Arthropoda > Insecta > Coleoptera > Cerambycidae > Monochamus > Monochamus saltuarius. The sequence goes on along the minus strand of CM046730.1, from coordinate 3,274,997 downwards.
GCAACCCGTTGTCTATAACTATGTTCTGATCCATCTGTTCCTGGAGGGGTATAATACAACCCCCTTGAAGCCATTTTTTACTTTCATGTAACCCAGGAATATACTTAAAATAATTCCAGCCCTTGACAGCTGGTAACAAAAAATTTGCAAGCTGGCCAAAAAGACTGACAAGACAATGCAGGTGTACCAACTGTCTAAACCACTAAACTAAACAACTTTCCCCATAAAATATGATCTTTCGCCATCCTTCTCCAAATAAAAACTGAACAAGTGAACTATGGATTTTGTAGATATAGATAAGAAACTTTTGCATAAAACTAACAAATAGAAAAGAAGTAGACCGCTTCAGTGGTAACGTCTCAGATTATGCAACCAACGTTACGTGGACGTAAACACGTAGGTACCTGTAAAATATATCCTTAGATAACGTAAAACTCAAAATCAAACCAACAGGATAACATATTTTCTTTTTTATTCAATTATGATACTTTTTGAGAACAATACAGAAGAATAAATTAAATCATGTTCTCATGTTCATCATTTTAAATTAAGTTTGATTATATTAGATAAAACTTAAAACAAAACGTAGTTCAATTAATTTGATTTTGAAATTATTGCATCATTATACATGGAAATAGATTTATTTTATAGGTATTTTGGTATTTTACTTATATCCGTATGTTTTCTAAAAATATTACTTAAAACTGTTCAGCCAATTCATAAATTTATCGATTTAAATGTCTACTTCTGCTTCTGTATTCCCTCGTGAAACAGTGACGGTTTTCGTATGGCGCCAAACAGTTCACACTTTGTGGTGGCGCTGGAGTCTGCAGTCCCCATCCTTTCCTCCTCTAAGGATACACATACAAATTATCCCGCAGGATAATCATGACTAGTCTACATATATTGTGGTGCATAGAAACTTACCTTAAAATAAACCTATTCTATCGCTACTTAATTATTAAAGTTGGCGAACAAAATAGAATAACCAAGTTATTCGAATCGGATTTATTGCATCTGTAAGTCATAACCTGGAAAATTAGGATGATAAAGGGTATGCTACCCCTATTTTTATATTTAAATTATTTTTGTGCTACTATTTTTTGAATTTCATTAGCAGATAAAAGTGATAAAACTAAAATATTGATTACTTGAAAAACCCGCACTGTGACATCATCGTATCTCCAGCCTCCAACTCGTTTCACAAATCTGAAAATGAATAATGGAGATATATGGATAATCATGTCCACAGATTTGGTATAATTTTGTATGCACAGTTGATTGGCTATTATCTATTAACGTCACATGTCAAATAAATTAAACTGCAAATTTGTTTGCTGCTTGACATTTAAATTAGTAAGGTACGTAAAGTGGGAAAGTGTTGTTTGAATTAGAGTTCTTAGAAAATATATTATACCTTTATTTATATCAAATCGCTAATTAAGCAATTAAACATTTAAAAGTTATTGCATGCTTACTATATGTTTCCTGTTGTTCCTTTATTTATTTAGTAATTATTTGGTTTAAGATATTATTAGGTAGGTATATGTTGGTATCCCACTAAACATAATTAAATTTCTTCAATGTTATAGAAACATTTCTGTACTAGCTGTAATGTTGCTCTCAGACTTATAATTAACTGTATGCAATGTCCCAGGGACCTTTATTCTGCAGGCTAGAAACATTGCAGTGTAAGGTTCCTAAGGGAACACATTACTAGCAAATTGCATTTTAATTTCTATTAATATTGCACACAAGTCGCAGTGCAATGTTCTTTTATAACATTCCAGACACTGCATTTGGAATGTTGGTAAGAATGGAGTACCTATTGATTTTTTTTTAAATATACAGTATACACTACAGGGGTGTATATTTTCTTCGGGATTTTATGACCAAGCATAAATTAGGAACTATTATTCCTTGCCCGTGGTGCCAATCGTGCCAATTGCCAAAGCTCAAATCTTGTAGATATCCTACCAAAATTCGATTACACAGTATCAGGGAGATATAAGTGGCGCCATCTGTCGGCTATTAATATACATATAATTAACTGAATTATTTCGTGATTTTGATAAAAACGCATATTCCACAATTTTAAAGAATATTTATAAACTGGCCTGCTCGTTTAGCTGAAGCATAATATTTCTGAGAGTAACTATAGATTCAAACTAAATAATACCATATGAAAAGATATGCAAATCCGTTGCAGAAATGTTGTAGAATTAATTTACCTCAACATTTTTAAATAATATTATATTATGAAACATTGTTCAAAGCATTCCACAACTTTCATTAGTTATGTATCGTAATTCAACTCAAATTCAGCTGTATGCAACGTTGCACAGATATGCTGTAATGTTTCATGCTTAGTGGGATATGTATTAAAATGTTAAATTGTAATCTTGTAAAAATTAATTGTTTCTTTGTTATTGATTTAATTTAAACTTATATTTTGCTGAACATGCATTGCAGTCTGCTTTATCCTGATTTTAATTCAGAACTAAGAATGTCAAAACCATTTTTCTTCTGTTAGTGTGTGAGAATTGCGAAAAAGTATAAACAATGCTCCCGGAAAACTATATCCTCAACACTGATAACAAATATCTAGAATGCAAAAGAAACAACCACACCATCATCAGTAATAACTTTCTAAAATGAAAAATAATTAAAAAAATTAAAAAATAGTGCAAATGAAGAAAACATATCTGCCTCTGACATGTTGAAATTATTTATGTTTACTTACATTATTAACCTTTAAACGATAATTATGTGAATATAACTTAATTCTGGCATTTTTAGGACCGCCTTTTTTGAAGTGGCCTTCTTTTAATAATGAAATTATTAAATAATAAAATATTTGCTTAGTACTAGTTACATAAAAATACAAAATTATATAGGAATATATTTTTCAGAAATAGTTTCAAAATTATTGTTTTTGTCTTATTACACATTTTTATTAGTTGTGCTCTACTGTACTTTAAGGTGTTAAACAAATATGCTAATTCATTTTGATTTTAAATAATTCATTTGAATTAATACTCATATAAACAATAATTAATAAAACATCTAGTTCCTGTAGTGATTCTTATGGGTGAAAAAACGTATCCAATAAAATTAAAAAATTCAAATGGATAAATTATCTCAAGATGAAATATAATATGAATACAATACTACATGAAAATTTACACTGATTCCACAAGCAGTTTTGTGAATTGCTTCTTATATAAATTTGTATTTGATTTTACAAATTTTTACCTAGTAGGAGAGTGCCATCAAACTTACGGTAATAGACTGACATATTTCTACAGAAATCTTATTCAGGTCAAGTCATTGCTAAATAGAGTTAGGCGGTCAGACATTATTTGTACTCTCTATTAATAGATGGCGCAATTACAACTGCCTAGTGCTAGTGTCTAGTATATTGCAACTGTTTTTAAATTAGCGATTAAATAATCAGGTTTATTTTATATTATTTCAATTTATGACACTACTTAAGAATGTTATAAATCCAATTTTGAATAATTATCCAGTGTTTGGATGACCTTTTTAACTTATTATTTTTGCGACTGCCAGAAACTAAACATAATTTCTAAATTTTTCAAGTGAATCCACGTAATGAGCCCACATGCTTTTTAAAATGCTGCCGCCATCTCTACATGCAACATACTTTCATATTTGAGTAAATTTATTAAGTACCATAGCCGCATATAATAGAGAATTGGCAACAAATTTCAACACATGGTTCTTATGATAATAATTGTGATATACTCTGTTTATCTTGCCATAACATATCCTCACTTCTAAAAGAGATGTTATCACTAGAGAGCAATATTCGCGTACAAAAGTCAGTAGCGTCACTAATAAATTTAAAATCCTATTTAATTCTAAAATATTTTTCCACTACACTTTAAAATGTCTTCTTACTCCACCAAATAGAACTGAGCTCGGTTGAGCTGCTAATTTGATTTTGGTCATCTATCACGACAGAAAACTTCAATTTAAAAATTTATATATTGGCATTATTTTTATTTTTTGGTTATTAGTATTAAATCTTTATGTGCTTTATTGCATTAAATTAATATAGTTGTAATTGTTAATGTAAAGTTTATTTTAAAATCGAAACTTAACGAAACTACTTAATTGTCTATACCATACATATATTTTCTATATATTTTTCTTAAATAAGTGGAATTTCAGAAGTAATAGTGTTAATTTTCTAAGGACTAACGCTTGTGGCATAGACTTTACCATTATTCTTGTCCATTATTACTAGTGCAGTTTATTTTCCCGATTGTACAAGTCATTCAGAAAATCTTTACTGTAGTGTCGGAAATATTGTAGTAAAAGAGGGAAGGCGATAAAAAAACAATATTTAATAAATTAAATGGGTAACATATTGTAACACTCGAAAGATTTAAGTTAGTTAGAATTTATTATGAATCTTTCAAATTCAGTAAATTTTTTTGTTTCTAATTTTGGACGTAAAATTTAAGACCACACTGTCTCTGTCTGCTCCTCTTAATAATAATAATAGATGCACGGCACTGGCGACTGTGGAAGAGTATATGTGGAATGTGGGGTATTAGTCCAAACGGATATTGTTTACAGGCTCGTAATAAAATGAAAATGAAAGAAGCCATCCTATATAGTACACATATGATCTCTAACCAACACTAATTAAATGGCAAAATAAGCATGAGTAAATTAATTACACAGAACAATATCACACTCGTCAAACGTTCATTTCTACATCAACACTTCCACGAACACATTAAACGAATACGAACAGTGTGATTTAGAAATAAATTAAATACCCGCATATCGTCGAGTTATTGCTGTTATTAGTTATCATACGATAAACATGTTATTATTCAATGAATATAAATGAATAACAGATAAGATATGATTTGTTTAAATATCAGTATAAAACCCGTCTGTGTGGTAAACACGTAAAAGGTAGCAAATATGCCGAGGAATACTTTTAACCAGCAAATAAATACTCCAATTGTGGCCTTCGGTCTGGCATGTGCATTATAATCGGCAGTGTTTGTGCGATCTGTTAAAAAACTAGGCGACCAACAATATTTCTCAGCGCACAAGTTATCAAATAAATAAATTGTGGATTACGCACGGTGTATGTGGTAAAGTGTGTGACCAACTAAAACGACATTCTTCAAGGGCCAATAGTCTTGCCAGTGTGACAATGATAAGTTTTTATTTACATATCAGCTGTTCGTTCAGTTTGCAGTTAGCGAAACGCACGTGTTGTTAATATATCTGTTTTCCTTGCTGTTATTATTTGGAGGAACATTTAAGTTAAATTAATTAAAACAATGTCGACGGAAGAAGATAAACCGAATGTTAACGAACCGTTGCTGGAAAAAACAGAGACAGACGGGAATTCGACAAAACCTGCGATTTATGGACGAAATAACGAAGAAGCTCCTAAAGTTAAAAGAAATAAAAGTAAGTTTCAAAACATATTATTATAGGTATTTGTTCATATATATTTTATTCATACTTGTAGTCCTACACTCATTTATGAAAATAATACAGTTAGAATGTCTCATACCTCGAAATTCAATTACTTGTAGATAATAAAATTTTTTAAGTAAATTGTGCTTTAAACTATAAAACTTAATTGAAGTGTTTGCTATGTAAATAATAATAAAAGGTACTTAATTGTTATTAAAAGGTGTCATCTTGCAATGCTTGCGTATCAAACGTTATTTACAAAGAAATATGTGTATTGCAATACTTAGTCTTTGTTTTTTAAAGTTCAACGGTAACAGTTACTGGAATTTTTTTTACGACAATTTCATTTAACATTGTAGCGATTAAAGAAATGACATCATCATTATAAAATTGAATTTTTAACACGATTTCGCTAGAAAATGTTAAACACATACCTAAGGTCCATAAAATCCATTATAAAACTATAAAATTAAACATTTAATATCCATTATTTGTTGATTTCATTAGGAAAGAAAATTACTTGTAAATACCTGTCAACATTGCAATCGAGCATTTTTTATTTAATAAACTGAAAAATGAATTCTGAAATTTTATCTAAATATTTTTTAAATACATATTCTTCGGTAACTAAATAAAAATCAAATAGTTTTAAAATTGTTTTATTGTCTATTGAAAATGTATCCGCTCATTATTTTATAGTTAAGATTATTACATTTCCGTAATAATTCTGATAACTAGTAGGCTGTAGACTTTCCCCTGCAAAATAAATGTGTCGTGTTTAATCATCCTTCAAATAGGTAGTGAATGTCTGCTATGTATAATCATAGTAAATATTCTTAGTCTAAAAGATTAACTAACGTAAATAGGCGAATAAAAATCACAGTTTTATTGCAGAAAATAACCTAAGTCCGGTTATATATTTAATACTTTTTAATTTAAAAAATTGCTTTTACTTATTTTGCATTGTTATAATTGGCCAATTTATTGATGAAATTCAGTCAACAGCTGATAAATACAAATCAGTCACAATGATAGTCAACATTTAAAGTCCGCTCTACACTCGTTCGCAAAACAAGGCGCGAATTCACGCCGCAAAGAAAACTGCTAACCAGGTGGGAAAAATAGGTTTCCTTCATTCGCACGTTTAGTTATAGTTTTCGGACCGTAAAGAGATGGATCATGAAGTAGCAGCTGCTGTGATATTGTATGCTAAGTTTGCAAATGAATGTAGACGCTTTCGTGTTAGCAAAACTCTGTCAACATGTTTACCAATTCCGAACGCGAAGGTATCGACATTTACGCGGCCTTTCGCGTCGCTTGTGTAGAGAGCAATATTCAAGAAACTTTTTAAAATATATTTCACATTTCTAAAAACTATTGCACAAACTACATAAATACCTTTAAAGATTTTATTAAAATTGTAATAATAAGATTTTAAAAAACCATTAAGGACGCCGTTTTTATATTTTTCAACTAATTTGTCCCCCAGGGTGTATAACAGTTACTACGTTGACAAGTCATTTAGAATATGATAAAATCATTTTCACCTGTTATATTTTATCATAAAATCTCATGAATTTTATACGTCACCTGCACATTGAGATATTTGAGATATACGGCATTATATATATTGTCGTACCCCGCAGAATTTTTTTAAAAACTGGTAACACTTTGATTTGATGAAAATTATTTAGTATTTTTGACGGTGTATGGAACACAGTGATAAGCTGCAATTCACGGTCTTTCATGTTCCCTAACGCATTTTTCCTCCAAAGGCTAAAGGAAATGATTCAATTTCAGCATTATATTTTAGCACTACACTAATAAGAACCTTCATTTACTCGATTGATTTCTTTTTGGCCATCTTTAGATACGACTCTTTGTCATTGAAACACTCGTTGAAACACCAGCATTAAAATATTAGGAGTTTCAAAACATTCAAAGGAAGCGTAGGTAAATTGCAATAATAATAAATACATAATTTAATAAATTTTGAATATGTTCCAATTGATTAATTACTTTTATTAATGACTAACTGTTGATGACTATTGAATAAATATTAAGTTCAAAATGGCTCAAATAATTATTGTCTCCATAATAATATCTACAATAATTATTTTTAACCCCCCCCCCCATGGGTTGGGTTGGTTGGGTCATATAGGTAATGTCTCACTACAAACCTGCAATCACTCTATTCGCCAAGATCTCCTACGGCAACCTTACATTAGGGTTCATCTGCATTAAATCATTTAAAAATTAAAGGATATGGATAAATATTTAGAAAAACACGACAAAAATAGGGACAATGGAGACCTCGGACAAAGGACCATCTCGCCACCAAAAAAAGCAAAGCGCCTCTGCAGCTATCGACCAACGTGGCAGACTGAGTATATTTGGCTAATAAAGGGTTCAAACAATTTTTCTGCAAGATGTCTAGTATGCAAAAAGGATTTTTCAATTAGTCACGGTGGCCTTAGTGATGTCAAACAGCACTCTAATACAAAAGAGCATAGAAGACCAAAAATTATAAAAGATTTTGAACTACTAAAAAAATATTGTCACAGAATTTGCCCCGCTCGCACCCAATTCGACGACTGTGGTATTGCGGAACGCTAGATTGCCCCGATCGCCCCTACGCGATTAGACTTATTTTAACCAATTTGACCTTGAAAATTTCAAAATTTTTGCCTGCGGCGCCGCGGCGCTAACCTCCCTCCCCTCGTCAACTGATATAATAAAAAAATAATGTGTCCCATATCTTAAAATTCAAAAGGTGGCAACCCTGCCTGCAACTAAGTTCTAATTTTATTTTTGTCATTTTTGTAATAAATATTGTTCGTACCTGTTTATTATTTACATGTTTATGATGAGATTTTTTTATTTACTTTTTATTGTTTCAATTTATTAAAAATTATTTATTTTTTTTATTAAAAAAATCTAGTCTGAAATACTTTGTTCACTGAACCCCCCCGATGTCAAATTTCTGGCTACGCCACTGATTAAATTATATTAAGTACTTTAAAAGTTATTCAAGAAAAACCGATTTCCAACGGCGTCCTTCAGGGACCCATATCTCCGTAGAGAGGGCCTGTAGGAAAAAAAAATATAGGAACTTGCCACCTTATATTTCCATGTTCTATCTGCACCCGAGAGATTTCCCATATTTTCCCCAACACCCTGTATAGTGATAACTGCTTATGAAAAACTGGTTGAAATTTAGCAAGCACTATGACTCATATTAAGGAATTTATCTCGGAATTTATTAACTAAAATGTATGTATGTTCAATAAAAAAATATCGAAATGCGCTTCGACAGATTAAATATCAACTTTGTCTTGAAACTATTTTTTTAAAGTAAAATGCAAGCTACATACAATTTGGATAGAATCTACCAACACTTACTTTTAACTTTTTGAATATAAAACAAAAATTTTAAAATAACGTTGAACATTGTAGGCTCTTGAACTGCCACTCTCTCATGCATCACGTATTTATTATCTTTTAATCTTTTTTACTTTACATCACTTACGTTGCTGTCATAATAAAAATAATGTTGCTAAAGGAACCTACTAGCGGTGAAAAGTTTCTGTCTTAATTTTTTATTTATTTCTGCAATTCTGTATAGCTTTAGTAATTTTTCACCCCAGTAAAAAAATATATTAGGACTTGTTAGGCTTTCATCCTAAGATGACTAGGTCTATAACAATGCCAGCAAATATTTCTTTCTATTTCAAATAAGTGACTTTATAGTTACTAATAAATTATTTTCTTGTCATTACTATGTGCATGTAGGTTAGTTTAATTGTCAGCTTTGTCCATAAACTTTCATTTTACATTAAAAAAGTTACAAGTAAAATTTAAAATAAATAAGTATCTAAAGAATCGACCAACACTCGCTCTCCTTCAATATAAAACAAATGTTTGAAGTTAAAGGTTAACATTAAGGTCGTATTTCTTGACGTAAAATGATCAAATTTATAGTGTTTTTTAGGTACAGAAGTCTCGTAAAATAAATTGCGTAGAACAAAAGTAATATCAAAAATAAAATTATTGATATTTTGTTTATCCACTTTTACTATATAAATTCTCCTCAAATAATACAGTAACTTTTAAAACTCATTTGTATGACACACATTATATTGCTATTCTAACCCCACATTTTAACAATTATTTTCACATACTTATAAGCGAAACTAGCAAAAGTGAACAATCTTATATAGGGTGTTTTTAAATGAAGCAGCAAAAATGAGACCACAGATTCCAGATCGAAAATCAAATTTTAACTTTGACACCCTGTATCTTTTTTATTATGCGACTTGGAGTATAGGTGTGCTGGGTTAAATCGATTTATTTTCAACTAAGGAATCTGTAATCTCATTTTTGCTACTTCATTTAACACCCTGTACGCAGAAGAAACCATGTAAGATTATGACTATTCTAAATAGTCATCCAGCTTAGTATTTCTTATTTAATGAAATAGTCACTTATTTTGAATCATTCTGGAACAGTTCGCTGAGTGTGTAAATAAGCCATAGCATTGAGTAATCATAGTATCGTAGTTTTATCTTTAATAGAAAATATGTACCCATTCAAAACGTAAAGTGGTCAATTGTTTCAGCAAATCACCAACGTGGTGTAAAATCGTGTTAAAATAATTTTTATTGTACTTGGTACCCACATGATATTGCTAACAAGAAAAATTTCATCGATAGTATACAGATTGTTACAGCAAAACTTTTTGGGTCAATTTCCGTCAGTGTACGTTATAAAAACGTTTTACTTTTTGATATATTCTTCATTATTCATAGTTTGATTCAGTATCTACCAAAATGAGTACGTACTAATTCCTGAAAATATGGCAAATATCAATAATATCATGTAAAATCTTAACATTTTGCGATTACAGCGACAACGGACCTGGAAAAAAGAATTAATTAGCTAAATGGCCTTCACTACTATTAAGACTGTCGATCGTGTTTACCATAGTTGACGTATTACACACATGTAAGAATATAACTTGTCCAATTTCTCTTGGGTCAAATATTGGTAAATATAAAACAGGTTTAAATTATTTGCAATAGTTCAACAATTATAACTTAAAGTGTTATTAAGACGTCACTTTGTCCTTGACATATTGAAAGTTCATTGAGTAATAACCGTTTTCTTCTTATTCGGGTTAAAAATTTGCTTGCAAACAATGACCTTAACCTTACTTTGACCTAAGATTTTGATTAGCACTGTTTGGATCTAATGATGTAATCGACAAAATCACTTTTATCACTAAGAATTTGTCATCGTAGATAAGACACCAAAGATTGGGATTTAAAATTAAGTACTAAAACTATACGAAACACAATGACAATAATCTGGTTTAAATGAAAATTTGAAGAAAGAATAATTATAAAAAATGTGAACACTTCATCATGAGCTAAAGACTGATCAAAAGAATAGCAAGTCTTTGCAAGCAAGCAAATATTTGCTGTATAATATTATGTGAAAGGTTTTCAAAGTAATGTTAAATTAAAAAAAAAAAACAATTTTCTAAAATTAAATTTTTAAGATCGGGAATCAGTATTAAAAAATATTTATTGTGTGTTGTTTTCAACGAAACAATCATTTATTGAGTTGTTTACTTGTTTTTTACTAATGAAATTTCTAAATCCATACACGAGGATGCAATCATTGAAAAATTAACAAAGTTTACGAATTAAAAAATTATCAAAATTGTTTGATTTTCAAGGATAAGATAATTCGAAACATAAAAATGGGTTCAACTTATTGCCACTGACATACTGTCACCTCTTTTCGATTGTCGATGACATGTTGGTCAAATTACTTTTCCTTTATGAAATATATGAACATATATTTCCTATGTCAAAGCAATGACCTTTAAATATAAGCTGATTGCATTTAGTTCGAGATAACAGGATATACAAACATTAAAAAACACTTATTGTAATGAATATTTATCATCACTTTAATTAAACGAAATCTCGAAAAATAATACACGTAGAACAAAAATAATATCAAAAATAAAATTCTTGATGTTAAAGTAGATAAACAATACTTTTAATATTCTGTTAAAATAAAATAATAACTTTTAAAAAGCGTTTGTAAGACACATTATTTTCTATTCTAACCACAGATTATTTTCACATACTTATAAACAAAAGTGAACAGTCTTATATACAGAACTATGCAAGTTTATGGTGTAGCAATATTTACATCTACAGTTACAGTTATAGTCAAGATTATTTTATTATGAATAAAGTTTAATAAAAAAAATACAAAATTCCAGAAAAGAATTTCGAAAACAGATTAACTTTCATCTACTAAAAAAATGATGTACTAGTAAAATATCTTATTTTGTATTGGCAATGAGTTTTTGTTACAGCAAAAGTATATTTCTTCAGTAGTAAATTAAATTCTATAAATGAAATAAGTATAGGTATGTACCCTGCTAGTAGGTATAGCTTTTTCTTTAGTTTGATTGGGTTTTTGCCACACTTCTGGAAAAATAAAGATTAATTAAATAAGGCCTTGTGCCAAACGGATCAGTCAAGGGTTATTTTTTAATCTAAGTTTGCTTAACTAAAAATCTCACACTGAAAAAAGCAGATAAGTAAAAAATAACAAAAATCACATCACTATCGCTCATTTCCGTATTTTTTGACGTTTCGAAAAACTCTCTTTTCGTTCTCAACATAGCAATTGTATTAAAAGTATGTCAACTTTGACAGTTTAAAATTTGTCAATACACTGGTTTTAAATCTTCTCTAAATATTTTGGTAAGTTTTACAGTTTGAACTCCTACCTCAGTTTATTTTGAGTTTTGGAAATATGGGTTTTAAGTTTATTTGATATGATTGTGTGATATCTTATAAGCTACTGCCTTCCGAATTTAAGTCGCTTTAAATTTTGAAAATATTCCGCTTTTTAAACAAAACCTATTCGTAAAGTAAGAATTTCTCAATTTAATAAAAATAAATCTTGTATAATGTGTTTCCGCCTACAGGCAAATTAATATCCGTCATGTACATTATTCCACTCCAATTCAACCGATATATGCTTGGTAACTATATAGGCACAAGACTCGACAAACAATTGATTTCAAATAATAATAGAATATAAATTTGATATGAGTAGACACTGGATGTAATATGACGCAAGAGCAAATGCAGGATTGCAGGAGGCTTGTTTTGTTTTCGTTCCGATAGCAAACTGATTGAGAGCGATGCAAAATGACCATTCCATTAGTAAGAACTGCTAAACGATGACAAACTGAAGATGCAACTGGATGACTACTGGGAATTGTTCGAGGATCATTTCAAAACCAAGGCAAGCCCAGGACATATATCGAGTTTCATTAAGAGCGCCGTATTCTTTAAATAGTGTTTTCTACAAATATAAGTAATTTTAGACATTTAAGAACTGAATAATATAGAGTTAAGCAAATAACAAGAATGTTATCTCATGCCACCTGCAAATATTCAGAGGTACCGACGTAAAATCAATATATAACGTCAGAAAGCGATCTATCCATCAAATTTTTAGGTACTGAAATCTTTCAAAATAGTTTTTTTTTTAGTTCAACTATAAATGTAAACATTGTTATAACATAAACTTACATAGTTCTGCATATAAGATTGTTCACTTTTGTCTATAAGTATGTGAAAATAATTGTTAAAATGTGGGGTTAGAATAGCGAAATAATGTGTCATAGCCATACAAATGCTTTTTAAGGCTTACGGTGAGCGCTCGATCCAAAGGGATATAGTTTTCGCTCAGTAACTCCTCAACGAAAAATGATAAAAATATGCGGTTTTTTTAATAGACTACAAATACTATTTTACGTCGGCGCTGTGTTTTGAAATTTTGAAAATATGCAGATAATTATTAAATAGAGTTTTGTCTGTGGGTGTTCATTAGCATACCTAGATGTTTGGTATCAGAGAGCTAGAGAGCATGCATATGACTTCATTGATAGGAATTGTAGGAGATTTGATACATATTAGCTTAAAATACCTTTCTTAAACAGTAAAAAAATGTTACAAAAGCTAATAATAAGGAATATATGAATAGATATTGTGGGTGTAATTCAACGCAGGTTGGGGCTTTTGTTCACTGACTAGTTAGTTTCACACAATATTGTTAATACCTGAAAATATATGAAAAAATTAGCAAAACATGTCTTCTTGGCGGACAGATTTCATGAATATATATGCAAAAAATTGAAATCTGAGGCAATTGTCTGTTATATGAGGACTTGATTTACTAGCCTACAGCGTTCTTTTTTTATAATAGTGCCTAACAACCTCTCACCGCAGTCCAAAATGTGGGCAATATTGCGACCGAAATATGGCTCTGCTGTCTAGTAAAATAGACTTTTATCAGTTGATTAAAACTTGCTCCATCTTAATACGAATTTCGATTGAGGAGAAATGAAAAATTAAATGAAAGCGCGTGGACGTCTAAAAACGGCTTTGTAAAATTGCGAACATTACAGCCTTAAGAAATTTCTAAATGTAATTAGCTTACCTGTAAAATATTCTGTGTCGTATTTAAAGACAGTTTAGCTACTGCAAATAACACAATTATCTATAATTTCAGTTTTATGTAAAAAATTTTTTAATCTTCATGACATACCTACGAGTAGGTACATATATTATTTTACTGTATTGCAAAGGTATTTTAATGTAAATCAATTTTCCTACAATTCCTATCAATGAAGACATATGTATGTTCTCTGATACCAAAAACATCTAAGTATGCTAATGAACAATTCTTTGACAAAGCTGCATTCAATAATTATCTAAAATAAAAATTAATCTAGCTAGTTTTACTACAAAAAAGTCATACCTTGATTAATAAAAACATTCTATAACATTCAGTACTTACATTTACTTTTGAAACTGTGGGATAGTTTTTATAGATATATATTTGACTCAACTTAAAGGAGGCCACCTGAAGAAGCAATCTTAGAAATAGGTGAGGTCTCATCAATTGTGGTTGAATTTTCGAGCTCCCACGGATTCAAAAGTGAAGTTTAAGTATTGAATGTTTTTATTAAACCAGGTACGACTTTTTTGTAGCAAATTTAGTTAGATTAGTTTTTATTTTAGATAATTATTGAATGCAGTTTTGCCTATGGAATTGTTTATTAGCATACCTAGATATTTGGTATCAGAGAATATATGTATGTATGACTTCATTGGTAGGAATAGAAATTACAGGAAAATTGATTTACGAGTATATTAACTTAAATACCTTTACAATATAGGTAGTAAAATATCTACAGAAGCTAATAATATAGAATATATGCGTAGATATTGTGGGTGTAATTCAATGCTGTTCGGAACTTTAGTTTAGTAGTTAATTTCACACAATCACAAACGTTTTTTAATTAAATGATAGTGCTTTTTAGGCTCTGTTTGTTCTTTTGTGGTTTTACCATGGGATTCATTCATAAAATCGTAAATATTAAGAGTAATTTGAGAAGCGGTTTTTATATCTGTCATCTAAGAGTAGAAAATAGAAACATCATAAAACTTAATATAATTTGTTGCTAGCTGATTAATCATTAAGATAAGAAAATGATACGCTTTTTTGAATTTATAAACCTTTACACATGTTTCATCTAGAAAATTTAATCTTGTTTTTTTATCCACGATAAGCCATATTATAGACATTTGCGAAAAACAAAATCATAAGTTGTTTTTTTATGATTTGTTTTCCATAAATATAATAAATAATAATAATTTGATAAGATCTATTAACTATATACTAAGTGTAAAAAATAAGGTAAAAGAAATATTTTTTATACAGGATGTAATAGATTTTATCTTAATAAAAGTTTTTCTGATTCATTTTTGCAATTATGTACATATTTACCAAGATCCAATCTGGGATCATAATTATTTAATATATTTATAAATAGCATAATTGATGCACCTACTAATGCATCTTGATCAACGAACGAACGAAATCACGACAATTAATATCATTTTTAGATTACCATTTAACTTTCTAGTGAAATGGTAATACATCGAGGGAAATATATTTTAGTCATTGGTAGATATTGACCATTTCCAACAAAATATCTGCATTAAATATTCCGCAGAAAGATTACGTTGCAACGTCACAATAAAAACAATTTTGCTAAAGGAACATATTGGTGGTAAACATTTTTTTTTTAACTTTTGATTTATTGCTGCAATCTGTCTTCATATTGCAGTGGCTTTTGTAATTTTTCACCCTAGACTTATATTAAGGCTGCTAGGCTTTCATCTTAAGCCGCGTACCTACTCACTTGTAACAGAACCACGTCGCGAACCTCGTCGCGTCGCTTCAAAACGACCGTGTGGACGGGACCTTGTAACCCCGTCGCGTCACTTCACAGCGAACATGGGTGTTCGCTTTGAGGTTCGCAGTATTTCCATCACTTGTGGATATTTCTGCGTCGCATCAAGTATGTGTTCTATATGTGGGGTATTTAAGTTTTTTTTGTGTTTCGTATTCTCATGGGGTATATATTTGCATACTCTTTCAGTGTAGAACACACAGCTGTGTTCTATAACCTAATTATACCTGTGATTTTTTTTATTTCACATTTGTCTTGAAATGTACATAGCAACTGTAAAAATGGCGTTGAAAAAGGCAGGATGTTAAAACCATAAAAAAATGTAAAATTGTTTCAATAGTGCCACTATTTAAGAAAAAATTAAAAATGTTATAGAGAAAAGTTGTTTTTAATGCCAATATAACCTCATAATATATGAACTTTTTTACTGTTAAATATTTAGATGCCTGTGTTTGTCCAAACTTTTATTTAATAATTAAACATGACAGTTTCACAACAACAAAACTCTCTCCATAATGTTGACCTTATGGCAACGAATTTATTTAGGTAAATGCCACGGTATAAGTGAAATATCTTGTCGACATGCAATACAACTTTTCAATAAAAATATGCAGAACTACGTTTTAATAAATTGTGTTTGAGAATTAATGACAAAGTTTAATAATACAGGAGATGGAAAAGATATCAAGAAACTAGAACGGAATCATTCAATCTTAATAAAACCAAAAATAATTTTTTTTTATAAGAACCATCAAAATTCATATCTGAGGTTATTATTTGCATTAAAACAATGTTTCTCTATCAAATTTTCAATTTCTTCTTAAAAAATAAATTCTCATGTCACATCATTCATTAGACGCGAAGAGGAAATTAATTTAAACTGCTAACAGTGTTAGAAAAATGTATGGTTTACCTGACGAATAATAAGCAATTATTAGTAAATTATTTAGGTCTATATCCGTTCATTTGCCTGAATCATTATCAGAAATGAATCAGCCCCCTAAGTATTCAAATAGTGATTTACAAGAAAATCTGAACATAAGTACGATCTGAGAGCTCTTACTTTGCAATATGTCAAATTACTCCGCGAAAACTTGCGAGAATTTTATTTAATGAACGAAAAGTGAAATCAATAAAGTACATATACGGTCCACAATTTCATGTTGCGAAAGAAAAATGGAGTATATAATGTCCCAAATCGACGACTGCGGTATCGCGAGACGCGAGATTGCCCCGATCGCCCCTACGCGATTCTGGTAAACAAACAACATGCCGTGAATCGAGACGCAACTGGAAAAATGGAGAAATGACGAGAAGCGTTCGAGTCGTTCGAGAAAATGGGTCTAGAGATGCTAGAAAATACCTGGAATATTCGTTTGGTCTATAAAAGAAGAATACACGGCCGAGTTAGTCCTGTATTACAGTCTGAATTGAAGTGTTTAGTTGGAGACATCAAAGTGATTTAGATAGCGATTATTAAATAAGTGTTTAGTTGAGTTGTAATTATACAGGGTGTCCCGAAATAAATGCAACAAAATTTGGTCAGAAATTCTTAAGAGAAATTTAAGGGACCCGTATTTTTTACTTTTGATAAGTGCGGCTCTCTTTCGGAGATATAGCCCCCTGAAACAAGCCCCTAAAAATTTAATTTTTTTATATCGCACAAGAACCACCACCAAATTTGGTACACAGGGATTTTATGACATGTAGAATGCGATGCTGATAAGCTTTTTGGCAAGGGGCCCCCACAAGACACTTTTTCGGGGGCCCCCTTGCCTTTGGGGCCACCGAACTTTAGTTGCATATTTAATTTTTAAAAAAATTAGTAGCCTCTTAGAAACTCCAGGGAATTTAAAAACTTTTTTGTCTCTTAAATTATTTTCGAAAAACGCAGCGTTTTTCGAAAATATGGCAAAATGTGATTGGATGCATATCGAGGTTCATATGAAATTTTAAAGTGTTAATCGTAGGTGGCTGGCATTCGCAATAAACAATCAATTTTATTCTGTGACAGTTGTCATTAACCAGTGTCAAATTGTTACCATTAATAGTTGTCAGTAATCATTGTTCCCGAAAAAATGGTGAGATTTTCTGTCCAAGAAAGGGTACAAATGCACCTAATTTACGGGGAGGCTCGTGGAAATTCACGTCTCGCACGCAGATTGTACGCCGAGCGATTTCCTGCACGCATACTCCCATACCATTCAATGTTTGCACGAGTACATCGGCAGCTAATGGAGACAGGATCCGTAGTTGTGAAAAACCTAACTCAGGAGAAGTTATTTATTAACTCCTGAACAGGAAGAAATTATCTTAAATTTAATTGAAGAAAATCCCGAAATAAGCATAAGACGCGCGTCATCTCAACTTGAGATTCCCAGAACAAGAATACACCGCTTTATCAAACGACAACTGTTGAAACCTTTTCACTTTCAAAAGGCCCAGGAACTTAAAGTAGAAGATTTGCCACGAAGAAGACATTTTAGCTTATGGGCTCTTCAACGTTACAACTTAAATCCGGGATTTATACGAAATTTTTTCTTTACCGATGAGGCGTGCTTTACAAAAGATGGCCTAATAAATTTGCACAATCTTCATGGCAAATCCATTTGTCTTAAGGCAGACTCATTCGCAAGAAAAATTTTCAATTAATTGCTGGGCTGGAATGGTCGGAGATTGCATCATCGGTCCATATTTATTGCCTCCACGATTAAATGCTGAAAGTTACCTTAATGCAGCATGAACTACCGCCTCTTATGGAAGATGTTCCTCTCGGTATTAGACGCAATTTGTTCTTTATGCACGATGGTGCCCCACCACATCGGGGGCACTTCGTAACTGAGTGGCTGAATGAAAATTTCCAAGGGCGATGAATAGGTAACAATTCTCCTCATGTAACATGGCCTCCCCGTTCTCCCGATCTAAATGCCATGGACTTTTTTTTTTGGGGGGGCATGAAGTATCGCGTCTATGCCGTACCAATTAGAACCCGGGAACAATTACATGAACGAATCCTTGCTGCGGTTGAAGAAATTAGACAGATTCCCAACATTCACACGAAAATACGTCAAAATTTCGTGTCACGTTTGCAGGTTTGTGTTGAACAAAACGGTTCTCACTTTGAACACGTTTTACGGAACTGACCAGTGTGATTTTAGCAAACTTTTTAGAATTAAATTATTTAATCATGAAGTACCATTAATTTTGTTATTAATTTCCAAGTTTATTGTACCTTATTTTGATATTCACATTTTCTTATTAATTGTTAATGTTTAACTTGTGATTTCTTTAAATTAAAATTAAATTTCTTTAAATTGTGATTTTTACAACTACTGATCCTGTCTCTATGAGCTCCCGATGATGGTTAATGGCAACTGTCACAGAATAAAATTGATTGTTTATTGCGAATGCCAGCCACCTACGATTAACACTTTAAAATTTCATATGAACCTCGATATGCATCCAATCACATTTTGCCATTTTTTCGAAAAACGCTGCGTTTTTCGAAAAAATTGTAGAGGCTACTAATTTTTTTTAAAATTAAATATGCAACTAAAGTTCGGTGGCCCCAAAGGCAAGGGGGCCCCCGAAAAAGTGTCTTGTGGGGCCCCTTGCCAAAAAGCTTATCAGCATCGCATTCTACATGTCATAAAATCCCTGTGTACCAAATTTGGTGGTTCTTGTGCGATATAGCTCTGAGATATAAAAAAAATTAAATTTTTAGGGGCTTGTTTCAGGGGGCTATATCTCCGAAAGGGGGCCGCACTTATCAAAAGTAAAAAATACGGGTCCCTTAAATTTCTCTTAAGAATATCTGACAAAATTTTGTTGCATTTATTTCGGGACACCCTGTAGTGTTCAGTAGTGTACTGAGTAGTTAATAAAGATAAGTGATTAATTAACGGATTGTTTTTCTGGCAGTAAGAAAAAGTCGGATTGGGAAATCCGTGACAATAATATAGGTAATAAGGATTTCTAAATTATGAATGATGAGGGTATATAAATAAATAATAATGAATTTCTTTCCGCCGGGGTCTGTATGAGTTTATTTTAAAAAAATTCGGAAAATTTTAGTAAAAATGACATGGAATATTGTAAACATATTGCATTACTTTCTCATGTATGTATTCTTTTTGATACTTTTGATCCAATCAGCAACTTAAAATGAGTTGAAGACAGCCTTGTAAATTTTTTGTAAGGACCACTGATATGTTGGAATTTTAAATCAGTCAGGAAGTTACACTGTACTTCTTTCTTCTAGAATACAAACGTGTCTATCACCATTTTTTTTTGCCTTTTTTGTTGCATAATGAACAAAAATATATGCCGCAATTTGCACTTTATTACAATTCTCCATGATTTTGAAAATGTTTGTTTTAATCTCTTCCAAATGCAACTGATCGGATTACGCATATAATAACATCAGCCGTCAAAATGCAATGAATCATGACCTACTTTGACCTGTTCGCGGTGGAATGACGCGATGAACTATAACTATCGAATTGCGTTGTTTAACGAACAGTGATTTTATAGAGCAAATAATTGTCATAATTTTGTTCCTGAAGAAAGTAATTGTGTAAAATTATGTTATAATAGTTTTTACGTGTTTTATGGAACAAATAATTTTCAGTTCTTTAAAATTTTTATAAAAGCATTATAATACGTTATACAACATTAAAAAAAATGATATATAAGGATTGTAAATATATTGTGAAAGTTATACAGGGTGTTTCAAAACAAAGGCGAAAAATTTCAGGGGGTGATTCCTTGTGGAAAATAAAAGGTAGTTTGTTATATAAACGTTGGGTCACAAGTCAACCATTAGGGAGATATCTCGTTGCAAAGATGGCGGAAAAAAGAGTGTTTTTATTGTTTTTCTAGGAAATGAAAAGCTTAGGAATGGTAAAATTTTGTGGAAGTGTTACCATTATCGAAAGACACTTGTGACATATTTTTTCACTTTTTGAAAATAATTGGAAAGGGTTGAAATAAACTACCCCTTTCAGTTTTTTTAACTTTACTTTCAAAATACTTCCTTAACGACGTAGAAAAAAATATATTAGGTTTGGCCGATTCATTTAGAAACTTTTTTCTCTCTTATATTTTTTTGATAAAATTAACTGTTTCGACGTTAAAAAATAAAAGGTAAAGTATTGCACGTCGGGAAGAGGCAGTTTTACTACACCCATTATTAGGAAAAACTAGTTGGCTGCTGTCAATTTCCGGATGTTTCCATTGTTGCTTTGACAGATAGCAAATGGTTTGTACTTCCCGGTGTCGGCCTGCATCAAAACTTCTTTTTTTGAATTTTCCGGATTCACATAGCCTTCGATGACGCATAGCAAATATACTGTAATGAAGAATTCTACGATTAGGATATGCTTCTGCATAAAGGCGATAAGCATGTAAGGAATTTCCATTTGCCCGGCTGTACATAAAGTGCATGTCTGTCATTTCTGCATTTGTGAAATTAACCATTTTTGTTGTATTAACTTAGTATTTAATCCCAACGTACTCCGCAATCAAACACATCACACAACGAAAGGCAAATTATTCCGTAAACTACTCTCAAAATGTTAAAATAGTACAAACCATTTGCTATCTGTCAAAGCAACAATGGAAACATCCGGAAATTGACAGCAGCCAACTAGTTTTTCCTAATAATGGGTGTAGTAAAACTGCCTCTTCCCGACGTGCAATACATTTTATTTTTTAACGTCGAAACAGTTAATTTTATCAAAAAAATATAAGAAAAAAGTTTCTAAATAAATCGGCTTAACCTAACTTATTTTTTTCTACGTCGTTAAGGAAGTTTTTTGAAAGTATAGTTAAAAAACTGAAAAGGGTAGTTTATTTCAACCCTTTTCAATTATTTTCAAAAAGTGAAAAAATATGTCACAAGTGTCTTTTGATCATGGAAACACTTTCACAAAATTTTACCATTCCCACGCTTTTCGTTTCCGAGGAAAACAATGAAAACACTCTTTTTTTCGTCATCTTTGCAACGCGATATCTCCCTAATGGCTGACTTGTGACCCAACGTTTATATAACAAACTACCTTTTATTTCCAACAAGGAATCACCCCCTGAAATTTTTCGCCTTTGTTTTGAAACACCCTGTATACTTAGGCAAATGACTTTTACTAAAAGTCTTTTAGTTATAATCTTATAAAATAGTTGTATAAACGTGTTTTATTAAGGATGTATAAGGAAATTAATAAAATTATATTTTAGGCTTGAAATGCGCTTATTTATAAAATAGTTTTATAGTTGTGTTTAATCTATAAAAATATTCCCTGTTTTATAAATATGTTATAGAATAAAATTGTGGCTTGAGAAAACATAAAGTTCCAAATCTAACTTTAATATTTGAACCCCTAGGGTATAATGTGTTACGAAGCACTAATCAAGAAAGAATACAAAAAAATTCTTGAAAGTAACGTTTCCACTCAAATGTGCCGACGTTCAATTTTACTTATAGGTTTTATTTTTTCTACCGGTTCTAAACAAGTGTCCTTTCAAAAATAAAACATATATAAAATGGATAATTAATGATGATGTTCATGTTCGAGAACTCACACTCGTACATTTATAGCCAAATAAATGTACGAATTCGCTTAAAAACACTTCATGGCTGCGAAAAAAATAAGAAAAACCAGTTCGAGAAAGTTGATAACTAATGAATATTATAGCGGACGCTAACACTACACACGCTCATGCATCATATATAGGGTGTTTATTAAAGTATGGGTTATATTTTAAAACTAGCTTTCTTGGACGAAAATAAGGAATTAACTAACTTACCTTATTACCATCTTACTCTTTTAAGAACTTATAGGCTCCAGAAAGTATTTCAATTTTACACTAATTAATAAAATGAAGTAAATACTGTAACAGTCTAGCTGTATTAACATTGTTTCTTCCCCTTCGGTGAATTATTTGATTCTTCCGAACAGAAAATGCATCTTAATTTCGTCGCAAGATCGCCTCCAATATTGTAAAGATTCTATAATCAGGAATGATGCGCTCTGGATACCTCTCGATTTAACTCTACAGCTCTTCTGTAGTAAATAAATGGATTTGCCTGACATTTGCAATATATATACAGTCTTCGTGTAGATAATTCTGATCTACCCGGTCGTAATTTGGAGCAATGAAAAATATTGTGTACGTAATTTACGATCGACCGAAATTTGTTCTTTTCTACATATTCTATTAAAAAAGTTACAAAATTACAACTTGAATTTTAATAATATTGTCACGGGTTTTCCAACCCGACTTTTTCTTTTATCAGAAAAACAAACAGTTAATTTTTACTGATATTTATTACTCACTCTGTACACTACTGAATACTAATTACAACTCAAGTAAACACTATTTCACTTTGAAACGAATATTCCAGACATTTTCTAGCAGCTCTAGATCCATTTCTCGAACGATTCTCGTCGATTGTCAATATTCCAGTCGCGCCTCGATACACGGCATTATTTTGTTTGTTTACCAGGATCGCGTAGGAGCGACGGGGGCAATCTAGCGTTTTACGATACCACAGTCGTCGAATTGGGTGCGAGCGGGGCAAATTCTGTAACAGTTTGTTAGGAATTAACTTACAGCAGATATAAATTTATGTTCACTTGCTTACTTTTGCATAAAAAGCTTTAACAAATTCTATACACTCTTAGGCACAGTTGACAAGCACTCAGGGGCACATTTACAAATATGTTATTTTTGTTTAAAATTGATGGTAAATCATAAAAAATTAAACGGTTATAGATAAAGTAAATGACAACCTGCCGTATTGTTGCAACAGCCACAGTTGACGGGAACGCTTAATTTAAATTTTCGTATTTAATCGCTGTAATCGGAATTATGTACAGGGTCGGTGATTGCCACATCTTCTAAATTTTTATATCTCGTTTCCATAAAGTTGTAAATCGTCCTGTTTTAAGATATTTTTTTAAATAACAATGATAAAGGCACATGTAAAACGGTGCCACATTCACACTATTATTATTATTTCTTTATATAGCTACATCAAATTAAAAAAGATTTTTAAACAGTTTACGAAATTAAACACAAAACGTTTATTATATTAACCCATTCAGTCGGAGATTGTTACATCCTGTTTATAAATGTTTTATATCAAATCGATTGAACAGCCAACATTGTTCTGCACAATAATTGTGAGGTCACTTTGCAATAATATTCCTATCCTTTTCTGCAACCTCGACGTGGGTTGTTTATAGCCGTAAAGAGTAATTTAAAATCGTTGGAAATGTTAAAATTATGGGAAATATTATGAAATTTTAAGTGATGTGGATACCAAGCGTAAATTATCTATAGCCTTGTTTGATGTGGCTACAATACTCTTTCTACAAGGCATTATTAGGGAATTTACAAAATAATTTAACTGAGTTATTTATTAGAATATATCTATTTGTTGCAATGGAAAAGTGGTCCTTAATATACAGACTATTCCAAAATGATGCAACACAATTTATATTTTTTCTAGCTCAAATAAAAAAAATTGCTCCAAACAGGTAAAGGAATTCCTTACTCAATGCAAGTACTAAAGGCAAGTTTTACAATTAAAGTTTTGCAAGAATATTACAAAATTATATTTCGGGTCCAGTCCTCAATATTACACAATTGTTTACACTGTAGTACGCGTTAGTTCTACTCCGAGCACAGGGTTTAAAGAGTTTCAAAACCGGTCCTGTCCAACTGGCCTTGATCCCATCACATTCCGTTGTAGCTTTCATTGTGTTTTTCTGTGCTCCAGAGCGCGGGTCGCCACGACAAAATGATTTGCTTAACAAGGAGTTCTGCAATTTATTATTGTCGTTTGCAATAATTGTAAGTATAATACTATAATATTAACATTTTTAGCATTCTCTTTTAGTCTGCTATGAGTAAACATAAATAAAAGTCTCATAAGAGACAAGAAACCCATCGCCAAGCGATCGGCTTCCTTAGACACAATGGATTCTGTGAATCAAAACATTATCAGCGAGATAATAAAGCAGTTGGATGAAGTAGTAAAACGGTAGGTATGCTAGTTTCCATTTATTTTCTAGATAGGTCGAGGGCCATATTGCCGGCAACAAAGCAAAAGAAGCGCTAGCCGACACACCTTGTCTAGTCACGTAGACGAAATTGTACAGGACCGGCTGGCAGCATGGATTTTAATCTAGACACTGATGCATGTAGCATCTATTCTGTTAATAAAGTGAACGAAGAACCAGGTGTACTGGTTATTCGCAACAATAATATATTATCATCTTTGCCGGATGATATATATATTACACGATGCATGTGGACGATCGCTTGTCAATTACCCAAGATGGTACAGGGCCCGCTTTAAGAACGGATTTTAATCTAGACACTGATGCATGTAGCATCTATTCTGCTTATAAAGTGAACGAAGAACCGGGTGTACTGGTTATTCGCAACAATAATATATTATCATCTTTGCCGGATGATATATGTATTACACGATGGATGTGGACGATCGCTTGTCAATTACCCAAGATGGTACAGGGCCCGCTTTAAGAGCGGATTTTAATCTAGACACTGATGCATGTAGCATCTATTCTGTTAATAAAGTGAACGAAGAACCAGGTGTACTGGTTATTCGCAACAATAATATATTATCATCTTTGCCGGATGATATATGTATTACATGATGGATGTGGACGATCGCTTGTCAATTACCCAAGATGGTACAGGGCCCGCTTTAAGAACGGATTTTAATCTAGACACTGATGCATGTAGCATCTATTCTGCTTATAAAGTGAACGAAGAACCGGGTGTACTGGTTATTCGCAAAATATATTATCATCTTTGCCGGATGATATAATATGTATTACACGATGCATGTGGACAATCGCTTGTCAATTACCCAAGATGGTACAGGGCCCGCTTTAAGAGCGGATTTTAATCTAGACACTGATGCATGTAGCATCTATTCTGCTAATAAAGTGAACGAAGAACTGGGTGTACTGGTTATTCGCAACAATAAGATATTATCATCTTTGTCGGATGATATATATATATTACACGATGCATGTGGACGATCGCTTGTCAATTGCCCAAGATGGTACAGGGCCCGCTTTAAGCGCGGATTTTAATCTAGACACTGATGCATGTAGCATCTATTCTGCTAATAAATAAAGTGAAAGAACCAGGTGTACTGGTTATTCACAACAATGAGATATTACAATCTTTGTCGAACGATATTCTCAATATCACACAATGTACGTGGACGATCGCTTGTCAATTATCCAAGATTGTACATGACCGGCTTTAATCTCGAATTTTAATCTAGATACTGATGCATGTAGCATCTATTGTACTAATAAATAAAGTGAATTAAGAACCAGGTGTACTGGCTATTCACAACGATGAGATATTACCGTCCTTGCTGGATGATATTCTCAATATCATACGATACATGTGGACGATCGCTTGTCAATTACCTAAAATTGCATAGAACTGGTTTACAGCGCAGTTTTTAATCTAGTGACTGATGGCTGGAGTATCTATTGTGTTAATAAAATGAATGAGATCCTGGTGCACTGGTTATTCACAATGATGAGATATTACCATCCTTGTTGGATGATATTCTCAATATCATGGGAGACAATCCCAAAAAAAAAGACAAAGATACCGACATTAATAAATATCAAGATTATTTCTGATGCGTGCTTACCTCAGCTGAATATCCCTTTGGGTCAGTTCAGTCTGGGAAATTAAAGTTTGTAAAAACCTTATAAAACGTTAGCAAAGAATTTCTGTTACCCAGCACCTCAATTATTCTGCCATTCTAACAAGGGGCACCACTGTTAATAGTTTTCCCACAAAAATCGTGTTTAAAATGCCCGGCATGTCAAGCGGGGCTAACCAATAATTAAAAAGCACATTTGCGATAGAAGTAGAAATAGAATCAGTAAGTATTCTTTTCTATGCAGGTCGTTTACAAATATTTTAATGACCAATGGCTAACCAGGTGTGACAGTTCGATTGTCTTGGATTCGTTGCTAGGATATAAATTACCTTTTCTCGACATACCTGTTCAGCTTCAAGCAACTTTATGCTTGAAGAGAAAAGAATTGAACAAATAAAAAATTTGAAAATCTTGTTCCTGGTCAACTCGTGCCTAATATATTATTAGCGGGTTAGC
The DNA here is from genome assembly GCA_025584915.1 of Monochamus saltuarius. NCBI lineage: Eukaryota > Metazoa > Arthropoda > Insecta > Coleoptera > Cerambycidae > Monochamus > Monochamus saltuarius. Next base: position 3,247,980 of record CM046730.1, on the reverse strand, counting down.
CATTTCAAATGGAGGACACCCGGACAGTAGTTCGGCTTGGAGTTCCAATTAGCAATTTAGGCAGCAAAAATGGATCTCAAAGATGCCTATTCATTAAGAACACAGGAAACCCCTGAGATTCTAATTTGATGCACATCTTTACGAATTTGCTTGTCTGTCATTTAGCTATCATCAGCGTCATTTACCTTTACTAAACCTACGAAACATGTTATACAGACTACATTCTCAAGGAATAACATGCATCAACTGGTTTCGTTGATTTTCTGCTTTTGGGTGGAAACAAAAGAGAAATATCGTAGGCATGTGCAATTTACTATTTCTTTATTAAACCCTCATGAATAGGCGTAAGTTTTGGAGTTCCCTTTCGATTCGAAAGGAACAAAATTAGAAAGTTTAGAAAACTGCCCTGACAAAAAAAAAAAAAAAAAAATATTTGTCAAATTTAATGGCTTGCTAACCTCTGCTTGCCTCGCTGTGAAGTCTAGCTTCATGTACACAGAAAATTATATCATTCAAAATATATAACCCTAAAAGCTAACCTTGGAAATTATTCAACAATAATGCCTATTTCCTGAGATATAATTTTAGATTTGCAGTGGTGGCTAGAACAGTTACACTTGTTGCAATGATCTAGTTTATCTGATTGCTGCAGAGATAGCGCACACGGATGGTGGACTTTAGTTCGTGCAGTTAAAAATGAGTTCTTGGAATTTCAAGATATATTTTTTGAACTGAAATGTTTTTGCCGACAATATGCGGCTATATGGGAAATTGTTAGATTCTAACAAGAATTGACAATACAACATGTCATGTCAACTAAATGCCTTATTAAGAATATATCTGACAATGAGGCGAAGCCAGCAGTTTGCGGATATTTGCATCTTACATTTACTCTCGTGATAATATCTGAGACTGAGTGATCTATTCATTCAGAGATTTTCAATGATATTTCGAGTCGGATTATAGAAATTGATTTATTAGCTTCAAGCAATAATTATAAATAGTCAAGATATATCTCCTGGCTATGGGATCCTGGACTAAAAGCCAGATGTATTTACGGTTTAATTACAACATCTCGGTTTGTATGCCATCATTTTGCATTTATTCTACGAGTATTGTAGAATTTTTACGGAAAACTTGACAGGTATCCTTATCGTTCCCCGTGGAAATGGCAATTTATTATTCACAAAACTAGTAATTACCGATCTTTTAGTTTTTGATCCAAAAGTGATCTTGTATTGTGTCCTGTTTGGCGAAACAGTGCTCAACTTACCTTGAGTGGCACTGTCATTCATTACTTCAAGAAAACTAGAAGACAATAAACAAATTAAAAGATTCTCGAAAGATGTTTCTAGACATTGACCACCTTAACCCTGGTATAATTTTACATTGAATCTACAGCAGATGCTGAAATACTGAGAGGATTCCTGTGAATCTACCCTCGAATTTCTTTCGAGTAAGTTAGTAATCATATTGGCTCTCACTTAAGGCGAAATCATTTGCTTCAATATTGACAATACTCATCCCGGACTAAGGGATTCTAGTCCTAATTCATCTCAGCCTTGCTTAGGGTTACCTTAGCTAACCCCAACTTATGCGTATAAACGTCAATTGAGAAATACCTGACTGTTACACAAACCCTACGCAACAGCTTCTTTGATTTACATTAGATGTACTAATGTTACATTTTCTTCCTTCCTAGTTTATAATAACTTACATGTAAAGTTGCATTTCAGTTATTGTTAATGTATGAAATCAACACTTTGTGGTGTTTGTGGCTTATTAAATTAAACAAAGCCACTACAATTATTACTAAGTTTTACGGCAAATTTCTTTAAACATCTACAGTGTAAACAATTGTGTAATATTGAGGACTGGACCCGAAATATAATTTACTGATCAAAAGAACTTACCTGAAGTTCGATCATAATTATATGAGGGTCCAGTCCGAAAATATTACACACCCGCCCGTCCCTTAGTTCCCTGCCGTAAAACATAAACACTTTAAACAATGAAAGCTACAACGGAATGTGATGGGATCAAGGCCAGTTGGACAGGACCGGTTTTGAAACTCTTTAAACCCTGTGCTCGGAGTAGAACTAACGCGTACTACAGTGTAAACAATTGTGTAATATTTTCGGACTGGACCCTCATATAATTATGATCGAACTTCAGGTAAGTTCTTTTGATCAGTAAATTTTCAATGACAAAGCAACTTTTTTTTACTATTTTAAACATATCTATGCAAATCTTTTTAAATTGGATCACTAAATTCTAATTCCAATTTTCCTCTTTCTACTGCATGGTGAAAGCCAAGATCTTGCCATGAATTATACTACGTGACAGGTAAAGGTAAACACCCATCAATTATTATTTTGATAATTTTGTGCATGTTACTCCTCTCGGTGAAAGTTTTTTTGGAGTTTGCATAGGTCGTACTTTGATAATGTAGCATTCTGTTTCTCTAAAAATTTCTGCTCACATGAGGAGTGAATTGTTGAGTTGCGCGAAGCAGGTTTGTCGGTGAGGGAAATTTCTAGAAAGACTAATAGATCCTTAGGTATCATAGTATGGTGTTACCAGGTGAAGACTCAGGAAGACTGGATACAGAGCGAGAGGCACCGGCCGTTGTACAAGAACCACAGAGCGTGAAAATCATCGATTGCGACTTTTATTAGCTCTCAGAGACCGATTTAGTATTAGCTGTACTATTGCAAATTATTGGTTTGAATAACATGGGAGGATGGTTGGTATGCGTACAGTATATTGCCGAATACGAAGTCTTGGCCCCTTGTTGAGCTTAGAAGGGTGTAGAGAGAGGATCCAGTGGGACCAAGAATGGAATCAGGCGATCTTTAGTGACGGATACCATTTCTGCCTGGAGATGAACGATGGTCGTACAAGGAAAATAAAGCGACGTGGTGAAAGACGCTATCGACAATTTGACACGTGATGTCCATCACACAGTAGGCGTTATGGTATGAAGTGCTATCGCAAATGGTAGCAGATTACTACTAGTTTTCATAAGAGGTAACATGGTAGGCCAACGCTACATCCAGAAAGTGGTGGAGCCATATGTCATTACATATCTTCACACCATCCAAAACGCCATTTCCCTGCAAGACAATGCTAGACTTCATGTCATGGATTTGACTTATATAGTTCCACTCTATGCAAGTCATATTGTAAATTTGTTCCATATCTTGTAGGATAATAATAATAATAATAATAATAATAATAATAATAATAATAATAATAATAATATCTCTACCCCTCATTCTAATTACGAGGATTAGCCCAGAAGTCGAAGACTTGTGCGGGAGAGGGGGCGGCATATTATTATTAAGCAGGCCGCATTTGCGCCCAGGAGCGACTTACGTTGGTAGGCCCTAACCACCATTCAGTGCGGAAATGAGGGAAACCTGGAAAACCTCATTAATTAGGGGGGTAGTCAAACATCATCCGGTATCAATCTCTCGCGTTGACCCAAGCCAACATTCTTCCACCCTACCATACCCACGAATATTATATACGGTCTACCGGCTGCGGGGGTCAAATCCACAGCGTTCTAGTCACCTCGATTCTAGTACTGAAGTCTTAAACCGCGCGACCACTGACCGATAGTCATGAAATTCATTTTGCAAATTAAAATTGTAAATAGTTTCTTTGATAAATTTCAAAGTTTTAAGCACATACAAACAAGGAAAGCGTTAAAAAAAATTTACCAGGAAAGTAGATCTGCGCGATTCAGAATACTTTAATCCAAACATATTTGATATTGAACATGTCTGGGACCTGATTGGCCCAGATTGGTTCAGATAACTTGGAATGATACTACCCCAAGAACTTATCGACAACCGAGCCCAAGCGTATCAATAAGTGTATTAGGAATCGTGAGTTCTCAACACATTACTGAACCAATTATTGCAGTAGGTTCTCTGATCTTGCTGAAAATGTAACCATCTATAAATAAGTGGCCCTAAAATCTAATGAACATCTATAGGTTTTTACTTTTCGTTGTCACGTAGTACATATTAAGGATACTTTTCAATATGGAACAAACAGTTCATAGCAACGACGGTTTATATTTCTCTGTTAAACTAAAAGTCGTTTTCTGAAAATTAACTAACATATCTGCTGCTTCACCAGCTTTTAATACTTTGTAGATGAATTAACCTTTTTTCATTAATTTTTTGGGTAATAAATTCAATGGTTTTATTTTCGTTTCATATTTGCAATACATTTCGTGTCTCACTGTCATGAAACACGCTACCAATTCACAAGATATTGGCGTCACCAAAAAATATTTATTTGTTTCTAGCGTTTCCAGTCTGCGTGACTCCAAACTATTCGTTGATTATGCAAATTCTAGGCTCCTAGTAATAGGCACTTTATTATACACTTTTATCAGTTAGACGCGCCTAGATAACTAATCCCAAAACAACTTAATAATGATCCGATTTCGATGCTATATCTCTTTAAAAACTGTGTAGTTTTCAGGAAACCAGACCAAAAACAGGTGCGTAGAAATGGCCAATATGTTTAGTCTTTAATTGATCTACAGAAAGCAAGCATGATTTAGAAAGGGCAGATGAACAATGTATCAAATCTTCATGATGAAAGAAATCCTCACTACATGCCAACCCATGAATATGGGTTAAAGTCTTACTGATGGACTTTAGAAAAACATACGATTCTATCAAAAGGAATAAACTAAGTAGAATAGAATAACAATTTAAGATACTAACTAAACTGATTAAGCTGTTGAAAATAACAATCACAAAATACCAAAAGCAAAGTGCTAATAAAAGATGAATGTTCAGAAGATTTTACTATTGACACAGAACTGAGAAACGATACCCACTGTCAACGTTTCTTTTAATTTAGTTCTAGGGCTAGGTTATAAGAGATAGTTAGCTGAACAGAAAAGGACACATGTTGTTTAAAAGTCACCAAATAGTAAGCTTTGCAAATGATGTGGTCACCGTTGCAAAAGATAGTAGGAAATAAAAAAAGGTAACGAGAAAGCTGATGCAGATAACTCAAGAGAAAAGTAACTTTTGAAAATAAGAGAGCAAAAGAAAAATATAAATTTCAAATTGAAGACAAAGAGAAGAGATAGAGTTTGAAGAAGTACAAGAATATGCATATTTGGGGGCGCTGATAACAACTGAGTGTGACGAGGAGCAATAAATTAATAGAAGAATATTAAAAGCAAACAGAAGTTCGGCAGCAATCAACCACTTAATGAAATCAAAAAATTTGGTCAGAGAAGTAACATTTAGAATGTATAAAACAATTTTGAGACCGACAGCACTATACAGCAGCAAAACCTGGACCCTCAAAAAGAATTCGAAAGAAAACCTGTTGAGGTGGGAAAGGAAGACCTTAAGAAGAATCCTAGGGGGGAAATAAGTCGGAGGATAGCTATGTAAGGAGAAATAATGACGTTGCAATAGGCCAGGTGCCTAAAATTGTTAATGTTGTCATATCCAGAAAAGTGTAGTGGTTAGGGCATCTATAACGAATGGGACAACAATGTAAAAATAGTAGAGAGGTAAACTTAACTATAAGAAGAAAAAAGGTAGACGAGAGGCAGTTGCAATAGATCTAAGAGAGATAAATGTAACGGAATGGAAAAAAGGCGGGAAACAGAAGGAAGTGGAGAAAAATAACGCAGCTCTGGACCTAAATGTAAACCTGCCTTTAAACAGCTTTATATGTATATAATTATTTTACCTTAAGAAATTATTTAGAAAAATGAACTGAATTGTGTGAATAACGGGTTTCGGTCAAGAAAAATTATTAGAGCGCATTTAATTTTTTAAATTGTTTTTGTCATCTAATTTTATTTTTCCCTTATGGGAATATTTTATTTGCATAAAGAAGTGTCTGCTCATGTATTTAATTCAAAAAAGCAAAATTTTAAAGCGTTTCTGAAAATTAAGTCTTGCTTATTTGAATCTGATTTGTTTTCTGTTAAAGAATACTGCTCCCTTCTTTTTGTTCTTAAGCACGATCCACACTTGGTATATAACACTGCTATATAACCAAGTTATGCAACATGTTACATCTTTTTAAATTAAATTCAGCTGCTATATATCTTCCTACATGTTATCTCCATCTCTAATGGTAATCTCCAGCGATCTGTTTTTCTACTGTCTTCAAAAATAAGCACGCCACTGTTTCAATTCTTTTTCGTCACAGATTTATGATGGCTAACTTTATAATATGGGCGGAACCTGGGTTTTCAACATATAGCGCACCATTTGTTACATAGCAATGCTATGTAAAAATTCTACAAAAAATGCATTATGCATAATTATTAATAATTAATTAACTAATTAATAATAATAATAATTATGCATAATGCTATATAAAATGCTTAATAATAATAATATAATAATAATAAATGTCTTCATTTTTGGTACAACACATAGACATTACACAAAAAAAGACAACATCTTTATGTACCTAAAATCTCAAGGGTAAATTTACAAACGTGCTCTACCACTTAACCCTTGAATTACAATAATAGCTAATTTATTTGTCGCATCATTGAGCAGACAAATTTAAGGTATTTTTAAATTATAAATAAAGAATATAAATAAGCAAGTTTAATACAATCAATAATTGAAATAACAGGTTTCTGATTAAAAAAATAAAATAATATTAATAATAATAATTATACAACTTAATAATTAGTAAATAGAGTGACAGGCTAGAACGAAAAGGACAGTTAACACCATGACAAGTAATTTATTTTTAAAACCATATTTTTAAAATTTTATATACTGTTATCCAACAATAATTTTTTTACACAGATTTTAAACCTGACATCGTTGAATAAATGAATATGTTGAGGAGTTTTGTTGTAAAATTTACTAATAATGAACTTATAACTCCTTTCATACAATCATGTTTTATGATGTGGAGGAGTAAGTAAGCCTTTAAATTTTACATTTAGATTGTGTACATCAGTCCTAAATGTAAGCTTATTACATATAGATAAGGTGGAGTTTTGGTAGAATTTTATGAAACATACATAGCGAGTACAGTTTTCTGTACATATATGCATATTCAGCCAACGCAATTCAGACAATTTGTGCGTAACGTGATCATATTTCCTTATCTCATATATAAATCGAATACAAGAATGTTGAACTCGTTGGATGCGCTTTACAAAACTTTCACAATAACGGAACTGACTTAGAACAAGAATGTCACAAAGCATTTTTTGTCATCATTTAAATAACCGCGATGTGGGTACAACAATCTTAAAGAGGCATAGGCTCTCTGAATGAGTTTGGTTACTTGATCTCTAAACCATAATGTGTTATCAAGGACCAAACCAAGATATTTTACACTGTCTAATATTTGCAAGCGTGACCCCATTAATTCAATATTCAGTGAATCTCTTAAGGTTATAACCTTAGATTTATTTCCAAATCAAATTGCAGCGGATTTATTTGGATTAATAACCAATGAATGCTGTAAAGACATTTCACATATATTATTTAAGTCAGTGACAATTTTATGATTGGCTTGATCATAGTTATTAGCTAAAAATGAAAAGTAAATCTGCGTATCGTCAGCGTATATATGCATGGTGCAATGGCGAACAAAATTGACTCGTATATATTGTGAATAATAAGGGGCATAAGATTGATCCCTGTGGAACTCCGCAATGAAGTGATTGTGATTGGGCAAAATTATTAGATATCTTAACGGTTTGCATACGATTTTCAATATATGACTGTAGTAATAAGGTAGCTTCATTACCTACTCGACATGACTTGAGTATGGCAATCAAAATCTCCTGATTTAAGGTGTCGAGAGCTTTGCTGAAGTCAAGTAATATCATAGCTGTAGCTTTACCATCATCAATTGCTTATATAACATCATCTATAATATGCATCATATGCTGTTTCATACCTAAAACCCGATCTGAAACCTGATTGGCAGGGGGGAATATGGAATAAACGTGCAAATATTTCCTTAATTGTACTTCCATTAGTTTTTCAGCTATCTTGGAGAAACCAGGCAAAATACTAATAGGTCTTAAGTCGGAATATGTTTTAGGATCACTAATTTTGGGTAACGGTATTATTATTGCATGTTTCCATAATGTTGGTTTTTTTTCTATAAACATAGTGTTTATAATATGCACGATATATTTTACTATGTAAGGGCAGCACAATTTAATAAAATTAATCCCGATACCGTCAGAACCACAAGCTGAATTCTTTAAATTTACTATAACACTAATTACTTCTTCTACAGAAACCATTGAAAATTCAAAATGAGTATTAGATATGGTATTTTGTTCATTGCAGCTATTTATATTTCTGTTATCTACATATCATTCTAAAAGGTGAATGTTCGGAAGGCTTTACTATTATTAATAGCTTTATTGCTCAACAGTTACCCATTTACAGAGCAATGACACTAAATTTCTTAAATACATAATAACAGTAGTGTATATTGTAACAGAAAATATGAGTAGCCAGTTACAGTTATATAACGAAAAATAAAACAATAAAAGATATAATTAATTAAATAACAAATTAACCGAATATATGATCCTCAGTCAGCAATTGCGTAGCAGTACTCACTATATGCTTAAAATTATCAACATATATATCACAAACACAACACAATTTATTAAAGTTAAAACACATTGAATATATAGGCGATTTTAAGCAAAGATTAGTTTTCGGCTTATTAAGAGAAAAAGTTTGAACAACTCTCAAGTTGGATCTAGGTACATTAAATTGAATTTGCGATACAAAAGCAGGGCAGTCCATGTCATTATGCAATATTTTATATAAAACGATAGTGAAGAACACTTTCTTCTCAAATCTACACTGGAAACATTAAATCTTTCTAATAATGTGTTGTAATCTGTATTAAATTCTGGATAAACTCCAGTTACTTTGAAATACAAAAATTTTAAAAACTTTCTCTGAATTTTTCAATAGCGATTTTGTAACATTTATAATATGGATTCCATATTACAGAACCGTATTCAGCTTAGATCTAACGAAGGAATAGTACAATGTTTTCAATGTTTCAATGTTGTCAAAGTTTCTACAGTTCCTCACGATGAAGCCATATGATCTTGCTGACTCTTTTACTTTGTTAAATATGTGGTCTCGAAAGGATAAAGCGCAATCAAATAATATACCAAGATCCTTAACAGTTTCACAACGGACGAGTGCATTGTCATCAATAGCATAATCGAAAATAATTGGTAACTTTTTTCTGGTATAGGAAGCAATTTTACATTTCGATACATTAAGATATAATTTGTTCTTAAAACACCAACTATGTAAATTATTTAAATAATCCTGTAACATTAAACAATCATCTATGGAACAAATTGAAGAAAAAATTTTCATATCATCAGCAAACAATAATTTATGGCAATCTACTACTTGACAAATGTCGTTAATAAAAGGAGAAATAATAAAGGTCCGAGGTTTGACCCCTGCGGACTCCCGAGGTGGCAGAATAATTAAAATATACAAAACCATTATAAGACACAAACTGAATTCTATCAGTTAATTAAGATTTAAAGAGGGATAATGCATTATTGTTAAAACCAAATTCAGCAAGTTTGTTCAAAAGGACATAATGATCAAGTCTGTCAAATGCTTTGGCAAAATCTGTATAAATAGTATCCACTTGACCACCCTTATCTAAGGTATCAGAGACAAATTGTGTAAACACTGATAAATTTGTTACAGTGGATCTCTTCAGCATAAAACCGTGTTGTTCAAATGCTAACTGACCCTTAACTATGTTATATATACGATTATAAAGTATAATTTCAAAAATTTTCGAAAAATTGGAAAGAATAGATATTGGCCGATAATTTTCAATATATTCTTTATCCCCGCTTTTAAAATTGGACATACTTTAGCTTGCTTCCAATCAAGTGGAAATGCATTTGTCTTCAAAGATAAGTTATATAATATTTTCAATGGAATAACAAACACAGATATACAATCTTTTATAATAAATGAGGGCAACTTGTCTGGTCCCGATGTCATTTTATTTTTCAATTTTCTGGAAGCTAGCAGTATTTCTGATTCAGTTATTGCTTCAAAGTTAATAAGTGGCGTATTATTATTAAAAACATTAATATGGAATTGAGAATCAGACGGAATAAACACACTTTCAAAAATTCTGCAAATCCATTAACGATATGTTGAGCATTATCAAAATGACGACTCTTATCTTTCATTTTGCCAGGTATTCTAGATGATCTATTCTTTGCATGAATAAAAGACCAAAGCTTATGAGAATCCAGTGTAATTGAATTTTGCACAGTGTCTAGATAATCTCTATATGCTTCCTTAATTTGATCCTTAATTGTAATTCTTAGTTGTTTAAATTTATTGAAAATGTATGGACAGTGGGATTTTTTATATCTTTTAAACAGTTTTGCCTTACATTTAATATTCTTTATAATTTCTGGGGTATACCAAGGTGGATACTTATGACTGTAGTTTTTGTATACAGGAACATGAATGTCAAATATTTTATATAAGCGCTCATAAAAAATATTCAGGGCTGTATTGACATCATCAAAGTGATTTAAAAAAGACCAATCAATTCTAGATAAATCATTATATAAACCAGGAAAGTTAGCTTTTCTAAAATTATACATAATTTGATGCACATTAGTTTGACATACACTTTCCTTGACAAGCAAACTCTCAAAATCTATAGTTAAAGCAGGATGATGGGAACTAGAGGTGTACAATCATGCATAACTATACATTCCGAATTGGACAATATTAAATCAAGTAAGCGGAGATTGTGATTTAATACATTACTGTACTGACAAAGGTGTAAAACATTTATTAAATTATTAATAGAATTTGTTTTTCTGTCCGAATTGTCTACATTAACAAAATTAGGGACATTAAAGTCACCTAAGATAATAATTATTCCATCATTAAAAACATCAAGTTGTTCCAAACATTCACAAAAAGATTCAAAAATGTCAATAGGTACAGAAGGTGGACTATAAATAATTGAAATATAAACCGTTTTGTAGAAGAATAAACACTTACATAATAGAAAATCAATTATTGGAAAGTTATTACTGAAAAAACTAGTATCAATAATATCACAACGAATATCATTTTTTACAGCTAATAAGACACCTCCCTCCCAATTTATTAACCAATTTAAGGTTACGATCCTTACGATACACAGTGTAAGAATCCGGAAACAATTCAGAACTATATACATCCTCACGCAAATTAGTTTCACTGAGAGCTATCACATCAAATTCTTCATTTGATACTGCTGATGAAAAAATGTCAATCTTAGTATTAAGGCCACGAACATTTTGATAATAACAGTGCAAATTAAGTTCGGAACTGCTGAGCCTGTTTAGTTTTTTTTGTTAATAATTTGTGGAACTCCATGGATATACTTAATTACCAGATCCTTTTCACCATTAGAAATACGTTGCTTCATTTGATCCTCCAAATTTCTATATTTATCACGTTGTAGAGGTGTGAGATCAACATTTACAAAAACTTTACGGTCTCGCTTTATCTTAGATCGATTCTTTACAATGTTCATGACAATTTCACTATTAGATAATGTTACTTTCAAAGCACGATTACCATTTTTGTTCCTCTTACCTACTCTTGTTGCACTTAAAATAGACACAGGACCAGATACAGTATCAGATATTACCTCTTGAATACTATTCATTTCGGCAGCAACAGTAGATTCTTCTGGTAGGTTGAAGATCATAATATTACTAGCACGCTTTTGACGAACATACATCTCTTCCATGACTGAATCAACATCAAAATCAGTCTTATTATTAGAATTTTGTAATGAAATATTTTCCAATTTTAACTTAATGTTCTCCAGTTCAACTTTAAGCTCATCAACAACTTTAAGAAGCTTAGGAACCTGTTGAAAACCACTGGAGCAATCATCACAGTAAATTTAAGAGTTCTTTTACTTCTTAGGTCCATAACTTTAACCTCGGCAGAATTGAGTCCTGAGCATTCCTTGTGAAGATTCCGTGAACAGCTGTCACATTTCATAAATTTAGAACGGTCGACATCATCGACCTCACAAATAAAACACCTCATGGTCAGCTAAACTATTCCAATTTCTTCCTGGCCTGTAGTAAAGTTCGCCGTAGCGATATTATTAATAAGAACTATCAACTGATAAGGCAATCGTTTTTCCACCATAAATAGAATATGCCAAGAGGAAATTATATCTTCAAAACGACTAAAAGTGCAATCGCCCACTGATACAAGGAAGGTAGTTAAATCCAGAAATGTAATTCTTTACACCAACCAAAGATCAAGTTTAATCAAGCACTTGGAACATCACAAAAACTTCAAAACTGTTAGAGCTCAGATATAGATCAGATCCTGTATATAAAACCTACAAATTTTAAATATGTAATACCATTCAACAATATAAGTATAATGATGGTTGTAATTCACGAGGGAAAAATTAGGGCTCGTGCCGTATTTGCACAATATCGTTTCTCTATTGATACAGGACTGAGACAAGGAGACCCACTCTCAACGCTTCTTTTAATTTAGACTAGAAAAGGTCATAAGAGATAATGAGTTGAACAGAGAAGGACACATATTGTTTAAAAGTCACCAAATAGTAAGTTATGCAGATGACGTGGCCATTATTGCTAGAGATAGTAGGGAATTAGAAGAAGTAACAAGAAAACTTGTGGAGGAAGCAAGTAAAGTGGGATTGCAGATAAATCAAGAGAAAAGCAAGCTTCTGAGAATAGGAGAACAAAAAAAGGAAATTTTTAATTGAGAACAGAGCATGGAGAGATGGAGTTTGAAGAAGTTCAAGAATATGTGTATTTGGGGGCGCTAATAACAGCTAACTGTGATGAGGAACAAGAAATAAATAGGAGAATAATAAAAGCAAACAGAAGTTCGGCAGCAGTCAACCACTTATTGAAATCAAAAAATTTGTCCAGACGAGTAAAATTTAGAATGTATAAAACAGTTTTGAGGCCGACAGCGCTGTACGGCAGTGAAACCTTGATTCTCAAGAAGAAGTCAAGAGAAAACCTTTTAAGGTGGGAAAGGAAGATCTTAAGAAGAATTCTAGGTGGTAAGAGGACAGAGGAAGGCTATGTAAGGAGAAATAATGAGGAAATATATGGAATGTACCAGGCACCAACAATAGACGAATTTGTAAAAGCCAGGAGAGTGCAGTGGCTAGGGCATCTAGAACGTATGGAGGATGAAAGGGCAGTTAAGAAAATAGTAGGGAGTAAACCTAACTACAAGACAAAAAGAGGTGGACGGAGGAAGCGATGGAGAGAGGCAGTGGCAATAGATCTACAGAGAAAAATGTAACGGATTTGAAAAGAAAGGCGAAGGACAGAATGGAGTGGAGGAGAATAACACAGCTCTGGGCCTAAAAGGCCTGTAAACAGCTTTATATATATATTATCTACATATCATTCTTAGGAATAGCATCTATAAAATAATTATTTTATTCATCCGGATTGGATAAGTGTGCAGGTAAGAGTGATTTAGAAGAAGTAGTTATATCAAGTTGTTTAAGCTCACTCCAGATATTTTTCATATTTCTATTTTACTTTACAACCTGATTTGTTAGATTTCTCATTTTTTTATAATAATTCCACTTGCCTTCCGATGGAGATTTCTTAAAATTAGACTTTGGTTTGTCTCTTAGAAATATGCGTTAGAGAACATTATAGGCCGTGAATTGTACTTTATTACTGTGTATACCATACACCGTGAAAAATACTTAATAATTTACATTATTTAAAAACTTATTATTACCTTAACTTAAAACAACGCGTCAGGGTATAATAAATGTTTTAATGTCCTATACAAAGTTCTCAATGTGTAGTTAACGTTTAAAATTCAGAAGATATTATGATAAAACATAATATGTGAAAATATGCTTTTTCTTATTCTAAATGATTTGTCAGCCTGTAAATTATTGTACACTGTGAAGAAAACAATTATACAATTGACACAGCGAAGAGATATTTTTCTTTGTAAAGGTTGAAATAATCAACCCCTATGACATTTTTCTTATATATTTTTTCTATAAAATGGTTTACAAATATATCTAAAAGCCCCATTCTTTTACTTCAAGTTTTTTCGAAAAGTTAAGTATTTATGAGCAAAAATAATAAATGTACTGCAATGCATTTTTAAAAAGATGAGCTGTTTAACGCGAGTGTATGTTGCCGAAAGATCTAGCGGCCTGTTCTTTGTAATGGAATCCGTAGAAACAAATGTCAATGCCATTTATAGATATGTTACTTACTCTTTCACAAGTTTTATGATTTTGTGTGGAAATATTAGTTGATGAACCGAAAATATTTAGCTTGATATACGATTATACTTCTTTGCGCCCGTTAGACACATTGGGATGGGATGTTGGTCGAGAAACCGCGTCACGCTCAAAAGGATGAAAAATTTTTAAGAACTAATATAATAATAATAATATATATATATATATATTAGATATATATATATTTTTAAGAATTTTTTTAATTATTTTTTTTTTTTTTGTACGTACGAGTGGGTGTATAACTTCCACCGTCTGGTCCGACGCAGACAATTTTTTTAATCAATAAAATCCAAAGTGGCCTTGTTACTTACCTAGAACTTAATAAACATGATTTTTCTACTTTTTAAAGGCGAAGAGTCAAATTTAAACGAGGATTTTATTTAAAGCTTATGTGTAGATTTATTTAGATATTATTAAGAATTTACCTAAGCAATGCTCTTTCAATTCTTAGGAAATGTTTCTTGATTAACATTTTGAAAATTAGGAAAATAATATTAACACATTTTAGTATGCAGGAGCGCATTCGCCAAAACAGAGGGCAGCCGTTTAGAATGTAATAAAAATGGTTTAAGAAATGAAGACATTTACTAACATGCAAATCTTTAGAAAATTATGAAGTTATTAAAATACCGGAGAATTAAAAACGCTAAATATATATTTCAATTGATCAAATCTTAAAAGCTAATTTAAAGTTACGTAGAAAGGAAAAGCAATGTTTCTATTAAATAGCATGGCCATGAGAAAACAATTGTCCTTAGTTTCCATAGCAACCGTAAAATGTAGATCAACTGTCAAACTATACGTAAACCACTGCTTGAAATTTGTACAATGAAATACTATTTTTAAATATTACCCAAAAATACCTCATCAAATAAGCATATACCTCAAAATACCCAAAAACTACGAATTACCCTCAAGTGCCCAAATGACTATTACCCAATTAATATCCATAAGTACCAAAAAATCCCGTTAAGTACCCAGAAATACCGAATAGTACCCAAAAATACCCTTAATACCCAGATATCCAAGAAAAGAAAAATACATTAAATGACCCATGATTTTACTTAATATACCTTTAATTTTCCAAAACTGTCTTTCATTTCCTTAGAAATTATTCCATTTTCTTAGAAATTATTCCATTTACATCATCTGGAAAGAACATTTTGGATTACATAAAATGTATCATAAACCCATTGGAGCACCCAAGAAGGGTGCCAATACCTACACCATGCCCCCTTCAAACTAACTCAAAATAAACTTCTTCCTCGTCTATGAAATCATAATATTCGGTCTATACGGGTGTCGCTAAAATTATTGTCCGGATCCCAAATACTATCAGGTACCGTCGGCGTCTCCAGTACAAAGTAGAACTAAAATCTTACATTAACAAGTGTAAATGCATGGGTATCGAGAAAGAATTCGATTTTAGCCCTAGTCATGTATGATTAGAATTAGATAATTGGCAGTTGTTTACATAAAAAGGCTCCTTTTTTATTAAATAGAATATGAATATGATAGGAAAACCTAATTTAGCAATATTTTAATTTTTAGTATAGACTTTCATTCTCTTTTTATTACATATTTTTTATCAATAGAATATGTCGCAGAAGTTTGACCAAACTTATCGTTAACACGTCGTATCGAATAATATGTAATATATTGACTCAAAGATAAAGTTTAAGAATTTATACCATACCACAGAATAATGGAACTCACCCATACTAAAGTTTGTTAACAGAAGAGGGGAATGTGCTACTATGTGAGTGGATATATTCTGCGTAAACGCCTTATAAAACATTCATATGATACTTGTTTATATGGTCCTGTACTGTACAATCTATTGTAATAATAAAGGCACTGTTCAGTTGAATTTCGCTATTTATTTCGAACTGCTGACATATTCGTAATGAAATCTACTTTCAATTTTAAACATTAGTTCTTAGTTATTGCACTCACCCACAGAGTAGTAAAAAAACTGATTTGAGGAAGTGTCATTATTTTTGCAATTGAATGTATCTAATTCGAATCACCCTATATTATTTTCTAAACTAAAGACTTACGAAGACAATAAAAGGCCACACAGTGGTTTAACAGTGCCTTCGAAAATTTTACAGACAATATTTTTGTATCTTTTTTTAATCATTTTTATATTTGCCATTGCGTCGGTCTGTTGTTTAATTATATTTAAACTGTTCCATCGTAATAAGGCATGAGCGATCGTCATTGTATTTAAAATTGGCGGGAAAATACTAGTTTTCTGTTAAAATACCCATTAATTATCTTCGTAATACCCATTATTACCTTGATAGTACCCAAAAATACAAAAAGTACCTAAAAATACCTATAGATACACATAAATAACCAAAAATGCAAAGAATACCTTTAATTACCAACAGCTTGTACAGCAAAATACCTCAGTGGTTTACCCTCGGCAGAAACTGATTAAAACAATGATTAACACATCATTTTTATTTATTTATCTCAGTAGTGAACTGTCTTAAACTTAGATTATTTGTAGACAATAGACACAAAATAATAGTAATGGCACTAGAACACCCATAACCCCTAAACTGACGAGGCGTAAAATAAAGCAAAAACTTGTCATTCCTACAGAAAATGTTGAAATTGACCTCCATAAGAGCGGACAAAGGCATGACACTAATGCATCCAATTCTGGCAAACATTTTCCCATGTTTCAAGAATCCCACTAATTGTGTCAGCAGCTTTCAAGTATACGGTATTGTACATTTTGACAATGGGCGCATTGTAAACCTATGATTTATTATGACCCCAAAAATAAAAGTGGGATCAAATTGGGAGATCGCGGTGGCCTCGGCACAGGATTAATGTCATCCATCCATCGTTGTGCAAACATTTCATTCAAAAGCATCCTTACTGCTCTAATACTGTGTAGAGGAGCCCCATTTTGAAGAAACCACATACGCGCCCATAATTTTAATGCCACATCGTCTAATAATTCAGACAATCGGTTCTACAAAAAATCAGCCTATATCGTCCGAAAAATAAGGACCAAGAAGGACATCGCGGATTATGCTAGCCCAAACATTTACCGAGAGACAATATCTGTCGCGTGTCGGAGAGTTCTGTCGGGTTGAACAGACTTAAAACAGCTAGGGTTATTCGTTGCTCCCTCACCTATATCATACTGATGAAAGCTAATAAGCTTGAAACCGATATATGTCTGGTGAGCTGCCGACGAGTGACTTTAGCTGTTTTTCAGTTGTAATTCAAGGCTGGTCGGGGCATTAGCCCGCAGAATAGTTGTTTCCTAGAATTATGTATTTGAAGTTAGTAGTCAGTAAATTAGTAAGTTTATTAATAATTTGTGATCGGTTTCTATCGTTACATTGGGTAGTTTGTTTAGCTTTCTGTTAGTAACAATGTGTTATGTCATTATTTATTAATAATAATTGGTATAATACATTTTACATTATAATGTTAAGTAGTGGTATTAATATTGACAAAGTCGTCGAAGTAAAATAACACATCTTCAACATTTTTTGGCATTAATGCCCGCAACAGAATTGTAACGAGTACCTTTATTATGTAGAACATTTTTAAATTTAGTAATAAAATGAACAAATTAGTTGAGAGTTTTTAATAACAATAACAAAAGATATAAATAGGGTGTTAACAAAACTATAGTAAATAACTGTATATGAAATTAGACATTTTATAAACCTTTAATTTGTACGCACCACGTTAAGAGATGGGGAATGGGCCTTAAAATCTGAAGTTATAGATTTCACTCTAATTCTGAACAATTACGCAAGTACTGGCCCTTGTGGACCCAAAAAGGAAACCAACTCGGTACTTCTAAACATTATCGGACTCCACCCTCTAGTAAAAGGGAATGACTTTCTTCCTAATTTTTACCTGGTTGTTGGCTATTTCCACATATACCGACGAGAGCTGTACTTGAGTCTATATAATTTTAAATGCCTACTTTACCATATCATTATTTATTATTATAGAATCCCTAAGTATTATTCTGTTGTTGCAGTATCATAATATCGACTTTCGTAATTGGTCCAGATGCCTTGAAGGGCCTTTTTAAAAATATTTGTTCCTATATTTGTTCTCTGTTAGCTGTCTCAATTACATATTGAATTAGATGCTGGCGAAAAAAGATGCCTCTTAAATTGACAAATTTGCTTAAAAACCGTATGCCATAATACTTATTTATTGGTTTCTCCTTCCCCGAATATGTCTAGACATAACAACAACGTTATCTCGTGCTAACTCGGAATATCAGTAGTCCTACTTCTCATCACCAGTCGAATTCAGTTCTGAATTCATTCCATCTCACGTGCAGTTCTAGCCAGTTTCCAGTTCGAATTCTTCCAAAAACTTGTTTACGCATGTCGTGAGGGACGAAAGTATGTAATTATGTATGTCATGAGAGAAGTTTTTGTACAGATGTTTCAGAAATAGCAAAGCCTTTGCTAAAAATTCTCTCAATGCTACCTTAACAGAATTAAATTATGTTCCGTTTAATATTGGCATTGGCACTTTTAAAATACAGTTACTACTGGATTTAAAAAACAAAGAACTCTGAAGCTCCAAATTTGAATGTTTCAATAACGACATTGAAAAATTGGAGAGAAACAAATGTGATCTTAGTTCACACAAGTGGTCTGTTGAAAGACCTGGATAAGGTGATTTTTAACTCCTGGAATAGTATTCCTGACTCATATGATCACAAGCATGAACCTTATCAAAAGTAAATTGAGAAATCGTCTTGATGAGAACTTGGAATCGTGCCTGAAACTAAAAACAGCAACATACAAACCTGACTTACCCAAACTTTCCATGGAAATGCAAGGCCATTGTTTACATTAAACATGACAATGTTTTAATAATATGAAAAACGTATTTTTGTAAATAAGGTTAGTAAGTATATCTAATTTACGAGGGACTTAAAAAAGTAGTTTCTTTGGAATTGGGAAATATTTATATTCAAGGGATATTCCAAAAGTGTGATGTACGGCTGCTTATTGTATGAATAAAATATCTGTAATGGAATAAATATAAATATTATAAAACGATTATAGGTAAATGTATAAAGTTTGTAAGTATTTTGTTAGTTAATCTTGGAAGTCGTATATGTATATTAACTTGTAAATTTTAAAATAAAATATAACGTACTCTACTATGTAAAAAATAAAGTAGCCACGAGAAAAATTTGCAAAATGTTTATTTAAATATTTAAAAAACAATATACGTTATTTTAAAACTAAAATAGAAATAATATACTATATTGTTTACAAGTTACAAATGCTGCGATATAGGTTTTTACTTGCTCTTCTTGAACTCTACAGGAAAATGTTTGTGCCGTTTGGCAGTCTTGATCTGGAATATAATAAAAATGCATTATATTCTTGTTAATTTAATAAACTATATATTCTTTTCAGTAAAAAAATTACTCAAATGAAAATCCAGGTCATTTTTTAGTACTTAATATTATTTAAGTAATTTAGGTATATCTATACGTATATTAATTAATTTGAGACAAATTATTTTAATTTATTTAAAGATGTTACTGTACATACCATTTTTATTATATACTGTTTGTGCACAGGTATCACTTAGAATCGGTGTATCAGTTTGAACTTTAGCATCTGGATATTATTTTGACGCCAACATGGTTTTGATATTATTATTATCAGAAACTCTGTTTGAACAAAAAAGTACCTACTTACTTAATTGTTGCACATTACACTTTTTTAAATAAATACCATAATTGTTTCATAGCATTGAGTAATATTTGCTTATTTGTGACTTATACAGATAAATTCTAATTGATTCTTCGAAATCTGGCATCTGCGAAGAAACGATATTTACTTAATATGCATGTCAAATTTCCCGTAAAAATTCAATAACACGTAAATATGCGTCATGAAGGAAAAATACAATTATTTGTTATTTTAAATAAAATGTTCATAAACCAAATGTAAATCTTTAATTTCGTATACTGTGATAAAACAAATTGTTTATAATTTAAAATAACGCCCAAATACAATCTTTCAAATGGAGATTTTTATTTTTATCAGCGTACCGCGTAAAATTTTATATTTTGACTATTTATTTATATTAGTTGATAAATATAAAATACATATTTTGCTTTATCCTTTAGACAATGGAAAAAGAAAATACCACGTCTTAAGAAACAATTATTCACAGTACAATATATCACGGGCATTTATAGAAGACAAATAAAATAAAATAAACACTAACAGATATTCAAATTTTTGTGTCTCACACGTTACAGTTCTAGCGTCGGCCACCATGTAGGTGCCTGGGTACCGAACAGCCTCGAGACGGGTGAGGAGAGCGGAATTGGTAGGGCGGGGCGTGTTCGAGAGTGCTAAACGTATAATTCTGTAAATTTTTACTAAAGAGACCTACTATAATTGCGACACTTGCGAAGCGTTGTTAGCGTTTTAAAACAATTGAGAGTATTCTGACAGGACGTAATCGTACTCGTGGTTACTTGCAAATATTCGTCATTGACTATACTGCGATGGTCTGGCTCTTTCAAAAATCGAGAAGGCAAAACCGCTAGTAGCAAATGTGTTAGTAAACTGAATAAATAATGTTTTTGCGAAAATCTAATATATTAGCAAACAAGGAAGTTCAAAAACATCATAGAAGAACAAAAAAGGAAACGCCCTGTATCTTTTAAACAATAAAAGATATCGCAATGCGGTTTCCCCATTCAATTTTTCTTAAAAATCTAGC
Source organism: Monochamus saltuarius (assembly GCA_025584915.1). Lineage (NCBI taxonomy): Eukaryota > Metazoa > Arthropoda > Insecta > Coleoptera > Cerambycidae > Monochamus > Monochamus saltuarius. Next base: position 3,226,854 of record CM046730.1, on the reverse strand, counting down.
TCATGCGATCTTACATGCGTTTTTTCTATCTCTTCAGAAACCCTCTAAAAGTGTCAAAAATGGCCCACCATGTACAAAATATTTTCTTTTTCGTATTCTAATAAAACTTCATCACCTGATGAAGACGACGATTTGGTATACAGATTGCTACGATTTTAAGCGTAAAACTGTGACCAAACTGTTAGAAAATTAAAATTTATAAACGAGAAGAGTCCCTGGCGCTTCTCTCCAACATACACACTGTCGCACTCCTCCTAGCTCTTCTCTTGGAGCTTGGCGTGCAACCCGGCTTGTGGCTTGTCGTGCTGCTCGAACATAAACCTGCACTAAGGGTACAGACAGAGTGCAAGCAAGTTTTTTGCTTACTGGTAACAAGCGCCAAACACGTATTTATAAGGTATGAAATTTGTAATTGTATATTTAAATTGATATAAAAACAGCAGTTTAAAGCAGGCTAAAACGAACACAGTGAAGCGGTTTTCTGCTTACTGGTCAGCACTTATATGCTTTGAAAATTATAACATACTTCTAAATGGACACGAATACAGTAAAAGCAGGTTGAAGCAGGTCAGTGCCGGAAATTTGCGAGTCCGCTTTTATCAGAATTAAAATTTAATTTATTTGTACGCTTCGGTCGCGTGTTGAATAATGCACAAAAACTAGTAATATCTTCAGTTTTTCGATGACCTATATAAGACAAAATCCACAGCAACGAGTATACGAGTAGTAGAACAATATTGGAGAGAAATTAGTAATGGAATTAATGATTAATCCAAAATATGAGTAGCTTTATTTCACTGTATGATAAATTGTACCGAACAAAACATATTTGATTTAACAATTTTCTCTGGCCAACGGTATATGAGAGCAAACAAGTTTTGAAAATGCGACAACGTCGCACACCTGTCAGATGTTTGTACATAATAAATACAAATACACGTAATAAACATACTTAGTGTTAATGATTTTCTTAAAGCTCTTTTCACAACACAGAATACAATGGGAAATAGTTAGTGTTCAAAATTAATGTCGATGCTTGTGAAAAGCGTTTACCGTACAAATATCCCCAGAGAGTTTTGCCTAGATTGACCGTACATTAACTGGTCAGGTTACTATAATTTGTTCCATTTTTGTTTATGTATGCAAATATAAAAAACACCAGGTTTAGACAAACGAAAGGCACTTGTTGCACTGCTACCACTACTACTTATAATAATTTGAGGTTAACAGCAGCGGGTAATGGATGCAATGCTGTCGTACGTTCCAGTGGATTACAGTTTTATGGATTTCTTGGGAAACCTCTATTGTTTACTTCATTAATACTGATTAAAAAGCAAATTACGTTACAGGAGCTTTTACTTAACCTTAGTTGTGAATTAGTTTGTAATTTCACAGTTTTGCATGTTATTGCAGTTGTATTTTTATTTTTGAAATGTATCTGTAGAACTATTAGTTTTATAAATTTTTTCGTAAGTTTCTTGCTTCTTATGTTCCGGACATCCTGTATATTAATAATGTAGTAGTTTCTAAAAACACTTTTATTAAGGTAGCTGGATATGTGTGGCTGATTATATGTTGGTATAATTTTATTTAAAAGTGAATTTTGAAAATCATTCAATAATTTCATTATACCATTTATGTTTGTTTTTAAAGAATATTTAGCCAGATTAATTTATAATTTAGATATTTATTGTATGCAACCTTGCAACTATACATATGACTTCATTAATAGAAGTTATAAAAAAATTGGTTTGCACTTGCTTACTTACCGTACCTTTAAACAAAATAAATAAATTACTTACTCCAAAGTAATAACAAGCCTTTCTTCCGATAGAATAACTTGCTTATGCAGATTACACCAATTTTTCATTTCGGCATTTCATTGTATCTAAAATGCAGTGAAAGATTTCTTGTGTCATCCTTATATATTGACGTTTCTTAAATTTTAAATAAATGTTAATTCTCTATAATTTCTTCTATTGCGATTAATAGGATGTACTCCAAATTGTTTTCTCTTTGACTTAGTAATTATAGAATCCAAAACGATCAGTCCATCGTCAGATGATGATATTTTGTAAAAGGTGTACCGAATAAATTTTTGTCTCTTCCCGCTTTTAACGGCTTCTACTGTGTGCGTTCTGGGCGTGAGAAACCAGCGCCGATAAGCGCGAATTACTGCTAAGCGGAAAATCTGCTTCCACTGTCTGTACTCTATGCCTAATTCAATTTACATTGAATTTATGGTTATGTAGTTTTATACAGGAATGTAATTTCGCTTTTTTATTAATAATTTCATAAACTCATGTTGCCATTGGTTTTAAGATTCCCAATTTTGAAACGTTGCTCAAGAATTTACTTAGATTTTTGATATAGTACACCATGTAAAAAATCTCTACTTAAAATTAACTTTGTATAGGTAAATTAATCCAAATTATCTCATTATGTTGCATTTTTTCATTCTATTTTTTTAAGCAGGTGTTTTCAAACTCGATCGCAAAATCGGCATTTCTCAACCTAGAATCAAAAAGAAAGAAAATCTAATGTGTGACGACTATTTGAAGGCTACTTAAAAAGGTGTAATTTATTCATTTGACACATTCGTGCCAGTTAGAAAATGTGATAAGACGGTATATAAGTGTTAAGAAGTAGATTTAGATTTAGTAATATGCAGTTTTTCCTCAAAATTAATAAGTAGTTGCATTTAAAATAATTAATCGTAATTATAGTGTACTAAGTGAAATAATTAAATATGAGTGTCACAAGTGAGGACGGTTCACTTGAGTCCCAAACAAGTTCTTCAAGTATAATCGATAGATCAAACTCTGATGGGGAATTAGATTTGTCACGAAATATATCAAGTAGTGACATAAACAATTCAAGAAATCGGGATATTTACGAATATTCAATATACGATGCAGGGCCATTTCATATTTATATCAACAACGAATTCAAAGGTAGGTTAAACGCAGGAAGAAAAAAATTAGAATTTACTTTAAAAACCAACCAGTGCAAATTATTTAGTAAAATTAAATAAATCAGGTTTATATTCCAAAATTCGTTATCTACAAAAGATAGAAATAAAAGTGACAGATTATTCAGATTAATTTTACAGGGCAAGTTCAAGCAAATCGATTGTCGCTGTAAATTTGAAGTGAATAAAGTTATACTTCGTAGAAAAATAGAAAAACTGCGCATAATGAACAAAAGTTATCGATTCCAACATGTGTGGCAACATTTAGGACCCAGTCGCTACCAAAATACAGTGAGATCAATAAAGTTATTGCCAAAGCAGAATCTTACATGTAAAAGATATTACTGTTAATTTACGTTTAGGCAAACAGTATAATAACACAACAGTTGTAGCGATTATCATGTACGTTAAACTATCAAAAGAGAACAAAAATAAAATGTTTCAATTGTAATGGAAACGTCACTTTAAATTTACAAAATAAAGTAATTAAAAGTTAGTTAGCAGTTATTAAAAGTAAACTAAATATCAGCTGCAACAATGCTTCAAAAGATATTTTAAAGAATTCGTGCAGTGAGCAGTAACATCACAAACCAAAATCCTGTCACATAGTTACAACTAACGAAACTGGTTACACTACTCATACAAATCCAAGTATAGAGTGTGATTCAGAACTTAAATAAAAAAATTTGAATGTACAAGATTCTTACAAATACAATTTTGTAAAAAAAATCAAAAAGGGTTGTTTGAAAATGATTTAAAAATACACTTCTGCACGACACTGGAAAGTGGTGCGCTATATAACGTGATAAGGAGCAAAGCATGCAATCGGTGACGGGACAAAAAATGGAAAGAAATTTCCAAGGAAAAAAATTATTAACATTTTACAACACCTGTTTTATACAGCAAATTCAACTGCTTTTGCTGCTATTGTTATTAATTATTAATAGAATTAATTTATAGTTTTAATTAATAAAATACATACCTGATGTTCTTGTTCATTTTGAACTCGTAAGTTATTGGCAGCAACTATGATTTGTTTGCGTAAATCATCAATAGTATGTATCCACTTCGGTGCGATCTTTTTTTTAATATCCCCACAAAAATAAGCCCAAATGATTTAAAGTTAGGAGATCGTGGCGGCCATGGTACCGGTCTTCCTCGTCCAATCCCTTAGTATTAATGCTTGGACACGCTATAATGTTGCATATAATTTTGCCTTGTGGATGATACCACACTGCTGTAATACGCCGTAGACGTCCTGAACTTTTACCTACAAAATGTAGTCGGATTTCAATATTCGGAATTGCCTAATTTTTTACTCGTAAACTATAAGGATTTTACAAAAAATATTTACGATATTGACGCATCTATTTCTATTTCTTTTAGATAAGTTCTGAATCACCTTATATATTTTATAAACAAACATTAAAATATTTATACGCATCAAAAATGGTGCATACAGCCAAAAAAATTAGATATTCGTCCTCAGGCTCACTTTTGCTCTACATGTTAATTGCTCGTGTCAATGTTCCTGCACATTGGGATTTATTGTGGGATAGTTAACACATACAGAAAATGTAACCAACAAATCTTGTACTGCTTGGTTGAAAACGATTCGTATGTGACAATGAAATATCGGAACGTGACTCGAACCATGCACCGGAATATCAGGGACCAGTCCACACATTAAAAACAGGGTGTCCAGTATATGAGTACCTTTGTTTTGGTCTATGAAAATTGCACTAAACAAAACTTTTTTTTCCTTTGGCCAACAATATTAAAGTTATGATAGCATAGCAGATTTAATTAATGAACAGACTATAATCTATACGGGATTCAACAAATAATTGATAATCATCTGCTATTGATGATGTTTAACCTCGAAAATACAAAAGTACTGTATATAAACTCTAGGAATATGGAAATTAAGGGCGCCGTATTCCTGAAAAGTGTTTTCTACAAATATAAATAATTTTAGACATTTAAGAACTGAATAATATAGAGTTTAGCAAATAACAAGGATGTTATTTCATGCCACCTGCAAATATTCAAAGGTACCGAAGTAAAATCAATATTTAACATCAGAAAGCGATGTATCCAATGAATTTTTAGGTACTGAAATTTTTCAAAATACGTATTTTTTTTAATTCAACTATAGATGTAAACATTGTTATAACATAAACTTACATAGTTCTGCATATAAGATTGTTCACTTTTGTTTATAAGTATGTGAAAATAATTGTTAAAATGTGGGGTTAGAATAGCGAAATTATGTGTGTCATATAAATGCATTTTAAAAGTTATTACATTATTTGAGGAAAGTTTAAATAGTAAAAGTGGATAAACAAAACATCAATAATTCTATTTTTGATATTACTTTTGCTCTACGAGTTTTATTTTCGAGATTTCAGTACCTAAAAACACCACAAATTTGATCATTTTACGGCGAGAGATACGGGCACCTTAATCATTCGTAATATATCTTCACATATTACCTTATTATTCAAAATCTTATAAAGTCTTTGACCCAAGCTACACACATTGAAACATGGGCGTAGCCAGGGGGGGGTACCACGGCCTCCCTTTAATTCTTGCTGCATGTAGCAAAGTTTCAGAAAACCATGATTTCACATACCATACCCTTTGTTCAACAAACTGGCTCTCAGCCCCCCCAGGAAAATTCCTGGCTACGCCCATGCATTGAAGCGTTGAAGAAACGCATCCTGCGAAAAACCTTGACGTGGGTACCGGCCGACAATAAAAATGTAGCTAATTTGGAGAGTTATCGTTGAATTTTCTCAATAGACATTAGGTGTGCCGCATAGATAGGTACCAAACCACAGAGGAATATTCAAGTTTCGAAATATATTAAATAGTATAAAGTATCTAGTTTTTTGAAGTTGTTCATAATGCGAACAATAAAACCCTAACTTTTATAGACATTTTTTACAACCGTTTCAATGCGCTTGGTAAACGATAGTTGAAGATCGAAATATACACCCAAATATTTAAGAAGGTCTGGTCGTTGAAGGACCCATTTAGACTATATTCTGTATTTGATCAATGATCACGCATCGATGGAACTCAGAAGCAACATCAGTAATCAAACACCAGCGGGCCGAGGGCAGAACCCTACGGAACACCTGATGTTTGGGAAAACTCAACAGATTGAACTCCAAAATCTGAAAGTTCTAATAGATAAATGTGAATATATAAGTTCTATCCCGTAAGTCAGACAAGAGTCCAAAATAGCTCAATTTAGTTAATACAGTGCCTCCATAAATGATTACAAGCCACGTGACCAGGACTGTGATTCTCGAACAACTCGTATGCAAATAGATGTCTTGTCTCTCTCAATTGCCCTAGTGAGGAAAAGGATATTCGCATATGAATTGCTCTGCGATTTATTTGGGAATCTCGACCCTGATCACGTGGCTTGTAATCATTTATGAAGGCACTGTAATAATCCATGATCGAGACGGTCACATGCCTTAGAAAAATCGATATAGACTACATCTGCTTGGTTTCCTCAATCAATACCCTCGCTAATAAACTGAGTAATGCATACTAAGTTAGTAACCTTCGATCGTCCATAAATCCACCTATTCCGGTAATATAACATTTTTTAATTTAAAGAACAGGATATGTGTATAGCAATTTAAAAATGTTTGCTAAAATTAGGCAGTATTGCAATAGGTATATAATTAGACATTGTTTTTGCGTCCTTTTTATACATGGCATATTGAAATTGTCCATTAATCAGGGAATATACATGAAGGTAAAAAGTTAAAGATTATAGAAAGAGGTTCTGAGAAACTGTTAACGCAGTCTCTAAACAAGAAAGCGAATATTAAGTTCGGGGTCATAGTAATTTCAGGCTTTAACTGTAGAAAATAATAAACCCTAACTCATATACACGTCTGGCCAACTAGTTATTTCCCATACAAATCAGTAAATTGCACAAATGTTGCTCCAATCTCCCTTCAATTTTGACTCCGCTCTATATCATGTAAATATCTTTATGATATCGGTATGAGGGAATAAAAAAAACGTCATAAGAAGTACCATAAATAAAGCTGCTCCAGACAACCGCGGGACATAGGCGTACGCATCATGTTAAACGTAATAAAATAAATTACGTAGAAAATAAGCAATAAATTAGTACAATTTTTAACAATGTTTCAAAACTCACCCTTCTGTTTATCTCGATGTACTAGGTTTGTTGTCAGCGTTATCACAACTTGGGAAAGCTGTGTATTAACTTTGCAGCATCAGGTAAGTTTTTATTGTCGTCTCCGTGAATGATGTTCGTTGGGGTGAAAAAATGATGCGGACGCCTATGTCCCGCGGCTCTCTGGAACAGCCTGCGGTTCTAATTCTCCTTGTCTATTGGTTTATTGTCTTGGCTTGACTGACGTTTTACTGCCAATCTGCTAGAACTAATCTCATGTTAAAGTCTCCTGTATACATTATGACGTCCAATTATGTTATATTTGTGATATTAATAATGCCAGTTTAAACCAGCTGTTAAGGATTGCCCATGACGTGCAGTTATAATTTTTCTCATACTTAGTTACTTATTTATGTTTAATATTTTTGACTATTTATTGTTGTGTTTTTTATTGCTAGATCATGTTTTTAACAGTACTTTTCATACTTTTATATTTTTACTTATCTAACCTATACATTTATTTCTTCTGTTTGTTAGACTAATTTGGTTCTTTTAACTTTATTTTAGGAACTTTTATGTATTTAAATAATTTCTATTATGGTTCTGTAATTGAGATTTTGTTCCTGTTGGACTATTAAACACTATTATTATTATTATTATTAGGAATTTGGGAACAACGTGCTATCGTTTGCAATAATACACTACCTCAATCTGTTTTTAAACAACTGGGAGTTCTGAGTGGAAATTTCATTCGATTTCCATTGCTAAATGGAACAACTAAGTACTAATGCTGAATGCTGAAAGTATATTTCATTATCAATACGTCAGCAGTTCAAAATAAATAGCCAAATTCGTTTTAAAGTCTGTCATTAATATTGAAAACGATTGTACGTCTAAGATACGTACGATACAATACTGGACAATAATTGCATTTTTGATTTATTGACGGTCAGTTCACAAAAAATTCAACGGGACACGTGCGCTCCCACACGTTTATAATATTATAAAAGAAAATATGTAATTTTATACTCTTTAAACTGAATATTAATAAAAATAGTTATGTTTATAATGAAAGGCTGCAACTACTAAGTATTCAATCTCTAAAATATAGTAATATAGAAGACATTGTTTCTATTTAAAATTTGCCCATAAACTCTTTAATAATAAAATAAATTGTAGTGAATTACTTTCATTATTTAATATAAGAGTTCCGAACTATACCACCAGAATAGATGATTTTTCTATCTACGTCAATCTCGTACAAATGTTGGATTATATTCTCCTATAAATGAAGTTGGTAAGGCGATTAATGCGTTGCCTCGAAATTTTGATATTTTTGAGGCATCGTGGAGTCAACTTACTAAATTTATGAAGCAAATTAATTAGTACTTACGATGTGGAATTTATGTTTAAGTTATTTATATATTGATTATAATATTATTTAATTTATTGTATATGTTGAATTTATTTTTTTGGAACAACTGTTATCTTTTCGATTGTATCATTTGGGTTAACCTGTAGATACAAAATAAGAATTAAATAAATAAATAAATAAATATGCTACAAATAAAATGTTTATGACGCAGTTACGTGCCACGTAGGAAACATTTTATATAAAAAAAATACTTTAATAAATACTAATTTCAAATATATTTTTTTATTTGAGCACCTTGAGAAGTGTTTTTAGGATATTTACCAGATACATCTTTACCTCTCGAACTAGACGGGGCTAGAAGACAGCGTCTATTTTAAATATTTTATTGGCATAAAGGATGTTAAAACTATTTTTAAGGAAACTTACGGACGATAAACATATTTCGAATATAACAAACTATCATTAGTTTTATATAATTCCTGTTTTTATTCTTAAACTTTGATAAAATAGATCAAGGCCTGTATAATATCAAAAGAATATACATATACATAAGCAAATTTTATCACATTCTAATAATTATGTTTCTATAATAACAATTTCCAATAATTAAATGTATTCACAAAGCAACTTAAAAATACAGATATTGAAATCATAATATTGAATAAATTGCGTTCTATAAACACAAAAATTACTACTGTTTGCCCATTTATACTGAAGAATTAAAGTGATAGAAATATCAAGAATTGATTAGTGGAATAAATCTAGCTACAGGTACAGACAACAAAGGGAGGACAGAATCGTTTATATGTATGACAAAGAAATCCCAGAGAGAGAACATGAAATTTCACCTTTAATTTCTCGAAAACTTATCATCCAAAATTTAAAAAGAGTGTAGATGGCGTTGGAAAAATAATTAAATGTCCTTTAACATGTCGCACAATCCCGTTTTCCATTTAAGATGTTGAAGGTGAAGATCATCCCACATAAGGTATAAATTTAGGAAATGACCCCTGTTTTTAGCTTTTGCATAAACAAGAAAAAACTGGATGGCAAGTTTTCGATAGCTCACACTGTATATTGTATCTAGTATTCTCCATTAGATTGTTTTTTCAATTTGGACAAAAATGGCGTCATAGCCTACGTCTTATTTCTTATTTTTAAATAAGTAGTATGACACGTGCAGTTAAAGAATCTTGATAATATGTTTACACTAATAACAATGGAACAGATATGCTAATTTAATTTTTGGTACTTGTTTGTTACTTCTATGTATATGTCATTTGTTTTCTATCTTCTAATCGTATTTTTATTGTACTAGACAAATACTGCACATATACAAGTGTCTCATATATGATTTCATCTTATAATTTAATTGTTTTACAATCTCAAGCAGTAAATACGTACTTATTAATAGTTATATAAACGGGGAAATCATCAAAAGTATTATTTCTAAAAACAAACACTTAAATATTTTATGAATTGATTACATCTCTAGTATGGAGATCTAATATTTAGATTTACACGATATAAATAGACTTTTTTATTTTTTAAATCAAAGTACGATATTGATACAGACTGATAATTTTGATGGTGATAAGCAGTGGCGTAGCGTGGACTAATCTAGACGTGGGCGAAGTCGCATCAGCGAGGCCCTTTTCTTCCACCATTGGATGCTGAATGAACTGAATATTGTGACACATAATAGCTACATGCAAGGCCACAGTGTGCATCAATTTTAGTTCAAATATTTTCGTACAATCGGGAAATATTAAAAAAATTTAAATTTTACAAAATAAATTTAAATGCTCTATTTTAAAACAAAAGGAGATTGGACATTAGTGTATATAACTTTTTTTTATTTTCTCGTCCTCTATCGCGTGATACTATGCATTGTAGTTTTTTCAATGTCACCCTGTATATTTTTAAGAAAATAATGGTGAAAAATCAGAAAGTTTGTTTACAAAATTATTCATTTATGATGAAACTAGTTAAAGTAGTGAAGTCTGGATGGTCTGAAAAGTTCATAATTATGAGGTGTTTAAATGCTAAACATAAATATTTTTTGTAACCTCTTCAATACTGAAAAATACGTCGATAATAGAGCACACCCGGCAGGGTGTGCAAATCAATTATAGTACGTGTGGTAAAGCCTTGGCAAAGCTTATTCTTAGTAAGGTCTTTTAGGGTGCTATTCGTACTATTTCAGTTCATGGCGTTCGGTTTTAAATCACCCCCAACGAGGCCTCGCGCGAGGCCCCTTTAAGTGCGAGGCCATGGGCGTGGGGCCGCTTCGCCCACGCCTAGCTACGCCACTGGTGATAAGAATAATGGTAGTGACTTACCGGGTGTTCCCTCTAAGACTTTCAGTGCTTATATCTCAGAAACCATTATAGCCAGTGCGTCAGTGCGACGAAATTTGGTGTACAGACACTAGATGACGCGTAGAATCTGATGATAACATCAATTTTTATACAGGGTGTTCCATTTCTCAGGAAATCGATTTAATTTTGATTTTTTGGTAGTCAGCCTCGCTAAAAGTTATGTTTAAATTGAAAAATACTTAATTATGAACACATTCTGAAAAATAAACATTCAAAAATTTTAAAACTTAACGTTAAATTGTTCCACTATAATTTAATAAAACTAGTTTTAGGAATCATTTTGTTCGAATTTATTTGTTGCTAAATAAGTAGTAATCAATAATTATTACAGCAGTTGGAAAAAAGGAATATTCTTTACTAAAAGTCTTAGAGGGAACACTCAGTACACTTAAATCTGTAACTAAATATAAATATGTATCTAATAGTAATTTGTGAAGAGAATGCAAGGGAGGAAGTGCAACTTAAAAATAATGCAGATATATTTTTAAGTAAAATGACAATTTCCTGCTAAGCTGAGATAAACTGAAATACTTACCTAACTAACTCTGTAATTATCTTATTTTCGGTGGTTATTGGTAACTAGCTAACTAATGTTAAAATGCTTATATCGTTGTATTATTTATTTATTTATTTAATTTAAATACATATCCAACAGGCTAGTGCCCATTTACAGGATACAACCAAAAAATTTAAACATACATTACTTTTTGTATACAATAAAAAATAAAACACAAGTCATCAAAATAATAAGACTACATATAAAACATGAAATACACAACCAATACACTACAAAACAAATAAAATAAAAAAAAACTACTATCTACGATTATACACTGTTTAAAATGTATCATAAAATACACACACATCTGAATTATAAAACAAAAGCAAATCATTTTAGAAATCGGTTTTTTATTTTATTAATCGAACAGAAGAATATATCAATACTGTCCTCCACGTCACGATAATTAGAAATCATTTGATACAGAGGAGAAGCCTTCATGAGATTAGTCCTTATAGGGGAATATTAAAAATGTTATGGGTTCTAGCCGAAAATCGTGGTACTTTAATTGAAATTTTATTTAAAAGCGATGCACAGTCAATTAGACTGTTTATTATTTTATATAAAAATATAACCTGATGAGCTGATCTACGTTTCTCTAGCGCTGGAATATTAAAGCGTGCAAGCAACACATCTTGTGGAAAACCTCTTTCAGGATACGTACCGTCAAGAATGTACACCGCTGATTTTAAAAATCGTCTCTGAACCTTCTCCAATGAATCAATATGCGCCTTATAAATAGGGTTCCAAACGGTAGCGGCGTATTCCAATTTCGACCTGACAAAGGACTGATACAGTAATTTTAAAGTATTCATATTATTGAATCCCTTTGAAGAGCGAATAATAGTCCCTAAAGTTTTGTAAGCTGAAGACGTAACTACTTCAATGTGTTTATTAAAAGACAGTTTAGAATCAAATATAACGCCAAGGTCTTTTAAATATTCTGGTCTTTGCAATAAAGAATTCTGAATTTCGTAGTCATATCAAAAGCAGTTTATTTTACGTGTGAAATTCATAACATTACACATCTCTACATTCAAGGGTAATCTGTTGTTAATGCACCAGAGATCTATTGCATTTAATGCTTTCTGAAGAACTGCACAGTCCAATATACATTTTATTTCCGTAAACAGTTTTAAGTCATCAGCATATAGCAGACAGTGTACGCCATTAAGATTTGATGTTATATCGTTAATAAACATGTTAAATAAGAGAGGGCCCAAAACAGACCCCTGAGGGACACCAGATCTCTGCAAGAACTTCTCAGACCTGAAGCCACGGAATTGAACAAACTGATATCGATTCGATAAGTATGACTTCAACACATTTATGATAGAGGTGGACAAATTAAACGTTTCTAATTTCTCCAATAAAGTTATCCTCCAATTATAAGTTTTAATAATATTATAAAGTACATTAAATTCAAAACAATTGATTTAAAAAATAGAAATATCTATTTTCAGTTTCATCCTCAAAATCCAAGAGAGCTAGGAAAATTTTCCGTTAAAAGGATTTTGTTGTTTCTCAAAAAGTAGCCCCGCTTCATAACCATTGGACATTGGAATTTAATGCTGTTGTTTCTTCCATTACTGTTAGATGCGGTTAGGAGATTTCTACTTAAAATAATATAATTAGCTACCCAGATTATTTTACGTGAAATATAATAAAATTAGTACTTAATAAGTAAGTAATCTTGGGTATGTCGAAAAGGGTGAAAGATACAAGATGACTGAAATTTGGAAAATGTTATTTCATTTTTGCAAGTACGACCTTGTCTTTTAAGAATACATTTTACAATCATGAGAAAAGAAAACGTCAATAGTTTGATTATAATTTGAATTATTCTATGTTAAAACCTACTTCATTATCTACAGGGTGAGTCAGTCATAATGTCATTAATATTAACCACGTATTCGGGAGACCTAATAAAAGCAGAAAATCGAAAACAAAATTTTTACTCGACCTTTAAAAAAATAAACAATTCACCCTATAAAAATCGGTAACACGACGCTCCTGGTGCGCTACGAACTTTTTGATGACGCACCCATACGACTATTGAATGCCGGATTAAACATCGTTGCCACATCATGTTTACATACATAATATCGTCTAACACTTCAACGTGTTATTCAAATTTACACCCATTTAGCACTTTCTGCATTTCCCGCATTTCTTTCCCCCGAAATTTGTAGATCACGCCACACATTTGGAGGGGGGATCGAGAGAATACAAGCAGTAAGCAGTAGTTTGTTTATTTCGGTCTCGCGTATTCGTCGTAAATTAACAATGCTTAATGTTACGAATTTTCTGAATATGCGGAAATAGTAGTGTTATACGGTGAATGTTTACGAAATGCGAATGCCGCTGTTACGGAATATTGGAGATGTCTACCTACCAGATGCGCACTTTGTGTACCTAAGTGCCTTTGCGATACGGGTTCTGTGAAACTGCGTCTGGTGAGACTGTTTTAAATTTAGTTGAGAACAGCCTACTATTTCTACAAGAACCATTTCAAGGCGATTGGAGATATCCCAAAGCAAGGTCTGCAGAATATTACGAGAAAACTCACTCAACCTGCATCATTTTCGGAAAGTTCAAGCTTTAGATACTTTAGAACCTGCTGATTTCTCCAGTCGTCTTGAAATTTGCAATTATTGGCATCAAAATCAAATTGCGGCTCACCCTAATTTTATTAATTAAGTGCTTTGGGCGGATGAGTGCAGTTTTACTCGAATTGTCATTTTAAACAGGTTAGTGCCATACTACTTAAAAAACAATAAATTTCTAGGCAAGATGTACGTAACTACAAACTGAATAATTAATTGTACTTAAGAGTACAGTAATTAATATTTATTTGTAAAACGTAGTGAAAACGTAATATCAAAATTATTAAACTGTAATAACCTAACATTCGAAAACATTTATTTATTATCTACATTTGTTTTTATTAATAAATGAATCAATATTTAAGGAAAATTAATTCATGTATCTAGATTTAAAAAAATAGTTTTACTCCTTGTCGTTAAATAATAGTACAAAAACTAGGTAACTAGGTTATTGACCTAATAATACGGTAGGTCAAGATTAACTCTCGATAACTTTTTTGAGCATCAGATCAGCGGCGTGCCATTTCGGTCTTAGACAGTTTTCTGTCGACAATACGATGGTTTTTTATTGCTTAGTATTTAAACAAGAAATACTTTTCAGCTTCTCTTAATAATTTACCCATTGGGTATAAGTTTTTTATGTAATGTACGTAAATGGTTTATTACTCGGTTTATTATTAGATACGTTGAAGTTTTGTGATTTCAATGTAACTAAGCTAATTTCAGTCATAACAGCTACATTTGCTTAGATGCTCAGATCCACACGCTACTTGTCGGTTTAGCTTTCAGAGGCGATTTGATGTCAACGTATGGGCAGGAGTGTACGGGTATCGTTTGATTGGACCGTATTTTCTACCGGAAAACCTGAATGGACCGTGTTACTTGCAATTTTTAATAGAATTATTTGATTATTATTATTTGATTTAATTGGATATTAACATTTTAAATTATTATTGACTGAAGTTGAACTGAGCAAGACAAAATGATATTCTAAAATAGTCAGTACATCCATTTATTTGTGATGTCTAAAACCTAGGTAAGTAGGTACTAGAAAAATATTTCAACTTGGCAACATTGCATCAGGTCGACATCGAATTGAACTGTGAGCTGTAAACGACCAAGGCTGTGAGCGGTCAGTGACAGTCTGAAAAAGGGGTTTAAATAATGATTTGAAAATATTTTTTTTTTGGCGTAAATATGCATTTAGATTTTTTTTGTCGCGTATTCGCATTATACTCATTATTCCCTATCTCCTCTTAAAATTAATGACATTATGATTGACTCACCCTGTATAAGAGATGCTAAATCTGTTAAAAAAAATCCACTGATTTAACAGTGATTTAAAAATAACCCCAATAATTCTTTGAATGTACTTATATTCTAATACATCTCTGATAACTACAATCCTTATTGACTTTATCTTTAATATTAATTTTGTGGAAATTTTAAAGAGATAAGTGATTCTTAAATTAGAAAAAAATTAAAGTTTAACAACTGATAATAAATAATGATACTAGTAGGTACATTTTGAAATTTCGAGAAATAGTAAACTGTCAAAGCAAACAAAACAAAACTTTTATTGCATATTATTTATATATGTATACTGGAATTAATTACAAAATTTAAAATAAAGTTAAATTTTTATTTTTTTTATTAGCTAATTGGAGATGTTTAAAACCTGTTGTTGCCAAAAGATAATCGTTTACTTAACTTTGTTTAATCTTGAATTAAATAAAAACTAAATTTAGTTTTTTTTGAAGTACCTAAATATTTTAAACATTTTGAAGGGTGTTTGGAGCTTTAAAATAATATTTCTGTAATGTTAATTTAACGCCTTCTAAAACAGTATATATATAGGGTGATTTTGAAAGTGGAGTATTAGTATTCGAAATGCAAGTGATTTGCAAAAAATAGCCTAATAAAATGTTAATAAAAAAAATCATAAATAACTCATTTTTGCATTTTAAAATTATATAAACCGATCCTGATTGGTCTTGTACGCTCACTGTAAATGTTTGCCTTTCGCGTTTGCCTGTATCCCGAATTCGCTGTATTAAATAAACAAATTGTCGTCCAGAGGGATGAAATTTATAAATAAATTTTCTGTGCCTTTCGTGAAACAGAGCCAGCCAATTTTCAATACACTATCCGTTACACTAAAAAGTGTAAAGTAGATTAGAGAAATAAACCGCGTCCCCCTGCGGCGTTATGACGTTCCGAAAATAGCCTATAATTTTTAAAAAAATCAAAATATCTCGAAAACCGTTCGTTTTAGAGCAAAACGACTCCGGAGGCCTCTTAGAAATACCGTGAAGAATTTATAGGTGGATTCATTCCCGACTTGCTGACACTGATAGTTGTCCGAACAATTTTTCAGAAATTTTTTTTTTAATTTTCCTTATAAAAATTTCGTCAAAAATGTCCACGCGGTAATGTATCGATTGCGACCGGCTAAAATACCGTTATAGACGCTGCAGACGCTATTTTGTAAACGGTATCAGCGTATCGGTGTCGGTTTTCTGCTCGACGGCTGCAGTTGGTGGAAAAAATCCAAAACTTCGATCGACCTTCACTCTCGAACGGTTGCAGATACGGAAAACTAAACGGCTCCGGAGACTTCTTAGAAACAGCGGGAGGGATGTATAGGGGGATTCATTCCCGACTCGCTGACACCGATAGTTGCTCGTAAATTTTTTCAGATAAAATTAGTTTTTAATAATTTCCCTTATAAAAATTTCGTCAAAAATTTCCACGCGGTAATATATCGATTGCGACCGGCTAAAATACCGTTATGGACGCAAAAGCCCCAAGGTTCCCACTTGGGGCTTTTGTTCTTTAATATCTTTCTAATTTAAATTCATTAGTGTTTCTCCTATTGTAAACTTCTTACTGTTTGCGAATGATCTGAAAGTATTCTTAGCTATAAATGATAAATCCGATTTTGCTAAAATGCAACAAAATATCTTTCAATAATCTTTCCAGCAGAAACGGGATGGATCTGAATCTATCCAAATGTCATGCGATATCTTTTTTTAAGACCAGAAGTAAGATTGAATATACACCATACCATATTAATAACACTCATTTGGATAGGATGGGAAGACTTAGAAGTTGCCTTTAACCAATATTTCACTTTTAACTTTCATATCTCTAAAACATTAAAAATGTTGGGTTTCCTTAGTTGAATCACTAGTGATTTTTCCAGTACTGACTCTATTAACATTTCGTTAATACGTTCTCATCAGGACTACTCCTCCTCTGTATGGTATTTTTATTACAATTGTCATATTTGAAAACTTGAACAAATACAATTAAAGTTTATAAGATAATTGACATTTAAAACTAGCCTCCAATATGATGATGACCATGATGTGTTAGCTTATTTCCACTTCCTGCCACTTTTTGTAGATAAAGATTGATTTGATTTATATTATATTATATTATATTAAATTTCATGTTCCGTCTAGGGCTACTAAGGGAAATAGTTCATTACATGTCCCTATGCTCAGAACCAGTTACGGATGCAATTATTTTGTCACTCGTTGTTCATGGCTAATAATTTTTCTATTTATTTAGATTTCTTTGCCTCTTATTCTGGTTTTGTTAGTAATTTATTTTTATGTGAATTTTAATACTATTTTGGATATTGGTTTTGTTTTCTCTACTATTGTATTCTTTTTATTATATGCTTTATTTTAAAAATGTATTATATTCCTAGTAACTTAATCATTCATTATTTTATGTATTTGATTGTAATGTTTTCCACAATTATTGGACTTCGACCCGTAAATAAATAAATAAATGACATATCCACAGGTCTTTATTATATTACACTTATGCAATTGTTATATCACTGTGTCAGCAAGTTACGTGTAATACAAAATGATACTATTATATGCACACACTAGAAATTATCTAAAATGGTATTTATTTACTACATCGTAAAACCCTCTAAACTTAATTTAAAAAACGCCTTTGCCATTTTCATTTAATGACGTCACACTGTTGCTAAAATAAATAGCGTTATATTGCAACTTCAACCTAATGTAATGTATACATAGAGGTTACAATCTTGAATTTTTTTCGAAAATTAGACTCGAGCGCAAAAAACTGATTTCAGATTCGTGATCAGCACCCGAAAATAGGGGGGTAAGAATTTTTTAATTAAGATTGGAGAGTTTTACGCTGTAGTAAATAATTACCTCTAAAATAATACCACGATTTGTTTACGTACGTGTTACGTTATTATTTAAGGTTATAAACGAACCATGACTTCACCAAAGACTGCGCCCAACTTATCACATGTCGGTTATCGATAACGTATTGTGAAATATGTCGTTGACTTTTTAGGGTAGGTTAAGGTTACACAGAGTCGGCTTCAAAATTTGCAGTAACTTTAAACTTAGTTATTAAAAAACATTTACTGTCATCAGTTAAAATTAATACCCCACTTTAAAAATCATCCTGTATAGGGAGAATTTTAAGTAGAGGTTTTCTTTTTAGCCTGACAAATATCTAAAAACCTATTAAGCAAGTTCTTCAAGTAACGTTTTTCAAATTCTCAAAACCAGCTGAAACATGGCCGTATGAAATTATTAATAAAGAAGTCAAATTATATTCCGTATAAAACATCATAAATTCAGTGTAAATGTGGCCATACACGAGACGGATAGCTGGAAGGCAGAGCTAAATGGGTAAAAGATTGGTTAAAAATTCTATTTTTATATGCATCTAATAAACAAATTAGTACTGGACCTCATGATTACAGAAAATATCTGCGTATGGACGTAAATTCATATTCTCTATTGCTTCAAAAAGAAGATACTGTATTTACTGTTTTGAATTTTTCCACAAACACAGGCAGTTAACTTCAAAGATTTGAAGAGATCACATTCTCATGTCCGCAATTTTTTCATAAATAAGTATCTCCGTATCTGAAGTCTACGGAATATGATAACCAGCTTCCTGTTGTTCTAAGTCTCGGCCTGTACCCACTTCTAACACATGCACGGTTCGACTAGCATACGAGAGGCAAACCGGTAGGCAGTTTTTTGGGAGGCCGAGAGTTTAGACTGGGCCTTCCAGCCAATACAACCACTAACGTTGCAGTTTGCCCATCATTAAGTAAAGTAGAATATAAAAACAACATTCCTCTTTAACAACAGAAGCAAATTTCGAAATAGTTATATAGACATTTTATCTTTATCTGTTTAATTACACATTTAATCAATCGATATATTGCAAGACATGGCAAACTAATATCGCAAATTAAATATGTACATTATATCTGTGTGTGTACAATCATTATTATCACAACGCTGTTTAACTTGACGTATAGCTAATAATGAATCGTATATACAGAGAAACGAACTAGCTGACAATTGACAAATTCTACTGCCAAAAATAAGAAGAAAATTTATATATCTAGACACCCATGAAATTTATATCTCTGAAAATATTTTTCACTAATTTCCAAAAGGCGTTTCTTACGTAAATGTGGAAATGTTTGTATATGTTATAAATAAAATAATCTTATTAATTTTAAATTCCTTTTAAAAAGGTTAAATGCGTACGGATATGAATTCATTATAAAAATTAGTAATAGTGAATAGAATCATCTTCTAAATTTTACCTTATATTTATTTGCTTATATATTTTGTAAATATTTATCATTTTGAGGTGGTGTCCAGATCCATATAATTTAAAAAGTAATTTTTAATTGCTTCGGAATGAGGTCTTCTCAATGCATGAAGTTTTGTCTACCTTTAGTACAATTCTTAGGTATGTCTATTTCATTTTACATTATTTTTATAGTACCATTAACAGATAATACCAAATATGCATTTGGCAAATATGACAACATTTAGATATGTGTTTGAAAATAATGTGTTTCCCTTTCATCAAAAATAAGCGAAATTGCGCTCTTCTAACTTTTGAAACGGGAATTTCCAAATATTACAAAGTCAATAGACATATGTAAATATTGAGTAATTATAGATTTTTATCCTATAAATTATCTGCTTACATAGAATAGTGTGTGATATGGTAATATATTTTCCATGAGAAAAATTATCATGAAAATAATAATGAGTCTTCTACGTAATCAAGATTATCTTTAAACCAAAGTCATCTGCTGTCAATAATACAATAGATACCCACCCACAATATCAAAGTTAGCCGTTAGTTATATTTTAAAAAACAATTGAGCAGCGCATGTTGTAATTAGTGCCATCTGTATGTCTAAGGCTTGCTACATATTATGCGTGAATTCGCGATTTGTAATGCGTGATGCGGGATTTGTGAGGAATTTGTGAATGGTGTATAGAGTTTTGTTCGTTAAAAATCCATTCATAAAAAGCCTACACACTATGCACGAATTCCATACAAATCACGAATCGCAAATTCACGCATAGTCTGTAGCGAGCATAACGCTTGCTACAGACTATGCTATGATTGTATGGAATGTTACGAAAACTAAGCAGAAACACCTTAAAGTTGTCAAACTTTAAAGTTTACATATTACTTAGAAGTGACAGTACCTTTAAAGTGTTTGTAATAGTTTTGGCGACGTATTGGGAACCTTTAACAAACCTTTAATGTGGCGGCACTTGATTATGCAGTTGTGGCAGTTGTCGCCACATTATTGCTTCATACATAACCGATTTCCTCATTTTACATGCGATCCAAATTGGTACAAAGTTGCTACTACCACAGAAAATATAGCTACGCAACAGAACTCTCGTGGGGGTCATATTAGGGCATAGGTCCTGTCGTTGTTGACAGATGGCGCAACGATACGTATTTGTTAAAATTTTAAAACTTATAAATATGCGCTCTTCGAAAGAAGCGGCCTAGCGCGTTCGTTTCCTTGACGACCGCTGCCTTTGTTGCCATATCTTGCCGTCTTTATAAAGTGCGTTGCGTTTATGAGTTTAATAGTGGAGTAAAATCGCCTCGCTACTCGCTTATTTGTGGTTCATTTTTTTAACTAAATGGAACGTTTACCATAATTTAAAATAAACTTCTACAACTTTTTTCAGTAGGGCCGAACTTAAAATCAAATTATTGATGCTTGGATTTTATTTGACAATTATGTTTTTCATTACATCGCAGTTGTAAAACAACGATTTTACTAATGTTTATAATTTTTCAATACCTATATAAAAAACTATAGCGCTTCTAATGGTACACACCAAGTTTTGATAACTTAAAGCCTTTTCGAAAAATTAGTTTCAAAGTCGTACCAGTAAATTTATGCATTAAAAATGTTAGTATGCGACTATATTAATTATTGAAAATTGCTATACCGAGGCAAATGTAGGCAAAATTTTAAAAATGTTTTTAAAAAGTTTACTTTGCTATGTGCTAACGGTTTTCAAGAAATTGAATTGAATTTTATGTATGTGCGACGTGTGAATAAGCTTATACTTGCGGTACAGAATATGTTTTCATAAATAAGCTCGTAAATAAGACGGTTCATTCATTCGGCGAGTTAGAAATATCTATATTTTGGATAGACAAAAAGAATTTTTAATATATATACATATTATCATTGTATTAGATATATTTATGATATCGCCCTCTTCAAAATTAGAAAGAATTGTAAACAGGTAATTTTTATATAAAACAAAAGGAGTTTTTATGTTCATTATTTTTAATACGTTTAATCATGTTTAATTTGCCTAAATGCCTTTTATTTATTGAAATATGAAATTGAAAAAACCAGCAGAGAAAGGTTTAGAATATATTAAAGGCAGCTGAATAAAAGAAAATTGAAGACGAATTCTAAATAATATAAGCAAAATATATTATCGAGCAATAAATGTTAAAAATTTCACATGGGTTGTCGAGGCTCAAATTAATGAAACAGTTAATAATTACATCTAAAATAAAGTCTAAATCATCCGTTTCACTTAATACATCTAAAATAAACTTTAAATCATCCGTTTCACCAAGCACTAATTAAGCCAGTGCTTAGACACGTCAACTACCCGCCCCGCAACTAGAAGCATTATTTGCGTTTGCGATGTGTGTGATGGAATATTTGCACTCGCCAGGCACTCGTCCGGGAAAATGTGGGAAATCTCTCGGGTGCAGATAGAACATGAAAAAATAAGATGATAAATTTGTATAAAATTGTTTTCCTACATAACCTCCCTACGGAGATATGTGTCTGAAGAACGCAGCTGGTAATCGTTTTTATTTAATAACTTTTAAAGTACTTAATATAATTTAATAAAAATTTAATGTGATGGACAACTAGTAAGGAGCTCTTAAAATAGTGTCCTTGAAACATATTTAGCTTTTTTAGTTTACCAAGGATGGGCTAAACTTTACAACTTACTGCCTAAATTTCTAAACCCTGTATGATAAAGACTTTAAAATAAATCTGGGTAGCTTCAACCTTAGACTAAAAAAAGTACTCTCGTTTAGTGACGAGAAAATGAACTGAAAAAGTTTGACCTATGTTGTCATGTTGTACCCTATTATGAAGTTTTTCAATAATTTCGTTAAAGTGCGTTCTGTGTCAACTCTTCGTTTTTTTTTTTATTTTTGTATTTCTTCGGTTTAAATGAAACTTGACTGTTGTTTGAAAGACTCATATCGCACTTAAATCTATACAGATACTGATTTATTTATTATATATTTTAGAGAATAAAAAAATCAGTGAAATGTGATAGGCAAAATAGTAGTAGTAGTCTTTCGATATACTATCGATTTCGAAATTTTTTGTAGTTAAAACTGTATTATGAATAAATAAACACATAAACAAATCAAATCAGAAATAAACATTTTGATAAATAGATAAATGATAACAGGGTAAAATAAATCATAAATAAAATAAAAAGTGGTCAATATTAGGTACAATAAATCAAATCAAATTACCACATCATCACATAAAATCGTGGTAATAAATAAATAAAATATTTATCAAAATGCAAAAATAAAAATAACCTTCCAACCTCTGGATACACAGAATTCAATTGTAAACAATTGGTGAACTTTTATGTATTTTGTCCGTAATTTTTTATGAATTTATCTCTTGAATACTCGTTAAAACAAATATAGGTACCTACTACAAAAGTAAAGGCAAGCTATATTCTTATTTTGGTGGTTATATTGCTATTTAAAAAATTGGATAGATTTTTTTTCTCCCTTAGCTGTGTGTAATTTACGTAATTATTAGATAAACATTTTCTTACTCTCTTATTTTGTGCGGTAAATTTAGTTTTAGAGAAAAAAATATCAAAATTAAATCGGTTCAATCAACTTTATACTTAGTTTGAAACATTGACTAATTCCTATGGAATATTAAATTATCTTAAATTGAATTGAATTAAATCAATTTGAAGTTTTAGTAGCAAGTCAATTTTAAAATTTATATTTGTCAATTTTTTAGAGAATTAGGTATTTTTTTAAATCATATATTTTGTGTCTCCTAGGATAAAGACAAAGAGAAACTATTGTTGTATCATACCGTTTACAAGTATAACAATGTTATGTATTATACAAACTTACAGTTTTAAATTGTATTGTTTGCAAAAATTAAATTATGGGTTAAAAATAATAATTGCAGTTTTTTCCGTATAGACCATTTATTACATAAATCTTCATTTTTATGTGGAAACCGAAACATTCGAACACCCGATTTTCGAGTTTCACCACAATTAAAATATTGGCACTTAGGTATTTCCAGCCATTATTGTAGATTTATTCTAATATACCTACTCGTATTTAATAATAATAATAATAATAGTAATAATTGAAATAGAAACTTAACAAGTGCACATAAACAGTAGCAAACAAACTTACATAAAAAGATTTGCCACTGTGTATAAAAAATTCTATAAAAACAGTTGAATGCACGCCTTGGCCATATCTCAAGACAAAGATAAACGAGCAGCGGCCGCTCGGCAGCAGAGATAACCAAATGTTTTCTCTATGCTCGGCAGCCAACATCGTCGGAACCACAGACCATGTGGTCGGAACCATCGTCGACTGCAGCTACGCTCACCTTTCGTCTATGTTCTATCGTTTGTAATATTAATGACACTCACTAAAATGAATTTTGCGATTTATTTTGAACATCTGACATATTCATATTGAAATCTGATTTAAATTTTTAACATTAGTTATTAGTTGTTTCACGTACCAAGAGAGCTTTAATGAAATTTCTATTCAGAACTTCCAGAAATTCAAAACTGTTTTAAGAGAGTGTCATTATTATTGCAAACGATTGTACAAGATACAAGAGGCACATTTTAGACAAGCTGCCGCCGCTCGACTAAAACGAGCCTCGAATGTCCGTAGACCGCGTACAGTGTCACATTATCATTATTATAGTAAAGTATACCTTTCGTATACAATCAATAATAATTATAAACATTCTAACTATCTATAATCTATATGATACTGAAAACATCAGAGGAATGTAATTTGTATTTTTTGTGAAAATATAATTTTATCTATCTGTACAGAACACATATTTAACTCAACGCATATAAATTTAAAGAAATCCCCAAAGATTATTTATTTAAACTTTTTTCGTATCACAGTTTCTGAGATAAGGGCACAAGGAATTTTATTATGGACATGTATATGTACCTATATATTATGTATGTATGCATATGCTTTTTTTCGTCGTTTTAATATTTGCTTCGATTATAAAAAATGTCACTTGTAATTATCGAAGTCATACAAACAAGATATAATTCTGGATCCATACCGAAAGAAAAATCATGTCATATTATTAATCAATTAATAAAATTAAAAATATTTACGTTTTCTCAAATTGTTATTGATGTATTATTATTATTCTAACACAATTTAAAATTTTTAAATGTGTTTAAACAATTCCTATTTATTTACATATGTGTCTACCTTGTTTTTAATTACAGTTCCTGTAAATTATAAAAATGTCAGTTGTCGCTGATGTGTAAGAATACATATTTTTATTGTTATTTAATACTTTTTATTATTTAGGTATAATATTCTAATAACTCCGTTAACATTTACATTTGGCAACGGGCTCTGAATTGGGCGCTAAAATCGACTCGCCTGTGGCGTGACCTACGAGCTAATAGCTAAACTTACTCTTTCTACTGTACATGCGCAGTTTGAAAGAAGCTGGCGTTTGGAGCCGGCTTCTTTTCGGGGACTACATTTAAACACACTTGACGAGCCTTCTGTTGCGTTAGCTATATATTCTGTGCTAGTACCTTCAAAATCCACTATGGTGTTAACCTTTACCCAATAGTGATCTGCTTTTCTACAAGACCTTCTAACGCTAGAGAAAATAGTTTATTACTAGCTTTATCCTGTATCTGTATGTAAGATGTATTTGTATAAGATGCAAAGACGTCGTTGGAACGCAGCTGCCTTCAAAAAAGTGTTCCCCATTTTAGTCACCTCCACGTAATAGAACCGTTTCTATCATGTAGTAGTGATTTTGGCAATACACTAAAGATTTCAGTTCACTACAAATGCTACTTGGGAGTTAAGTTTTCCCAAGCTAATGGTATTTATGAGTTGTACAAGAGTAGTTGTAGAAGAAGGGTTCTGGATCACTTTGATAACCTGTTCATTCGGAGCTGGCATTAGGTGCGCAAGCGGCAGCCATGGTGGCGCTGAGGTCATGCTCGTATAAATTCTTGTATCAGTATTAATGAACAAAGGATGGTCAAGAATGAGGTGGTGTCCATCATCAATGACCAGAAAGTAGTCGTCATTGCCACTGTAGGAGTAAAATGTCGCCAATGACCTGAAGGTGGTGCAGAATGGGATGGGGTCCGTGGACAATGACCAGAAGATTGTCGTCGCCGAGAAGAATTTAGTGTGGGAAGGGGTGTCAGAGTAAGAAAAATGGCTGACCGGAAGTGTGATGGTGACATCAGAGTGAGTGCAGGATGCTGAACGCATGATAGAGTCCATTATCAATTACTAGACGACTAATTTTGAGAAATTATGCCCTAATCATAAATTTTGTATTTTTATCTAAAAAACAAAGATAAGACTTCTGTAATATCCAAATCATTTAAATTACAAAATTTATATTAGATCAAAAATAATTTTAACTGGTACATACAACCAATCAAGATATTCGAATTTTAGACAGGACCATTAAAATCAAAAACCATCACTTTGTTTAAAGAGTCGGGTTCAATCAGGAATACTAGTGAATGTGAATTGAAAGAGCTTAAACAGTTTTTGACAAAATCGCTTCGGGGTTTTTCGATTAAAGTAAAAAATACCTTCAATGATTCCTTGTTTAAAGTCCATTTAGTGCTTGAAGGAAATTTCGTTAACAGGTAGATTGATTTAACGTCATTGGATATTAAAAACGACATTATCCATAATAATACAGACTTAAAACGATAGTGATGGTGGTCGAGCGATTTAAGCAGGGGCGGATGGGGAAGATTAAACCGGCCCGGGAAATCGGTCGGCCCAATTTTGTTGAGAAAAAATATGATTAATATGATCCGATGAAAAAAGTATGATTTCTTTATTGTAACGGTCGTGGATAACATTCTGTATTAATTTTTTAAGATTTTAAGAAGACTTTAATTTTGAAGATTTTAATAAGTATAAAATATTTTAAGCAGTACAACTGAATGTAAAATATCGAAAATATACTGGGTGTAACGGATGCTGATGGTCAAATTTCAGAGGGTTATTATACAAGTAATTTTCACCATATTATAAGATTGTTTTGGAAAGTTGATATTTGCTTTTTATTTAACATTTTTGATTTCAAAAATGTTGTGCCTTTTTCATAAAAACAGAAATATCTCTGTTATTCTTACAGCCACATCAAATTTAGACATACCATCGGAAAGACCGTTAAAATTGCTACAAGACTAGCATATATGAGTGTTTAAAAAATCTTCTATACCAGGTGCTGTAAAAAGTTAAATGTAGTAATTGTGAAATGAGCAAAATTAGTGGTGTCTTCTTATTGGTGGTAACACCAAAAATTACTAATTAAATTACTGTATTTAGTAAGCTTTTCAACGATATATCAACTTTTGAGTTTGCTATTTCTTTGGAAACAATATGAAGCGCATAGGTAATAAAACCGTAAAAATCGAAAATACAGGAACTTTATAGTACTTTATTTTTATTTTAAGACTGTCGTTCCTATCCTTTGTTCGAGCTGTTCTCGAGTTTCAATTGGTACTACAAATACCAAATATTTTAATCTACCCCACCAAAAGAAGTCTAACGGAGTTAGATCAGGACTTCGAGGAGGCCACTTAACTGTACCAAAGCGTCCTATCCATCTATCTTCATAATGCTCGTTTAGCCATACCCAAATCTCCCTGCTGTTATGTGTAGGACAACCATCCATTTGAAGCCAGGAATTAATCCGAAAATTTAAAAGAACCTCTTCTAATATAGTATGCAGTTCCTTCTGAAGAAGATCAAGAAATCCCTCTGCATTTAATTTATTTTCTAGTATAATTGGTCTAAGAACGTAATTTCCAATTATCTCCATCCATACGCTAACATTGATTTATTGGAGGGCCTGACAGCATGAGGATTCACAGCTGCCCACGTATGGTCATTATGACAATTAAATGTGCCATCGCTGGTAAATGTTGCCTCGTCAGTCCAAATTATATGCTTGTAAAATTGCGGATACGATCCAGTAAATTTTGAACAGGGGTCAAATGATAATGGTGAAGGTTGTTTCTTCTAAGACTTCTGTGAACTGACGTATGCGAAATTCTCCCAAGTTGTATTGCTGCCCTGCGTCTACTTAATGTGGGTGTTTCTTCAAAAAGCACTGTTATAATTTGGTCTTGATGACGATTTGTCCCGGAACACTCTTAGTTTCCAAAACCTGAAATGTAGTTACAAAGGTTTTTCTGTTTGGAATGCGTCTTTCAGGATAACGGCAAGAATATTCTTCAACTGCTACTATAGAATTTCCATTGCAAACACCATACACAAATAAAATATCTCGATACTCGTTATTTGTGAAAAAACGTGGCATCTTAAATTTAGATACTTAAGTAATCAACAAGAACACTAAAGTAATTTTATGACTTTGACGGTCAATATTGTTTTTCACAGCCGCCTTGGCATTTATCTACCATGAAAGACGCATTCTAAACAAAAACTCATTTGTAACAATATTTCGGATTATAGGAGAAAGAGGAAGAGTTAAAAAAAACAGCTTTTTGAAGAAATTCCCACAAAAACTAGGTACACACAAGTTTGTGTTTTATTACCTTTGCCCTTGGTATTGTTGCCAAAAAAATAGCAAACTCAAAAGTTGATATATCATTGAGAAGCTTACTAAATATAGTAGTTTTTGCTGAAACAAAACATGTCTTCATTAACAAATTTTTGGAGTTACCACCCTTTAAACGCTCATATATGCTTGTCTTGTAGTAAATTTAACGCTCTTTCCGATGGTATGTCTAAATTTAATGTGGCTGCAAGAATAACAGAGATATTTTTGTATTTATGAAAAAAGGCACGAAATTTTTTGAAATCAAAAAATGTTAAATAAAGGAGCAACTATCAACTTTCCAACAAAATCTTATAATACTTTTTGTTGAAAATTACTTGTATAATAAATAACCCCCTGAAGTTTGGCCATCAGCATCTGTTACACCCCGAAATAAATATTAAAACTTATAAATTAAGTCAAAATCAAATGAAATATGTAATAAAATCAAACAAAATAACTTTATCACACATCACACTTAGACAGACTCTGACCAACCGGCCCAACATCCAAGATTCGACTGTTATGGTAATACTAGTTTATTTCAGTCCTCGTTCGTGCTTATATAAAAAAAATTGATTAGTAATATTCAAAGAAGCTTCTTAACTAGGACCTGCACAATAAAATAAGCACGTGACACGCACGGCTTTTCCTTGTTTCGACTATGTTAATGCCTTATCAAACTAAAAAAAAATAGTCGCCGGATGCAGCGGCCCGGAAGCAACCGGCCCGTCGGGAAAATTCCCAAAATCCCCTATGGCTCATCCGCCCCTGGATTTAAGGCGTTAGTTAAGTAGATTCGTGTTTTGTAGAGAGAATTGGCTTGAATCAATGTGAGAAATTGATACCGGTTAGCGTTTGACCATCCTCCTAATTAATGAGGTTTTACAGACATTCCTGCACTGACTGGTGGTTAGGGTCTACCAACGTAAGTCGTTTCTTGGCGCAAATACGAACTGCTTAATAATAATATGCCTCCCCCTCTCCCGACTTCTGGGGTAATCCTCATGGTTAGATATTATTATAGCTGACTTGGTTCTCTATATACCTTTAGTATAAAGTCATCGTGAATGACGATAATGAACTTGCACATGTGCATATTATTTAAGCAATTTACAATAAAAATTCCTGGATAACTTTGACGTTTGATATTCTCGAGGTGAGAGTGGTATTTTTGAGGAGCGATATCCCCGGCAATCGTCATTCATCTATGTAAAATATCAACATTATCAACTCATTTTTGCTCGACTCTTTTATCTGCATAATGCATTCTTGTGGTAGCAACAGCTTAGGCACATTATTGTGAGACATAGGCATTCGAAATGCGTCAACGATATTGCGGATTCCCCATTTCTAATCTACCACATGTTATCATAATTTTTATAATCGAGGTCACTTTCAACAGTTCTACTAGAAATAGCACTGTTATAGTTCCAAGCAACCTCACATGCATAGTTATGGTTTTATTATTCTGACACACTTAACTGGTTCTATATTGTAGTCCATGTCTGCCATGTACTCAAAAGTGTTTGATTTAATTATCTGAAGAATAATGAGACTCGGGGCCGTAGCTACCGAGAGGAAATTGCGTGATTTTCACGCAGGCACCTCTTACGAGGGGCGCCAAATTCAGGTTCATTTTCCTATTTTTTCATAAAATGATAATATAGCGTGTGAGCATTCAGAGCCCACCATTCTTGCTGCGTTGTGAGTTAGCTACACGTAGCTACAGACACAAGACGAAATTAAACAAAAGAAGTCAAGAGCGTATCTTACCAAACTTTACACTATGAACGTACTCTGATTCTAATTTCTAAGCATAACATAACCTATACTCTCTCGCTCGACCGAGGT
Organism: Monochamus saltuarius; assembly: GCA_025584915.1. NCBI lineage: Eukaryota > Metazoa > Arthropoda > Insecta > Coleoptera > Cerambycidae > Monochamus > Monochamus saltuarius. The sequence goes on along the minus strand of CM046730.1, from coordinate 3,196,698 downwards.
CTGCTTCTGATATGTTATTAGCTGAAACGTAGTGTTATTTATTATTATGAGTTGGTGTAGCAGTTGGTAGTGCATATGTTATGTATTACACATACACTTAAAATTTAAATTTAACTTTATAAATTTTCAAACTTACATACATTACTAAAAAGGTCTTACTCCAGCTGTTTTCAAGAAATTAGATTTTTTGTAAAAATAAATGACAGTTTCAAGAATCTGCAAAATCATCAGAAACGTTAATTTTAATAACCTTTCAAATTCAGTCTTGGGTTGGTGGAGTGAAAGAGCATCATAACGTGTTTCATATTTCGCATTTAAAATAAATTATTTTATTGGTTTTCACATTAGAAGCAATTGGGTCTTTAAAACTATTTTGACAGACAATGTAATAAAATAATATTATAAGAAAATCTGTATTTTGCATAAAAAGAGTACATTCTGTTTATTATTTGTTTGTAATTGGCGTCTTTAAAACAGGTTCTACATTATCTTGAGCAACACGAAAATATTTAGGTAATTTTTTTTTTTTAATTGAAAACAAATTTAATAAATACGAAAAATAAGGGCAACATGTAGTATATTGCATGAAAGACGAAAAAACAGGCAATTTTTTGTGGTCATAGCCTGCTTCAATAAAAAAAAAATTTATCCGCCTAAAGGGCGCAGCGAACCACATACGATATTTCAAAAATCTGTTTATATCAGGTGGAAAGTATCAACTTTGCAATCAAAATTTATTACCAATAAGTTTTCTCTATCTCTTAAAATAAAAAAGTTAGACGGCCTTAAAGTTTGGGCACTTTACAGGTTTTTTTGTTATTACTCATAAAGTTGGCCATGGATCTCAAATTTGTTTTTACGAGCATAAAGGCCTCCAAATATGCAACAAAAAACAATTTAAGATTTTTGACGTGTCTCGCATATTAAGCGAGATACATGGGAGTGGCCCTCTTATGTGATAAAGTCTGTATAGAGAATCCGATTCACGATCCAAATTAAACTGATTGTTTAAGCCAATTATTTGTTTTCTTAGATTTATTTGAAAAATTCTTAAAAATAAAAATGTTGGAAATATCTCAAAAACTGTAACTTTAATCACTAAATGTTTGTAGAGGAACATATAACTCAAATATGTGTCGTTTTACGTGTAAAAATACAGAATGGTTTATATCTTACTTTACAGCAAGGTATATTTCCTTCACACTTTCAATTCCTAGATGTACCATAAGTGCAGTATGGTATAAATATGTATATCGGGTGTAAACAAATAAACGCAAAAACCTCAAGGGATGATTCTTCATTTAAAATTAAAATAAGGTCTTTCATTAAAAAAGTGCTTCTGCCCCCTCACGGATTTGCGGCCCGAAAAAGGAACATGCTCTGCACATATTCTGCAAAAACACTGATTTTACGCACTTAAGTAATAACAAAATTACTGCACATTTTATTTTTTTTGTATGAAAATATATTTATTGGATAATTTATTGATTATTATTGAGTGGAAGGGGTAAAAGTGCACTCGTTTACTGGTAATTCTTAGATATCATTTACAATCGCCATTATGGCCATAAAATATGTTTTGAATATCTTGATTTATTTAAAATACTCGTAAATACTTTAATAATTATTTTAATGAAAAAGTTGTGTTACTTTTTTATATGTGGGAAGTGCTGAATAGGGGCGACATTTAGATTATCGCACGCAGGCGCGAAATACCCTAGCTACGGCCCTGGACTGAGACTCAACATATTTAAAATTTCTGCAGCATTGGAACGTTTTTATTTTTAATAGTTATCCTTCATTTAAACTTATATTCGATTAACAAAATGACCTTTTAACTGTGTAATAAGTATACAAAATTAAATTCATATAAACTGCATCTTTATTATTACGACCTGTCAGTGAAATATCTTTGCTTGGAATTACTCGTTTTGAACTTTTTTTACAATAAACCTTTTATTATTATTATTATATTATTTCTAACTTAGTCAGATTTTTTTAGACTGTCTCAACAAACAGCTATGAAATTCGTTAAAAATTTGCGTATAAAAACGGCGCCCTTAAATCGCGCGACACTGACCGATAAACTACAGATGCTGTTATGCATTTTATGTTTTATTTCATTCAATATTATTTTTGTCTTTTTCGTTTTATTTGATATATTCTATTTAACTTTTTATATATTTTCTATTTTGTAGAAACTGTATAATAGACATTTTTATTATTTTTAAGTAATACTTAATTTGGTCAACTGAATATGACAAATAACAATTTATTTTTTTTCCAATCTGAATTTTTTAATCTCAATTTCACGCATCAACACAGCCTACACAGTTGATTTCGTCGTGATTAAATACATTTTATTGTAGATTTACCCTTATGCGATTGGTCGTTATTGAAACTGGCAATTCAGCAACATAGACATGTATTGTTAAAATAAATGTAATGAATGTTTCTAATTCCGAAGCTTCCAGAAAAACTTCGTCATTCCTCCACGCTAATGAAATTTTGTAACAATTCTTCTTATAATAAACATTATAGATAAAAAAGTAATTTATGTATTGATTTAATTTTATAAATATTTAATTTTATATATTATTTATACAATTTCATTTACGGAACTACATTCGATTTCCAAAGTGTATTAAATGAAGGAATTATGTAACTGTTCATAATGTTGCTATATTTGTTTCTAATCGATTAAGCATAAACGTTAATCAAATATTACACGATCAGATAATGAAATGGTTATTGTCACCTTGACTTCAATTTTTCATAATCGGTCAACAAAGTATCATTTCTTGTGCCAAATAGTGGTTTACAATAATATGTTTTCTTTAGGAAATTTTTTATACCTATACGTTCGCAAGTTTGCTCAGCTTTAGGCTTATTTTGTTCTAAGGTAGTTTTACAGAAATGACAGTTAACATACCTAAGTCTTCACTCAAGGCCTAAAAATGTTGGGAATTGTTTGGTTCTATAAACATACGTCCGCAAACACATTATTTCTAAAATACAGGGCAAGTACGGTAAAAACTGTCTTTTGGATTTTTTCCTTCTGCCGCGCGAGATAAAAGTTAATTTATTAATCATTACAATGGACCAACTTTGGAACGCTAATTAAAAAATAATAATCTAGGTGGCATGTGTCAGTTTGTCATAAATTCCATATCAGAAAATAACAAAAAAAGATAACACAAATTAGCTGCCCACACATTTACAGTCTTGCAGACGGGCTTTTGGATGACAGGTTTGGTCTGTTAGTTTTAGCCTCTAACGGTTCATGAGTTTCATTACCCACTAACATGAAATCAAATTTGGCGGTCTAAGTTGTTTACTAAGTCCGTGAAGGGCCAACACTGTATGTTGCCGTTGCCCGTGGACTTTTGTCGAGTCAAAGGTCGTGGGTTATATTTTATAAGACCTGGTACAAGTATAATATAATAATTTTATTATGAGTACTGCAAAAACAAAGGCGATATTCTGTTTATGAAGTTATTAACATTAACAATCTTTCGATTTTGTTTTCCAAAGAGATGGAAACTGTTCTTATAACTTTATGAAATTAGATAGAAATTCTTTGGACAAAAATCTCATGTCTTGATCTGTCATTACTTTAGTGTGTTATTTTCACATACACCTTACACTAGACAACTACCACGCAACACGTGTTCAAATACCTACAGTTCTAAATGGGACTGTCAATCCCCGAAAAGAATTTCAATTTCGGGATTAAAAATTTATCATCGAACGGATTTTGGTGAACTACGTTGAGAAAGCTGTCCGATTTTACACTTGTAGGTGCAATGAATAATAAGAAATCGTAGGATACACCATTTTTAAATAATTCTGTTTATTTGGTTAAAATAGAAAATAACGTAACTTTCTTATTTATACTTGAACCTGGCAGAAAAGGCTACAAAGACTCTTTCAGGCCTTGCTTGTATATACTGAACAAAACCGTATTAAAATATCTATTAGACTGTAAAACAGCTATTACTTTGTAAAAATGTGATCAATGTTCAATTTTTTAGACTTGGTCACTAAATTAAATACAATATATCTGTGTATTAATTAATTGTTCTCCAGCCTCGTATTTCACATTAGACCGCAGAAAAGCTATTGTCGAATGATTTGTTTTTTAAGTATTTAAGTTAGTTTTTCATACATTTTTTACAAAATAAGTGAATATGGTGAATTATTCCTTTGGAGAATTGGCAGGCATATATTTTATGATGAAAAGCAAACTGAAATTCGAATGAAGCAAGACGTCTCTATGATGATGCATTCCTTGACCGCCAATTACCTTCTACAAACGCTTTATCGAATATTCATAGACGATTGGGAGAAATGAGAAAAGTAACAGGGAACTTTGTAGATTTTTGGGCAAACAATTGCACGAACAGTGGAAAATCAGGATAATGTTTTACAAGCGGTTGAGCATCTGCAGGGTTCAAGCCCTCTCTGAAGCTGATTTTCCCGTCAGACTGTGATATTGTAAGATTGGAAATTCTTTCGTTTTGTTCACGGACGCTTCATTTACCAAACGGTGTTTTTAATTGTCACAATGAACATTTTTGGCCGGATGAAAATCCCTACATTATTCAGATTCAAGAATCGCGACACCATCAGCAACTTGCAGTCATTGTGTGGGCAGGAATTATTGAAAATTAGATGGACGAACATACCCGAATTTTTTTACAGGAAAATCTACCTATACTTCCAGAGGCTGTCCCTCTTAATGTTCGCTGTTGTTTATGGTTTATGCACGACGGAGCACCTGCTCATTTTAGTCGCAATGTAAGAGATTATTTAAATCTTACGTTCCAAGGAAATTGGATTGGTCGGGGCGGGCCTACTCCTTGGCCACCCCGATCACCCGACTTAAATCCGTGCGATTTCTACCTTTGGAGGCATTTGGAGCAACAAACTGGTGTATTCTACTCACATAGCGAATGAAGCTGCATTAGTGGAACGTATTATCAATGCCTATAAAACAATACGTCAAATACCTGGGATATTCCGAAGTGTTAGAAGGCGAAAGCGACTAAGAGTGTGTATTGGTGCACAGGGTAACCAGTTTCAGCATTTAATTTAAATTTAAGTTTAATACACTTTCCTTCTAAATAGATAACATAAAAATAAACAAATTGCTATACGTTTAATTGTATCCTACATTTGTAATGTTACAAAAAGTGTTTATCACTCTAAGTTATATTTTGTCTTGCTGAATTTTGGTACAAAATTTAAGATTAATATTTACAGACTGCAAATATTTTTATGCAAGTTTCTGAAAATCATTCCTGTATTGTAATGGTTAATAAATTAATTTTTATCTCAAAAACGGTGTCTCAGGAGGAAAAAGTCCAAGAAACATTTTTTAAGCAGAATTAACTTTAAAATAGCCGTTTGTCACTATACAATATTATCTGAGAAAAATATTAAAAAATTCATTTGAAAATTATTTTTAAAATATCCTGTAGTTGCAAGTGGGAGATTGGGTATGAAATTTATAAAATAATTTACTAACTCCCACTTGCAACTACAGGATATTTTAAAAATAATTTTCAAATGAATTTTTTAATATTTTTCTCAGATAATATTGTATAGTGACAAACGGCTATAAGCGTTAAGAGGGCGATTTGTCCAAAAATCAGTGACGTACAATTTTTGTTGCTAAAAATTAGTATTTAACGGTACTAACACCACTGATGCTAGTATTACAAGTGAATTTTTTTATACACGCAAAAGTAGCCCTTCACTATACACTGTTGTGTATCAGATCTCATCTCAATATCCCGACCGGTTTTCGAGAAATGAAGACTATATTATTTAATACAGACAATTTTAAACAATATACAGGGTGTCCAGAAAAAATGCATCAAGACTTCAGGAGGTGATTCCTCACAAAAAATTAGGGTGACAAAATCCTACAACAAGTTTTCGATAACTCAATATTAACAGAGATGCAGGGTGAGAAAGTTAAAATTTTATTTTCGATATTTGTAAATAACTTCTTAAGAAATCCAAATATTTACATAGAATTTGTAAATCGGGGGTTTTTGCGGACGAGAAATTCAAATATGTTTCTAATTTTGACGTCACTAGTAGAGGGCGCCACTTGTGGTACATCATGTTTCTTTTAAATGACAGAACTTTTTTGCATCTTAATGTATCCATCTGACTATCGAAACAATCGATTCTCCTACTTGTTTTATTTGAAAAAGATATACCTTGCTGAAGTCGGTAGGAGTAACCATTTTTCAAATAATCCTATTTGAAATGCTCAGTGCGAGTAAAAACTGTTTCGGTTTCAGGTAAAGTGCCTTTTCTGCTGAAAATACAGCAAAATATTACTTGAAAAAGGTATTCAGAATCGTAAATTATGGAGACGTACAAAATTTCAAGAAAATCGGCGAGGTTTGATAAAACCATTTTTCAACAAAGCACAAAGACTTTATCAAAGCAGGCCGATTTGTTAAAGATTTTGCACATTTCTATAATTTACCTTTCTGATCAACTTTTTCAAGTAACATTTTGCTGTATTTTCAGTAGAAAAGTCACTTTAACTGAAACCAAAACAGTTTTTACTCGGTGCACTGAATATTTCAAATAAGATTATTTCGAAAACTGTTACTCCTGACGACTTCAATAAGGTATACCTTTTTCAGATATAACAGGTAGGAGAATCGATTGTTTCAATAGTCAGATGGATACACTAAATAGCAAAAAAGTTCTGTCATTTAAAAAAAACATGATGTGCCATAAGCGCCCTCTACTAGTGACGTCAAAATTAGAAACATATTTGAATTTCTTGTCCGCAAAAACCCCCGATTTACAAATTTTATATAAATAATTGGATTTCTTAAGAAGTTATTTACAAATATCGAAATTACAATTTTAACTTTAACACCCTGTATCTCCGTTAATATTGAGTTTCCGAAAAATTGTTATAGGACTTCGTGACCCTAATTTCTTGTGAGGAATCACCTCCTGAAGTCTTGACGTAATGAGTAATTTCCGGACACCCTGTATATTTCGAAAACGAGACATTTCCGGATCCAGATTTATATAAACTTTTTTCTTATTTCTAAACATTGAACCTGCCCCTAGATTTTCTTAAGATAATTGTGTAACCCTATATGTATTTGTACGCAAATACAGTGATTTGTTTGCTTTTTCACTGTACCTATTGTAAAGGTATTTAAGGGCGCCGTATTCCTGAAAAAGTGTTTTCTACAAATATAAATAATTTTAGACATTTAAGAACTGAATAATATAGAGTTTAACAAATAACAAGGATGTTATTTCATGCCACCTGCAAATATTCAAAGGTACCGAAGTAAAATCAATATTTAACATCAGAAAGCGATCTATCCAATGAATTTTTAGGTACTGATCTTTCAAAATACGTATTTTTTAAAATTCAACTATAGATGTAAACATTGTTATAACATAAACTTACATAGTTCTGCATATAAGATTGTTCACTTTTGTTTATAAGTATGTGAAAATAATTGTTAAAATGTGGGGTTAGAATAGCGAAATTATGTGTGTCATATAAATGCATTTTAAAAGTTATTACATTATTTGAGAAAAGTTTAAATAGTAAAAGTGGATAAACAAAACATCAATAATTCTATTTTTGATATTACTTTTGCTCTACGAGGTTTATTTTTCGAGATTTCAGTACCTAAAGAACACCACAAATTTGATCATTTTAAGGCGAGAGATACGGGCACCAAGGGCGCCGTATTCTTGAAATAGTGTTTTTTACAAATACAAGTAATTTTAGACATTTAAGAACTGAATAATATGGAGTTTAGTAAATAACAAGAATGTTATCTCATGCCACCTGCGAATATTCAAAGGTAACGAAGTAAAATCAATAAATAATGTCAGAAACCGATATATCCAGCAAATTTTTAGGTACTGAAATCTTTCAAAATACGTATTTTTTTAAATTCAAGTATAGATGTAAACATTGTTATAACATAAACTTACATAGTTCTCCACATAAGATTGTTCACTTTTGTTTATAAGTATGTGAAAATAATTGTTAAAATGTGGGGTTAGAATAGCGAAATAATGTGTGTTATACAAATACATTTTAAAAGTTATTATATTATTTGAGGAGAGTTTAAATAGTAAAAAAGTACAAACAAAACATCAGTAATTTTATATTTGATATTACTTTTACTCTACGTGTTTTAGTTTTCGAGATTTCAGTACCTAAAAAACACCACAAATTTGATCATTTTACGGCGACCTTGCTAATTTAAATCAATTTACCTACAATTCCTACCAATGAAGTCATAGGTATATGTGTAATATTTTACATCAAATATCTAGGAACAATTCCCACAACATATCTGTATGAAAAAAATAACAAATGTAACGTAACAAAAAATAACGTAATGTAATGTAAAAACTTGTCAATTGCTAATGATGAATGAATATATGAACATGTAACTATCACGTAAATGATTTAACGAAACGTGTTAATAATAAGGTAAATTCAACTTTAACTAATTATTATTATTAGCACTATGTACAGGGTGGTCGGATGAAAACGAAACAGCCATTTTCAGGAAGATTGTAGAAAACGCTCGGATCCGTCGATTTTAGATTAAAGGAGGAAATTCTTTGCTGGTATTTTTGACTCCGCCACTTCCCCCAAGGAAGGGTAAGCATCACCCCAATAAAATATTTAAATGGCATTGGGGGTTGAGTAATATTTATTTTGAAAGCTCTTACAATTCTCTTTACCACAGACTTTAAATTTTATAATTCCGCCCAATACTTAATAAGAATTTTGATTTAAAGTTAAAACTTATGTACAAATAATTAGTAGGTAATGGTAAAAATGTCACTCATTCGGGTTAAGTACGCCATTGGTATAAGTTTAGTATTTCTTGCGTTACATTGGTTTTTGGCGATTTGTTATCACTGTCGTAAAAAAACACAATTGCAAAAAACAGAAATTAATACTATACACACACAACGAACGTAACATTCTAAATTTATTTTCTAGTATTATAGTTTATTCCATTGCGGAAAGGGTAGATATCATTTCGCTTTACTTTATGAACAATAAATGTGCAAATAGAACAGCTATTTACAACATCAAGATCGACATGTCAGTAGGGAGTATGTTCTAGAGTTAATAACAAAATTTCAAGAGATAGGGAACGTTAATGAAGCTAGAGAAGTTGCAGTTTTGGGACAAGTTTGTCTTGCTCCTACATTAAGTACGAGGCAGCTGGCATCTGTGTCTGGGATCAATCGAATTAGCATACAAACCATTTTGAAGAAGAGTAAATTCCAACCATATAAAATATATTTAGTCTAGGAACTTCATGAGGATGATTATGGCCGCCGTTTGCAATTTTGCGAAATAATGAGTGAGCGAGCAGAGAACTATCCACAGTTCCTTTTTAACATCTGATTTTCTAATTAATGCAATTTTCTTGACGGTGAATCGTCACAATTGTCGCTATTGGTCATATTCAAACCCAAGAGTTTTTCACGAGGTGCATACACAGCAATCGGAAAAAATAAATGTAGGGGCTGGCATTTTCGGTGACTGGCTGATGGGTCCTGGTAATTTGACTGGCCAAATGTATTTGCAATTACTGGAAGACACTGTTCACCGTGTCTTGACTGATATTATTGAAAATGTTCCAGAGTATGGTGATCATTTGATATTTCAACAGGACGGTTCTCCTTCGCATTATGCGTTAATTGTCCGTCAGTATTTGGACCAACGTTTTCCACGGAATTGGATTGAGAGAAGAGCATTGAGTGGCCTCCACGATCGCCTTGATTTTTTTTTGTGGGGATACCTAAATAGTAAAATCTATAAAACACAGCCAGCGTCGCTGCAAGATTTGCGTCAATGAATATTTTAGGGATGAAAGTGGTGCAGTCAAAAATACCAGAAAAGAATGTCCCCCTTCAATCTAAAATCGACGAGTCTGAGCATTTTTCTACAATTTTGACGCAGTTCCTGAAAATGGCTCTGTTTCATTTTCATTTGGCCGCCCTGTATATATTGTTTACATAGTAAAAATTGTTTTACATATTATGAATGATTTTCTATACTAAGTACTTATTATTAGAGTTCTATTTATATTAATATACACGTTCCTTGCATTATATTTTTTTAGAAAATATTACGTATACCAGCGCGAACAGTACTCCGCATCCGCAGTTCAAACCGTAAACCACTTTTTCCACCTTCTGTAAGGACCTTTACATTATTTGGAAAGATATTGTTCAGGATTCAAAGGTAGCTGGATAATTCGAAGAAACAACATATAGTTCCAAAAAATTACTAGACATATTTAGAAACAATGAGATATCTGACTAATACAAAACTATATCAAGTTTTTGCAAATTTATATGTCGTTCTTCGAATATGCCCTGCCAGTAACCATTGCTTCACCCGAAAGGAGTTTGTCAAAAGTCAAAATAATAAATAAATAATTAAGGGCGCCGCATTCTCGAAACACTGTTATCTACAAATACAAATAATTTTAGACATTTAAAAACTTAGCAATATATATATGTACAGGGTGTAACTTTGAAGGGGGGTCCGGTTTGGAGGGGGGGTACCCGTGACATTTACAAACACATATCGTAAGTTTGTTTTCTTAAATTCTGTCACAAAAACTGATTTTTTTTTTGTTGCCTTTTTTCGAAATTTTCATAGTACGCCACTGGGCAAACAAGCGCTGAGCATATCGAGTTGGAGCGTCACCAGCATTGTTGCCATGTTTAATTATTTTACAAAACTCGAAAATGGTTTTAGGATTGATAGAAAAGTATAATGACTGATGAGTCACAATGTTATAAAAAGCATATTTAAAAGATTATTCATGCCGTTTTTTCTTTTATGTTTTTGTATCTTCGTTACTTAACATCAGACTGAGGTGTATACATGCAAAACATGCCTCACAATTATGTCACTATTTTTGTTATAGCTTCTGCATTTGCGTGTTCTAGTACTTTTGATGCGATCAGATGAGATCTTGTGGAAAAAATGTTTACCAATGCACCTGTTATAACGTGACACAAGCAGTAGTTGTTTTGTCATCACTTAACCATAAATACTGGCGAATACTGGCTTTTACTGTTGATTTTCATTTGCAGTCAAGTAAAATATTACATAGAGTATACATTGTACCATTAAATACTAACTGGCAAATTGTGAATCCATTTTTCTGGACGGTATCCGTACTCGTGAACGTAATGTAAATAAATACACGTAGTGCACCCGCGAAAACTAAGTATGTACTGAATTTATTATAAAATATCAGCATCGGTGGCGCCGCGCTGCTTGCAATACGACCCTGAAGTGACGGGAACCGACGTCTAGACTGGTAACAACTAACTGGCAACACCGTAGACATGGTTCTGCAGTGAAACGCTGTACAGGGGCGGCGTGTATAGCAATTTGGGTGCAGTTTAAAAAATTAATTATAACTCGGCTATTTATTTGATTTAACAAAAACTAATTTTAGATTAGCAATCTAGGGAACACGGACTACCCCCCCTCCAAACCGGACCCCCCTTCAAAGTTACACCCTGTATATCGGGATCGGTCAGTGGTCGCGTGGTTTAAGGCGTCAGTACTTGAATCGAGGTGACTGGATTGCTGTGGGTTCGACCCCCGCAGCCGGTAGACCGTACATAAGCTATATTCGTGGAGATATTGGCACCCTCTCTGCGGGTATGGTAGGGTGGAAGAATGTTGGCTTGGGTCAATGTGAGAGATTGATACCGGTTGACATTTGACTACCCCCCTAATTAATGAGGTTTTCCAGGTTTCCCTCATTCCTGCACTGAATGGTGGTTAGGGCCTACCAACGTAAGTCGTTCCTGGGCGCAAATGCGGCCTGCTTAATAATAATATGCCGCCCCCTCTCCCGCACAAGTCTTCAACTTCTGGGCTAATCCTCGTGATTAGAATGAGGGGTAGAGATATTATTATTATTATTATAAAGCTGTTTAAATGCCGTTTAGGCTCAGAGCTGCGTTATTCTTCTCCACTACATTCTGGTCTTCGCCTTTCTTTTTGCAATTCGTTACATTTTTCTCCTTTAGATCTATTGCAGCTGCCTCTCTCCATCGCTTCCTCGGTCTCTCTCTTTTTTTCTTGTAGTTTGGTTTACTCCCTACATTTTTTTTAACTGTCCTTTCATCTTCCATACGGTCTAGATACGTTCTCTGGAACGAAATTTTTTGATTTCATTAAGTGGTTGACTACGCCTCATCACAGTTAGCTGTTATACTTAACAATATAGAGATTGGCAAATAACAAGAATGTTATCTCATGCCACCTGCTCATCAAAGGTAAAACTAAAAACTTAGACGACTTACTCCAGTGCTATAACTTGAGAATCACTTCCATGATTCCTACTGTACATCTAATGTTTTCGAAGCTCATTTTAGTTATCATAGAGTACTCACTTTAAAATTTCAAGTTTCAACTAGTAATACCGTAATAAATAAGAGATCTTGAGGAAAGTAATCTTAATAATCTGTTTTAATTTGTATCAACGTTACAATTTGATGATATTTATATGACAGATGCTGAGCCCGGCCTTACTAATTTTATACAAAGTTTATCACATGCAGTGGACAATTGTTGTCCAGTTATAAATAACCACAATAACTATAAAACCCAGTTAAAATGGGTAACACCTGAAGTTAAATTATCCAGCCAGCATCTAAAAAATATATATTGGTTTTGGAAAAATATGAAGAACAATGACTCTCAAGCCATCTATAGACAAGCTAAGAATAAGCACAGTAGATTATTAAAGGAAACTAAAATGTTATTTCACAGTGGGTTAATTAATAGCACACTTAATAGATCGTTCTATGCAATTTCTCGTATTAAGAATACGATGCCGCTGTGTGCACTGCTGAATGTGTACTACAACTTGGTTTGGTATATTGTAATCTTTCTTATAATGTTATGTTATGGGGAACTCAGTTAATAGTTATTGGATATTCGTGGCTCAAAAACGATGCCTTAGGAAAGTCTTTGGTATTAGTTCTCGAGAAACATGCAGGGATATTTTCATTTCTAACAAAATATTAACATTCCCCTACATTTATTATATGTTAAAAGTAATATAAACTATTTTACTACAAACTCGTGCTATCACGGATATTCCACACGAAGTGGCAATTTATTAAGTGTTCCTAAACATAAAACCACCAAATTTGAAATGTCTGCCATGTATCAGGGCATTACCCATATAGCACAAAACGTCCAGAAGATATTCGTTTTAAATCCTTTTAATATCCGAACGTCCATGGACTTATTTGGGAGGTACAATGAACGTAAAAAGTTGTACGACTTATGGCCGTCCAATACAGTACGTCCATAAGTTGTTTTATCTATGTCTGCAATAGACAATAAAGCAACATAAGAAATTGCTAGATATAATAACATTTAGCAACATAATATTTAATATGGAATATATAGATATTTTCAATTGTTATCCTTATCCATTAAATCAACTCTGACAATTAACGGAATATTATTACAAATTATTTTAACTTGAAATATTTATTTATATAATTTTAAAAAATCGACAAAAAGTAAAAAGAAACAAAAAAGTAAACGCAAACAGATCAAAACAAAGCGTATTTCATTGTTTATACATTAGTGGAAACCAATCCAAATTTCAATCCCCCTTATTTTCGCGGGTACTGAACACCAACCTAAAATTACTTTTGTGCGGTCGACTCTAGTTTTCAAAAGAAAGTCAAAATTGTAGCCTTATGTATATATTACATTAGGTTGTGATTGTATTTAACTTTGTTCAACATCCTTCCTCACTGTAAATTGGCGGGTTCAGTAAAGTTGGTAACGGATGCTCTCCCGCCAACCTTGGATATTTGATAACCTAACTTTTCCCTCCTTCCTCCTTTTTACATTTATGTCGTTTTTCTCCGCAGTTTGTTGTTGTGATTTTGATTTAAAATAATATTTGTGAGCTCTGTGAGTGAAGTACTTTTTGTCAAGAGTAAGTATACACAAAATTAGATACAAACAGTCATAGTTTATTATATATTAATAATATATTACGTACAAAATAATGTATGTAAGTACTGACTTGGTTATTGGAAGTCGAGATAATCAGTCTCACAGTAGCACCAGTAGTACTATAAATAAGCAAAGAAATGTGTTGATGCATTTACAAATATAAATAATCAGCAAAATACTATAGAAAATAATAGTTTGAATCTTGAGAGTAACTCTCCTATACATAACATTTTGTCAGAGAAGTGATACATATATATTTAATAATAACGTAGACGATATACTGTCACAGGATAGTGGCTGTACTAGTTTTAATTCAGATTCAGATGCCTCACTGTTTTTAAAATGATGTTTTTTGTGTCATTAAGGTAACTGTTTATTTGAGACTAAAATGACCTCGAGAACGATCTCCAAAAATCTTGAGATTTAGTCTCAAATGACCACTTACCTTAAGTATATCAGTTATTATTATTATTATTTAAACATTTTGCAGCTGCAGCTGAAATGGCTGTAAATGTTGATCAAAAATCCACAGAAGTCAGCATTCAAACCTGGTTGCGACGTGCAAAGGAAAGACGAATTGCAGAAGAAAGGAGAATTCATAAGGTAAAACTATTAAATGCGAGTTGTGCCTACTCCCTGGATCAAACTGTTGAATTTTAATTGTTTAATTAATACCTACAACTAGGTTATAACAAGCTAACAGATTCACCTTACAGTATTTTTTCGCTTTAAAAGTACAAATAGCATCAGTTTGTCAACCTGTTGTACATTAAATAGTGTTAATTTAACCAAAATAGTAACTATGATTTTTTTTGTTAAAGGATGCCCAGCAGTAACTTACTTTATTGTACGAAGCAACTATATTTTTTTATATTTTGATATGTAACATATTTTTATTTTTGATATATGAGATCTCGTATATATATTGTGTTTTTTTTATATCTTTTTTTACTTAATTTTATACCTTCCTGCTATGAAGTGACAATTAACCTGCACATCTAGGGTCACTTTGACTTTTTTTATAGTTACGTCAGATATCCCACAAATTAAATTCGCTCATTTTCATAGAAATAAAAATTAATATGCAAAAATTAACACCAAATACAACTCTTCAACATTTGAATATTGTGTATTATTAACTTTTTTTAAGTTCTGGTTTATAGATTTTGCAAATTTCACTAATAGAACATGGTGTTCTGACTAATTTTTCCATATTAATCTTTATTTTCTCTATTTTAATGAGTAAATTTAATTTGCAATATCTGAGTAGCTATAAAAAAAGCCGAAGTGGTCCTATATGTATAGGTTCTTTTTTGATTTAATGGACATCCATTAAAAGTCCCTAGAACAAGAAAAAATGTCTTTAAGATATCCATAAGATGTCCTCGTACTTAAATAGAATGTCCATAAAAAGTCCAAATTTGTACAAATAGGTACCCTTATAGTCCACTGTTGGACATTTTCGGGACGCCCAAATTTGTGGAATTCGGCCTTCGAAAAGACATCCACCGGATGTAAACCGAATATAGACCAAATGTTTTTGGGATGTACGAACATCCACGAGCGCACATTTTAAAGATGTCCATGATACGTCACTGTGCTATTTGGGTACATTTTATAATAAACTACCAACTTTCTATACATCCAAAGATTTGATAACATTTAAAAAATCAATTAAAGAACTGTTGCTTCACAAATGTTATTATAGTGTTCATGATTGTCTAAACGACAATCTGATGTATGTTATGTATATTGTTATATTTATATGTGAATATATATGTTTGTTTGTATATATGTGTAAGTATATGTTCATATAATTTTATGTTTCTGTTTGTATTATTATGTTTGATAGTTGTACCACAGTCTATTATACAGTCCGTCGTCTTCACGTCGACTCCTTTGATGTCGAGGTCCCAGATTTCGTTTTTTTAGACGACCAAAAGCCGACTGCACATTTAGCCGCGCACATTCGCGCGCTTAAGGAGCACGATGATTGGTCAAGAAATAGATTTTCTTCCACTTCGTCATGTACAAGTGAATTTCATTGGTGTTCATTGCGCATTTAGCCGCGATTTAGCCACACCCTCTGGACCTTCACTCGACGAACTGTATAAACTGTGGTTGTACTTTGTACATTGACTTGTCCTATACATTTTTATGTCAGAAAGGATTAATAAATATTATTATTGTTATTATTATTATTACCCTTGTTTATGTACTTACATAAACAAGGTTATTACTAATATATAGGGTGTCCGGGAAAATGCGGAAAATCTCTCGGGGAAAAAATGTTTGTTAAGGCACACGAAAAAATAGGATGACAAGTTCCTATTTTTTTTTCCTACAGGCCCTCCTTACGGAGATATGTGTCCCTAAAGGACGCCGCTGGAAATCGGTTTTTCTTGAATAACTTTTAAAGTACTCAATATAATTTAATAAAAATTTAATGTGATGAACACTAGTCCTTAAAACATATTTAGCTTTTTTAGTGTACGAGGGGCAGGCTAAGCTTTACAACTTAATGCCTAAATTTTTAACACCCTGTATGATAAAGACTTTAAAATAATAAATCTGGGTAGCTTCAACCTTTGACTAAAAAAAGTACTCTTGTTTATCGTCGATAAAATGAACAGTTTACAAGAAAAAGTTCGACCTATGTTTGCAAAATATGTGCGTTTTAGTAATGTATCATCATCAAGAAAACGTATTCTTTTTGCTAACGTTAATATGGTACAAAATAAATGAAATATCGTGCATTTTAGAACTTGTCATTTTATTTTTTCATGTTCTATCTGCACTCGAGAGATTTAGTACATTTTGTCGAACACGCTGTATAATGACAGAAAGCGGTCTAACCAACAAATGTTTAGGTACAGAAATCTATCAAGATATGAATTTTTTAAAATTTAACTGTAGATTTAAATAGTTATAACATAAACTTTCATAGCTCTGCATATAAGATTGTTCACTTTTATTTATAAGTACTTATAACAACGTGTGTCTTAACTAACGTTTTTTAAAAGTTATTATTTTTTTTGAGGAGAATTTAAATAGCAAAAGTGGATAAACAAAAGATCAAAAATTTTATTTTTCATATTAGTTTTGTTGTACCTGTTTTATTTTTCGAGATTTCTGTACCTAAAGAACACCACAAATTTGATTAATTTACAGCGAGAAATACGGCGACCTTAAAGACCTGTCGGTTCTTATGCGGAACACCCTGTATAATTTCAAAAAAACTAAGCACCGGACCTCATATTTATACTTTCTGGTTTAACCTGAGATAAATTATAAATAAAAAAACTGTAAAGTTATAAATAAATACTGTTATTTTATAGTTTTTTTATTTCAATATTTTATAACAGAGAGTGAAATATTTTTTTATAGATTGTAATATACACCCACTTACCAAATTTCAAATATTACACGTACATGGAGTTAAACATATGTTAGTTATCATAGAGATATTTGTAACAGTAATGTCATAACAATAAATTTATATGGTTTTTTTCATGTTAGAGATATGAATTTAGGATTAACGTACACGTGAATGACAAATTGTTAATATTTTCATTTTGTTAACCGAAATGATAGCAATAGTTCAGCAAGTATCCGGAAATTGGCTGCCCAGGTGCCCAAAATCAACGGATTTTAGAATCCTTAAAGAGCAACAATTGCATCCGTACCACCTATAGTCCATGCGCTTCGTCCGCGAAGAATATATTTCGAAATGGGTTTTAGATAGGCACGGAAACAATGCAAATTTCAATGGTTCAATAATCTTTATGGACAAAGCTGGATTTTATAAAAACAGAATCTGAAACTCCCATAATTTTCATTTATGGGTAGACGAAAATCTACATGCTTCTATTGTGATGCACTAGTTTGAATCCATTAACGTGTGAACCGGAATCATCGGGCAACATTTAATTGGACCATTTGTATTGCCAAGAAGGTTAACTGGAGAACTTTTTTTGGAATTTCTTCAAAACAACTTACCAGAACTTTTAGAAGATCTACCATTAGCAATATGACGTGATATGTGGTTCATGAATGATGGAGCAATCCCTCATTTTATTCTATCAGTCCAAGAACACTTAAACAGGCACGGAAATCGTTGGATAGGAAGACGAGGATCAGTGGCTTGGCCTCCTCGGTTGCCAGATTTAAACCCTGTAGGTTTTTTTTGTGGGAATAATTAATTACTTTAGTCTATGCCAATCCAATTGACACCAGGAAAAACTTATTAGAAAGGATTTTGTCGCGAAATAAGAACCAATATTCAAGCAATAATGGGTTTGTTCCAATAACAGCAAGAATCGATTCTGAACCGTCCAGAACTAGTCAGTCAGTTCAGTTGTTAATGTACTCTCGGCGAATGCGACGTAAGACGGTGTTGGTCAAGCATTTCTGACAGTTCTGAACCAGTTCTCAACGGCTGTTGGAACAGACCTAATGGGTTTGTTTTTATTATTGAAATTTGTGACACCGTAAATACATAACAAATTCACTTTTTGACATATAAATATATTTATGTTTATTTCCATTTACATTTTTTAATTTAGCATATTTTTCTGAATCCCATTATACTAAATATGTGACGTAGACGTCAATTTATTTTTTAAGTTTTCTATTTAAGTGTGCCATGACTGTTCCGATCATAGATCTATTAGAAGAAGGGTAATTGTTTATATGTTTAAGTAATAAGAGAATTTCATTCTACTTATTAACATGGTGGATAGGAAAGTTTGTTATGGAGATTTACTTTTAACAGTTGCCATATTTTCAATTATACAGCAATTTGCAGATTTAATTTAGTGCTTGGCATAAATAATTGATAAAGATCATAAAATTACCATATGGTAATATATAGGTCATATTCATATGTATTATAGAAATAAAAACTCATTTATGTTACCGATAACGTAGAAAACAGAACAGAATAATTCTTAGGTCCCTTTTTCTATTTGAGCATTCAATGCAACTTGATGATTTTTTTCATCTCATCTATAACATATTTCTGTACGAAATTATTAGAAATCTCTAAAGGTTAAAATTTAGTAAAATTTTTCTGGAATTCTAAACTGTTTCTGTAAAAAATCCTGGATATCTTATTTCTTTAAACTTGAATACTGAATTTTTTCTTGTAACCGGGAGTGATAATGCCCTGTTTATCTAAAACAATGATGATGATTTGTTTCTATATAATTAGGAACACTACCACGATGTAGGATTAGTAATATTCCTCTTCCTCTGTTTGGGATCAAGCCTAGTTTATCTTTTTCTGAATCATCCGTCCAAGCTGGTTTAACAGTGTCATGTGTATCATACCAAGTTTCATCTAAGTAATAAATAGGTCTCCGTTCCTCTTTAATTTGTTCATAATTATTTTATTTTATAAATAGTCGATATTGGTAATTCTGTGAGATACGCTGTTTTTCCACGCTCCACTTTCCCGCTCACTTGCCTGGTGACAGAGGTGTTATCGAGATGTTGTCGTTTTAAGGTGCCCGTATCTCTCGCCGTAAAATGATCAAATTTGTGGTGTTTTTTAGGTACTGAAATCTCGAAAAATAAAACTCGTAGAGCAAAAGTAATATCAAAAATAGAATTATTGATGTTTTGTTTATCCACTTTTACTATTTAAACTTTCCTCAAATAATGTAATAACTTTTAAAATGCATTTATATGACACACATAATTTCGCTATTCTAACCCCACATTTTAACAATTATTTTCACATACTTATAAACAAAAGTGAACAATCTTATATGCAGAACTATGTAAGTTTATGTTATAACAATGTTTACATCTATAGTTGAATTTAAAAAATACGTATTTTGAAAGATTTCAGTACCTAAAAATTCATTGGATAGATCGCTTTCTGATGTTAAATATTGATTTTACTTCGGTACCTTTGAATATTTGCAGGTGGCATGAAATAACATCCTTGTTATTTGCTAAACTCTATATTATTCAGTTCTTAAATGTCTAAAATTATTTATATTTGTAGAAAACACTTTTTCAGGAATACGGCGCCCTTAAGTGGTATATTAAAATCACCATGGTCTGTAGAACAATGACTACTTGAACCAGGTTGAGGTTGAGGGTTTTCTCATGGCCTGAATATATCCATATTATAATTAACAAACAACAGACTGTACTATACAATACTATAAATTAAAAACAATGGCAGTGAATTAGAAAACTTATCCAATAAAAAACGTATAATAAGACAAATAAAAACTCTAAGAATGGCGCTACGAATATTTCATACATAAGCACAGCACAAACCAACCAATTATTTTTTTATATTTTCAGAATGTAACAATGTTTTGTCGGCGAGCTTTGAAATTTTTTGTCTACTATGAGTATGAAAGAACTATAATTATAATTTAAATAAATTATACTATAAATGTATATAATATAATATAAATTGCCTTTTCATAGATAAGTTTTAAATTGTTAACACTTGCTCGGATATTATTTTGAGGCAAATATGCTACGTTGCACGGAGTCGGAATTTTCAATCTCTACTTTCTTTGTCATATGCATGCACAATATTTGATAGAAAACAAATAGCAATTTATGAATGAACGGTTCTGTCTTCCTTTGCTTAAGTTATGGTTCCAATTTATTCAAATTAAGAACATTTGGTAGTAAAATCAGTATCTTGTTTAAATACTCAATTATGCGAGTTTTGAGCAAATAAAGTTCACCAAACTGATTTTTAGGGCATAGCACAGTTAGCACATACTGGTAGCGTAGTAGTATTTAGTAATAAGGATTTTATTCGTTCGATTTATTTAGCTGTAGAATTGACCCTAAAAATGTGGATATTTAAAAAAAAATCAATATATCCGTAAATATTAGAAATTTTTAAAAATGACTTTCACTAGACTCATCTATATGACGAACTACACCTGCAGTTAAACTATTTGTACTTATTTAAGGTTCACCCTGTATAGATGAAACCTTCTTGATTTTATGCTAGATTATTGCACTACTTCCGGAAATTCTAGAACAAGGTGTGGCAACTTTGTTAACGGGTTTACTAAGTTGTTCAACTCACAATAATTTTTAGATGGGCTATAGTTTAACTTACAGTAGCAGCCAGTACGATGAGGCAGATGAGCCATTGGTTATACCAATGTATATCTATAAATTACTGTAAACACAAATCTTACACCAATAACAGCAGCGCGATTTGTAAACAGTTAAGGCACTTTTGAATTTGCGTGAGTTACGTAATAGTAATAACAAATATGCAATAATGTATATAGGAAATCTTCAATACATTCATAGGTACAATGAGATAAATAAGGACGTATCTGAGGCACGTCTTGTACTAATAAACATTTAGGTAAGAAACAGATGGAGAGCATGGAATTCGTTGGTAGCCAATTGCGGGAGAGGGGCCTTTCAGATACATGTTTTGTCTCTATCAGAGTGAGACAGAGACAGTCAATTTCAGTGCACTGTAATTCAAATTTTGTTGTTTCTGATTCGTTTTAGTTAAGTTTCAGATGTGTATACTGTATATGCGAAATGGCAATGCTCAGGGTCTGAAGTACAGGAAAACGTGAGGAATATACTAACGATATTATTAATTATTCAATACATAAGGGCACTTTTTCAACATTGGCAAAAATGGATATTCCAATTTAAAAAGTTGTTGCGAGATTTATTATTTCATAATAAAAGTACTCATTGTATTTTTTCAAACGACATTGGACGATGCGCATAAAATAGAAATTAATCAATTTGAAATTCGCTACAATCGTCAAATTCTTCCTTAAATGAATTTATTTGTCCAATAATGTAGAGCAATTTTAAATAATCCTATATTGGTACTTCTAAATAATGATTATGAAAAAAGTTTCGAAAAAATGTTAATTTTGTAATTCGTATTTGAAATATTCCCAGCCTGATAGCTCACTAGTTTAAAAAATCACGAGCCGCCACTGTTAACTTAATATTTTTGAAGTAGAAGTAAAAGAAACAGTTTTTTCATTGGATACAGAACTAGGTCGGGGCGGATAACTGAAGAATAAGAAAATAATTGTTACAAGTACAGCCGAATAGCTGTTATTAAACGGAAATTAATTACAAAAAAGTCATAGGTACTCGATACACGTATATCTAATAGAAACGATGCGAGCTTATGAATTGGCGTGACAGCTAAATATTTTTATGTCACTTTTGTCATAAATGGAACGTTTTTATAGTCTATTAACAAAATATTAATTACATTAGATACAAGATACATTAAAGATTGCGTCACATACTCTACCAATTTTACTCATCGATCTACAGGATGTCCTGAATATAAGCACCTTTATATTACTGTATGATAAATTGCACCAACTAAAACATAATAGTTTAATTGTCTGACCAACGGTATCAGTTACGATTATAGTCTGTTTGGAAATGAAAGAGAGAAAGATAAAACCCCGAGATAAGAACCGGCCATGGGCGTGGTAATATTTTGTTTCAGGTAATTATCGGGTAACACTAATGCTAACAGGTAATGGGTGTACATTAGTATATTTTACTGGATACATCATAGGGCAGGAGTCAGTGTATTGTGACAAATCAATCCAGTCTTAGAGCTGAATATACGGAGACGTGCTAGTGCAGTAGAGTAAAATTCGACTTGTGTTTAGTGACTATTGTGCCAGTGGATATAATATTGTTTGGGTAAAATATCGAGCTTATCAGATTACGTACCTGCTAAACGCGTGAAAAGATGTGCGCTGTACACTCATTTTATTTTAAAAAAGAAATACCAACGCTAAACAAAAGTGAACTTTCAGAGGACAACGATTTACCAAAAATCAGTAGAAGTAAATTATGGGCCGTCATACGAGAGTTGAATTTTTGCTGGGAAAAGCAGAACAGGAAGTTAGTTCTTATCAATAAAGATGAAATTATTTGTTGGCGAAGATCCTACTTAAGATCAATTAGAAAATTCCGTGACGAAGGGAGGAATATTTATTATCTATACGAAACTTGGGTCAACGAGGGATATACTGTAACAAAAGTATGGCAAGATAAAAATGTAAAAAGTTTTCGACAAGCATTTTTGGATGGACTTTCAACAGGGTTCAAGGCACCTTCAGGTAAAGGGCGAAGATGAATAGTGACACATATAGGTAGTGCAAGTGGTTTTGTAGATGGCGGTTTACTTTTATTTGAATCTAAAAATACAGAGGTGACTATCACGAAGACATAAACGCAGATGTTTTCGAAGAGTATTTTACACAGATGTTGGATCTTATTCCTCCGGGGTCTGTAATTGTCATGGATAATGCCAGTTACCATTCACGGCAGACCGAGCCGACGCCTACGACTGCTTGGAGGAGAGCCGATATAATTCAATGGTTATCCGGAAAAAACTTCTTTTGAAACAAATTTGGTGAAGAAGGAACTTTTGACACTTGTCAATCTTAATAAAGATTAGAAAAAATATGTTATCGATGAAATGGCAACAAATCGCTAAATAACGGTACTACAGTTACCACCTTATCACTGTGAACTTAAACCAATCGAATTAGTGGGCGCAGGTAAAAGGAGATGTAGCGCGAAATAATACGACGTTTAAATTAAGTGATGTGAAAATTTTGTTACAAAATTCCTTGGAACGAGTAACAGCAGATCATGTACAAAAAGTAGAGGAGAAAATGTGGGAACTCGATAATTTAATTGACATTACTGTGGAAGCTATATCGCCGTTATCAATCTAGGAGACGAAGATAATTCATCAGAATATTCAGGGGATGAATTTTAATATAGCTACTTTTTTATTTTCTTTATTGTACATTTATACAACACTACATTTACTCACCATAATTTGAATTTTCAAAATACATATATTTTTGTGTGGAATAAAAGTCTATTCATTAAATTTAAATAAATATTTTGATAATAATATTGAATAATTTTATTTGAATTACTAAAAACCTTCTTAACCAGGTTATGATGCTTAAAGTAGCCTCATGTTTTGAAATGCTGTTTTTATATTGTTTACTTATAAGAGAAATGGACCGAGAAATTGAAGCGGCATAGACAAAGACGGATTGGTGGGGATTAAATTTTAGCTACTTACCTGCTACAATTTAGTACAACCCGGTCACACAAAGTTTTTAAAGTACATGTCATATATACCGATAATACATAATATAAGAATATTGAAAATAAGCACCAGTACTACATTTATTTACGATTTGCATACATAATAAGCTTTTATTACTCTCTTCCATTTCTATACAGACTATAGTTATACAGCAAACAGGTTTAAATATGTGATAACGTCGCAGACCTGTCAGGTATTTGTACATAATAATCTCAAGTACCCCTTTAACAAACTACCGTTAATGGTTTTCTTAGAGCTTTTATCACAACATAAAATAAAGTTGTTGTTCAAAATGATTGCCGTTGCTTACGGGGAACGTTCACCCAAGAAAACATAAATTAACATGTCATGCAGCTCATGGTTACTAAAAAGTTGCAAAATGTATCTACCTATCTACCGTCTAAATCTATCAAGTAGATCCTTACGTCCCATAGTTAGGTGTAACCAGACATGGAATCAGGAAGGCCATGGACACAGAGCGAGAGACACCGGCTGTCGTAGAAGAACCACAAAGCGTGAAGATCAGTGGTTTGAAGAACATGGGGGGGTTGTTTTTGCCCTCTTGTCTTATCGTCCGCATTGGGTGCTGCATGTCACTCGTCAACATCCATCTAACAGCTTATAATGGTGTAGAGAGAGGATTCAGTGAAACCAGGAATGAAATCAGGTGATCTTTATTGTCGAATCACGTTTCTGCCTGGGAATGGACGATGGTCGTGCAAAGGATGAGAAGGCGACGTGGTGATGCGATCCACAGTTTGACAGAGAGCGTCATGTTCATCACACAGTAAGGGTTAAGGTATGAAGTGCTATCTCAAATGGTAACAGATCACCACTAGTTACCATTAGAGGCAACGTGACAGCCCAACGCTATATCCAGGAAGTGGTTGAGCCATATCATTCCATATCTTTTTCACGCTCTGTGGTTCCTCTACGACGCTCGGTGCCTCTCTCTCTGTCCATGGCCTTCTTGGGTATATGCCTGGTAACACCGTACTATGGTGTGTACGGATCTGTTAGTCCTTCCAGAAATTCCTCTCACAGGCAAACCTGCTTCGCGAAATCCACCAATCCACTTCTTGTCAGAGTCACAAAGCTGGGAAATCTACCCAAATTTACGTACTCTAGGCATAATCAGCTGTAAAAAATATCGTTTGCAACAAACTTCACAACACTTGCAACACAAATATGAAAATTTAGTCATTTTTTACTTTCACCGAGAAAATATATATAAAAAATAAAATGATATTTAATGGGTATTTACATTTTAGAGACAATGTATTTCTTTATGGACAAATCTGACGATATGTTTTCTAATGTGTTTAGGAATACTATTAATATGTTGTTCCTATATTGCATTGTATATTAATATTTAAGTGCTTTTATGATATGGCTAATAACTTAATTTTAATTTTTGTTTTTACACTATGTAACTGTGCCTCCTTACCCTGTAACAAGGTTTATACTCGTTAAGGGTCGTAATTGAAATAAATAAATAAATATTTGTGTATATATCGAGTGCGCCAACCAAAAACTTGCCATTTACATTTTTTTTGTTTTAATAAATGCGTTTAGTCGTTTATGAGTTAAATTTCTTGGATATCAAAATTCATACACGAATCATGTTGTTTTACTGAGGGACAATTGTACCGAATATATTTGAACCATCTCTAATAAAATTAATTGAAATTGATTTAAAATTGCTAGGTGTAGCGTAATTTCCTTGTTCTGCAATATAAGTAATTTTTATTGTTCATTTTTACAGCTCTACAACAATCATTTTTGTAGGTGTGGTTCTGCTAGAAGCTAAGAACACCAGAAAAACCGAAAAATGGAAACTGGTTCCACCGGATGGCGGATGGGGGTGGCTCGTGTTATTTGGCGCCACGTTGGTGAACGTATTGGTACCAGGAACCATAAAATCTTTTGGCGTGTTATTCGTTGAATTCTTGGAAGCATTCAAAGCATCAACAGCAGAAGGAATGTGGATTCCTGCTCTGTGCTATTTTTTGTACAGTTCCCTAGGTAGGTTATTTTAAAAATATAACATTATGAACTCATGAAACTAATTAGTATTTTGCTTTTTATTGTTGCTCCTTAACAAGTATAGCTTTTTTAAACTAATAGAATAGTGTTTCGAAATAACTATTCATTTTCCAAAAATGTTTCTCCCTAAAAAAATCTGAAAGAAAAAATACAGTGGCATGTGCGCTCAGAACGCCCTGCACATTTAACACAAATCAAATAGATATTCGTGTGTATCATACAAAAAAATCTTCTTGTACAAAATTCGAATACGATTTTATCCAAGAAATAAATAAATTAGCGTAAAAAAAATTAATAAAAAAAAACTACTTTCTCGGGCCTATAACTTCTTTAGGAAGCAAGATGGTACAGGGTAAGTTGATTTAAATCACCTCATTTTCTGAATCAAAAAAAAATACCACCTAAAATCACATTAGTGGTAGAAGAGTAGTCGTGGAAAATAGTAAAATTAAACTCGATAATTCTTTAATACAGTTAGAACAGAAGGTGATAGTAACAATAACTAAACTTAAAAAATGAGGCAAACGGCCTCATACTACATACATATTACAATCTATTCTCTATATGACGTCCTCTCATTTCTAGACATATATCCAATCTTCGCTTGACTTCTTTGTAGGCTGCGTTTATTAACATTTCGCCGTTTAACTCATTACAAGGGTTTGTAATTTTTTTCTTTCAAATGATCAATATCTCGTAAAGGAGTTTCGTAAATCTTATTTTTTTAAAACCCCCATAAAAAATCAAGGGGTGTTAGATCTGGTGACTTTTCGGGCCACTGAATAGGTCCATTAATCCCAATCCATTTCTCTGGGAGAGTGTTATCTAAATATTACTGCACAATCCTGGCCTTGTGTGGGAGCTCCGTCGTGTTGAAACCATAGGTTTCTCCTTAGCTGCAAAGTCACATACTCCAGAAGTGCAGGAAGTTCTTCTTGAAGGAAATTTAGGTAAGTCACGCTGTTCAATGTGTGTTCATAAAAATAAGGTCCAATTAAATGCCTACTCCAAAATAGCCTTGGTTTAGGACTGGATTTACAATGTGGGGACTTTCAATGAACCGGTGTTTGTTTGTTTACAACAGTCTACATTAACTACAATTTGAGGTATAAAATTAAGTCTGTTTTCAATGTGACGCTCAGTCAAATACTTCAAATTGTGAATTTTGTAGTCATGATACCCATTGGTTTTTAAAATTCGTTGAACAGTTGCTTTATCCAAATTCAGTTCCCGGCTAGCCTGCCGTATAGAAATTCGTGAATTTTGTTCGAAATACTGTCTAGCTGTATTAACATTGTTCTACCCTTCGGTCAACTATTTGATTCTTCCGAACAGATAATATATCTTCATTTCGTCGCAAAGTCGTCTCCACAGATTTGTAAATGTTCTATGACCAGGAATGAGGCGCTCTAGATACCTTTCTCAATATAACTCTACAGCTCATCTTGATTTTTTTTGTGACTCGCCGTAAATTAGCAACATTTCAACTTTTTCTAAATACAGAAAATGTTCTCTAATAAAAGTTTATTAGAAAAATGCGAGCTTTTTAACCGGAAAAAAATGTGGGTATGTTTCTGGAAAAAAATATAAATTATGACGTCATTTGTCGTTTCTATCAATCCAAAGGATAATATTTTAGATTGAAAATGGAGCTTACCTCTTCCCACGTGTCCCAAATTTTATTAAATTTTTTTGTATCCTCACAGTAGACTCATACTATCGAGTTTAGGACACCCTGTACCTGCTTAATATGGAATTAGCATATTCTTCTAATATGGGACACAAAAAGGTGAAAAAAAACGTATTATATTAGCTTCAAAAAAACAAAACCATAACCTATTTTTAAATGTTTTAAGTTGCATACAATAATCTAATATGTTCTTTAAACTTTTTCACCGAAAGAAACAAAATTATTTTTATTTATTTGCAATAGATACTCGCAGATAAAATGATTGACTTTTAAATCCTGAGCAGAGTTTACGTGCTGATAAGAATAGCATTGCATGGGTATAAAGAAGATTATATATAGGTAGCAATAGCATATTTTATTTATCCCATACTTTGCTATTTGCTGACTTACAGTCCTAGGGAAATGTTAAACTATTTTAAACAGACGCCCATGGTACTATCGGTATAATGTTCAATTCCATAATAAGGGCAAAGTTTACAAAATATTGTAATTCTGTAAACTTTAATAATGGCATATTCCATATTTGGCGCTAATAAAGTTCTTACCAGCTCAAAATCCCTCTAGAAATGAGTTTCGAGGTCACTTCATGGTAAGAAGCTGTCCTAAATTGTCATTTACCCATCAATTATTGAAAGTATCAATTTCCACCTGTCGTACAAAACTCGCACTTGGAGAGGTATTTTTCTAAGGGTTGTTCTAAAAGAAATGGCAAATTAATAATTTGTGTTTTTTAAGATGTCATCACATACATAATACCACAGATAAATTTATCTGTGATAATACTGCAGCGCTTCCGACATATTAATTTTTAAAAATATATATTTTTCTTAAAATTAGTTCTAAATTGAAAACCTATGAACTATTTATCCTATATGCATATATCGAATGAAATGTAGATAACAGATTTGAAAGTAACGAGAGGTCTATCGTTAACTATTCTCGAGATAGTAATTTTTGTGCTAGCGCTTCGTTTGGCATAATGCTCATCCTGCGCCTGGTACGAGTTCGCGTCTTCTGCTCGCTAAGTTGTGGGTGTTTATCTCGGATGCGTATCATTTAGTTCGAAAAAAACTTTAAGGTAAAAAGCTACAACTCATAAATAATTACTGACCCAGTGATACATGTTTTACTCATAACAAATATATATACAGGGTATTTCATGAAGTTCTCCCGGCACTTATACAGGATGTTCCTTGGGCTATTTCTAGAAAAAAAGTTTATATAAACATGTGTCCGATTTGCTTTACTTTGTGAGCTACATGAATTTGAAATTTAAACGTACAAAGTGATAATCAAATTTGTTACGTTACGTCTCGGCGTGCTACGCATTAGTCAAGTGCGCTCTGACGATATGTGCAAGGTAAAATGTTATCTAGGTTACTGTCAGTTTTGACAAGCTTGCAGTTTAGTTTGAAGATTCAATTTTGAAAATTCGCGAACAATGCCTTTTAAGTTTACGACTGCTGAGTACCTATGCCGATATGGTGTTTGTTTTGGGTAATTGCGATGGAAATGCTCTTCTATCTTCACTGGAACATCAATGGCGTTTCCCAAATCGCGCATTCCATCCCCGAAAACGTTTACCACAACTTTTCATGCGCTCAGAGAAACTGGTTCACTTCCAAGTGTTCGCATTCAGTACGAACGGATGAGTGAGCAGAGTGTTGTAGAAGAAGAGAATATCCTTGCTATGGCCGAGCGTAATCCTGGTGTTAGTACACGACGGATATCCACGCCTTTAGTGATTCCCAATACCAGGGTATGGAGAACATTAAACAAGGATCTGTTGTATTCATACCGTCTACATCGTGTTCAACATCTGGAGCCAGAAGATTTCCCTAGGCGGGTAGAATTTTGTCAGTGGTTGAATAATAATAGGAATTTGTATCGCTACATCTTATTTACGGATGAGTCACAATTTACCAAAGACGGTATCAACAACACCCATAACATGCATCAATGGTCGGATGTCAACCCTCATGCCACCGTAGAAAGTAATTTTCAGCATAGATTTAGCGTTAATGTGTGGTGTGGAATGTTATACTATCAACCTATAGGGCCATTTATTATTGAAGGTTGTCTTAATGGACCAAAGTATCTACAATTTTTAGAGGAAGAATTCCCGCGATTGCTTGAAGATGTACCTCTGGCAAGATGATTAAGAATGTACTTGCAACATGATGGAGCTTCACCTCATATTTCCCGAATTGTCACTGCTCACCTAAATGAGCATTACCCTGGTCGCTGGATCGGTCGAGGTGGGCCACATATTTGGCCAGCTAGGTGTCCAGACCTCAATCCATTAGATTACAACATGTGGGGTTGGATGAAGGATTTGGTTTATCAAGAGAAAATGGAAACACACGAAGCTCTAATCCAAAGAATTGTTAATGCTGCAACGCAAATAAAAGAAAAGCACGCGAATATTAGAAATGCAACGCGAGCAATTCACAGGCGTGCTGACAAATGTATTGAAGTAGGAGGTGGAATTTTCGAAAACCTTTTAAATTAAGAATGTATGTATCACTATTACCGATGTTCTAAAAATAGAAATTAATTTCCATTATTTTATTTTCAAATTCGTGTAGCTCAATAAGTAAAGCAAATCGGACACATGTTTATATGAACTTTTTTTCTACAAATAACCCAAGGAACATCCTGTATTAGTGCCGGGAGAACTTCATGAAACACCCTGTATATAGTCCTACGTTCGCCATTTTCTTGTTGTTTCTTGATGTTTTCAATTAAAATTTCGCAGTTATGAGTAGATGCAACAAATAACAAAATTTCTTCAAAAAAACTTGTAGTTTTTACACATTTTCCAACTAAATTTAGTATCTCTTGATAAGTACCCATCGGTTGAGAACATAACGTTATATTTTGATTGAGAGTAAACAATTTTTCAATAATATCAAAATTTGACGAAGACAAAAGGTCATTCTTATTAAAGTTAAATGGGATAATCTGAGTTGACCCGTTCTAGTCCTGAATTCGTTCTTTATATAAGTAAAAATTTTTAAAATGATATTTCGATTTCACATTGAGCCGTCAACTAATTTTTTGATACATTTACGGTGTTATCCATCTTTGTATTTAGTATTCAAATTCGACAAGTCTAATAACGACACTTTTATGTCCTGTTATGACATCAATGACCAGATTTTTGTAAGTACTTACTTGTGATATCAAATAGCTCCAATAATTGATCAGAAAGCAACTATAAAAACGTTTTCAAGTCTTACCATTTTTCTATAAAGAATCGTCGTTTGTATCTTCGCCATATTTGCTGACACGACCTTCTTGTCGTAGAGAACGACTTTATAATGTATACAGTCCTACGTTCACCATTTTCTTGTTTTCGTGTCTTGATGTTTTCAATTAAAATTTTGCTGTTATGAGCAGATGCAACAAAGAACATATAATTTCCGCAAACAGCCAAAAAACTTGTAGTTTCTACACACATTCATCACGCTAGATTATCCAACTAGATTTGGTGTCTTTTGATAAGTACCGATCGGTTGAAAACATAACGTTATATTTTGAGTCAGAGCTTTCAAAGTAAAAAAAAATTGAAAGTAAAAAAAATTCAATAATATCAAAATTTACTACTACTACCAAGAGCACTAGCTCCATATTCGTTCTTTATAAGTAAAAGTTTTGAAAATGATCCTTCAATTTCATATTTCGTTATAAAAGTGAAATTCTTAAAGATATATAAATTTCCGGAAATAATTCTAATATCTTTCAATTAAAAGAAAATTAACACTGTCACTAGTTATAAGTTTTTAAATATGCAGAAAACTAAAATAGTTAACCAAGTTATCTTCTAAATCGTCAGAATAATAAATATTCCAAAAATATTGCCTAGTTCTGTACAAGCTTTGTTAGATTTTTAAAATTTGGATGGTATCATCGATAGGTACGGTTCTATGAGAAATTTGTCTTGACGTTGTCATGTTATTCCTGTTGAGCTCTCAACTAATTTTTTGATACCTTCACGGTGATACCACTGATACCCATCTTTGTATGAAGTATTCAAAATCAGCAAACTCTAATAATGACACTTTTATGTCTTGTTATGACATCAAGATCAGATTTTTGTAAGTACTTACTTGTGGCATCAATGATGATGAGTAGATGTAACAAAGAACATATAATTTCTGCAAGAAGCGAAAAAACTAATTGCTACACACATTCATCACGCTAAATTCTCCAACTAAATATAGTGAATTTTGATAAGTACCGATTGGCTGAAAACAATGTTATATTTTGATTCGGTTCTTAGAATGGCAAGACCTGGGCCTAGGAAGAGAGGGACCCATTGCAAAGTCCTGATTTGACACCAATGGATTTTTTTTAGTGGGGTTACATGAAGTCATTGGTCTATAGAAAGAAAGAAAGAAAGAAAGATCTTTATTTGTTCCATATTGTCAATAGTGACATAGAACGTGTCAGGTTACAATTTCGAATTTTTTATAACATTTTTTAAAAAATTATAGAAGTTGACATTGCTAAAAACAGGTGTTTTCCTTTAAAGACACATATAAGTAAAAGACATAAAACAAATAGTAAAAGACATTAAATAGGTATACAAAATACTAAGTAAATATAAAAATTACAGTAATAATATCACAGTGTTTACATAATGATAGCTTAATTATCCTATAATACAGATTAGAAATCACATTCATATATGCTATCAAGGAGAAAATCGGTGAGGGTGTAATAGGCTTTATCTAACAGATATTGTTTTAATTGCAGTTTAAATAGCCGTTTGGGGCGGTTTCTTACAGCTTGAGGTAACTTATTCCAAATCTTTACTGCACAATGTTGGACGTTATTTTGAATGTACGAATAATTAGTCATTTCAGATTTAAAGTTTTCTTTATATCTGGTATTATGAGTGTGACTGTAGGTTTCAAATAAGCATTTATTCTCAAATATAAATGTAGCAGACTCGTATATGTAAAGACAGGTTAAAGTAAGTATTTTTTGTTTCTTAAATATTTGTTTGCAGCTTTCCTTCGTTTCATTTTAAAAATATTCCTTAGGCAACGTTTTTGCAGGACAAATATTCTCTGCACTTCTACAGAGTTTCCCCAGAAGATAATGCCATACTTTAGTCTAGATTGTACGAAAGCATGATATGCTATTAAAGCTTCCTTCTGTCCTATGCTCTCAGCCAATACTTTCAGAGCAAAGCAATATTTTGCTGTACTTATAGCAAGTTTTTGTACATGTTCCTTCCAGTTTAATTGTGAGTCTATATAAACACCTAAAAAAGCGACGTTTTCTGTAGATTTAATTTCATTTTGTTTATAATTAATTTCAAGGTGTTCATTAGAGTGATGTCTGAAATTGATTATGTGTGTTTTTTCGATGTTAAGTAGTAAGTTATTAGCTGAGAACCACGCATCAAGAGCGTCAATTGAATGATGAATGCTTTGCTTGGATAGTTCTATATTATTTTCGCTAAATATAACTGTGGTGTCGTCCGCATACATAACCACATCTTGCATCACAATATTTGGTAGTTCGTTTGTGTATAGAATATATAACAATGGCCCTAATATTGAGCCTTGCGGCACCCCTTTTATATCGACTATACTAGACTCAATTATATCACCATTTCGGTCTACTTCTACTACACGTTGTTTTCTGTTTGTTAGGTAAGATTTCACGAGATCTAACGACACTCCCCTTATTCCATATAGATTTAATTTTTCAAGTAATATTGCATGGTCTACGCTGTCAAAAGCTTTAGAAAGATCTAAGCACATAACTTGAGTCTTTTTGTTATTGTTTAATGAATTGAGCACCTTTACAATTGCATCATATATAGCTTTAATAGTTGTCTTGCCCTTTCTAAAGCCATTCTGACAATGTGACAATATTATTTTATTGATGTTGGATAGCAGTGATATTGGTCTATAGTTCTTAATTTCACCCGTTTCTCCCTTCTTATATATAGCTTTTATATGAGCCATTTTTAGTTTCTCTGGGTATACTCCTGTAGAGAAAGCTAGGTTGATTATATGTGCTAAGGGGTCAGCTATTATGTCTGCTACTGCCTTTAATAGATCAACTGGTACTTCATCCTCACCCGTAGACTTCTTATTTTTAATTTTTTTTATGCATTCAATAATTTCTTCCTTGCATGCACCATACATAAATATTGAGGGCAAGCACTTTTTTATAAGCTTATAATCGACCTCGCTATTTGCTTTTACATCTGGACATGCATTCAGAAAATAGTTGTTTGCTTGGTTTAAGATCGTCACTGAATCCGAATCTGCACAGTGGATATTCTCAAGTATTGTGTTCTTACAAGGATTTTCTTTGTTTGACGTTACTTTCTTTACTAGTGCCCAAGTTGCCTTACCTTTATTTTCCGATGATGCTATATAATTAATATTGTACATTTTTTTGGCTTGTTTTATAACTTTGCTTAATATATCAGCATAATGCTTGTAAGTTTTTTTTGATGTTTGACCCAATCTTACTTGTTCATATAGTTGACGTTTTTTTTTACATGATATTTTTATTCCCTGAGTGATCCATTTTTTTGTAGAGTTTGTTTTGTTAAGGTTTTTCATCGGAAACACCCTATCCATTATATCTTTTATAATTTTTATAAAGAAATCGTATGCACTGTTTGTGTCTCTTATATTAAATAACGGTTCCCACTGTACAGATTCCAGTTCCCGACGGTACTGTTCCATTTTGATTTTACTAAAGATTCGTTTTTTTATATTTTTAACTTGGTCTCTTTTACTGGTATGGTTAGGATTTGTGCACGATGATCTGATAGTGCTGAGACTAGAACTGAGCTATTTCCAAAATTGTCAAAATTAACAAATATATTGTCTATGAGTGAGGAGGTCGCACCAGTTACTCTGGTAGGCTGGAATATTGTCTGTGAGATATTATATGAATTTAATAAATCTAAAAATTCTTTTGACTTGCTAGTGTTAGTTAACAAATCTACATTAAAGTCTCCACAAAGCACCAACTTATACGTTTTAAATTTTGAATACGTCACCTCAAGCACCTCCATCAATTTCTCAATAAAGCTATCAAAGTCACCCAAACCCCTTCGATACACGCATATTACAATTATTTGTTTCTCCTTGCTTTGAACACAGGAAATTTCAGCATGACCCTCTAAACTACTTTCTTTTATACACGTCACTTCATCAAAGTCAAGATATTCATCAGTATAGATACAAGTACCACCATGTTCCATATCTGTTCTTGAGAAACACGAAGTCATAGTATAACCATTTATTTTAATAAATTCTTCTTCTGATGGTTCCAACCAATGTTCAGTAAAACACAGTACATTTGGCTTTTGGTCAATAGTGTTGAGGAAGATCTCAATTTCTAGATTTTTGTTTCTTATTGATTGTATATTTTGATGCATAATTATTAGATTGCCGTTATTACTTTCACCTTCTTGGTCTTTTATATCATTGGTAGGTCTTTGTGGATTGTTATCATTCAAAGTATTTAGTTTTTTGAATAGTCGTCCCTTAACTTTATTATTTTTGGTGTCCCGTTAAAGTACCTGATTTTAAGGTTTGTTTCACCCTGTTGCGTTCTCTGTACAAGGATGGATTTCAGCTGTTTATATTCTTTGATTTGCATTGGAGTCTGATCAAAACTTAGAGATATGGTACCAAATTGTGGATTTTTCTTAATTCTCGTGCTTGTCGAATAATTCTTTTACATCATCAGCTGACGGCAACATTACTTTTAGAGGCCTAGGTTTTTCATCGCTTGCACGTCCTACTCGTAACACCTTTATATTCTGTACATCAACATCTTTGGATACGACAGATATGATTTCTTTTACCGTAGTTAGATCCGCTTCTGCCCCATTTGTTCCTGTTTCATTTAGGTTTTCAATGCACCCAAATACCATGAGGTTCTTTTTACGTATCCCACGTTCATTTATCTCACGAATAGGATCAAGATCACCTCCACTAACCGCCTATACATTTGATGTGATGCCACTTTTTACACTTATTACATAAAATTGCATAGCAATTTTTAGCAGACTTTGAACACACGTTGCAATTGTCGGCCATGATGGATACTATAAATGAGATTAGAGAGATTAACAACTTGTAAAAATTGTAGTTTGATATATTTATGACGTCTTTTTCTATAATTTCGACACCGATGTATAATAACAATAATAATAAATTGCATCTCAATGTCAGTTATGTTAATGAATTCAGATTTATGTAAAATTAAGTTTCCTGTAATGTAACATGATTTGTTTTGTTCCAGGTCCAATATCTAGCATATTATCTGTGAAATACTCATATAGGACAGTGACAGTACTAGGAGGCATGTTTGCAGTAGCAGGGATGATTCTCAGTTTCTGGGCAAACTCAGTGTATTACCTTTATTTCACTTACGGTGTATTGGTTGGGTGCGGAGCAGGGCTGTCTTTTCCACCGACAGTGTATATAGTGTGCAGTTATTTTCTCAGATTAAGAGGAGTAGCAAACGGAATCTGTATATCAGGATCAGCTTTCGGATCAATACTTATTCCACCCCTTCTCCGATTACTATTGGTAACCTATGGTTACCGGGGAGCCGTGTTAATAATGGGTGGAATTACCCTGAATGTTTTTGTAGCTGCTTTATTTTACGACAAGGTAGAACTCCATATGAAGCGCGTAAAGGTTGACCCAGATCAAGAAGAAGAGATAGATCAATTCCAAGCAAAATTTATAATAAGTCAAGATAGTATGCCCTCGCTTCATCATATACCGCATAATGACTCATTTCTAGAGCATATAGAAACTTCTGAAGGGAACTTTAACAGGAGCGTTTCAAGCGCAACTGTTCAAAACCTAAAAAGTCAATACAGAGAACGTAAAATTAGTATGCCAACGGGTAAAAATGAGGTGATGAAAGCTAAAGCGGGAAATGGATCAAAGTATAACATGAGCAGTAATTCAACTCTGCATGCTGTACCAGAAAAGCAGAATGGTAATAATGCTATGGATATGTATTCTCAAGGAAGACTTCCAACTTCAAGGAGACGTACCGGAGTTCCTAAACGAAGCCCTTCCATTAGTTCCTTTCAATATGTCTCCACCCCTTATCACGGAAGTACTTTGACTTTACAACCGGAAATATTCACTAGTTCTTTTAGTTTAAGGTCGTCCACTAAGACTCCCGATAATAAAGACGCTCCTAAAAAAACTAAATTATTTGATATTAGTTTACTTAAAGATCCTCTCTATTTAATCATTTTACTTTCAAATGCCACCAACGCCATTAGCTATACTAATTTTATTATTTTACTTCCATCATATGCCCAGAGTCTCAGCTTCAATAAAGATCAAGGAGCTCTGTTATTATCAATTGTTTCTGCATTAGATTTAGTAGGAAGAATTGGCGGATCAGCTCTGTCAGATTTAACGTCATTTCCCAAATGTTTCTATTTTGTTGGTGGTTTATTTATATCTGGGGTAACACTTAGTTTAATGCCATTATTTGGAGATTTTTGGGTTATTGCTTCCTTTTGCTCCTTATTCGGTTTAGCTTCTGGGACGTATGTTGGCATTACTGCAATTGTTATGGCAGATATGTTAGGGGAAGAACGTCTACAGTCGACATACGGAATGGGATTATTTGTTAACGGTATTTTGCAACTCATCGGACCGCCTTTATGTGGTATTTGGTATGAAATGACAAATTCGTATATATCGTTGTTTATATGTCTTGGCATAACACTCATTGTTGGGTCTATGCTTTGGAGTTTTGTTCCTTTTCTTACAAGAAAATCTAAGTCTAACGATGTAGAAGACGAGTCACCTTAGTTTTGTAATTAAAAAGTTATTATTTAGTGTAGATAATTAGTCAAATGGAAATTTTAGTTTCATTTCAATTATTATTTAGCTCTAACAAAATATAAAAAATAAATACGATGATTAAATGAAAATTCTGTAAAAAGTATGACTTCTTAGAAATATGTATTTTTGTATTTTCTGAGCAATTGAACGCCAAATACCAGATAGTTGTCTATATTTTATAAATAAAAGTATTTACGATCCAAAACGTGGATTTTAAATTATGTAGGAATACTTTTATCTTTATTGTATTTTTTGTAGTTACTTGATTCATCACCACCTTAAAAAGACGGGTTATAATAAGTCAATTTCATTGACCAATGCCATTGAATGTATGTCACTGAAATAAAATAGTTTGTAGTAACAATATCTTGAACAAATTCAATTCTGTATTGAATAGTATAGGTTCAATAATATTGATCAGTGAAATCAACTAGTGAGAACCCGGCTTTACTGATGCAAATTATTCTATATGTATCCAAAGACATCAGTGTTTAATGTTTTCTAAAACACAGTTGTGGTAAATTTTTCATTAAAAATTAAAACTTTCATGCACAATAAGTACACAATTTCTTATATTTGTGATAACTCATTTTCTAAAGAGAATACTATCTCAAATTTAATAAACTAGCCATTTTGAACTCAATTTATGTTAAAACTATTTTACGGTATGTCATTGGTATTGTAATAATGTATACTATTTGTCTTTTCTAACGTTCTGATTGTTCATTATAGTATTACTGTAGCAGCATTTGAGTATAACTAGATAATATTTTTACCGAAATCAAACCGAGATGTATATTTAACCCCCTACTACATATATATTTTTATTTATTTTCAAATTATATTTATAATTAAGTACATTCCAAATTTATACTCCAAATATATACCTATATATATTTTTAATACATTTTATATAAACAATACATTACTTAAAATTTATTGTGATACACTTCTGTAAAATATATTTTAACATTATGTAATGTATAATAAATTTTTTAAATTTGTTCATTGCCTTTGATTCAGCTAAATACGGAAATTATCAGCACTTACACTCCGTTGCCGGCTCTTTGATCCATTTTAGCCAACTTCAACTCAAACCAACTACCTCAGATAATAATAATAATATCTCTACCCCTCATTCTAATCACAGGGATTAGCCCAGAAGTCGGAGACTTGTGCGGGAGAGGGGGCGGCATATTATTAAGCAGGCCGCATTTACGCCCAGGAATAACTTACGTTGGTAGGCCCTAACCACTATTCAGTGCAGGAATGAGGGAAACCTGGAAAACCTCATTAATTAGGGGGGTAGTCAAATATCAACCGGTATCAATCTCTCACATTGATCCAAGCTAACATTCTTCTTTAGCAGGCTTTAACTTAAAATGCACTTTCTTAGTTCCAAATTTACAAAATTATTATCAATTATTTTCAGAAACAAAGTGTATAGAAATTAATAAGATAATTTGCTGTTTCTAGGATGCCCATATATTTTATTCTCTTTACGTTTTACACTATAGTTTACTCGTGTTAAAAAATATAATTTAGAGCATTCAAGAAACTAGATTTTTTTCTAAGAAAACTGATGCAAGCCGCATCAAAATCAGATCATTATTAGTGGTTATTTTGAAACTAGTTTTAAGATACCTATTAATTTGAACTGTCAACTTTTTAGCTGCGCCGATTGAGTTGAGCATTTATTATAGGACTAACCTGTTAAATACTTTTGACACAGCTTAAATAACAATCAGCAATCAGCTCACAGACTCTACGGCGGCACCTTTGAAGTAATAAAACCTGAAAATTTGTCCTTGAAGCTTGTTGTCTCTCTCTCGTTGTCTCTCTCTCGTTTGGGATACAAGTCAGGACCGGATTAAAAATAGTTGTCCCAATTTAGAAAGTGTCATACTAAATATAAATTTGTTTTACTTGAAATTGTTTAAAAATAAAATAACATAACAGTATAAAATACAAGAAAATCAACAAACCACAAAATACAGCATTCGTGCGCCAATAACGCAGTCGTTGACGGTATGGCTATAAGGGCATATTTTACAACAACACGTCCCTGCCGCTATTTATCCCAAAATGGCGGCATGCGCGAGACAGCGTTGCCAACGGTACGATAATTATCGTACTTGTACGATTTTTTTACCCTTGGTACGATGTACGATTGTAAACTTATTATCGTACGCTTTTGTACGATAATTTCAGGCGTTACGATTTTTAAAAATATTAGACCTCGGTCGAAGATACACTCACCTAAATCGACGCATACCGCACAACATGAATGTTATGCAGCAAAAAATGAAACTTGGTAGATAGTAGATAGTAGATATGGAAAATACATTTGAGTGGTAAACTCTTACAGTATATGTTCTTTGGTGTGACGTTGCGAACTTCGTAAAACAAAAAAAAAACATTTTTATTACCTGTTAAAAAACTATAGTGGAACTGTGGAACATAGTATTCCCTATGAAATTATTATGTAAATGTTATTATATAGTATGTTATTATGGTGTACGATAATTTCACGTTGAGTACGATAATTTTGAGTGTGCCGATACGATAAATTAGGGTACCGCAGTTGGCAACGCTGGCGCGAGACGTTCCCGCTCATACGAGTCTGTGAGCTGATTGTTATTTAAGCTGTGCTTTTGACTTAATAGTTATTACACCGGGTGTTCGTAAAAAATGGGAATTTAATTGTTTGTTTAATTTGGCGGTTCTGCAGCTCTGCAGTGCTTACGGAGGAGCCCTCACTGATAAAAATTATTTTCAATAAAAACACTAATAAACTATTCAACACTGCATTTTCATTTCATATTTTGCAGAAAGATAACCATACTTCCGTCATTCGCTATGACTTCCAAAATTGTACTAATTGTAGAGAGTGACTAATGTTATAAACCTGCTCACAATTTATAGCAGTCAACACAAAGAAATATACATGCAGCCCTTATATTTTTTTACAAAATCGTGTGCTGCATATCTCTGAGAGCATACCCGATTACACAGCTTCTGCTACGCATGCGCTCAGTTAGTACGCATGCGCTGCAGTTAGTACGTATGCGATGCTGGCATTTCATTGGCTGCGACGAATTGTCGGATCCAACAATTTTATATGTTTTGTAGATCCAACTGTTTCATTTCCAAGGCTATCATGGGCGGGTATATTGTTCGGGCGGGCAAAATTTCGGGTATGTCTTTTAGTTAATTTAATTATGAATGTAATTAATTTTGTTAGTGATTTGATCGAAATGAGGAATATCGGATGATGACATGTAGAAGAGTTTAGTGCGCGAGGTCAAAATATGAGTGTAAGTGAATGTAATGAACCGCCTGGGTTCATCCCTAATGTAAATTTATTTTCCGGAAATGATATTTTATTTTGTTAGATTAAGTCCAGCGAGCGCTCGAATTTTTTATCAGTAGGCACTAATTTTTACTAAACCGTCGATGCCCTACTCCGAAATCACGCACCGCACGCGCATCTCTCACCGTGACCTGTGGTTGTCGGGTGGGGAGAATGTTAACAAAAGTGAGGAACCGAAAGGCAAAGCCAGAAATTTTTCTTTCGGCCAATGATCTGTGCCAGAGTTGTTGGAAAACAGCTCTCGAAGCTCCAGTCCAGAGTTGTTGGCAAACAGCTCTCGAAGCTCCAGTCCAGAGTTGTTCATCGACCAGCTCCAGAACCAGCCAAGAAGACCAACCGAGCCAGGAGAAGCCGCAGAGCCTAGCAGTGCCCAGGAAATAAGTAAGCAATCTACCTTCCTCTGAATCCTATCCTTTTCACGCCGTTTGGGTGTTTTGAACTTATACGGGCTGGCTTGTACTTTTGACGGACGAGGTGGTTTGGCTGTGCACAACACCGCTACCTGACTGAGCCGTCGACTGTCTGCCGTTTCACGACGTCGTCCTCATCCGGTTTGGCTGTGAACAACACCGTCGGCGAGTGATAAACGCCAAACGCCAGTGAGCCCTAAGACGTTTTCGTTGTCGGTTTGGCTGTGGACAACACCGCCGACGACTAATATGCGCCGTTTTGGTACACCGAACGTACACCGAAGTGTTTGGCTGTGAACAACGCCGCACTAAGGAGTCGTTGGTGACTAAGTTGTACAGGGTTCTCACCGAGGTGGTTTGGCTGTGCACAACACCGCTACCAAAGGAGATACACCGCGTGCACTCATTTCTATCCTTCCGGATAGACATCCGAAAACTGCGTTATTTTCCCTTAAACCAAAACCGTCCCATTTGTACGCTTACTTGTTTTGTTTATAACAATTGCTTTATATTGTTGCTCTGCACTGCTTGCGCTTTCTCCTTGGCTACAGTTAATTAAAAACCGCTTTTAACTAATGCTTTCTATTCGCATTTACAGGGCCGAAATACATTCAGAGTAGATTTTTATTAAATCCATACATTTTGTTTTTATTTTCAGAACCTCGCTGGAACCGTCCCCTAGGTATAAGTTTATAGTTTAATCCGTATTTTGTTTATAAAGATTTTCTACCAATAAAGTATTTCATGCCGTATGTTTTACTTTGAGGATATTTCGTAAACATATTTTCTTTCAGCACCGAAACAGACCGTTTTATATTCTGTTTGAAAATTGTAGGGAAATATGTTCGTCTAGCATTTATTATTTTTAGGACCGTATATTTATTTTAATTATAAATTGTATTTCCGTTTCAAAGATAAATTCAAATAGCCTTTAGTACTATTTGACTGACTAATTATTTATTTCGATTT
The DNA here is from genome assembly GCA_025584915.1 of Monochamus saltuarius. Classification (NCBI taxonomy): domain Eukaryota; kingdom Metazoa; phylum Arthropoda; class Insecta; order Coleoptera; family Cerambycidae; genus Monochamus; species Monochamus saltuarius. The sequence continues at coordinate 3,154,135 of CM046730.1, read as the reverse complement.
GACCAAATAAATTTGTTATAGGAAGAATGTGTTGTATTCATTCATATCAGTAACTTTGATAAAATTCCGATCTAGCAAAAAAGGAACTTAAACAGATTTCTACCGTTCTACACTGATAATTCTGTTTATTTGAAAAGTAAACTATCACTACACCGATAAAACCAGTTTTGTTGCTCTCTGGGAATAAAAGAAATATAACAGACCCCTGGAATTTAACCGTCTTCACTGTAGCTGCCCGAGTACTTACTCTAACCGAGGGTGAGTTCACGTGGAATTTCTCCCACGTTAAACATGGAGAGACTGGCGCCCGAGACTAACCGAAAGAATATCCGGAATTGAGTCGGAAGGGCGTTACATGATGTTGAAATATATATTTTATTAACAAAATTGTACGTGAATAGCATATGTGTGCAAATAAAAAAAGTGGTAAAGAAGTTCAACTATGAAACGGAAAGTGATGGAAACTCGCGGAAGGAAGAATGCATTTTTAAAATGAATTTTCCAAAAAAAAAATCTATTGCTATATCTTACATGAAACTTAGTCCGTATAAATGAAATCGAAAAGAGTATACTGATAGAAAGGACGAAATAGTGATATGGCGAAAAAACTATTTAGAATAAATATTAAAAAATAAGAATATGGATCGAAGAATATACTAAATTTTGACGAAACATGGACGTATGAATGTCATACGGAAGGCGGTACGATATGATTATAATAAGTGTTAATGTGTGACCGTTATAGTGACAGTGCGTAACCAATAGTAAATACCTAGTGTATGTATGTATGTATGTATGTATGTATTCTAAAGCCTTTTGTCCTTTTGAATGCGGATTTCGCAAATATTTGCACTATTTATTTAATGGTGGAAAAACAAATTTTGTCAACTACCTATAACATTTTCTATCATTTTCATCGTGAAACTGCCATGGTAGATTATCAGAAGCTCAAAACAAATTTATTAACACCACATAATAAAAAGAGGCAATAATATTTGTAGTGTTTGACAGTTTCGCAAATTGCAATTGTCAAAAGTTGAGATTTTCTCGCCATAAATAATTAAAACAGAAGTTACAAATTCTTGCAAAAATCTGTGAATTTCGTGTCCATGAGGACAAGGCTTAAGTTTGATATTTGCGAAGTGCGCATTAGGTAGGTGTAAGTGGGTGGTAGTGAGCAATCGCCGTCCATAAGGACGGCAATCTAATTTGTAGAGAGGATGACACAGGTGGCACATTTAAAGTAAATTGTTAATGTGCTAGGTTCAGCCGACGTTAACTTATTTTTGATAATTTTGTGTGCTTTAGCTCTTCTAAAGTGGTACGCTTAGGTAATCATACTACCCGATCTTCCGTATTCATATCTGTGTTGTGAATTAGTCACTCTATTATTTTCGATCTTGGGCAATTGAAAATATAAGACAAAAACTTTAAATTTAGAAATAATTGTTATTATTTTTAATATCTAGCGCCTCGAAATTGGTAAAAAATGTTATATCACTGTTTCTACTCTAAAAATAATGGATGTCATGTAATGCAATTATTTTTGTCATTTTTGTATATTTTCTATATCTGATCGCATTCAAATTTAGTCCGCCTATGAAATATTGCTCTCCGCACGCTTCGCCCGTCGCGCTTGTCCACAAGCTAGCGATTAGTCACTGTCCACAATTTCGTCCGGTCACTATATATAGACGATATTTCAGCAATTCGTTCAGATAATAAGTTCTAGCACTGATCTAACCACACTACTTGCGCTTGCATTATTGCATTGTCAAATCCAAAATAGTGCAGAAAATGATTAGTATTTTTTTTCGAAATTAATTCAGAGATAAATACTATCCAATTTTATTGGACTGAAGTTATCCACACATTTCCAGTCACGATTTATGACACTTGTTAAATTGAAAATAAGATAGACGCACTGAAATGTATGTACGATATGGAATGCGTAAAGTCCATTGCGTATCCAAATAAAGGTACCAAACCTAGGAGCAGACAAAAGGAGGCACATGAGACTCAGCAAAGACATACTTCATTGGTTATGTATGTGAGTGCGAGAGAGACAACCATCTGCACGTACGATATGAATTGTGTTCTTAATTTCCCATTATTTTGTTTGTAAACACGTCATTGGCGTACAGTGTAATTTTTTCTTTTATCTTGTATCTCGTTAGTGTTATTCTTTGTGTATTTTTGTGAGTTATTGTTGGAACATGTCATGTTTTATAAGGGACTGTAAAATTAACCAGCATACATATAGCACGAAATAATTCTTCATATCCAAAATTCAATTTCATTTCAATTCATAATCAGCTAAGCCGCTACTGCTCCGCCATTGCTAGAGGCACAAAACAAAATATGGCGCTGATCATGAATAATCCATTTGCGCAGCTTTTAGCGCATTCCAGTCATCATAATATAAAATTACATTTCAGTGGATAGACGGTATCTGCTGCGCATGCGCTGTGGGTGCAGATACATGAATAAGACATTTCCAACATTACAATAAATACAGTGTGTATCTAATAAATAATTAATTTTATGAAAAAAACGTGGATATAAATTATACCAATAATATTTGCTCAATATATGGAAATGATTGTAATCAGTACTAGATCCAAGTAGAATCCCTTTGAATTATTTTAAATTTAACAAGAAATTATAGCCCTAAATTTTTTTTCTCGAGTTTTGTGAACAGTTTTTTCATATATTTTCAGGTATTAACAATATTGTGTGAAACTAACTACTCAGTGGACAAAAGCCCCAACCTGCGTTGAATTACACCCACAATATCTACCCATATATTCCTTATTATTAGCTTCTGTAACATTTTTTTACTGTTTAAGAAAGGTATTTTAAGCTAATATGTATCAAATCTCCTACAATTCCTATCAATGAAGTCATATGTATGCTCTCTGATACAAAATATATGAAAAAACTTTACATAAAAGGTACATTTTTATTTATTTTAGTAGGTCGTTATGATACTTAACAGTTAATCAGTTTGACGCTGTCGACATTATTTAATTTCATTTTGACATTTAATTTCAAATAATTTTAATTTATTGGTATAATAATTTTTATAGTTAGATATTTGACTCAAGTTAAAGGAGGCCACCTGATGAAGCAATCCAAAAAAATGCAGAAATAGATCAGATCTCATCTATTGTGGTTGAATTTCGAGTTCCCACTCAATATATAGAGTATATCAGGTTAGTAAATAGAATACATTTTTTAGATAATTATTGAATAGAGTTTTGTCTGTGGGTGTTCATTAGCATACCTAGATGTTTGGTATCAGAGAGCATACATATGACTTCATTGATAGGAATTGTAGGAGATTTGATACATATTAGCTTAAAATACCTTTCTTAAACAGTAAAAAAAATTTGTGAACAGTGCCACGTCCACGCTCGAAAGATCTATAAATATACACCTTGTAGTACTATCCCATAGTTGTTGTTGTTAAAGTACCGCGGTTTACTCGCAGCACTTAGATCTGAAGATCCATTCTACATGCCGCTGAATATATGTAGAGTTCAAAATAGGCCCGTGCTGCACGCAAAAGCTATCACCTGCTCTGCTGGAATCTTTATAATGTATCGAGGAGACAAAAAAGCCACCCCAAGATATTTGTGCCTCTTTACCATTAAACAGACACAGTTACAAAGGATGAAAATCGAATCCTCATCTGCATCGTCTCAAAGTCTGCACCTCGCGACGTTGCTTAGGCCAATCTTATGTAGATGCTTGTTGAGCTGTCCGTAGCCTGTTAGGAGACCCGTGACGGTCCTGATGTTCTGTTAAGCATAATAAAATTACGGTTTGCATCAGCCCATGGACCCTCTATAAGTAGCTTGGCCTGACACAGACCAGATCCAATCGACCAGTCTTCAATTGATCACTTTTTGATACAGTCATCAATAGACCTTCCGAAATAGCATTATGGTAATCCCAAAACTGGTTCAGGCCCCACAAATTGACTATTTGAACCTTGTCTGGCCAGCATGTCAGCCCTTTCGTTTCCTGTCACACCACTATGACCCAGGTCAGCTTAACACGATTCCTTCCCAAGAGCTCTGACACATTCCAATACCACACGTTCTAAAAGAGAGAAGCGCTCGTAAATCTCTCTGGTTATCTGTGCATACTTGAATATGCTGATTTACATATCTCCTCCTCATATTCTCAGAGATAGAAAATACTTCAGCCTGAAAGACCCTGGCGTGTTTCCCCAAAGAGTGAATTAAATTCACACTTGGTCGTACATGATATATCCCCGCTCCTGAGCGGGGTCTGTCTTGAATCCATCTGTGAACCAGACGAGCCCTTTTGAGACCTGAGCGTCAGGATTAGCAATCCAGGCTTTCCTAGTCGGAAACTCTACCCTAAAGTTCTTTTGAAAAACATAAGTAGGGAATATCTTATCGCTGGATACACTAAGAATCTCATATCCATCTAGTAACTCCTTAAGGATCACGGTGTGACTCCTATCGTGATTTTTACCTTTCCACATTCCCCACTGTTTTAGCCGGTAAGTGGACCCTCTCGCCTCCCCCTCAACCACTAGATGCAGTTTTGGAAAAGACAGAAAAGCCTCTGTGGGAGATGTGCGTATCAGTACTGTCGCGCTGACACACGCAAGTGAACGTTCCTGCCCTCTGAATGGCTGTTGAACATAGTTGGCTCCCTGAGGCCAAGTATCAAAGCCAACAAGATCGACTTTAGAGGGAATATCTAAGCCCCTGTTCTATGCACCAGTTTTCTATACTATCCCATAGTACTACTATGTGTATACTTATATATTTTCCTGGCGTGCGCATCTCTCTTACGGCGCATGGCGCCAATTCCTTATTAAATTTAAAACAATTCAAGATAGTGGTGCGCGGATCTGGTTGCAATCATCACACAACTCGAGAAAAAAAAGGTGAATTGGTTAGTTCCTTATTCTTCTACGTTTGTCTTTGCGTTTACAATAATATCCTTGAAAATCCGGTTAATCACAAGGACTAATTTTCAAACTCATGCATGAGACCCAAATTTACAATTTTTATCCCTTCGGAGGGAAAACATTTCTATTTCCTGTCTGTGCTTCCAATTGATCCATCGGAGAAGTGTTTGTTTTCTGTCGGCTAGTATGTAAGCGTATTGTGATAAAGACAGGAATTTCTAATAATGATTCCGGTACTGACAATTTAGCATTATATTCATAACGATTATGCCTAAAAATACAAGTACCCATAATCCATTAGAATAAGAATTAGAATTAATAACCTATATAAATAATCACAATCTATATATAAAGCTGTTTACAGGCCTTTTAGGAACAGACCTGTGTTATTCTCCTCCATTCTATTCTGTCCTTCGCCTTTCTTTTCCAATCGGTTACATTTTTCTCCCTTAGATCTATTGCCACTGCCTCTCTCCATCGCTTCCTCGGTCTACCTCTTTTTTCTTGTAGTTAGGTTTACTCCCTACTATTTTCTTAACTGCCCTTTCATCTTCCATACGTTCTAGATGCCCTAGCCACTGCACTCTTCTGGCTTTTACAATTTCGTCTATTGTTGGTGCCTGGTACATTGCATATATTTCCTCATTATTTCTCCTTACATAGCCTTCCTCCGTCTTCTTACCCCCTAGAATTCTCCTTAAGATTTTCCTTTCCCACCTTAAAAGTTTTGCTCTTGCCTTCTTATTGAGAACCCAGGTTTCACTACCATACAGCGCTGTAGGTCTCAAAATTGTTTTATACATTCTAAATTTTACTCCTCTGGACAAATTTTTTGATTTTAATAAGTGGTTGACTGCTGCCGAATTTCTGTTTGTTTTTATTATTCTCCTATTTATTTCTTGTTCTTCATCACAGTTAGCTGTTATTAGCGCCCCCAAATACACATATTTTTGAACTTCTTCAAACTCCATCTCTCCATGCTCTGTTCTCAATTTAAAATTTGTATCCTTTTTTTGTTCTCCTATTCTCAAAAGCTTACTTTTCTCTTGATTTATCTGCAATCCCACTTTATGTACTTCCTCCACAAGTTTTCTAGTTACTTCTTCTAATTCCCTACTATTTCTAGCAATAATAGCCACGTCATCTGCATAACTTACAATTTGATGACTTTTAAACAATATGTGTCTTTCTCTGTTCAACTGACTATCTCTTATGACCTTTTCTAGTACTAAATTAAAAAGAAGCGTTGAGAGTGGGTCTCCTTGCCTCAGTCCTGTATCAATAGTAAAGCCTTCCGAACATTCACCTTTTATTCGTACTTTGGCATTTTCTAAGGTCATTTTCAATAGCCTAATCAGTTTGGTTGGTATCCCAAATTGTTTCAAAATTTTACTTAGTTTATTCCTTTTGATTCTCTGTTTTATTAACGTTGCCATAATTTTATACCCTATATCTAACAATCTATAGTTTTTGCAGTCTGTTGCATCTCCCTTTTTTAAGATTGGTATAATCATAGCATCTTTCCATTCTTCAGGCAGACATTCTCTTCTCTAGATCATTCGTATCATTTCGTATATTCTTTGCCTTAAATCCTCTCCTGCGTACTTAATGTTCTCTGCTGTTATTCCATTTTTCCCTGAACTTTTGTTACTCTTTTGTAGGTTATTCTACTTCCACTTCCTCTTCCCTTCCCGGTTGTTCAAGTAACCATTTAATGAAGTAACAACTCACTATTATCATTATTATTTTTTAATATGTGTAAAATTTCAGACTTCTGAAGCTTTGATTATCAAAGAGGCCCATTGGGTTTAGTGTTGGAAGAATTTCAGTCAGAAACTATGAATGAACAGCGAGGTGTTAGATTTTAGAGACTTCCCATTTTAAACAAAATTAAGAAGTACCTAAGACTTAGATAAATGTCATTTACTTCCAAAATGTATTTTTTTTATTTATTTTAAACTAATGTGTGCGTGTTTTTATAACAGTACCTAATATAACAATATATATGGGTTATGGATATTTGTTATTAATTGAGATTACTTATTGCCCTGCTATTGTCTATACCTACTCTACTATATTTAATAAAATAAACGATCGAATAATCAATGTATCAATATTATTATTTAATATTTCTGTTAGTTCTCCCTCCAACTTGTATTATGGAAAATTACACAAACTATAGTGATTATTTCAGCAACCTATTCTACATTATACTGTAATATAAGTTTCACAAATTTTTTGTCAGAAAAAGTTTAGGGTTAACTGCCTTCTTCAGATATTTTCATTTCTAGAGGCTTCTCATTACTCTAATTCGTGCACTTGTAAAAAATGACGTAAGTTTAAAGTTTGTATTACACACATAATTGACTTTTATAACCTATTTATTTGTTTGATATTCATTTTAAAATTCAAATAAACAGCGGGAATGCAGTATAAAAAGGGACAGGTAATGAAAATCGTATGTTAGACAGAAATAAAACATACGCTGAGTTGACTTAACCGTGGTGGTATATCTGATTACCCTGAAGTTGCCGAACCTATCCGAAAGACAATTTCGATACGTTTCAAGAGTACCAATTTATATTTCGAAACGAATGAATCGAGATCGACTTCGAAATTATTTCGATATCGATATAATGACATCGAGATTTCAGGAGTCCCGCTACAGGATGAGTTTCATTTAACAATTCAACTACTTCGTTTTGGGTGCGCATCCTGTCTCCAAATCCGATCATTTCAATTCGTTCTCGTTGAGTTAATTTAACCATTTTTTTATATATAAAATGACAAAGTTAATACGCAATAAACACTTCAAACGCACTGCTTTTGCCAAACAAAAGATAAGAACTAAAGAAATAACAAAAAATTATTTAATAAAGTACGATTTCAAGTTTTTATCTGACAGCAATAAAAAACATTCTCGGTCGCTAAGGCAAAAACATTCTCAGGCAACTATGATTTTTTACTATTTTGTGTATGTAGATATATACGCTCTTTCAAATGGCATGGTCAAAATTTGGGGTCGCTATTTAAAAATTTGTCTATGACGTCATATCTCGAGCTATAGCACTAGATAAAAGTGCTGTATCTCGAGCAACGATGACGTCACAAATGTGGGTCGTATGTCAAAAAGTGCCTTTTTCAAAAACAAAATCGACATGCCAGGGGATTTTTTCGGAAACTTCCCAATTTCAAAAATAATGAATTTATTCGCTACTTTTTGAAAGCACTGTTTATATAATACTTACAAAATTACATTTTACTGGCTTTATAAAAACTATATCAAGCTGAAATTTTTGGTATGGCATATATTTCTCTCTACTTAAATAGGTTCAAATTAATGATTCTACAAAAGAATCTGTGTAATTAGGCTGTCGTACTGTAAATATTATTTTTTTTAACGTCACACCCCGCCAAATAAAATTTTAGTATGGTATACATTTTTAGCTACTTAATGGATATGTAGGGTCAAATTGACTAATGCTACAAAAAAAAATCGAGGTAGTTATCTTCCATCATCCCCAATAGCGTAGATATGTAGAATCAAATTGACTTATAGTCTATCATCTCCATATTGTACTTAGGTATTATTTTTTGATAAATGACACACACCATGTCAAGCTCAATTACCTTGGAAACAATTTGAGCAACCTTATTACCATCAATTTAACTTCATAGAAAGCACAAAATTCACGAAAATATGTACCACAGCGTATATTTGAACAAATAGTCCATCGAGGACTTGTTGTGACGTCACAACTGCGCACGCACAGACGAACGTTGAAATTAAAATATAAGGATGGAGCCGTCTGGTTTTTTTATTGTTCCTAGGTCTATATTATTATCTTATCACATATGTCAAAAACATTAGAAAAAAAATTAGAACTAGTCAAAACATCTGTCAAGTTGTAGCTGTTTATCTACTGTTTATCAAAATTTATTACAATAATGAAATGAAAATATGCGGCGATGTACCGTATAAATAAAAAATAAGTTACGTTTATATATTGCAATTATTGATTATACAAAGTTTATAGACATACGGAATATATAAAACATAGATTCAAGTTGGATATCTTTGGGAAAATTAAAAATTAATGTTCAGGATACGACAAAATGTACAGGTCGTGACACAACATTAAATATAAAACTAATAATGCCCAAAAAGAATATGATTGCAAAAATATGTCCCTCATGTAAACAACAGGTACCAATATACAACTAGAAAAATGATCGTTTCAACTTTATTATTACTATTTTAGGTTCCTGTTGCATGTAAATCTTGCCCATGTGGACATTTCTTTTACAATGCTAGACGTATAGCGAGAGAATTTGCAATAGAAGCTGATTATAGAAGAAGGACTGCCCGAGTTCGTAGAGAAAAACCAAATTATTATGATGCTTTGGAATATGATAAACATATAAAAAAGGTACAGGCAAATGCAAATATTTAAATACCCTTCAACTAGGCATGATAAAACGTTATTTACTGAATACATTTACAATAAGTGAAATACGATTTTTAAAGTGAATCGCAAAATATGTAAAAAATATTCAAACCAAATAAGGTTGAATATAAGCTGCACAAAAAATAGAACAATTTCCACTATACTCAATCTTTGAAAATCTAGAGAGTGACTCATTGCTAACTCCTGGAGAAGCGTAACGGCCGTTTTAACAAGAAAAGATCAAAATGTTCTGAGCAACGTTTTAAATATAAAAGTGTTTCCTATAAAATGATGCTGTCTTGGGTATTGATGACCCGATCGAAAAGTGACATGATTAATAGCGTTCTATAATAATAACTTCACACACTTATTTTATTGGCATTTCTAACATTGGCTAACTCAAGTGCTGACGTGTTTAGTTTACACACACTAAGAAAGCATTTCCAAATGCAACAGACAGAGATAGAGAACATGTCAGATTTTACTTTGAGTGACCCTTTACCATATCCAGAACCGTACTACTGTGCATAGAGAGTGGGACAGTATTAATAAAAGACAAATAATGTTTAGCTCTTATAAACATATATAAAAAATTAAAATACCTACATCAAATCACTCATTTATATATTGTCGAATTGAAAAATAGTTTATTAACTTATATCAGTGTGTCTTTACAAGAACATAGCAGTTGTGGGTATAGATGTAGTTGATTTTTTCATCTTAATATTTTTTGAGAAAGTTATAGAAAGTTTTTGCTTATGAATGCTAGACTGAAAAATAAATTTCTCAAAAGATTGTAGATTTTTTATTAAGTACATGAAAATAACTTCAGGAAACTTATAGCAAAAATGTCTACAACAATAACATATATTTAAAATATAATTTATTTTGTAGATGAAAAAACGAATTAGTGAATGTGAAAACGATGATGATGAAGAGAAAAAGGATGCCGGAAAAAATAAAAAGAAAAAAATAAAAAAGGAGGATGATGAAGATGATGAAATAATATCCAGGTTCACACCTGAAATGCAGTTAAATTGTCAACTAGTACTGGAACAGATAAATATGAAATTACAAATGGTTACCTGGAAACCAACTTAATTATTTTATGTTGATATGTGTGTTTCTATGTACTTGTAAGTATATAAATGTAAAAAGATTATTATTAAATGTTAAAAATGTAATGCATACAATTTATTATAATTAAAAAATTTTAATTGTAAATTAAATGAAATATTTATTCCATTTTCCAAAAAATAAGTGTATACATAACCATTAAATCGAATTCTAAATATTTGTAGTTCATTATAGCTGCTTTCCAGTGTACGAATTTGAGCGTGCAGATGAGCCCATGAGTGCTTAAGTATTTCGAATGCATCAACAAAAGTGTTCCCGTAAAAATGCGCGTCAAGTCCATTGTACCTCACCCGTTTTCCCTAAAGCACCTACCGAATAGTTTGTGTTTGAAGCTCAAATACACCGCACCTCTTCTATTACTTATGATACCTATACGTATGTTGTTTCTGTTTGTAAACTCAACTTTTTTAAACATTTTATATACTAGTATACAACCAGTTTTAAGAATGTGTTTCATAATTAACAACTGCCAAATTTGATTGGACTTTATAGTGTTCCGTTGGTGCATTTCCGTTATAAGCACTATGTTTCAAACGCATGTGCTCCAAGCGCAGAACAATAAATGCACTGCAAAATAGTATATATCAAATTGGAAAAATGTTAACAATTTTTATAAATTAAAGTTATTTAATTGTAAATCAAATTTAAGTTGTTTTACACTAACTTTAATTTTTTTAAGCTTAAGGCTTTAAATCCGCTGTTGTTGACTGATAGTAGATGTAGCATGAAAAAATCAATCCTTAAATATGTGTATGTTTTAAGAAGTAATCTTATCTATCTAGGAAGAATAACTTAAAAATTGAAACTGCTAAGCTGAGAAAATCTTAATATATAATTGAATTCCAAGAGAACTAATAAATAATAAAGGCTCTATGTAATCGTTGCTCATGCCTATGTTACATAGTCTATGGTTACATGTAAGCACCATGAAACATACATGAATATTTTGTGATTTTTATATACCTCTTGTGTGCTGAAAGCTTACTCATAGGGTTCTATTACAGATATTTTTCTTTCACCTGCACGTGGTAGAGAAATGTGTAGTTGGTACAGCTACACCAAACATAGAGGAAAGAAAAGAGCTGGTGACATATGTATTTTAACCTGATATGCCCGTTAAAGGAAAACCTTTCTGAGTGTATAGCTTTTATGCTGTTCTCATATTTGAGTATTCTGTAATGTGTCAAATACCCTAAGTAACTGTTATTAGTTAAGATATTTGATCCATTGTAAAATTCCAACAACTTTCATCAACAAAATAATCTATACAAAAATTGCTATACTTCTTCAGGGTTCTCAGCGTCAGGGAAAACCTGAAAAACCTGGAAATGTCAGGGAATTTGAACTTTGTCAGGGAAACGTCAGGGAAAGTGCCAATAATTGTCAAAAGTCAGGGAATTTTTATTGTCGTCGGGGAAAATTTCTGAATGCTACTCATGCCGTGTCTAAATTCTTTATTTAATGAACGCACCCAGTTGCCTATTTCTGTTTGTTTTAATCACACGTACCCGCAGATTGATATAATGAAACAGATATATCTGGAGTGTATAGCTGTTTTTTGTACATATTCATCACCTGTTTCAAGACATATTCAATGGTGACGTTACTTATGTAATGCACCAAGAAAATGTATAGTTTCAAAACTTAACGTCATTAAATATTTGTTTCTCTTTAACATCACATCCCTCACTTTTTGATTATTGTTTATACAATTTATTTATAACAACACTATAATATTTGGAAATGTGTGAGATCTGCAACAAAAATATGGAATTGATTTTAGCAACTCTAATTCAAAAACAAATAATTACCTACATGTTCGTGTGAGTGACAGGTTTAATGAAATTTGAAGAGAAAAGTAATTGGATTATGCGTTTGTAATGTAATTCAAGATGTCTAAGAATACGTAAATTTGTAGAGGTACATAAAATAATCCACAACCAATTACTTTTTAAATAAACAAGATAAGAAATATAAAAGTATCCACCATTTTAAACATAAAATCTGAAAATTTAAATCACACCAATTTTGAAATCTCTATCTAGCAACTGCTGCATAGACCTTAGCAAAGCATCTAAAGGGTTCAAACAGCGCTCAGTGGACGTTTTAAACACGGTGTAAAAAGCGACCTGTGTGACGTTACTGTTTCAATTTAAAAATATACTGTTTTGAAACGATTTGAATACATTTAATGACATAAAACAGCTAAAGCTGTTTTTTGTATAGCTGTTTGCTCAGTAGTAAAATATATTTTTATTGGTTTTTGTTGTGTCTGTTTATATATATTTCTATTAAATCTCTTAAATATATATTATATACATATTTCTATTAGATTTCTTAAATATTTATATTTGTTGCAATGACTGAAATAAATATTTCTAATAAAATTAAATATCCATGTCACTTATTTGTCATCAAATGGGCTCATTTATGCCTTATCATTTGACTTCTTTTTACTTTGGTTTAAGTTTTAAAAAACATGATATTTTGTATGCTTTTTGTCAGGGAATTTTAAAAAAGTATGTCAGGGAAAACCTGGAAATGTCAGGGAATTTGGTTCTGAAAAATTGCTGATAACCCTGTTCTTACCACTTTGTGCAAATACATCAGTGTTGAAGAGAAAGAAAGAGGAACAGTCGAGGTGAAAGAAAAACACCTAAAATCTTTTTAAACCATATTTGGATTTGATTTGTCAAATACAAAATATTCTGAGTAAACAGCATTTTTGCTATTCTCGTATGTGTTCTTTACTCTGTGGAATACCACAAAAATTGTATTCATCTATACCTATCAGAGACATATGTACTTTTCAGGTCTTGAGTGATGAGACAAGTATTAATTGTTCAACTGCCAAACATTTAATTTGCTTTATAAACTATAAATAGTCTAAAATTAATAGACAAGCAAATTTTAAAATTATTTTTAATAAAAACTCAAATCTAGTAAGCACGGTTTCAATCGCAAGTGTGATACTGTTCAGCCGCACAGCTAATTTGTCATCAGAACTTGTTCTGATTTGATAGCCAACTGCAATTATAGAAAAAACTGCTACAAAAAAATACGAAGTTTTCTTCCTCGCATAAATGAATATTTTACCATGGCTCATCTCATGAGTCTCAGCTTGCTAGTGTCGATGGGCTTTCGAGCGTACTTTGAGTGGCATGCTCGATGTGTAAACCACATCCAGATTTACTCTGGACGGTACTTTAAAATGTACATTTACGTTTTCTACCCGGGGTGTGCTAATTTCAAGGGTGAAAGCCACATGTGCATATATTCATATCTTCATTCAACTTGAATTGATGTGGCTAGACCGCTGTGAATTTAATCTCCACATCCGGTATACTGTATATCAGCTATATTCGCAGGGATGGTAGGATGGAAGAATGTTAGATTGGGTCAATGTGAGAGATTGATACCAGTCGACATTTGACTACCACCCTAATTTATGAGGTTTTCCAGGTTTCCCTCATTCCTGCACTGAATGATGGTTAAGGTCTACCAACGTAAGTCGCTCCTGGGCGCAACTGCGGTCTGCTTAATAATAATATGCCGCCACCTCTTCCGCACAAGTCTTCGACTTTTGGGCTAATCCTCGTGATTAGAATAAGAGGTAGATATTTTATTTCACTCATGTATATAATACCTAATATATAATACTCAATAGAGCATTCCAGACCAGAACACATGACAAAAAGATGGCCGACACGCGACAGGGCAATTAGGGCATACCCAGAGCCGCTTTCCAACTGGCAAGTGGCAACTGGCCGTTTTTCACACGCAAAAGCTTGAAACGCATGTTCCAGCTTCTTTTATTTGGCTGTTTCCCTTTACGCTAATAAAACGCAGTGCGTAACACAGAAAATATTGTATAGTTAGTTGGAAAGTAAGGCATATACAAACATGTGACTTAATGTAACGTATACATAGAGGTTACAATTTAGAAAAAAAAAATTTAGAACCTCGACCAAAAAAAACAAATTTTAGATTCGTGTTTAGCACCCTCGAAAAGAGGGAGGGGTAGGAATTTTTTAATGATGGTTGGAGAGGTGTCCGCTGTTGTAAATAATTACCAAAAACAATTGCGTAACGTCAGCCGTAAGTGATTGTGTTCCCTGTCGACGCCATTTTACTTGGTAATCAATGGTTAATGGTAATTCCATCCCTAGTAGCACGATATAGTTCCATGTACATCCGCTGAACATTCATATCAGGATATACAGTAGATCCTATGGATGTACGGAAATATCCATGGACATTTGAAGGATGTACAATTGTATTACATATGTCACAACTTCGGATATAAATTGAAGGAAATGCAAGGATATCCATACAACATCCTAAAAAGTTAAACAATATGCATCCGCAGAGAACCACAGAAGGATGATCATAACCCACTAAGCATGAAACATTACAGCATATCTGTGCAACGTTGCATACAGCTGAATTTGAGTTGAATTACGATACATAACTAATGAAAGTTGTGGAATGCTTTGAACAATGTTTCATAATATAATATTATTTAAAAATGTTGAGGGTAAATTAATTCTACAACATTTCTGCAACGGATTTGCATATCTTTTTCATATGGTATTATTTAGTTTTTTTTAATCTATAGTTACTCTCAGAAATATTATGCTTCAGCTAAACGAGCGGGCCAGTTTATAAATATTCTTTAAAATTGTGGAATATGGTTTTTTATCAAAATCACGAAACGATTCAGTTAATTATATGTATATTAATAGCCGACAGATGGCGCCACTTATATGTCCCTGATACGGTGTAATCGAATGTTGGTAGGATATCTACAAGATTTGAGCTTTGGCAATTGGCACGATTGGCACCACGGGCAAGGGAATAATAGATCCCTAATTTATGCTTGGTCATAAAATCCCGAAGAAAATATACACCCTGTAGTGTATACTGTATATTTAAATTTAAAAAAAAATCAATAGGTAGTAGGTACTCCATTCTTACCAACATTCCAAATGCAGTGTCTGGAATGTTATAAAAGAACATTGCACTGCGACTTGTGTGCAATATTAATAGAAATTAAAATGCAATTTGCTAGTAATGTGTTCCCTTAGGAACCTTACACTGCAATGTTTCTAGCCTGCAGAATAAAGGTCCCTGGGACATTGCATACAGTTAATTATAAGTCTGAGAGCAATATTACAGCTAGTACAGAAATGTTTCTATAACATTGAAGAAATTTAATTATGTTTAGTGGGAATTCTACATACACTGAACATCCACATTCATACATTCAGTACATCCTGTGGATGTACAGAAATGTCCAAGGATATTTGAAGGATGCACAATGGTGATACAGAATTCACAATTTGGGACATAAATTGAATAAACTGCAAGGATATCCATACAACGTCCTAAAAAGTCATTCAATACGCATCCGCAGAGAACCACAGATGGATAATTATAATTCTACATTCACTGAACAACATCCACACTGAGACATTCAGTACATCTTGTGGATGTACAGAAATATCCATAGACATTTAAAGGACGTACAATTGTGTTACATATGTCACAACTTTGGACATAAAGTGAACGAACTGCAAGGATATTCGTACAACATCTTAAAAGTCATTCAATACGCAACGCATCCGCATTCCGCAGAGAACCACGAATGGGTTATCACAACTCCACATTCATTGAACATCCACACCGATATATATTCTGTTCTGGAATTTCCGGGGTCCAAATCTTGTAGATATCTTACCAAAACTCGGTTACACAGTATCAGTGAGATATAAGTGGCGCCACCTGTCGGCTATTAATATACATATAATTGACTGAATCGTTTCGTTATTTTAATAAAAGCATATTTCGTTGCATTGCAACTTTTCTTTTATAAATTATGTAACTTGCACCAAGTACTAATATGTAACATCACAAAAAACTTTTCGTGGTTCACTTATAACAAACTATCTAGTTACAACATTCATATGAAATATTCTAGCAAACGTGCATTTACTTTACAGTGTAAAATTGCATATTTAAAATGAATGCAACTTTGTTAAAATGTTATGTAAGGTATCTTGTTTAGTGGGTAAATTCATGTCCCTAAAGGATATTCACGCAATATCCATGGCAAACATAAAAATATGTATGTTCCAGTTAGAATGTCCATAAGACGTCCACTATGAACAGTATAAATGCACGCCCCTTTAGGATATTTATGGTATATCCTTAGGGAACATAAACATATATATGTTCCATTTAGAATGCCTATAAGACGTCTACTATGAACAGTATAATGCACGTCCCTTTAGGATATTCATGTAATGGGAACATAAAAATATGTATGTTCCATTTAGAGTGTCCATTGGACGTCCACGATGAACAGTATAAATACACGTCCCTAAAGGAGATTCATATAATGTCCATCACCAACAAAAATATGTATGTTCCACTTAAAATGTCTACAGGACGTCCACTACGAACAGTACAAAAATGCACGTCCCTATATAATATTTGTGCAATATCCATTGCGAACATAAAAGTAGGTATGTCCTATTTTGAGTGTCCATAGGACATCCAGGATGAACAGTATAAATGCACGTCTCTTCAGGTTATTCATGTAATATCCATTGCAAACATAAAAATTAAAGAATGTCCATTGGACGTCCACGATGAACAGTATAAATGCACGTCCCTTTAGGATATTTATTTAATATCTATTAAAAATATGTGTTACATTTAAAGTGTCCATAGGACGTCCACGATAAACATTATAAATGTACATCCTTTCAGGATATTCTTTGGATGAGTTTTACAAGCATGAAAATAAACACGTCGCACTAGAGAGTTCAAAGAACATTCTTGATGAACAGTAAATATGCACATCCCTTAAGGATGTTCGTAGAACATCCACAATGCACATAAATATTAATACGTCTTTTTGAGACATTCATAGGATATCCCCAACAAGCATAAAAATATGTATGTCCTTTGAGGATGTTTGTAGAACATCCACAATTATCATAATATTTTTTTATCCCAATAGGATATCCATCTAACATCCACAGTGGTTGTATTATAATTTACATGTTATTCGGATGGCCATATTACGTCCATTCATATATACTGGACGTCCATGGATGACTCGGACCTTATGTGGACATCCTGTGGACATTGAATGCTACTAGGGATATGACTAAATAAATAGTTACTCATATGGGTAATTCTAATTCAACAAAATTATATAAGAGGATCCCATTTGACAAATTATTATCTAATAACTATTTCTGTTAACACAATAAGGTCAAGCAGTATTTAAATACAGTCAAACTATTCCATACTAAAATAAAAAGAAAATTATTCACTTTATGCAACCCGTTATACAGCCCACTTAACGGTATTTGTAAATAAATATTTACTGTGGTCGGCGCAGGTGTTGCAGATACATTCTATATTCATATTTTTTGCTAAGATAACAAATACTTTATAACTTAAATTTACTTATTAATTAAGTCATTCTTAATTTCTAATAGGTTAGCAATAAAAATGCTAATAAGATGTTAGTTTGTGGTGTGTAGTTTACGATTTCGACACTGGATATTTATCCATTTATTACGGGATGAATTTAACCCTGATACAAATCGAATTTATTTTTTTTAAATAATTTTGAACAAGTCATTTAATATCAATACCAGACCAGGTACCTACCTACAACACAATTTAATTCCTTTAAAAAGGAATTAATCTCAGGTTACGTCGACTACGTTCACTCTCATTTAACGAGTACATAAGCTCTGTGACTTCAGTATCACAAAAAATCGGTAATTATTTACATTAGCGGAAACCTCTCCAATCTTTATAAAAAAAGTGGGTGAAGATACAGAAGATGGCAAGACTGAGGGTTTTGAATTCCACAAAGCACTATCTCCAAGATGGCAAAACATATTGACTAAAGGACTATCAAAGGAAAGTAAATTAGAGCTTATACCCGATACTCAGTGACTGGTAAGCTACTGACAGACTTGTTTCATACTTTTTCCACCCAGAGAAAAAGTTTTTTAACCCCTCAATTAAATCAACTTGCTATGAACACAGCAAGGACCAGCTCTATCGATGCAAAGCTTTTTGGGTCAGATTTTGGAGAACAGCTCAAAGTAGCAACGGATATAGAGAAGTCAAGAAAAGACTTAAAAATTAATAAAACATCAACTCTGACTGATAAAACAAAAATGTCTGAATGGAAGGTCTCATCGAGAGGGAGGAGGGACCCGAGGCACTATGGGCAATACCGCAACAGAAAACAGTTTGAGCCCACATACAGACAGCATTCGAACAGGAAGAACCAGGACTAGAGGTGAGTATAGCAGGTAGGCTACAAAATTTCTACAGTAAGTGGAAGGAAATTACTACCAATCATATGATTGGTAGTTAAGTTGTATTAAGGGTAACATATGTTACCCTTAATTATATACAGGGTTATACAATTTCTTTTCTAAAAAAATCGTTTGCAGCAATTTGCTGCCTCTAAAACGTTTAACTCAAAAGAGGATCTCGTAGGAGTTAGAGAGGCTTTGCGAGATGGGAGTTGGAGTTAAATGTAGAAATTCTTAACACCAATTTATATCTCCTTTGATAAAAAAGCCTAATGGAATAAACAGGTTTATACTTAACCAGAAAAGACTTAACGAATGGGTACCCACTGAGCAAGATAAAATTGCTGCAGTGAACCGGATCTTTTTATTGACCGAGAGCCGGTTTCTTGAAAAGAGCCGAAGTGCCTACCTCTAGTTGTCTCCACATCTCCCAGGATAAATTCTTTCCATGAGGTTTTCTGCATGTTTTCTGAGGACCAAGGCCCAAATCTTGTATATATCTTACCAAAATTCAATTACACCGTATCAGTGAGATATAAGTGGCGCCACCTGTCGGCTATTAATATACATATAACTAACTGAATCGTTTCGTTATTTTTATAAAAAAAACTCATATTCCACAATTTTAAAGAATATTTATAAACTAACCCGCTCGTTTAGCTGATGCATAATTTATCTGAGAGTAACTATAGATTCAAACACACTAAATTATATTTAATACATTACATAAAACAAGTTTGTATACCATATGAAAAATATATACATATCATATATAGACAAATATGTGGACAACATACTACATTTAAACCACAGCATAGGTAGAACAGCAATTTCACTTCGTTGTCGGCACTGAACTGCCTTTAGTTTTCTGCGGTGACCTCGAAATGTGAGTGCGATAGCAAATCCAATACAATTTACAGAATTGGTGATCAGGACCGGAATAAGAAGTTTTTATTTGCGCGTAAAAGCTTAGTCATTTATTCCACTTGAAAGTTTACGTTATATCTATCCACATGATGTAATAATTAATTATACAGTTATGAATAGGTAATTCAACATGTATTACATCCTATCATTTACTGCTACTAACATACAGTGTGAAAATTCGATTTACTTCTTCAGACTCTTTAAAACGAAGAGTTTATATATATTGCACCACAATACTTTTTTATTAATTTATTTACTTTTTTTGTTTCTAGTGATAATTACATTTTTTGGGATTTTTAAATTTAAAATTTGACGTTTGATGTCTGATTATAGTGACTACGAGAAATATGATCATCTACATAATTTGAAGATGAGCCGTCTTGTGCAGGAAACGTTGAAACGGCCTTGCGTAATCTATTTATTATTTCGACCCGAGTGTTTCTACTGGTCTCCCTATACTGTGTTTAAACTACACTCAAACCAACCATTCTTTTATGTTCAGCCTCTGTTGATTGTTTGAAATTTACGCATACCTACTATTCCGATATAAGACACCATCACATAGACAACTAAGCTGGAAACATATCATGTTACGCTGTGATTACTGTAAAAAATTGCCATAAGTTAAAGTATTAAATGTTTGAACAAATTATATCAACATTAGATTTTAAGTTTGATAGTACTTTTTAAATAAAAGTTTCGACATCTTGATAATTCCGTTGTATCGCAACTTGTTCTTTGTAAGTTATGTGATAACTTGCAACAAGTTACTAATATGTAACGTTACAGAAACTTTTTGCGGTTCACTTATAACAAACTATCTAGTTAAAACATTAATATGAAATATTCTAGCAAGCGTGCAGTTACTTTACAGTGTAAAATTACATATTTAAAATTAATGCAACTTTGTTAAAATGTTATGTAATGTTTCTTGTTTAGTGGGTAAAAACGCAACACTTCAAGATGGAAGACACTCGTATAGAGCAATGGCTCTTATAAGTAAAGGTTGTTACATGGCAAAAATAGACCTTAAAGAGCTTACTATTTAGTACCTATTCATAGAAGTTCCAGAAGGATTTAGAATCCCTTGGATTCTTAATAAATAGGGAAAAAAGTGTATTATGTCCAGTGGCGGCTGGTGTATAGGTGCTGCAGTGCTGCAGAACTGCCAAAAACATTAGATATTTGTATATTTTCGCGGCGTAATAATTACTAAAATTTATTAATAAAATAATTTGGTTAGTTGGTGCAGCTAAACAGCATCCTACGCCCGCCGACGCTGTCCGCTGTGTCAAGCCCATAGAAAATATATTATTATTTTCTATGGTCAAGCTGCCGTGCTTTCGTTAAATCGTATTCTGCCCGCCGTTCTCTGTTGAATAGTAGACCAGATGAATTATCTGGGTCTCTACGCGGGCGCGTCGCGGTACATTGAACTGGGCCACACGAGGTGGTTGTGTGCACGGTTCAGCACACCCGTCCTCCCCCTCAACTCCCGCGACGATCCATAATTGACGCTCGCAAATGCACGAATTTACACGGCCAGTACTCAGTAGAGATGGGCGACTCGAATCTTTTTCAAGATCCGTATCGATCGAATAATTTTACAAAATTATTCGTACCATGAGATTCGTACCAAAGATTCGTATCATCATAACACAAATTTGCCATCTGTCAGTGTAAAGTAAGTAACAACGTTAAGTGATTCAATGCCGGTCGGGGCATTAGTCCGCGGAGTAGTTTCCTGCAGTATCATTTACATATGTATATAGTGCAATGGTGCACATTTAGTGTAGTATATAGTTTTATTATTCTTAGTTGCAGTTTCTTTCAATATTTTGATGAAAATATAACTAAGTATTCATTTGTTCGTATGACTTAAGACTTAAGCCGTCTGATTCTTGCTGCATGGATTCACAGAAATCATAAAATATATAGAACGCCAAAAGCCTTTACATTAGGCACTCAAAAATAGTCAGACTATGGAGGGGCTTAGAAATCAGCCATCTAGGGAAAACTTAATGTAAGCAGTTGGTTACACTGCATTTTAAGCCTAGCATACAATTGAATTCAAAACGGAAGGACCATAGACACCATTGGACATCCATAATCCATAGTAATTCCCGCCTATTAGTGTGAAGCTGCCTCGTTAGTGCACAGGCTAGTTGGTAATTTGTTTATTATTTTATTCATTTTTGTTTTCTTTTGATTCTTTCTCTGCTTATTTTATAGGAATAAAAATTATTTGTCCAAAGTTTAGTAATCTGTGGCTGTGTCCATGGTCCATCCATCATCCGAAAATTCGACACCATTGACATCCATAATCCATAGTATTCCTTTCCTATTCCATATTAGTTTGGCTAGTTGCACAGGCTAGTTGGTAATTTGTTTATTATTTTATTCATTTTTGTTTTCTTTTGATTCTTTCTCTGCTTATTTTATAGGAATAAAAATTATTTGTCCAAAGTATAATTGGAAAATTAATAAATGGATAATGCATAGACAAAAAACAAAACTACTTTCATCAGAAAGACTGGTAGATACCTAGATATGTTACAGTGCAGTTGCTTATCTTTATTTCACATAAAATGCACATATACACATTACAATAATTTAAGGGGATAATTTGTGATTATCTCTCTAACAGTGTACAATGGTATTATTACCTTCTGAAATGTGGATAACTGTTTAAATAGTTTTTCAGTAAGTAGGTGAGCTTTCATCATTGAGCAAAATAACTTCCTAAACACTTTAATTTATAGTATAGAACTTGCAGAAAGTCATATTTTAATCGTTTATGATAATTTTACTTTACTTATTGCTAAAAACAAGTTTTTTTAAATTAGAATCAACGGCAAAAATTGAATTTACGTTAACAAATCTAGGAAGGTTATTAAAAACCTTTCATCATAAATGGTCTGGCAATTTAGAAGAGGACATATTTACTAAATGATACATAAAAACTATACAGTGTCTCATATGCTCATGAATCTAAATATTCTGGAGAAATGTATTTTTATTTAAGAAAACATATACACAAATTTCAAATCTGAAGGTGTGTAACAGAGTAACACTTTAAACATTTTAAAGACGTCTCTACAAGAGCATCTCTTATTCATGCCGGCAATAATTCTCAAAATACGCTTATGCACAACAAATACATTAGATGCACAAACCTGAGCTCTCGGAGGTAGTTACTAGTTTTATATTAGTTTTGTAACATTTGTAGAAAAATCTATACCTATTAGAGAGAATTATGGTTATATATTACATGCAAACATTAGAACATTTTTTAATGTAGTTACAAAAGTTCTGGAAATCAGAAGTGTCATGGATTGTTTTAAAATTTGTCTGGCATTAGAAAAAAGAAAATATTCAAAATTGTTTTAAACTTTAAAACTGAAAAGCGTCAGGTTATGTCAGTGCTGTCTATATCAGAAAGAAGGCTGAAATTTAGATTTTCAGATATAATTAAAATCTTAGTACCTACCTATAATGTCTGCATTGTCTTTTTCAGAAAAATGGTTAAATTAAACACACATTTGGATAAAGTAACAGATGGAAATAGATGCCTTGAAATATATGTAATAAGTTTCCAGTATAGCTAGTTGATGTATGATACAGACTTTTATGAATGTACCAATGAGATTAAGAAAAACACTAAAATAAAATGTACAAAATTTTTTTTAAGAAAATGAGTTGATCAGTGATTTTCATTAGGTAGGTAATTTGAGGAAAATAATAAAAATGTTATATTGGTTCCTTGTATTTAGGTGTTTGGTTTATTCTACAAATATTCGGCTACTACAGAGAATTGAATACAAAATATAAACCATTAAATCTATATGCTATTTTTATTAAAAATAAATACTTTAATCTTACATAAACTGAGTGTAATTTTATATTATTTATAAAATAATAATAAGTTTAATGCAAATTATTTATATTCTAAATATATTTAGCATATATAGAAAATAATATTGTTTTACATTATAGGAATACATAAAATTTTTAAAAGCAGTATATTGGTTGATAGGGGTGTAAATAAAATGCTGTCCCTTAACAACAGTTCATTTTTACAATGTCATTAATAAAAAAGGTCAAATCTTGAGGAATATCAAAGCATTTGATTTAAAACCCCAATACTGAATGAATTTATGTTCACAGTCGGTAAGATGAAAATAAAAAATGAAATAATTTAAGTAAATTAGCACACGATCTAAAATTGTTAAGCTTCTGTAATAGTAAACATGATCAATTTAGTTAAGCTTAATTAAAGGCAATATAGATGGCACCTCCTTAATGGAGAATGTCGAAAAAATGATTGCATCTTTTGTGAGAGATTTGTAATGGTGGGATTGGTGGGTCATTCCTATAAAACCATGTACTGTTCATATAATAATCCTATTGGAAATGTGAAGTAGAATGTAAGGATTTTACACTAGTATTTAAAATGGTTCTGCACTTTGCAATTTCATTCATCTTCATTTTTCTTAAGAATTAGGGCCAGGCATGACAATTTGTGAGAAAATTTCGTTGAGTTAATATAAGATTAAATTCTCTATTCTAAACCTTTTACCAGAAAAGCTGGGAATAAGTCTGGGTCCATGCATATATTTACTTTAATCTTTTTTATAGCTGTAAGTCAGAAAATCAAAAGTGAAAGCTATATTCCAAATTTAATAAAATAGATTCCATTTTTTTTTGCAGTATCTAAAAAATATTTTTTGAAACCTTTAACTCTACAATGTGACAACAAAGTGTTTACAGACACATAGTTATATAAACTGTTTTTTCCTATTTTTGACAAAGAGCCTACAATTAAAATTTAATAAATAATTTTACCTGCCAATATTTTACCAGTAGAATATAGTGTGGGTTTATCCAATGAAAAATTGAAAGATTAAAAAAAAAACAATATAAGTATTCCCAGCTCTTCAAACGACTTTCATGTATGCAATTCTTTCTGCAAAACAGTAATAATCATTTTTTTGCTTAAACTCATATTTGGAAAAATGTCACTGAAGTTTATTTCTTGTACTATATATTTTTTACATAAACTTTCAATTTTTATTACCTTTCCAACAAAATATTTAAAAAATTACAATGAAACACTTATTTTTTTTCAGTTTTTAAATTAATTTAAGTTCAAGATGAACATATTTGTCAGATTAATTTTAAAAAATCTAAATATTTTCAATTAACAAATCAGTCTAGCTGCAGGGATGTCAATAAAAAATAGGAATCACTGGATTGTTCAACTTCAGAGAATATAAATTTACGATATTGCTGCTCATATTTTTTTCTTATTTTAAACAGAAGATATTTTTGTTTAAGAGGAAAGGAGCAAATGATGTTAAAAACAATATGTATGTACAAATAATATTTTATGTGAATTAAATGTCTTGTAAGCTAAAACATGAATTTGGAGCATTTGATATTTTCAAAGTTTACTTCACTTCTACTGAATATTAAAAACCAGATATAATGATACAAGTGTTTTCTTAGGTCTCAGTTTGACCCATTTGGTAAATCTGGTTGCAAAAGGTGAAAAATTGTTCATGTCTAATTATAGATTGGTTTCTATAATTTGCAACTATAAAACCTTGCAAATATTTATTACTGAAGATCAGCAAGTTTGAAGATATGATGCACATAACAAAGGCGTACTAAGAAGTAAGGAAGACATTTTTTTTCTTGTAATACGAAGTTAGTGATTATATGTAACTTAATGAAATTGTGAATGAATTAATTTGATCAATAATTTTGAAAGCATTTTCTAACTGTCTAGATTATGTTTGTCAAAATTCTAAGATTAATTTATCTAGCAAAATCTAATTTTTATACATGCAATAAAATAATTATTTCACACTGAAATGCCTTTTTCATGAAGTAAAATAAAAGAAAAATTATATGTAGGTAGTTTTACATGTATTTGGTTTGGTTTTGCGATTCAGTTTTTTTTTGCTCTTATAATACCTCCTTGAATATTCACTGGAAAGGAAGGCATCCAATAGCAAATACGAGGGAAAAATTGGTATTAGAATTTGAACCAAAGAAAGGAGTTAACTTCAAACTGTTTGAAAACAACTCGAAATACTATATATTGTCTGTCAAAGGTGTGCAATCTGACCCTGTCAAATCTCCAAGTGGTGGTGAGAGTACCTAATTAGGTACTAAATATTACGAAACAAATATATAAGTGTATTCCTATATAATAATTATTAAACAATAATATCAACACGGATTTATGAGACCAATCAATAAACACCAATTTACTTTGCATCACTCAGTTTCTTTAAGACTCTTAACACAGACACAAAACCGTTTACCTCAGTGTTCTATTTTGGGATCATATTTATTCAATGAATAAATGGCATCACTGTTGTTTTATAAAAACACAATGTTAAGTGTAAATACATAACACCTTTTACTTGCAAATTCTCTTCTATATTTTTAATTGCAGTCGGAATAACAAGCCTACAAAGATTAGTCACATTTTAACACCATGTTAGTAATATTTACATTTTGTACCTTCCTGTTATATAACTTGGGTGAAAAATTGTAAAACTAGGTTTATTTAAGAAGCAGTCAGGGACTAGTTTGAAACTGTCAAAAATATTCATCCATCTACTACTTGCATTATATTTAATAAAAAGACATTCATAACTTAACTGATCAAATATTTCTAACAGTTTAAAATCAGTTTATGACCCTTGCTAGAACAGACTTAGTATTTCAAAATATATCGATACATACATTGTGATGTATACAAAATTCAGGAAAACTAATAAATTATGCAAACTATTAGTAGTTATAATAAATTTAAAGAATAAATGAACTAGGAGAAATTAATTTTGGATATGGACATTATTAATATTGCTTTATTGACTTTCTGTAACATTATTATTAGTACAAAATTTAAAAAATTGTAGATTGCATTATTTATTAAATTAATTTATTTTTAGAAATAGACAACCAGTCATGCAGGCGTGATAAAAGGATCAATCCAATCAAACGTCATTTAGTCGCATTCTTCCATGTTGCCAATTTGTTTTCTGTTGTCCATCTATACTAGGAATAAATTTTCTTGAAAACTGGTTAATATATGGAACCAAATCATCATGTGATGTTGCTTCACAGAGTAGATGCAGAGTATTGCTTAAATTAGGTATTGGAAAGTGGAATACATCACATATAATATATAAAACTGTTTACAGGCCTTTTAGACATATTATAATGTACTTACAATATTGGTTTGTTGTTGTGTAATTATTTTAGAATAAGAACATATGATCATTTCCAGCTATGCAATAATTTAATTTCTAGATCTATTTAAATAATATTAATACTTTTTTTGGAGTTGTTTGTTTTCATTATTGTCATATTCCAAGCAAATAAAATTAATTTTATTACATAAAAAATGATGATTGTAAAAATATAGTGTAATTAATTCCTTTAAATTAATATTAGGTAGAATGTACTCTATTAATTTATGGTTAAGAATATAATTGTTTTTCATATTTTATAATCTTACTGTGTATAAATTAAGATAAAAATAAGTAGCAAAACTTTTAATTGGATATGGCAATATTTTTGAGTTGGTTTAAAAATAACACTTCTCTCATGTATTTCAAGTCAACCCACCGAGTTCAGTTCTTCCTGTAAGTATTGTATATTACAGTAAAAATGATGGATCTACATTCTGAATCGATGAACATTAAAGTGATTATATTTTGATAATGAACTGTGGAACCCATACCATTTTTAAGAGAACAATTAGGCCCACATGCAGAATGTGTGAAGAAACATTTCAAACAATAATTATAAAATAAAACATTTATATAGAAATGGTGAGAAGTGTTGCACATATATTTTTATTTAGAATTAACTAAATTTGAAGTTTTTTTGTTATAAAAGTTCTGTATGTAGGTATAGAAATCATTCCCTAAAAAATGGGGCGGGTCCCACACATTGTTTTCAAATTATGATGATCAATTTCACTAACCGCTACTTATGATCTATTAAAAAAATATGTATATCATTTACAATATAAAAATTAAATACAATTCTTACTGTTACAAATTTTACTATAAAAGTTTATATACTTCTGATTACCCTTACATATCTGATTTACTATTTCGCAATACTAATAATTTTGTCAAAAGTTTTGCAAATGGATTGATTAGAGTATATTGTAAGTGAAAGAAATATAGGTATTTGAATTGTGCAATGTATCATATTTCAAAATAATACTTTGTTCCTATTAATATCAAATCCGTTTTATTTTTGTCATACCACATTCTATAAGGTAAACCAATTTAAAACAGAAGACCAAGAAGACTTGGCTGTGTCTAAGGCACAGTACTTAATTGTTTACTTTACTTCTCAACATATCTGTTTAGTTGTTAATGAAATATTTTAAATCAACTGAAATAGCAAACTATTAGAATATTTATGTTTGTACCTACTATAACAGAAAATAAATATTTATGCTTTTATTTTCTTATAGTTACTTATTCCTAGGATTTTATAATTTTAGGTTTCAGTAATTTTGTTATATGTAATTTATTAAGTCAAAATAAAAGTAAATGAATATATTTTATTAAAAATATATTTAGGTATACGACACAGTAGTAGTACTACTTTATATGAGATAGTTATGTAAATATACATTGATTAATTATGCCTTTATTAATTAAACCACAGTAGAAATATGTCAAATAAGAAAAGAATTAGGTACTAAAAATTTATTTTATGGAACAGTGCTATTTTTTTATTTTAACTCAATGTTAACCATACATTATTTTAGACACCCAGTTAACTTATAATTTTCTAGAGGTATAAATGGATAAATTTATAAACTCACAATAAAATTTAAAATATAGCATAGAAATAAAAATATTGATGTTTAAAGGATATCAAACAATACCTGGTATCAGGTAAAAATATCCATATACCCTATAGCTAATTGGTAATGAGTTTCAGTATTATCTATTTGTGATAAACATAGTTGATTTTGTTTTATTTTTAAGACGTAAATATGTACTGATTTTTGTATTTTTTTGAAATAAAGATAATTTATTTTTATGGTTGTTATTTAATAAAATATCACAAAAATCGAGCTTTATGATGCACTTAGACATTTAATGCTATAATTTAATAGCTTTTTACTTGGTTAAATTGAGTTATTTTATATATTACATACAATTTTAGTAAACAATGTGAAATCTAACTTACTCAGTTATTATGATTTTTAGTTATTAGAGAAGTTTATATTAAAATGAAAATGTTAAAGTAAATTTTAAATTAGCGCGCCATTTCTTATGTCTATGAAAAATACGCGCGTTTACAAGTTGCTAGTACGAATCAGCGCCACAGAGACATAATTGTAAGTGTACAGAAAAATAGTTCCAAATTTGTTATATTATTTGTTAAAGATATAGTTAAAATAATCAAGTGTTCTGAAGTTAGACATGTTTTTTAAGTATAATAGAGTTGATAGACATAAAAATAAGGAAGTTTAGAATGTAAAAATATGTCATTCCAAGATAAAATATTCGCGTAGGAAACAGACCTTTACCCATAACCGCCATAACCTCCATTCGTGTTATTGGAGTAGATACGGAATTAAGTTGTGTGTCAGATGTGTCCATCATTTTGGATTATTGAAAAAGTTTGGTGGCGTTATTTATTTACGGAATAGAAAGTGATATAGTGAGTAATTTATTATGTGCTTGCAAGGACCAGGGTGCATATTGGGCCCCCAAAATGAAGGAAAGCATCCGTTGTTGACTAGAACGGCGGGGTGTTGGCAACGATCGGCCGTGCTAGATCGCAGCCGTTTTTCTTAACATGGCTGCAACGCAGGCTGAAAAGCATCAAAATGACGTGAATAGTGAGAAAGTGCAGTCGGATCAGCATCTGAATGTGCGGAATTCCTTGTTGCAAAATGGAACCGAAAAGAGTGGTGTTCGCGGAGGTGGCAGTGTAGTGCATACAAAGGCTAAAAACACCGGCGGCAAAAACATTGCCATCGAAATGAGTCAATACCGTCAGGATGGCAGTGGTGGCGGCTCGACGGCGGTTTCTGGACAAACAAATGCTGGTTCGGGTCCAACATCTTCTGGTGCACCGGGTTCAAATAGCACCTCGGAATCGGGTCTTGGCGGTGAGTCTGATTCGTCGGCTGGGGGCACTGCGGGTCCCACAGACTCAAATCTGTATTCGGTAGAGGTTCCCCCAGCTCCATCATCTGACGGTCACGGTTACGGTTTTCCTTATAGCAGAGACGTGCACAATAGTGCCGAAGGGGGCATACACGCGTTTGGGCCTCGTCAACCGTTTGGCGGCCCGAAACAAATATCACCTCATCAATTACATCAGCCCCATCAGCGATTCGTAGGGGGACCGTCAATTTCTCAGCCCTCCGGCCCAACGCCTACTCTTAATCAGCTTTTACAAAGCAACAACCCCTTGCATCATCGATATCAGAACAACTATAGTCATCCTGACCAACATTATGGTCAAGGCTGGCAATCTCAAAAACCTTTACAACAGAGTTATGCCCCAGGTCCTGCTTCAGCTGCTGTAGGTTCCCCGGCACCTTCGGCACCCTATAGGGCGCAACCGACGGTAAGTTATATATCTTTTTTATTTGAAGTTTTCTATGAGCCGCCTCCTAAATTGTCCGTCTTGGCAGGAGGAAGCCACGTGCCGTAGTTTGTTTACCATTTTCGTGTTATCAGGGCCGGCCCCAGTATTTCTCGATCCTTAATCCTGGCTCTCCACCAACACTGATACATGCAACTTTTGGCCTTGAACTTGCTTTGACAGACGATTGCTGTATCTCCCACTTTTGTTATTATGCAATCAGCTGACGTGTCGCAAATGTGACGTCGAATACTTCCGTACGCCTACATGTATAGCACCCTATGAGCTCTGAGGTCTCATATCTTCATATTCTCATTAAACTTTCAACAACCTTCAGCCTTTTCATTTTCGTTCAACTTAAGACCCTGTTACAAATACAAACTTTAAAAATAATATACCATTTGTTAATGATGAATATATATTCACAATTTTTAACACTCGACAAAAATTAAATAAAAAAAACTCGTTAAAAAGTCGTAAACGCACTTCAATAATAAAACGTACAAATTAGAAGACCAAACACGTGAAGGAAAACGTGAAAAGGTTTTGACATGTGGATCAGCTCAATTATCTAACAAGCACCCTGGAAAAGTCGAAGAATTGAAAAATCGACCCTGGAAATCAATGAATTTAGTATAAAATAGAAGAAAACTGCAAATTATAATTTTGGAATATATATATTTGATAATTTTGCATTTGAAATTCGGGAAAGCATTCATTTCACGTCGGAGAAATTGTTTTGTATGCTTATCATCTCTACAATGTCATGAATTGAACTAAATGTTTTAGATTGTTTTGACCTGCAATATTGAGAATTTTAAAATTATGTAAAACCTTTATGTCATAAGTACCTACTTAATTTCCTGCAAATTTAAAAACAAAAGAATATAACAGAAACATTGAATTGCAGTTCTCTTATTCGAAATCTCATTAAACAGGAAAAATAATTAATTATATTATATTATTATTAATAATAATAATAATTTTATTTATTAAATAGATACACCTTCAACATGCAAAATCCTCTTACAGAATAAAGATACAAGTAGAAAATTGTTCTAAAAATAATTAAATGGTAGTATTTGTCGTTTTACTTTAATATTAAGCTATTCAATTAAAATAAGCCTTATTATTTTAGTTATTGTTATCACATTCCTTTAAAATAAATATAATAGTGCATTATGATTTCTGTCGTATGAGAAAAGCTGGATGACACACGTCGTAACATTGCAGTACGATTTTTTTTAAAAGGTAGACATATCAAAGAAAAATCGTCTTTTAGTAGTTCTTAAGCTTTGTATCACATTAAAAAATATAGCAGTAAATAAAAACAGGTAGTCTGATTACCCAAAACGACAGGAGCTAGATAGATATCTACCTACCTATTATTTGTAGAAGAAATTATTGTTGTAAGTAATCAAAATATGAAGAAGTAATTTCATAGATGAATTGGAGATTTTTGTATATACTTAATTATTTTTTTTTATTATTATAGGTCGCGAGGTTACTCTGGTAAATTACAACACAATTATAAACTATTGATTTTCACGACAGATATAGTTATGTTGCCTCATGTAAAAATAATGGTTTCAAACTGCCATGTGGTGCAATACCGTGGCTTTGTCCTACTTTGTACGATGGAACTTATCTAACAGAATAGTTATATTTTATGCTTGCTACAGACTATGCGTAAATTCGAGATTCGTGATGTGCGATGCGTGATTCGTAAATAATTCGTGTATAGTGTATAGGGTTTTTATGAATGGATTTTTAACAAACAAGACCCTACACACTATTCGCGAATTCCTCACATATCACGAATTGCGAGTACACGCATAGTCTGTAGCAAGCCTTAAATATTACAAGTTTAACACTAAGCATTAATAATACCTAATTTATAAATTAATTTGTTGTTTAATAACAACAAACTTACACATTTTACTGACTACAGTAAATTGTAATCTAAGTACTTAACATGTCGCATTTATTAAAAAAAAAAACATTTCTAGTTCATATTATGTAGAATTTTTATATTTTAGCGTACGCTTATGCTCGACTATTCATTTTTATCGAAAGCAGACTAACTTCGTGTCTATTAATACGATAATGATGAAAAATTGAAAAATCGTATAATAGAAATGAGACCTATAAATACATTTGTAAACACTGTTTATGTATAATTTTATAACTGGTACTAAAATTAACTTACGATTAAAAAGGTTAATGAATCCTAACATGAATAAAAATTAAAATAAACAGTTTATTTATTACATAAATACAGCAGGGTCATAATTATCTACGAAATAATGGTATCTGTTACGTATTGTTTACATAATTATAATAAGTGTTGATTGAAACAATATACATAAATTTCGTTATTTATAAATACACGCTTTTATATTGTCCTGTTATATATATATCACTTTTTACTTAACTATTCTGTGACAATTTTTTAGATAATTTATTTTGATATTCGTTCCGTTGCTCATTAAAAATATGGTTTGCCAGAAATATAAAATCTAGATAGCATATTATAATACACTATATTTAATCATATAAAATGTTTGAAATTATTGATTAATTATACTATTTTAGGTACGTAAATGGAGAAATTATGGATTTTTGGTTATGAATATTATATTTAAAACAGTTTCTAAGCAGAAATAATATTGCATTATTGAAAAACAAAATTAGAGGCAGTATTGACAAGACAGATAATTTGGAAAATAATTAAAAACAAGCAACGCCGAATATTAACATTTTTGTTGTAAAAAAAAAGGAATTTAATTCTTAAAATTATTTCACAATTTCTGACATAATATAAATTTGTGTATGGGAATGCAATTATTTTGACAATAAAATTTTATTGTAAAAACAATAAAAACGCTGTACATATGTTAGGTAACTAGGTAATAATAATTTTTTGCTATTTTTATGTTTGGAAATTTGTGTGTGTCAAATTTTGTATTCCCGCTCATTTTTTTGGATTTATTTATGTCTTTGCTTATGATTTTTTCATATTTACTTATGTGAATTAAATTGTGTAGCGGTAAGTTTTAAAAATTATGTTTTCTAATTTTATCCCACCCTATGTCTTCAAACGAGTTAGTTCTTGTGTTTTCTAATAAAACTAATTTGTCACTGTTATGGCAGCAATCGTTTTTAATACTTGCTGACCAAATTATGTTAAAAATTTCATACGTCTAATACCCTGGGAAGCCAACATCAGCGGCCGCCAAAAACAAGTAGTGAATATTTTGTTGCTAATTTGTACCACCAGTTTCAATTTTGTACCTTCTGTCATTTTCGAGAAAAATGGTGTCTGCTAGAGTAAATATTACGCTAGCAGACCATCGAATTACTCCGCAAGTAAGAACGATGGTAAAGCGATTTTTGCACCATATTTTGTTGCTATACTCGCCACAAGAATTCAGACGACTTACATCATACGAACAAATGAATAATTCATTATATTTTTATCAAAATATTTAAGAAACTGCAACTGATAGTAATAAAACTATATACTACACTAAAAGCATTATATATTGCACTAAATTGTAAAAAATGATAGTTTTGAACGCGACCAAATATCGAAAATTACGAATTTTTGACGCGAGTAGGTATAGTCGCGTAAATTCTGCTAGTGTATAGTTTTGAAAGAAAAATAGCTCATTCAACTCATACAGTAAACAAATTTTTAAAGGACTGTACGAGTTGAATGGGTATTTTATTCTGATTTTTGAAAAAAACTACTGTCAGAAAGTATGTGACAAGCAACAAATTATGGTGCAAAAGTCGCTTTGCTATCGTTCTTACTTGCCGAGTATCCGATGGCCTGCTAGCGTAATATTAGCAGCCATTATTTTTCTCGAAAACGGCACAAGGTAAAAAATTTAAATTGGTGGCACAAATTAGCAACAAAACATCCAATACTTGTTTTCGCTAATGTTGGCAGGCCAGGGTAATAGACGTGAATTTCATAAACTGTATCTCGAATTCAATATACCTACATTTTTAGAGGTTATCCTTCAGTTTAGCGAAACAAAGTTTAACCATTCTATTTCAACTTTTATATTATATTATTAATTCGATTGATTTAGTTAGTTTTTTCTAAATGTACATACGTAGTATTCTGTACTACTTTTTATACACAACGTCATTATCATTGTGATTTTGTTGGTAATGCATAGAGCGCTATTATTACCTTCGAATTCTATTTTTACCTAGTTATGTTCTGTGGGTATTTATAACTTAAATTAAATTCAGTTTTGAATTAGCTGTCGGTCATACATTTATAATTATTTTTGCATAACAAACTGTTTCAGTTTACATATTTTTTAATGGATAACTACTTCTTTTAAAGCAGTTTAATATTTCTTTTAATTTTAACATGATGTATTTTAAAAATCGAGAGCATAGTTATTTAAAAATATTTGCATATAATTCTACATATCTACTAGTAAAATATAAAGTAAATTGACTTCTCTGATCTGAGCCCGATATAGACTTACCTAAGGTCAGTAGACATTTTATGAGTCATGCTTATGGAATATGATAAATTTTTCTACAACAGAATAAATTAATTATACATTACATTACAAGGAGAATTTTTTCCATGACAGTAGTTAGTTTTAGCTGCCACAGTAAAAAAGAAAATGACAATAAGCCAATGAATTTACCTAACAGGAGACCGAATTTGCTTTACTGCAGCAGAATCTCAAACTTGTCTCACTAAACTAAGTGATTGATAATTTTGCTGCCCGACCCCGCCGGCGGTTCTAGTGCACATTAGCTCACAAACATTGGTTCTACAACGTCGCTCAAAGAACATTAGAAAGTGACATGATTTTTTACACTAAAACACAAATGCGAGAGCATACAAAATAATTTTTAACATGAGCGTTCGCAGAAAAATTTCTCAGTGAGATCCAAAATGGAAAACTTGCATATGTGTTATGAATAATATTTTGATAAATAAAATATTTGAATTTGGCATTCCCGAACACCCCCGAGTAACGAGTTTGGAGCGATTTTCATGCACGCTGCCATTTCTCCCCCAATTCATCCCTTGCGCACCGTCACAGAGCCACCCCCTTGCATCCCCGGGTAATTATAATGCCAGAATTGAATTCGGCAGCCCCGAAAACCCCTGAGTAACGATTTCCGAGCGATTTTTCCGAGTTTCTAGTCGTTCCTATAATGGTGTAATGCATTTTCCGGTCCAGAAGGCATTTTTCAAAAAATGGCTAATCCAGACGATATAGACTTTTTTACTGAAACCTTCCTGAACACAATGCAGAGAACCGCATCTTGATATCTGCAGTGCCTAAAACTTTCCGCTATTCGGTCGATTTTGATCTAAATGCCCTGGAGTAAACCCATTGTCTACTTTCATACTTTATGTAATTAAGTACTATCAATTTTTGGATTAAGGTAAACTGGGTTAGACCATCATATTTTGGCTATGGGAATATGTGGTACTGTGGTAGCATTTTGTCCAGATCTTCTAGAGACAGTATATACTGGATGTACAGGCACCAAAAAGATGACGATTTAAATGCATGTGAAGTACTGTAGGTGGCACCTTCTACGGTTGACGGCAAATCTGCGGACACATTTCAATTTCTATATCAGAAAATTCTTCTGTACCAAGTTTGATGTATTTACTACAAATTTATATGAAGTCATTGAGGAAAAACTAAAATAAAATTGTATTTAACACTGTTTCATAAACTATGAAATTTTGGACTAAAGTAACTTAATTTAAATCAACACATTTTGGCCCTCAGAGTATGTGGTAGTATGTTTTCACCTCGGTTTTCACCTTCAACCTTACAGACTCTGTATACGCGAGATATACAAAAAATTTCAAAAATATTCTGTATGAATTCAACAAAAAAAAAATTAAGATTGCTCAGAATTGTGAGGTTCTTAGTCAAAAAACTGATTTTAATCCGAGTCACACCCTGTACAACAAAAAAGGA
Organism: Monochamus saltuarius; assembly: GCA_025584915.1. NCBI lineage: Eukaryota > Metazoa > Arthropoda > Insecta > Coleoptera > Cerambycidae > Monochamus > Monochamus saltuarius. Next base: position 3,117,678 of record CM046730.1, on the reverse strand, counting down.
ACCGTAAATGCCAGTGGCGAAGATGCGAAATATAGCTCCTTACTACATTGACTGAAACTCTCAGATTGACAAAAATAGCGATTTTTGCACAATAGTTATATTGTTTCATATGGTGCGAAGCGCCGAAGTTAACTCTTTAGTTATCGACTTGACCCGCCCCCCAGGTACAGGATATCCAGTTTTAATGTTTACAAACTTTTAGAGAAACTAGTGGATATGGGCATTAATTAAAAAATTAACGTCGAAGTGCAAAATCAATAAAACGAAAAAAAAAACATTAAACTGATACGTGTCGCACACATAATGTGAGCAGGAACCTGGAAGTATAATAATGTCGATAATGACTCAAGGTGGACAGTATTGTCAGTCTTTACGAGTAAATTTACCTCCATATGACGCGGAATTTTTGGTAATTTCGCGCGATTTCTCGGGATTTCGTACGATTTCGCAGGATTTCGCAAGATTTGTGACAAGATTTCCATGAGTTTTTAACCCCCTCGAGTGTTTACTCGCATTTTATAATGTGGATATATTTGCATACTCACAAGAAATTTATTAAACGAAAGTTGTTTCACTTGATAAATTAAATGTATGTTTAAAATGTAGGCACTTACTTCTATAAATAATCGTCGAAGTTAAAAGAAAAATCGAAGATTTGGAACGTCGAGAAATATTGATTGATGAGCAGTGCAGCCAAGAGAATCAGCAATGCTTGGAATTTCTTCACAATAATGCCCCAGTGGTTTCGCTTATTATTACTTAAAATAAAAATTGTCATTGTTTTATATATCCATCAACAAATAGATATATTCTACTGATAAAAAAATATCTTACTATTGAAGTAATGATAATGATTAAGCACAAAAACATATTTCTTTCAGAAAGATCGTGAGTGAAGTACATATTTAAATTTTCATTAAAAATAACTCTTAGATTAAGCAATCTGATTACAATTTAATTTAAACAGCTACTAAGAATGTTCAACTCAATTTTAAAGCATTTTAATCTTACTGGAGTGAAAACAAAAGTGATGTATAGAGCGGTTACACGAAAATTGCCACACCGCCTATTTTTCTCCGTTAGTGTTCGAGATATGAAGAAATAATGAAAATTGTAGCCCTAAACAATTATGTTTTTTAAATGGAATACCCTATATATTTTGTTTGCTATTGGAGGCACCGTCAAATGAGTTTTTCAAAAATATATCTGATGATGACACTTTTAAGGTTTTCGAGATATTACATATTTATTGTTAACATACAACACCGTATTAAAAATAACTTTTTCAAGTACCGGGACAAATACGTAAAATGTCCACAAGATATTAAATGAAAAATATAAAACTAAGCATTTTTAATCAAGAATATTATTTTTAACAAATAAACAATTTACTAAAATACGTAATAAACAGACCCTTAAAGAATTGAAGATATCTGGATGTGGCTTTGCTAGTTCTTTTTTAAATAAAATTATTAAATTGTTAGATGCATTACTAATAGCAGCATTTTTCTTTAAAATAGACTAATCTTTACGAATATTGATATATTATTCAATTCAAACGATTATAACAAGGCTGTGGGCAAAGTATACAGGGTGAGTCATTTAATTTATAATATATAAACCGGAATATCTCCTAGAATACGGCATCTGCAAAAAAATGGTTCAGATAAAAATTGTCAAGGTCAGTGGGTGTCACCTGAAGGTCAAGGTCGATCTTCAAGGACATTTGAAGGTTGTATTTTTTTAATGAATTTTTCAAATGGAAAGAGCGGTAAATTTTGTTAAAAACAATAAAAACTTGTTATTGTGACCTTGAGAAGGTCAAATCAGCGATCAGAATCTGTTTATTCGCATTTTGGAAGTTTCTGAACATTATAATAATAATATAAACGTTATAGTTACATTAAACAAGTAGATACAATATAAAAGTTCCAACGATCCATCAAATAGCGCTCAAAAGCTGGTACACCAAACAAGTAGAAAAAATACAAACGTACCAACGACCACCATGACCTTCAGTTTAAACCTTAAGGTCATTTTTCGAATGAATCTAATGATAACAGATTATCGTAAATTTGGGGTGCTTTTTATCTTGAAAGGTAAAGGGACTCACGATAATAAAGCACCCCAAATATGAGAGGCAAAGGGATTCGTGATTTAAAGCCCAAGCGTTAGAAGTAAGGGAACTTACGGTAATCAAGCATCCCAATGAAAACAGAACTGTCCACGTCGTTGTTTCCGGGTAATAATAATAATAAGGCATTTATTTTCAACAGGTATGTAGCACCCAATTACAGGAAACAATACAATAAGTGACAAATAACAAGCATATCTTTAAAAACTAAACACTACAAAAAAGCTAGAGTTGAGTTCTTCAAATACATTTATGGCAAAATCCAAGAAATAAAAGAAAACAAACCCCATTACGAGTAGCATTAGTATGTGTCATAAAACAATTCTTGATTTTAGAGATTGTATCAAAATTAATATCACAAGAACTACAAATCAAATTTATATTATCAGCCATAACATAAATAGGTGACTTAAGAAGCAGATTACTATGTGGAGTGGATACTTGTAAAAGACGCTCATGTCTACTTCCGATTCTTGGAATATAAAAACTAAGCTTACTCAGTAACTCAACATTGTTGTGAAGTAAGTTGTATACAAAAGAGACTGATGCAATTTTTCGTCTTGTATGCAGGGATAAAAAATTGTATCTATGCAGCAGTAAGCAATTATCTGAGAATATGTACCATCTTTCTTATAACAAAGATACTTCAAAAATCGCCTTTGAACAGATTCAATTGAATCAATATAATTTTGATATAGCGGATACCAAATTAGTGAACAGTATTCCAACTTCGAACAGACCAATGATTGAAATAATAATAAACTCAAAGCCGATATATTCCTAAAATTTTTACAATTCCTAATAATAAATCCAAGTGACTTAAATGCAGAAAATGCAATATTATTTATGTGCTGTTTGAAGTTCAAGCCACTGTCAAAGAAAACACCCAAGTCCTTGACCTCATCACACCTATTTATTTCGGTCGAAACCAACTGATAAATTATAATAAATGATAGTTTTCCTCCTAGTATATGATACAATATTACATTTAGATATATTTATATGTATGTGTATCGGTCAGTGGTCGCGCGGTTTAAGGCGTTAGTACTTGAATCGAGGTGACTAGACGGAGTTGGTTCGAGCCCAGCTGCCGGTAGACCGTATATAAGCTATATTCGTGGAGAGGATTGGCACCCTCTCTGTGGGTATGGTAGGGTGGAATAATGTTAGCTTGGGTCAATGTGAGAGATTGATGCCGGTTGATATTTGACCACCCCCCTAATTAATGAGGTTTTCCAGGTTTCCCTCATTCCTGCACTGAATAGTCGTTAGGGCCTACCAACGTAAGTCGTTCCTGGGCGCAAATGCTTCCTGCTTAATAATAATATGCCGCCCCCTCTCCCGCACAAGTCTCCGACTTCTGGGCTAATCTCTGTGATTAGAATGAGGGGTAGAGATATTATTATTATTATTATGTGATAACTTGTACACCATACCGAGACAAGATCAATGACTGACTGGCACTCGTACGTATTATTAATTATCCTATAAAATTTTAAATCGTCAGCAAAAAGTTGTTTGGGATATTTATTTAAATTAGCTAAATCGTTAATAAATATTAAAAAAATGCTAAAGATAATGGTAAAAGTAACGACAAGGTGTTTGAGTCGAGGAATACACCACTAATTGTGACAGCGTTCTCACATAAGCATTGTAGAGTGCAGTGCAGCGCAGCGTGGCACGTCACACGTCATATGCATTAAATTTTAAATCCCCCTTGAGCAGTGGAAGCAACGCGAGCTGCTTACGGCGCGCTGTCCTGTTTAGAGTGAGCAGCTTCTGAGCGCTTATTAACCATTTGATCTTTTCAAGATCACAATAAGACGTTTTAAAATATCATTATTTTTAACGTAAAATTTCCCTCTCCTTTCGAATCCGATGTGAAAAATAGAGGTTTCCATTTAAAAAGTGACCTTGAAAATTGATTTGAAGGTCAAGGTCAATAGCACATAAACACTGTCCGTGACAATTTTTATCTGAACATTTTTTTGCAGATGACATGTTTTAGAAGATATTCCGAGATAAATTAAAATAACACCCTTTATATTATGAATCTCCATTTAGTAGTGCTTGCTTTTCACTTTATTATACATGCTGTTTTTATTACGCATAGAAAAATTGTGATAAAAGTAATTGTAGGATCAGCGTTTTACCATTATTATCGATATATCGATAATTTTGATATTTATAAACATGTTTCTGATAAATAACCTATTTGCTGTGCTATTAGTTTAAACATCATTCACATATTTTATAGTAATAAGAGATACATTTTGTATTGAAAAGAGAATGAATGTTAAAAGGTGTTTTGAAATTGTATTTACAGTAATAAAACGTTTTGGTATTTACATTTTCAATTGAAAAAAATAATAAATAAATTTTGTATTAAAATCGGCTGTAGTGTTACTGTCTGAAATTTATCTTACTTCTGACATAATATTTGTATATTTCTGTTGCTACTTCCCCTCCGGTGTCAGTGAGCTCTGTTTGGATTTCAAATGAAATTCTCCCACGTTTCTACATATGGGCGAGGTCTTTATTTACATTACAGGTGGATAGGTTACACACGATCGTCCGTTCTGTCTTTTTCTAACCGTATATTTCTGAACGTATATAACACTAGATTTCACGACGAATCAAAGCGATTACTTAGCTGAAATTATTATGGATATCAAAAACTTCATTGAAATATAACACAAATTTATTGCAAAAGCTAAAACAAATTAATGTTACGAATGTTACAATTTGATCAATTTTAATTGTGAAAAAGTAGTGGACAAGACAATTCGCTTTGAGATTTCATTGCAAACAATAATATAAAATACAGGGTATCCAGAATATGACTGCCAATATTGAAACGGTTTCTAGGTAGGTGTATATATATTACTAAAGCAACGAAAAACTTTTAAGGTAGACTTTCGACCAACGCAGTAGACATCAACAACAGACGAGAACGGCACTTGCAGTAACGATAGACCGCAATATTTCGCAGTTCGCACTATTATTTTGTATGGCACTATGGTAAATGAATCATATGGCACCATGGCAAATGGTGTCATATAAAATAATAGTGCATACTGCAAGTATTGCACTCTGGCGTTACCACAAGTGCCGTTGCTGTTTGCTGCGTTGCTCGAAAGTTTATCTTTAGGTAATGAAAAATATGCTCAATAGTTTTTTTACAAATACATTTAAAAAATAAAAATTTAACCACATACTATAAAATGCAAAACTGTGTTACGAAATTTAAGGTGTAATTAAGACTAAACTTTTAACGTGATTTGTTTCGAATTTGTTTCTTGTGCCAGTATTAAGGTGTAAAGTAAACAATGAATCTGCTAAAAATCCTCTTAACTGTAACGTGTGACAACATTGCAATCCATACATGTTATTGTTAACCTCAAACTAATTGTGCATCGTTATTTTGTACCTAGTGTTTGCTTGATGTTTGTGAGCATAACAAATAAAAATGGAACAACGAAACTAGACAAAATTTGTATGGTAAACGTGTCCCGCAAGTAACCGCAGTCATTGTGAACATATTATAACTAACTTGATTCTGTGTTCTGGGAAATACTCTAAGAAAACCATTCACGGCAAGTATACAGAGTGATTCAGAACTTATCTAAAGAAAAATGATGTACAGGGGACTCTTACAAATACATTTTTGTAAAGAAACGATCAAAAAGGGCAGTTCGAAAATGATTGAAAAATACACTTCTGCACGGCACTGAAAACTGGTCCACTGTAAAACCTGATACAGCGGCAATCTGCGACCGGACAAAAAATTGAAAGAAATGCTCAATTGCTCAAGGAAACAAATAAATAACATCTTATAACGCCGATTTTATACAGCAAATTTAACTGCTTTTGTCGCTATTGTTATTAATTACTAATAAATTTAATGTGTGATTGTAATTACTAAAATAGTTTGACATACCTGATGTTGTTACAACATTTTGGACCCGTCTTACCCAGTTTCTACAAACTAACAAATGTTTCTGCTTCTTGTTCGTTTTGAACTCGTAAGTTATTGGCAGCAACTATTATATGTTTCTATAAATCATCAATAGGGGTGGGCAATAACGGTTTGGAACTATCGATTATGAATAAATAAAATAAACCGATATTATCGAATTATCGATAATTTTTTATCTGTATTATCGTGGTTTTTAGGCTTTCACGGCCAGTGTTGTAATTTGATACATACCTAGTGATTTTCCGGGTTGTTGTGCCGTGACCTCGGTAACTGGTAGCTGCCAGAAACAGAGTTAAAATGCACATCCCTAGCATTAGCCGGGATTCTTTTACCTGCTCTGGTTATTCTCGGGCTAGGCTCTGTGAGGACAGACCCGCTATCGGTGTCTCTGGGCCCCGTGATATATTGATTTCAGTTCTTATTGTTGGTATTACGATTACTACGGTCGGAACCGTTTCTCGGATAATGGTGGTCCTCCAAGGCGTTCCGTAGCCGCGACTGGGATGCTTTTGCAGTCACTATTAAAGATGCCGACAGTGAAGAGCGTCGAAACGTTTGGAAGCATGGGATCCGACCAGTTACAGCGACGGCTACGGAACGCCTCGGAGGACCACCATTATCCGAGGAACGGTTGCGACCGTAGTAGTCGTAATACCAACAATATGACCCGAAATCAATATATGAACGGGCCCAGAGACACCGATAGCGGGTCTGTCCCCCACAGAGCCTAGCCCGAGAATAATCAGGGCAGGTAAAAGAATCCCGGCTAATGCTGGGGATGTGCATTTTAACTCTGTTTCTGGCAGCTACCAGTTACCGAGGTCACGGCACAACAACCCGGAAAATCACTATGTATCACATTGTATTATTATCAATATATTGATAAGTATTCCCAACCCTACTGCACAGATGTCGCCCACTTCGTGATTGTTCAAGCTCAATTTTGTTTTATAACCTTCGGAAATACTGAAAAAAAAATTTGTTGATCTTTCTCCAGTCCAGAACATAAATTATAAAATTCACCATACAGCCTTCTCTTTTTATTAATAGGATGAATCCAAAACTTTCTCATTTTCTTCGCTTTTTTCCCCTCCTCCGTTTTATACAACATCCTTAAAATATAAATTTCTTCCGAGCTACCATCAACTACTGCTTAAAAACTTCAAAACATCTGCCCTACATAGTCCCCACACATAGTCTGCACTATACATAAAAAGTAGCTGGACAAGTGTGCGGAAGTCGTGTAGGTTTGCAGGTCCGCGCTGTGCTGTTCCATGCAGGTATAATGTGCACGATCTTTGGTATCGTTTGTCAGAGAAGAAAATTAAGTCAAGTTTTGTTTGGTGCACCGAGGACGAGTACTACATGGGGAAGTTACAGTCATAACTGCCGCCTTATTGGTCGCATAACAACCCAATATTTTTTTTGTGAGAGTCACACCCAACGTCTAGAACAACGTTTAGACCGGGATTTTTTGAAGACCGTATTGTTGTCCCATTTTTTACCTGGAAATGTATTTGGATATTTGTTGGAAAACGCGGTGCTCCTCACATCATGCCATGTCTGTAAGACAATTTTTTAACAAACATTTTTAAGAATGGATTGGAAGCAGAGGACCCTACTGAATATCCTGCACATTCAGATTGATTTTAGTTGGACATTTAAGGACAAAAGTCGAGACAAAAATTTATAGCACACAATGTTGATTATTACAAAAGAACAATACCTCTACTTTTAAATGGAGGTTGGTGGTGGGCCTTTTACATTTGTATTTGAAAATAACTGTGATTTTATATGTGAACAATGTTTTTTGTCTCTTATTCCGTGCTTTTGCGCAATGGTACATTCATGAAGTAATGAACCATGTATATCACCAAACTTTTATAGCGATGGAATAGGCACGTTTATCAATCGCCGAAATTTAACGATAAATACCATGCTTAATATTTAGAATTTGTGAAATTGAAATATAAACAACAATAAATATAACAACGTAGGTACATACTTATGATACGTATGTTTACGCATTTTTATTTCACAAAGTTCACAAAAGATATGATTAATAATATCTTATATTGAAGTCCTCTTTGTGGATGAAGCCTTTACTACAATTTCATAAAAGCTAAACTTATTTCATTCTCTTTACGGCTGTAGTAGATTGCAGTCAATATGATAAGATCGACAAGTTCCAAATGCGACATCTGTTTACAAAAGGCACATGCCACTGCCTACTACATTTTCCAAGAAATGTTTTTGAACCTGCCGTCGCTTACCTGTCTCCCCTAATTCCGTACAAGGGTACTTAAATGTTATCAGTCAGAATTAGATCAACATAAAAAAATATAGTTTTGAATATGTCATAACGAGTGTCATTATTTGTATGTCGATCCAATAAATTTTATTGGGCGTACCTAATGTACTTTAAATCTACTTACCAATAATTTTTGTAATTTTTAGATATAATGTATAATGTACTTTCTCACATATTTATAAGAATTCATAAACCTTTCTGAATAATTTTTTTAATCCTGTTATAATTTTTCGTATTGCGGGTGATTCGTTTTTCATAGCTCACTATTGGCATTTCAGAATCCGGAAAATATACAGGGTGGTGAAATAAACCAAACAAAGCCAAGATGTATGCTGCCGTCTCTGAAGTACTGTAAAAAAATTTGCAAATAGCGATTTTAGAAAACACTATCTAGCGCCATCATTTCTCAACAGAAAGAGCTGAAATTTGGTAGTTATTTTTTTTCTTTGGTATAGTCCGAAAGATAAAATGTATTATCGAATTTTGTTTTACGTCAAGGACAACTAGATTTTTTAATTTAAATTATTGTATGGGTTAGCAGTCAAATAAAATAATATTGCTACATATTGACTGAAGCAGGGGTAACTTGGCTCAAAATAAACAGAAAAATCATAATGAACATTTGTCCTAAAACCAGCGGTTACCGAGATACAGGGTTTAATTTTTTCACTTATAAATCGTTTATCTCCCGAGTTGTTCGAAAGAAAGTTGATGAAGTACCTAGTTGGGATTCGTATCACTAAAAAGTAAGAATCTTGGGCAACTATTTCCATTCCAGTTGCGTAGAAATAAACCAAGTTGTCCACTTTTTGTTTGTATGCCCTGCTATTTTTCAAAAACTGATCTATTTGAATTAGATTTTTGTTTTAAATATGTATTGTTTTCTACGTAATAAAAACATTGTTCAAAGTAAAACTTTTTTTTAATTATGCAATAAATCAGAATTTTACTAACCCTGGCTACACACATTGCGTCAACTTGACCATTTTGCTATAGCTCATAGTTCCCAAGATATTGAAAACCTCTATTTTTAAATATGTTTAATATCAGTATTGTATAGTGTTGCATAAGTGTATAAAAAAAATTAGAAATTCTTATCAAATTTTAAGTTTTTTTTTTATATATAAATGTTTTTAATTGGAGTCTCCTTTAAAAACGTACAGTTGTTGAAAGGAGGGTGGAATTTTTTAAATTTCTGTCAAAATCAGAATAATAAACGAATTGTTACAGGAACATAATACTTCTAAAATGATGTACCGACTACTCCCCTTTCATGTTTCCAAATTTTCTTTTTAAATTGCTTAATCGGAGTAAAATTCTAAGGTAGTTTTGTTTATTTAGATAGTTTTTTGTCTCTTATCGTTGCCTACTAAGAATAAATTGCATAAAAATTCAAGTTGATATCGTATTTTGCATAGTTCTAACAAAATTTAAGAGTAACAGAGTAAGCTACCTTGGAATTTTATTTTGTTTAAGAAATAGCAGACAACTCACCCGTCCCGTCGCTTCCCGTGTGAAGTGGACGTGCTTCCATTTGAAAGTACGGTAAGCAGATTTTTGGTGATGCAATCCGTCCGATCCGACCCACCTTGTGAACTCCTACGTTAATACTGAGTTGTCTTCCTTATACCTACATAGAGCTCCATCTTAGATCAATTTAGGATTTTATTTATCATTTGTTAACAATTTCTGATATAATTAGGAGAATCTTGTGTCTGCACTAACTGATGTGAAACAAGATAATAATATCGTAGTTACAATTTTTGGGATTCCTAACGTCTCTTAGTGTCACTTTTCGATATTTCAAAAAAAATTTATATACTTTGAAGTCATTCTAAAATTTTGTTAAACATTATTAAGAACTTGAGAGCAAGCAGACAAATTTTTCATGAATGAATTTATCATTAATCTTCTACGAATTACAATCGTTGAACTCACTGTAATTAAAATTATAAAATTACAGTTTTAAATTAAGTTTTAATATAAATCATCTGTTTAATAACTGATTTGTTCCTTATCCCTGTTTTAATAAACAAATTTACATTCATAAAAACATTTATTTGGCTATTTATGCTATGGCAATCCCTATATTCAGAGACACTTATACAATAAGTTAGAAAACTTCAGAGCAAGTTAGAACATTACAAATTATTGTTCCTTTGTATAATTTGAAAAAAAATAGGAGGGATAAAATAATCCCTTCCCCCCCGTTTCTACGTTTGTTTTTTAGGCGTTGTTTACAATAACACCCCTGAGGATTTGGTTAATAACAAGAGTGAAAATCTGAAGAAATTATAGCAAAAAACAATTTTAAATGTCCAATTTTAACACCCTGTATCTTTTTTGTATATAGGTAAGTGGAGTTAAATCGTCATATTTTGCTGCCAAAAATACATGGATGACCTTCTTTTTTGATACATGGTGATTTTCCGGGTTGTTATGCCGGGACTTCGGTAACTGGTAGCTGCCAGAAGCAGAGTTAAAATGCACATCCCTAGCATTAGCTGGGATACTTTTACCTGCCCTGGTTGTTCTCGGACTAGGCTCTGTGGGGACAGACCCGCTATCGGTGTCTCTGGGCCTGTCCATATATTGATTTCAGTTCCTACTGTTGGTATTACGACTGCTACGGTCGGAACCGTTTCTCGGATACTGGTGGTCCTCCGAGGCGTTCCGTAGCCGCCGCTGTAACTGGTCGCATCCCATGCTTCCTGGAAGCACTGGCCGTGAAAGCCTAAAAACCACTATGACCTTCTTTTTTGTTACACCCTGTATATTGTTACACTGTTGTGGCTTAGGGTTTCATTTTAAGTTTATTGACAAATTAAAAAATTATAAGTTGGAATCGAAAAGTTAATTACAATCATGCATGCCAATTTCAAGTGAAACCAACAAACTAATTTGCAATATTAGTAATGTTTGATTATCAAACTAACAGTAGGTAATGGTGATATTTCGTTTTGTACCCAAAATTAAAAAAAATAATAAGCTGCGTACTTGTTTGTAACAGAACCTCGTCGCGACACATCGCAGCGAACATCATAATATAAAATTACATTTCAGTGGGTGCGACGTGGTAACAGTTCCGTCCATACAGTCGTAAGTTACACGATGAGGTTGTGTTACAACTGTGTACGCGCCTTTATATACTCATATTAGCTTTGTTCCTAGAGCGCAAACATTGGTTTCACACTGTCAGGGATTGTTTGACCAGGCGAATATTGCTTTGATATCGCTGAAAGTATAGTAGCAACATAATTGATCGCATATCTGTGATAGTTTGAAACAGTCTCAAACTGACTCTTGGAACAAACCTATTATGAATATCTTTATCGAGTCTAATGTTTAACGTTAAATATACTTTAAAGTTTCTCTAGCTGTAGGTAACGTGTAGGTATTCTCGTTACTTAATTTTTTCCATATACTAGTCGTCACACCACCGGGAAATTGTTGTTTACATTTGTTACGTGTACAATGTAGTAACTTATAGCAATTTATAATGCGGTATGATGTAACTCGTATAAAATTTTACGAGACTACAGCGTACTGCCCACACTGATGATAACATGTTGTTTCTAACTTATTTTCTGTATTGTTTTGATCTGAAATATTTTCAAATTTGTTTGGCTGAAATATACAGGGTTAACTATGACTAAGTACAGTACCTTCGTAAATGATTACAAGCCACGTGACCAGGACTGTGATTCTCGAAGAACAACTCGTATGCAAATAGATTTCTTGTCTCACTCAATTGCCGTAGGGAGGAAAAGGATATTCGCATATGAATTGCTCTGCGATTGATTTGAGAATCTCGACATCTCTCTCGTCATCCAATTTTTCGGGAAACATAGTGAGAGGGAATGGAGAATAAGAGGCGCCAGAAATCGGGCCTCAAATTAGGACAGAAAACATCGATTCGTCTCGTGCAGTGGGGGAATCCATAACGTATTAGGTCGGCATTAGACTGTGAATTCTGTGATAGATGTTTGTCAAGTAACATTTATCATAATTTTTACAAAATTTATTTTATAACATTTATTTTAAAGTTCGATATATTACATTGTTTCAAATGTTTTACCACTATTATCAATAAAAATTAATGACCGGCAAGTAGCCTGTGGCGCGACAGTTAGTGCAATTATAGTAATGAGTTTAATACTGAAAAGAAAGAAAAAAAGCAAACGCTTATGGGCAACACCATGGATTGAAAAACGTGGTTTAAGGGGTATCCATCAAAATTTACTTCGAGAACTATTCCGATTTATATAATGTTGATGATGACTGATGATATAACATTTCATATCCCTCGTATTCCAATATTAATAATTTTATTGATGCAATGTTTCACACAAATTTGCCTTCCGCCATCTTAGAATTCAACTATTAAAAGTTTTATAAAATGTAGCAGTTTCCTATTTTACTAAAAGAACTTACATATCAGAAATGTTTTATAAAATCTGATAATATATTACACAGTCAGGTGTTTAGTCAAATATATTTTATAAAAGATCTTTTAATGATTGCGAATACCAATTCTTCAAAACAGTAGGATTTTTTTGCGAGTTTGGTTAGTAGGCTCTTTAAAATACGCCAGTTATGGTTATTCTTGAATCTGTGGTTGTTATAAATTAATAAATAATCATGACACAAAATTTTGTAAACAAGCAACAGTAGCATGGAAGTATTTGTTTTATGTGTGCTTGTTGAATTTATTTTTATTATATATTGTTTATTACATTTTATTTTTAATAGTAAAACCTTACTTTGTTCCACCAGTGAGGCAAGTCAACATTTGAATGGCTAGAAAAATATAACCGCATTGTATTCTATCAACTGTTACAAATGGAAAAAGTAACATTTTATAAGTTTATTAATTTTATTATGGAAAATTATAAATATAGTACAAAAAACGGAAAAGTTCCTTTAAAACAATGTTATTTCTAACTAATTCTACAATCAATCATTTTATTAACACTTATTGTATGAAATGTTCTCTACAGAGTGCAGAAGAATTTTTGTTATCTCACAATTTTCGTAATATTCGTAACCGCTTTTAGCTTACCTACCTCGCTGAATAAGTTACTGATTTCAGTAACCGGTGTTATTGTTGTGACGTCAACAGCTACGTCACGTCTCTTCCCCTCACTAACCGCTTTCACACTAAAACGGTACGGTTACTAAAAAACAGTTACCGATACTTCAATGGTTACTCGCAAAAAAATCCTAGGATTCTACCTATTCAAGTGCATAGCGACATCTTAACGGTAACATGTAAATTCATTCATTCATTGTATTTACAGTTATTACCATTACCTACCTGTAAACCTGCTTGCCCATTGAACGAGCGTTTTCCATAATAAATATTGTAGAAAACAAACTTCGAAATCGCCTAGCAGTTTCGACTACAGATGCTATTATAAGAGTTCGATGGCATTAATTTAAACAATGGCTGTGCAGAATTTGAGCCCTCTGATATTTTAATTCTGAAAAAATGTATGAATATAAAAATGAAGAAGCAGATACTATTTTAGACCTATTTTTAGAAGCCATGTAAAATTATTTATCATAATAAAGTAGTTTTTTAAAATTTGGGGGATTTTATTTAAAAAAGTGTCAATCTTGGGGAACTTATAACTGGGGGAGTTGTAAAAATTGATTTGGCAACCCTGAACCTAGGTCCGCTATTTAAAACTTACGAGAGCTACTTTTGAAGCCATGTTAAGTTGATATACTAACCTCGCGGCTGAATTTTTAGATCGACGATTGCGATAATTATTGTTATATTTTGTAACAATTGTTTGTTTTTTCAAATTTCGTCGTGAAAACTATTTTTATTCTTTTTTTCTTAATTTTCATAATACGTTACTGGCCAGGCCGGTGTGATGCAAACAACCACACCTCGTAAATCGATCGAACTGAAAATTGAAATAAGTAATAAAATTAAGTGGTGACATATTCGGCTAATCTCGTTTTACAGAATTAAATTTGGTCGCCTCTTCATTGACAAATGATGTGAGAGAATTAATCAGCTGACACAACTGTTAAGTTTCTGCATTTGTTAATTTATAATTTAATTCATAAACAGAAAAAAATAAGCTCATAATCAAGAATAATAATGTTTCAATAGGCATGTATAATTTTAAATTAAAAAACTAATTTTTTACTTACACAAGTTTTTTATCTATGGGTCGGTATTTCCAACTGCCAACTGCCGAATAACTGTATCAAATAAATCTGTATCTATCATCTTGTGACACATACGATATATGAGCAGGTATAGATTTGATGGATACATAAAACTTTAAAAGGTGGAAATACCGGCCCGGCCCTTAATGAAATAAAAATATAAATTCTTTCATATTATTCCAGCAAGGACCTACATCCTCAGTGAGTTTCATAAACTCCTGTTGTTTATCTTTATCTGTGCGATTGGCAGCATTAATAACAATTGACAGCATCTGTGAAGTGATTGTCGTTTTATTTTCATCATATTGTTTACTTATTATTTGTTTAGCTTTGAACGTGTGGATTATAGTAGTAATGTGCGGTGCATGCAAATATTGTTTCCAACCACAATTTTTATACAAACAACATATCATTTTGATATGTTGCTGGTAGGACACCTGTATTTTTCACATAACAGGCATGAAATAATTGAATTTTTGTTTACACTCGGAAGTAGCAAATGTCATATTAAGTAAATAGTCAATTTTATATTATTTTGAATTTTATCGTTTTAGATAACAAAAATTTGGTTTCATTTTTACCTGCAATGCGACTGAAATAAGATAATTTGGAGTTAAAATAAACTAACCCATATCATTGATTTAATCAAGGAGTAACTACTGGGATCAAAATTGTGTCAAGATTTCGCAAAATAGACATTTTCAAGGGTATTCGCGGAATTCCGAGCAATTTCAAGGAATTTCCAAGAATTTTGCATTTGATAAAAATTGCCTCGAAAATTACTATATTTATACAGGGTGTCTATAAAAGGCTGAGAAAAAAACATATTCTGGGGGTCAAAATATAATGGCCTAAATCAAGTTATCTCATTCAAAATTGAACTTTTTAAATTTTTTCTCAATAACTTAGAAATTGTAGTAAATATATAAAAAGGTACAAAAAGCGCCCCAGCTGCGGGCTAATTAAGTCAAATGTGGACAATAAAGTGTCTTCGGGAACTGCACGAACTGGATATATACCAAAGCTGATAAAATGCAGTGTCTTCAGATATCTCCTTTGCACTTTTTCTAATTGGGTTATATGGATGTTATAAATTTGACTTCAAACAATAGAGGCATATTCAAGTTTGCAGCGAACAAAACAATTAAACAGTTTAATTAATTGTCACCGTTTTGCGGGAAAACAGAATTACGCAAGATAAAACCCTAGCTTTTGAATGCAGATTCAGTTATCAAATGAATATGTGCATCAAATGATAAATTATCACGTTACACCAAGGTCCTTGAACTGCGACACTATTTAAAGTAGTATTATCCAAAAGGTAATTAAAATGTAGAACAATTTTCCGGCGGCAATACCACATAATATTGCATTTACTGATATTTAATGGTAAACAGTCCTCTTAATTATTTAAGTTGTCTTATAATCTACAACAGTCAGAGATGGAGTTTTATTTCAATAAATAAGGTCATCCGCATACATTAAATAATTAATATTTAGTCGTTCATTTAAGTCATTGATAAATATAATGAAGAGGACCCCCGAATAGATCCTTGAGGAACACCTGACAATTCAAATTTATTCGACTGAAAACCTCGATACTTTGAAACGGTTGATAAAGTATGAGCGAAACAAGGTAGAGAGAGCATCAGATACACCCACAGAATGTAATTTATTAGTCAATAAAAAGACCATCAAACGCTTTAGAAAAATCGGTATATAAACGTCCACCTGAGTACCCTTTTGTCTAGTATCTCTGAAATATATTGTCCTTTTACAAATCCGTGTTGATATTGAGATACAGATTCGGAAATTGCGGATCTTTACAGAGAAAGTAGAAATTGCCGCTTCATTCCACGGAGGGTACGACGTATAAATGGCGCGGCGCCGTGCATTGGTCTAGCATTCCCCCCCACTACTACGGTAATTCGTTCCGTATCGCCAACGCCAATTCGTAAACGGCAAGCCATGGGCCACAGATTACAGACATGAATCCGGTAACTTGATGCCAGTGTTGCCAGATCTCATGCTCTCATATTTTGATTACAAAATCTCATGCTTTTTAATAGACACAAAAAGAAATAATAAAATTATTAAAATTACTCTTTGAAATCTACCAAAACAAAGACCTAACGAGAAATAAAGGCAAAATCGAGGGCAAAATTGAATAGATAGAAATGTAGGTATCTACAATATTTGGGTACTTGAAATGTCCTTTATTGTAGACTGCTCTCTTAATAATTAGCAATGAATACATAAACAGTCGACGGATATGCGGTGCGTGTGCTGTATTCACGCTGTATTGCAGTGATTCCTAACTCTATTCCGTAGGGGTACCTACATTTTCTGGAAACAACAGATTTTACGACCCGTGAGTCACCCTCCGTCACGTCAACTGCGCCTCAACGTTCGCCCGGCCTAACAATAAAATAAATTAGAAAGGTTACGTGGTTAATAACTTTTAAGTAAGTACCTACTTACAATGTAATATTATGATAAAATAGCATAACACAATGCTTTTTAATGAAATAAAAATGGCATTACAAAAGTAATTAAAAATTAAGCTGTCGAGGTGTTTTTTGATAAATTAAGCCATGTCATGCTTTTTTCTCCAAACCTCATGCTATTTTGAAATTATTCTCATGCACTGAATTTTTCCCACCTGGCAACACTGCCTTATCAAAGAGTGGGAGCACGCTGTGGTGGAAGTATGCGTGTAGCATGACACAAATACACGCAAGCGGCAAAACACAATTCACCATCAAGATCCTCACTTTCCAAATCTGTATATATTTTTCCACGTGAGTACACGTGATCATGGATGAATATTAAAAAAAAAAAATGAAAAATTACTTACAATTGCAATAGGTCTGTAATTAGTTATATCATTTTTGGGGCTCTTTTTATAAGTAAGGCGTTCCGTGACTGGAACAAAACTTACGACTGTATTTACATTAATTATTCAGTCTATTACTTTATCAATATAAGACTGTAAGAAGTACTTACCGTCATATGTTATTCCTGTTCCTATGTACCCTAGGCATGGCACAAGAATATTTTTTTCATTGGTAACAGGTAACTAAGACTATTTATCTAATCCTCTATGGCTGAGAGTCCATATTGGAATTCGATAATACATTGGCATAACCGGTCGACAATCAATAGAGAACACAAGGTAGAGTAATGAGTTCACGTGATTGTTTATTTGTATTAAATATTTGACATTAAGTTCTCTTAAATTCAGCAAAAACTATTTTTTGAAACTACTTATTTCATTTTTAATTATATAAGATTAATTTAACAATTACAATTATATTATTTGATGAGTATTTCTAACACCACGACTTATTAAAACTATGCAAATAAATTTGGTGAAAAATATACAGTGATTCAGTCATAATGCCATTAATTTTAACCACGTATTTGGAAGGCCTAATAAAGACAGAACATCGAAAACGTTTCAAAAGATAAACAAATTACCCCATAACAACCGGTAACACGACGCTATATAGAAGTCCGGCAGAGTTGCCACTTAGGACCACATTCAGAAAAAGATTCGAGATTTTCAATAATATTATTAACTAACATATAATCGGTATACGCACGAAAATATACCTCAGACTACCAGGACACGGCGCGGCGGTTGGTCGTTAAAATTTGCAGCGTTGCCGTATACACGAAAATTTCTGAATGTTGTTAAAGTATTGTTAAGTTAAGGATTTCCGGGATTTTTTATGTCCCGGCCAAGGCAAACCTTTTTCCGGGACAAACTTTCTCATTCTTGATTAATCCCGGCCAAACCGGGACGGTTGGGAACCCTAGACTACATACATATAATAACAGCATGTTCGGCACTGAAGTGATAGATTGTTTTTTTTTAATGATATCTTTAAAAATTGTGCATTTTTAAGATATCCATTAAGCGTTTTGTCAAGTTCTGTCGTAAAATTCATTCATCATGCCTTCGTAATGCAAGTTCAAAAACTCCACAAAATTTTATACAGTAAATAATTTTGGATAAAACATTAAGAACACCTATTTGTGTCATCTTTTCCTTATCTTCTTGAAAACGGAATCAAGTTGAGCTGGTACGTTGATATTTCCAAACAATGCAAATCGTATTTCAAATCCATTACTCATAGTCATAATCAATAGGTACAGAATAACACAGACGCATACGGAAAACAGACGCATATTAAAATTCTCTTTTATACATTTTTCCACGGCTCTGGTTAGTAGAAGACACCCGCGGTCTTTAACTGCTTCACTTTACACAACTTGAATTGCAATTTTGTTTAGGCAAATAGCAAATTTTATTAATAATTATTAACTACACTGACGACAAAACACACGAAATTTACCGACTTCTACCACGCGAAAATGATGACTGATGGATGATGGATGAAGAAGGGAGAGTAGGGCCGCGTGCATCTGTTCCAACCCTTGACAGATGTTGCTATCTAGTATTAGCTAAACTATTTATGGCTCAAAAAATACCGATAGTTATTATATGATCTCAGTTTTTATATATAGCGATAATCAAAATAAAGTGCAAATCGACATAGATAATTTTAAGTTTACCTTCCTCTTCTATAAACCAGTTAACGCTTTATTTAACTGCAGCAAAATACTCTTAAAGGATGAACTTAGGAAAGGTTTATATTCATTTTTCGCACTTTTGCTTTTAAATGTGAAACATTTATTTGTTGAAATCCCATAAAAAGAGACACTTTCAATACATATTTTAAGTATAAAATCGCTTCAATTTGACAATATAAAACACTAACTAAGTTGAACTTTCTAGTATCCAATGATGTATAATTCTTTTTAGTAACTTTAACAGTGTTTAAAATTCCTAACTTTAAAATTACGTTGACATTCCAACATTGTGGGCCACAAATATGGCAAACTTAACATGATTCCTACCTTACTTTGACTACATCAACATTAATTATTATTTCTTTTCTGTTTTAGTTGTCACCAGCTTACGCAGGTGGTTCCTCGCCTAGTCCTAATTACGGAGAAAGTCGATCGGGTTGGCCCGGTGGTCCATCAGGCCCCGGGCAACACGGGCCCGGTAGTCCAGGGCAGCAGAATTCGTCGGTGCCTGTGAGCCAACCATCACCACAACCTCCAAGTCATTCTCCAGGACCTGGCCCTGGAATGCCCCCTAGCCCCCAGCATCAAGCACATCAGGGATTCCCTTCTCGACCTGCGCCACCAACTACCCCGAATGCGCATGCTCCAGACGCAGCGGTAAGTCAAATTTTTCTTTACAATGCGGTCTGTTCGAACTGGGTTCGATATATCTTGAGAAAATACAGTGCATCTGTAAAGGACACGTCAGTTCAGTAAATAGTCGTTCATTTTATGTATACAAGAAGACACGTGTTGGAACTGATGTCATCGACGATCTTTTTAAACGGACTTCATTGGTCTACACTGTACAGGGTGTCTCAAACTCGATAGTACAGGCCTATTGTGAGGCCTGTACTACTAGTAAAAATCCCAAACGTTGTAATGAGTTACTTAAACGGCGAAATGTTAATAAACGCAGCCCACAAAGAAGTCAGGCGAAGATGTATGTAGTATGAGGGCATTTGCCACATTTTTAAGTTTAGTTATTTTTATCACCTTTTGGTGGTATTTCTTTGAGACTCTAGGACGGTATTGCTTATAACTTTTAAATGGGAAGTAATACAGAAAAAAATCTCTAAAAAAAGTTTATTAGAAAAAAGAAAATTGTTTAACGGCAAAAAATCGGGTGTTTTTTGGGAAAAAATATAATTGATGACGTCATTAATCGTTTCTGTCAAATCTCAAAGATAATACTTTCGATTGAAAATGGAGCTTCGCCACAGTTAACACCACATGTCCCAAATTTTATTTAAATTTTTTATATCTTCACAGTAGTCCACATTTGCATACATTTCAGTTTAAATGTAGATTGGAACACGGTATAGTAAGTTTGGTTTGAACCATAATTTTTAATGAAAACATATTTGAATTTATAATATTACATGTTTAAGGTTGCCGTTCTAAATAAGAAAGTACACTTCAATCGTTGAACAGTGGTATAATACCGTATCTCAGGAAGTGCTGGGTATTTAACGGAGTGCATTGCAAATATTTAAGGAATGTCAAATAGAGTACAGTAAATAACAGGTAGCCGAAACTGAATTTGAAGGTCATGCGATCGGCTGCTGTAGTAAAATATTTACAACCCTTGCATCCAAGCATTTAGAAAAGAGGTCGACTCTTTATATTCGAAATTTCAATATTCAGCGTTTAGTAGTATTTAACGAGTATACCTCTTGCAGTGGTAACTATTATTTATGTGCTCGGTGTTATTCGGTTTACATAATATATGCGTTTTATATATAATGCTTGCTACATACTATGCGTGAATTGGCGATTCGCGATGCGCGGTTTGTGAGGAATTCGTGCATCGTGTGTAGGGTTTTTATGAATGGATTTTTAACGAACAAGACCCTACACACTATTCGCGAATCCCTCGCATATCACGAATCACGCATATGCGCATAGTCTGTAGCAAGCCTTATGGTAATTAGAGGACTGTTTTTAATAACTGAAATTTCTTTCGGTTTAGGAAGGTATGCATATCATTTAAACAAAAAAATTTATTTAGCGGCAACAAAATTAATACTTAATAATTATATGTTACATATTACATGAGTAACTTCGAATTTTGTTGGTGATACATGGAATATATCACAAAATAACTTGAGTGAATTTAGTTGTAAAAGTTCTGTAATACAAAAATCTGTGAAAAACTACAGTGCTCTCCCATCTTTTGACAAAGTATTAAATCTAAAAGTTTAGTATCTCTATTAAACATGAAGTTATAAGATTCAGTATAATCAATAAAGTTTCTTACATAACATTGTCAATACTTTTAGTAAAAGGCAAAAAGGATAAGTAAGTAACCAAATAAATTTTCATATTCCGCATGCAAGGAGGAATGCAAATTATAAAAGTATAAGACCTGGAATGACCAAGAGTAATTTTTAGAAGTAAATCAGTAACTGAGCAACTTCTAAATTCAAGTGTACTGGAAAAGTTTTAAACTTTTTATTAACAGCAAGAAGTACACCTCAACCTCTTTTAAGACCATTTGTCAAGTTTTAAAATTATCTGAAATATATCTGTTGTTTTTTTTTTCATTTAGTAGGAGAATACTTAAAAACTTCAAATACAGTTAACAAAAATTGTTTAAACTTGTTATCTTGTTAGAATAATTTATTAATTAATAATCTACTATTTTTTGCATTAACCATTTCAGACAGATGAGTGTTATATGACGCAGGATTAACTTTCTGTGCTGTACTTTATTTAAAAATTGTGTGAAACGAAATGAAACTGTAATTTATCGCGGCAACGCAAATTAACCAAGAACAAAGGAATGTAGACAATTAGCGGGATGAGTAAAATCTAAAAAATATAGTACTGATACAAGTCATTATTAATGGTTGGGCTTAGATATCAGCTTGTTACGTAACTCTCTATCTAGCATGCAATTAAGCGCGGTCTTGACCTTTGCTGTTCCGGCTCGATTCGTAGACAACACGTGGTTTGTAGATGGGGATTGTGACTACAATTATTTGATTGAAACATATTTTTGTACACAGTTTATTAGTTAACGAGTGTTAAGCATTGTGTTTAGTCGCAATGTATACAGACTTGTGATAATATAAACGAATAAATTATGTATCTGAAACAAACTGAAGTGTCTAAAAACAGTTTACAGATCACTTCATTTATATAAAATAAAAGAAGGGTATTGTAAAAATAGGGTAACATAATTTAATAAAACAGTTTTATAGATATTTAAAATGTTAAAAATCTTATGTTGCGGGTGTTTTTTTTAACGTGAAAGTGTAACTACTTATTCTCGTCAAGAGTTGACGTGCCGACTGGTATTAGAAAGTTATTGGACGTCTC
Source organism: Monochamus saltuarius (assembly GCA_025584915.1). Taxonomy (NCBI): domain Eukaryota; kingdom Metazoa; phylum Arthropoda; class Insecta; order Coleoptera; family Cerambycidae; genus Monochamus; species Monochamus saltuarius. The sequence goes on along the minus strand of CM046730.1, from coordinate 3,095,106 downwards.
TAATATTAATCAATCATTATATAGGTCTCCCTTATTTTGACATCTAAGCATGCACATATGTGCTTGACCTTATTTATACATGTTTAAGGTAACGTCAAACTATCCCTTATTATGCAATAACTCAACAATATTTTTGTGGGCGAAATAAGGGAGAGTAGTATTTAAATTAAGTCGTACTAAATACTGTTCGATACTATAAAAGGAATGTCCAATAACTCTATTATGCCATTGGTCGATTGTGATTTTGCTGCAGCGTGCAGGGTAGCGTTCATTAGAAAATAATCTCTCAACCTGGCAAGCCAATTTCAACGGTCGCGCTAATTTCTGTGCCATCAGTTCCAAAATATGCTACAAATTTCATTATACATAAACGTGATAATGATAAATAATGTGTAATGTGTGAATTATGATGACATTGAGTGAAAGTGAAAACACAGGAATATGTAAATTTTTGTACTATGGTCTAATGCATTAATAATTATTGCTATTACGAATGTAAAAAGCAGTAGTTGCCAGTTCATGTTCTAGTAATTGCTATTAATAAGCACCTTACTTTATTTTTACGTTTCGTTGGATAAGTGACCAAATGAGTTAATAAAGTCAAGCATAGAATTTAGATTCGTATTAATTAAAATAAAATAATGCAACTTTTTATTTCCACCTGTACCAATAATTGCCAAATTGTCACTATTTTTATCCCATAATTGACAAACACTGAATTTTAAAACGATCTTAACCATATTTCTATCAAATTTGCAAACAAGTTGTCAAGTAATATAAAGTCAAAATTGAAGGTCCTTGCTTGAACAGACCTTATACAGGGTGTCCCTAAAAGATTGCTACAACGTTTCGCCACAGAAGGTACAGCTGAAAATAAGTCGATTTAACTAAACTTGCCTTAGTCCAAAAGTTGATAATCATGGAGCTACAGGGTGTCAAAGGTTAAAAAATAAATCGAATTTTCTTTAATAACTTTCGACTGTTAATTTCACAAAATTTTGTATCCGGGAGTTTCTTGGTATGGCAAATTCAATTTTATTATCCATTTTGGTGCATCTTCTAGAGGACGCCACCGGCGACGATTTCGAACCTTTCAGAAATTATCTAAAAAAAAAAAATTAATGTACAATTTTTTTACTGTATTGTCTCCATTTTTCATGACGCATCCAAAATTCTTTTATATAAGTTTTGAATCACCCTGGATATCATTCTGCTTTACCGCCACAGTTTAGTAGATCAGGTATACAGACAATTAGTTAAATTGTGTAAAAAGTTTATTTAAAACATTTGAAGATAAATATATTTTATGAACAAAGAAATATACCTAATTCGAATGTCTCTTTTTCTGTCAAATATTTTGACTTAAACATATATTCCATAAGGACCATTATAATAACATTTTATTAAAATGTAATTTCCATAGGCTTATAAGCAAAAAGAGAGAGTGGTGAAAATTCCAACTCCATGCAGCATATTTGTCGCAAATAATTTTCAGAAAGCGTCTTGACAATTCCAGTCGATTAAACGTACTTGAAAACACAATGAAAATGAAATGATGAAAAAAAAAAACAGTAAAGTTTCCACACATTTGTCACTAACGCATCATTTTCTTATCAAGTTACCTTCATCCTATTTATGCTAAATGAAACTACCTGTCCAGTGACATGGTAACTTGACGTATCTAGTTGGTGTCGTTATATAAAGGTCTAGTATATTTGGTTATTGATTCGACTAGAACAAATGCGTGGCAGTGCCTCTCTCTCGTTATCTATTCCTCGCTCACATTTAGTCGAGGGATATGTTTTATAGGGGAAGGCCTGAGGGTAACTGGAATAATGATACTTGTTTGCCTAAAAATAACTGGCCATTAATACACAGTTAAATTTTATGTTAGACATCTGGTTTATTTTCCCTACCGGCAAATTTAATGGATGAAGTTCTGTCTTATTTCTAATGTTTAGTTGTTAATTCGCTACAAACTTCCATTTAATAATTGAAACAATTGGATAATTTTCAATATTTGTTATTGGTAGTGTATTTAATGTTAGGTACTCAGAAATAACTTCATACTTTGTAAACAGAAACCAACAAAAATATACCTTTTGACTTCAAGGACAACCATTTATTGCATTCTTACTATACGGAGTGTTCAGATTATGAGTCCCATTACTGAAACGGCTTATACAGAGTGTCCAGAAATTAGTCAAATATGAGGGGGCATACGGAAGGAGTAAAAATAATGTCAGTACATATACATTTTTGTCCTATCTGGCTTCGATACACAGGGCTTCCAAGTAAGAAGTTAAATATTGAGTTTTAGTCAGAATTTCTAAATCCGTATAGTGGCAACCTCGAAAGTTGGGTTATTATATTAAATCACAGTATACAACAGTCACTATTGAAATTGGAATTTGACATGCTTCATTATACAGGTACGGTCAAAATTAACTATTTTAAATTTATACAATTTTGACGGTGTTGCCAAATTCGACATTTTGCATTCGCAGTTCGATTCATCTATCAATTTGCTACAAAAAAGCTATGCCTCGTTTGATTAAATATCTTACGATTTTCAAGATAAACGCATACTTAATGTTATAATAATAATTTAGTTTTTTAATTCATCTTAAATACTTTTATTTACAATTAAGTATACCCCATACTCTAGTTATTCTCCATCTGGAAAAGTAGCAGAAGCTAGAATTAAATAGATACGACAACGGTTTAATCAAGACACCAGAGCAATTTTTTATTAGAAAACTTGGCATCTGATTGTCTCCATATGTCATTTTAATGTTTATGCTTTTAGATAGCTTTGTTAGGTATAACTGTTAACCGTTGTTTTGTGTATGTAATAAACGTTTCTTCCTTACAGTCAATATTGTTTTCTATACCTACTGCTCCATGCGTTTTCTCTTCTCACAAAATATTAGTTAATGCAGAAAGGTGTAAAACTCGCCTAAATTTTGCAACGACTGATGCAGTTTGCCGACAAAACTTTTTCAGTCCCAAGCGTATGACTGGCATTACAAATTTTTAAATTGCCGAGACCCAATGGAGAACGAGGGTCATGCTCACTGACCCCGAACAAGCATCAGTGAGGCGAATATTCGTACAATCGTGATCTGATTGAGATTCCTTCATATAAAATTCTTTTATTTAATCCACCCTGGGCAAGTTACGACCATTAGGGGGGTGAAGATAATAAGTCTTATTTAGCTTCAAATGTTTAATACACAGTATTATTTGATACTAAAAGAACCATGAACCATGAAATTCAAATAAATTCAACAGGCTTTGAACAAAGAACTGTTTTCAATCGAAAAAGTCAACCTCAAAAAATATCTAATGAACAATATCCGGGGTACTTTATTTCAACATCGTATAACAGGATAAAGAGAATAAAAAATACTCGATCAGAATAAGTATCGTCAACCAAATTTGCCAAATTTCAAGGCACTTGAGAGAAACTAAATAAAATTCTAAATTTATCATCCCCTGTAAAGGCGTCGCAACTTCTTCGTGGGGGTTTAATAAATTTTTTTTATATAAAGTACCAAAATGGGTCGTACGATCTACCATCTACCCTCAATTTTTTTTTTCATTATTCGGCATCACTGTATGTAAGGAACTTATAATCAGGGTGCAAAAATCATGATTTTTAAAAAAATCAAAACCCGATTTTTATGATTTAAATCAGATTTTTTTATTTAAATCAGATTTTTGACTTAAATCAGATGTTTTGTTTAAATCACATTTTCTAGTAATTAACGTCTTATTTCCTGTCAATAATGCCTAATTCGCCGCACCTATACAATAACAAACATTTCCACAGCGCTGCATAAAAAATAAAACAAAATAAAAATTTCTGTAACCTTTGCCGCCGCCGAACACAGAAGTTTTTTATATTAAACACTATTTGCGATCCTAGACAGAGCGGGGCTTTTGACATCGGCCGATAACGCAGCATGTTATTGAAGGGCAATTTCCTTTGTCAATGCTGCCGTGCCGCCAATATTATTATTTATTTATCTTTGGTCGCATGTAGTTTTCTCGAGCAAAAAGTGCAGAGGCATTTGCTATATTTACTAAATGAATACAAAATAATGCCGCCGGGTTAGATCAAAGGATTTTGTTTAGAAACATTGAGCTGAGGAAATTGGAAAACAATTTAATTTAGTTACCACCTGATGTTCAAAGCGGAAAGTTCTTACTAAAGCCTAGTGCAGACCGAAATGTCGGGGCGAAAAATTGAGGAATCGACTGGGAGTAGAGAAGGCAGGCAAATTGGTGTTTTTGTTTAAACGTTACAACAGCAAGTGTAATATTTTATTTGATGAATAACTAGTAGGTATATTTGTGTTATATGATATATTAGTTTTATACCTTTTACATTTATTTTTTGAGTTATTAAAAATATTAAAATATTACAACAGAAAGTATATTATTTTATTGATGAATAGATATTAAGTTTATGTGTTGAATGAATCATATTTTATAGTTTTGTAACTTTTACACTCATTTTTCGATTTAATAAAAGCGTTTACAAAAGTTGATTTTTAAATTTATTCCCATGATTAAAATAAAATCAACTGATTTAAATCACGATTTAAATCTTGATTTAAATCAAGTTGATTTAAATCTTTGCACCCTGCTTATAATATGATGATTTATAGTATAAACTATCTATCTATCATTTTTAATGTAACCTGCAGACTTATTAAGAAATATTATGTACTGTATTTTAATTCGAGGTTAATATGCTATAGTATGTTTATACCATTCCGACAAAATAGTAGTGAGTAATGTTCAATACTGATAAGTTATTATATCTGGATGATAGCGGTAATTGGCCAAAATGAATGTCATTAGAGGTTAATATGTAGTAATTAATTTACAATGTTATTAACTCTGTAGTAATGAATTGCACCGATAAGTATGTTTCAGTGTTGATAAGATATTTGCATTGCGGTTTAAGCAGACAATGAATAATAAATTTCAATTCAATTATGTGACATTGTTCAGAATAAGTATTATAGTTTTTTTACTATTTTAATCGATTGATAAATACATGATTTCTCATGGTTTTATCGGAAATGCTTGCAATCCAATTTATTACATATTAAAAAGGTTTTATTTCCAGAAATAATTCATACCGTTTGTTTCTATCGTTATTCAAGGGATTATCGAAATTGAAATAAAAAATGAAAATTATGAATGAATTGGTAAAATGGGATAAAATAATTATCAGCGGCGTGCCAAAATCATCCAAAAGAGGAAGAAGCTGTTCCAAAAGTGGTGCTAAATAGTTACTACACTTTCGTCAAAAATTGTATTAAAAAACGTATCTCACATCTGTAGTTTATTCTATTTCACAATTATTTTTTTCAAAGTAACTTCTTCAGCACACAAAATTATATTTTGTGTCAAATTGAAAGTATCTTTATATCTAATGGGATTATCATAATTATTATATTTTAGATTATTTTATATATGGAAAGCTAATTGGTTTCAACTCAATCAGTTTCTTTGATTTCCGTTCATAAATTAAAGATTATGCACAAAAGAACTTAATTTTTTTATCTACAATTTTTTTTCCTGGCGAAACATGTAAAATGAGGCCAGCAATATAGGGAGAATCATTTTTGCAACCATTAAATGGCTCGCATATTTTTAATGTAAAATGAATATGTATCTAAATAACCGTAGTTGCACACTCACACTCAATATGGGCCACTGCAAACTTACCACACGGGTTTTTTTATTTTGATGCACAAAAGAAATGCTTCGGACCCGTCAACTTTTGTTTTGAACGGCACATATTTTATGAATGTAGTCATTCCACAAATGTGTACCCCTACACGAGGGTGACCTTCACCTTTAAAATGTTAAATGGAAAGTGGTATTGTGAAATATCTTTTCTAAGTTGTTTTTTTTAGACTGGGTACTTCACGAAATATTATTAAATTGTTGTACGACTAATAAAGGCAGTTATTTATAACTGTTAACTTTTCAATATCTAATAAAGTAAAACTAGTCGTAAATGAATTTGGTGATCTGAACTATTCACCCTTAGTTGAATGAATGAGCAAAACAAGATGATTTTATTTAAATAAAAAAATTGGAAATAAATAGAGTGATAAGTACAAATTAGATTTCATTTAGACTCGTAAAATGTAGGGATATTGCAATCTATTCGTGACTTTATGCAGTATAAAGGATCTCCCAAACCAATCAAATTATTCGCAGCGACAGAAAATAAATAGTGACGAAATCAATCGATCAATTCGCTCCGATACTGTACATGCGAATACTTTTGTAGTCGTTTGCGAAACTTTTATTTATATTCGCGGTATGCACGGTTTTTGTCGTTGTCCCCATTTTATTAAATGTGATTTTAGTATGACATTTAAGAAATTATCAATTTCGTAAAAAATATCCGATTTTTTTCTTATTAAATGTTTTTAAATAAACATAAAATCGTTTTTAGGATAAGAAATACGACACTCCATCCAGTGGCGGCTCGTGATGAAATGAAACGGGTGTTCTGCAAATATTTACTCACCTATTTTTTGAAAGTCAATTCAATCCTGCGATCCTCCATAGAAGCAAACTTGTCTATAACCTTCTAGTTAAAGCCATAAATTTGTGAAATAAATATGTTTTCAATGGAAAGCATCGATAGAGCTTTGAAACGATCCTGGGACATTGAATTTCGAAGTCTTGATTATTTTTAAAGTTGAAAAGCGTCTTTCAGCTTCTGATGTTGACATGGGTGTTGTTGCAACAATTTCTAATTTTTTTTGTTTCCCGAAATGTCGTCTAAATTATTTTGTGTTTAATATTAATTGTCCCTAATAAAGCTAATTCCATTGTATTATAAAGGGTGGTTATGGTTATTTTAAATAAAACCACTGTAAGTCTGATAACTTTTATATTTAAGTTTTCTTTATATTATATGGTCTTAGCACAAGAGCTCATATATAAGTGAATATGAAACGTTGACTCTCTGGTGTTATTGGGAATATGCTTATTCAGTAATTTTATAAACTAAATAATATGCCGCCTGTGAGGCGAGATTTAATTTCAACTAGACTAAACAACTGTTAGAAGTGAATACAATTTTGTTTTATGTTTATATACTTTAATAAACCCAACACCCCCTCAAAATTTTATGAGCTTATATTTGCTGTTATAAAGGGGAGATTATAATCAAAGAAAAGAAGGTCCAACATTCGTTGCAAGGGCCAAGGAAAAAACCCCACAAAAAACTTGACCAGACCATGCTAAGCCATATTTGAATTTTCTTGTTCATCTACCAGTCCTATTTTTTCTCTCAATTCCTTAAACTGAGGTGCTGGTAACGGTTTTGTCAATAGATCAGCCTCCTGAAGACCTGTAGACAAATATTTCAAACAGACAGTATTGTTCTCTATTTGTTCTCTAATAAAATGGTATTTAACATCGATATGTTTAGAACGTTTATGATTAACTGGATTATTTGCCATTGCAATACAACTTTGATTATCTTCATACAAAGTTATTGGTTCCAGCATATCAACATTAATACTACTTAACAATGACTTAATCCATAAAGCCTCTTTGACTGCTTCAAAAACAGCCATGTATTCAGACTCAGTTGATGAAGCAGCAACTGAATTTTGTCGTCGTGTGATCCATGTCACTGTACAATTTTTAAATAATTTAAATAAACATCCTGTTGTACTTCGACGATCTAATTCATTACTTGCCCAATCTGCATCAACATAGCCTGTTAAAATTTGTTCGTAATTATCATTACGTTTATATATTAATTTTATATTAATTGTCCCTTTTACATATCTTAATATCCGCTTTAAGCATAACCACAGTTCTTTATTACATTTATTTTGATATCGACTTAGCAGATTTACTGCAGTACATAGATCAGGCCGAGTACAGAGCATAGCAAACATTAAACAACCTATCAAATTTCGACAAGGTGCATCGTAACTATTTTCTGAATTTAATTCTGAATAGTTTAGTTTCACAGGCAACGGTGTACTGACTGGATTGCAATCACTCATGTTAAATTTACTTAATATTGATTTTAAATACGTAGTTTGATCAAGTGAAATTTCAGAATTTTCTCTTTTTTCTGATTCCCAAAACATAATGTATTTTCTGTAAATCAACCATTTCAAATTGTTTCATTAAAAATTTCTTAAACTCATTCATTGTATTTATATCTCTAGTAACTATGACTAAGTCATCAACATACAAAATTACATAAATGCTTTTCAGGACATGACATCTATTTAAGAAATATAAACAATGATAAGCTGATGAATTTACAAATCCTTTTCAAGCAATATGTTGTTAAAACACTCATACCAGCAGCGTGCTGATTGCTTTAACCCATATAGAGATTTATTTAGTTTACACACTACATTATTTGTTTGGATTGCAAGCCGTCAGGCACCCTCATATAAATATTTTCCTTTAAACTACCATTAAGAAATGCTGTCTTGACATCCATTTGATGGACTAATAATTCATATTGAGTTGCCAAGGCAAGTATGCACCTAAGAGTACTAATACGAGCTACCGGCGCAAATGTTTCATCATAGTCAATTGTTTTTCTTTGGCTAAAACCCCGCGCTACTAAACTAGCTTTATAATTAAACAAATTTCCTTTACTATCGCTTTTATTGTAAATACCCATTTACAATCAACAATATTTATATTATTTGGCTTCTGTACCAGCGTCCATGTTTTATTACGTTCTAATGATTCTAATTCATTTTGTATAGCTTTTTCCCATTTTAATCTAGATGGATTTTTAGCTACATCTTGATAACATTTTGGAATGTCATTTTTAAATATTTGATCACCTACTAAATAATTATATATATCAAAATCATGGTCTTTATACGATACTGTTGGTTTACTTTCCAACCTTTTACTTCTCCTCACATCCGGCTGACTATTTAATTTCCTCAACTTATTAGAAGAGTTCCATGGACTTTCTTTTCACTGCTATTCGAGCTCGTACCTTGTGGATCAGGGACATCCTTTATAGAGGATGTTTGATCTCGGATGCAATTTGCAGGGACAACTTTTCATTAAGCGTTTGCTTGCACCTTTTACTGTCCATTTGGCCCGGTGTGAAATTTTCTACAGATTTATCCTCAGCAGGACCGTCTACTGAAATATTTTCTGCACCTTTTGGTACATATTCATCTGTATTTATATCGCTACTAATTTTGACCATGTTATCAAGTTCTTGTCTTGATATATTGTACGTAATTTCATCAAAAATTACATCACGTGCAACTATGGATTTTCCCGATTCCGGATTAAAAATTGTATACCCATTTGGCACGTAACCTACGAGAATTCCTTTTATTGACTTACTATCAAATTTACCTCTTCTCGTTTTATTGTGTACATATACCGTACAACCAAAAGTTTCAAATAACCTAATTTTGGTTTTATTTTGTGCCACATCTCATACGGTGTCTTATTTAATTTTACCGCTTTTGTTGGTAACGGATTTACCAAATAGGTTGCAGTTAACACTGCTTCGCCCCAGAAGCGTTTATCTAAATTCACACCGTGCACCATTGCACGTGCCTTTTCTACTAAGGTTCGATTCATACGTTCCGCTAGTCCGTTTTGCTGCGGAGTGTATGGCACCGTAAGATGATATGTTATTCCCTTTTGTTTACAGTATTCTTTCATTTCATTCGATAAATACTCTCTACCATTATCACAATATAAATTAACCAATTTTGTGTTAAAATGAGCTTCACTTTTTGTAGTATAATTTTGAAAACAAGTAAAGACTTCTGATTTATTTGCCATCAAATAAGTTACAGTATAATGAGTAAAATCATCGATAAAGTTTACAAAATAATTCTTTCCATCTAATGTAGATGGTGTGATTGGTCCACATACATCAGAATGTACAACAAAAGTGGCCTTTGTATGTACTCTTTATCTTTTAATTTTGCAAAAGGAGACGTGCTTGTTTTCCGCTAATACAAGCTTCGCATAACCAATCAATAGGATTTATATCTTTTAAACAAACATTATCATATGCTAATTTATTTACTTTAAGTTTAGTAAATTTATCTTTGCTTATGTGGCCCAAGCGGTCATGCCACAATTTATTTTTATCAACAATGTTAGCTTCAGCTACGTGGCCCGCAGCCCGTGCTTTCTTGTGCGCATTTTGTACTATTAATTCAATAATATACAAATTATTTATGCGCTTACCTTGAATTATCGCCGTGTCCCCTTTTCTGATCTCCACTTGGCCAGTTTCTGTAAACTTCACCGACATTCCTGCCTCCTGGATGCGCCTCACTGAAATAAGGTTGGCAGGTACACTTTTGCAGTAGAGAACATCCTTCAGCTTGCCGCTATGACCAAGGGATGAGGTGACTTTTATTTGGCCGATATGTGTTGCCTCAATGACAGTTCCTTCCTTCGCCACAGTTATACGAACTGGTTCCAGAAGCTGTTTATATTCGGTGAAAAGACTTACATCATTTATGATGTGTTCTGTCGCACCAGAGTCCAACACAAAACGCCTGGATGTTTCATCATTAAACGAATTTTCGTGACACATCATAAAGGCAAATGGTTCATCAATCACTGCTGTTGAAGCTCCAGCCTCATGATTGTTTCTTTTCTTGTTTTGCCTTTCTTGCATTTTTAAACTTTGTTTATAAAAATGACAATCACGTTTGAAATGATTTTTCGTCCACAATGAAAACATTTTTTGATTTGCTTATTTTTGAACATATATTTATTCTTCTGAATAAATTTGTTCTTTCAATTTTCATTTGCACTAGTGGTCCGCAAATGTAGAGCTTTCATACTTATATCAGTATTATCTCGCTCTAGAAATTCCTCATGTTCCAATAGCATCCCTTTCACAAATGCTAAAGTTATTTTATCGTCAGTCATCGTTTTAATTGCAGCTTTTATTGGCATATAACTTGCTGGCAGCGAATTTAATGTGTACCATACTTTAGTTATTTCACTCACTTCCATGCCACAAGCAGCTAAATCACGAATCATTTCATCAATATCTAACATGTGCCTTTTAATGTTGTACCTGGCTTTAGTTTATAATTAAATAGCCGATCTTGGAGACATAGCTGTGTCGACACTTTTGTGCATGCATAGAGGGTGTCAAATTTTTCCAAAATTTCTCGAGCTGTTGCACGACCTGGTGGCACTTGTGAGATAATAGTGTCATCTAGGTATTCAATTAATGTACCTCTTGCAAATCTTTCCCATTTTATCCACTCCTCACTGACTGGTATTGGCGGATCTTCACTTAGCACTTTACTAGCACCTTCTTGTTCAATAATTTCTTTGAGTCTGAATTTCCACATTAAATAGTTTTCACCATTAAACTGTTTGAGATTGCGTTTTACCACAGTTGATGCACTTGACATATTTATGGCTTACTTTTACTTTTAATATATATATTTATTTTATTTATTCACTATCACACACGATGTCTGGGCCCATAACCTAAAGGGTGGTTATGGTTATTTTAAATAAAACCACTGTAAGTCTGATAACTTTTATATTTAAGTTTTCTTTATATTATATGGTCTTAGCACAAGAGCTCATATATAAGTGAATATGAAACGTTGACTCTCTGGTGTTATTGGGAATATGCTTATTCAGTAATTTTATAAACTAAATAATATGCCGCCTGTGAGGCGAGATTTAATTTCAACTAGACTAAACAACTGTTAGAAGTGAATACAATTTTGTTTTATGTTTATATACTTTAATAAACCCAACATATTATGTAGATGGCTTTTGAAGTTGTCGTGCTTTTTTATTTTTTCAGTTAAGTGCACCAAATCTGTCACCCCTACCTCCGTCCATGCTTTATTACCGCCAAAAAGTAAATAAGGAAACAAAATAACGCATTTTATTTTGTTGCACCCACAAATCCAATTGTTCTTCGAATAAAATAATGTCTATTAAATTGACGTTTATATGCTTTTCCGAGGCTAACACCTGCAGTCTCAATAACAATATCGGGCAATGTTTTTTAAATCAATTTTTCTTCATAAGAGTATTTAAAAAATCGCTTCACATGAACTAAATTATAAACTAAATACATTGTCACTAATATAAATATTAATAATTAGTACAATAAATCACTATACAAATTCACAAAACACCAAAACAGTATTTAAAATCTCAAATTAACACGAAATACGAAATAGGTACGATTTACGCCCGCAATTCTACGAGTAGTACATTCACGGATGTTGCCTTTGCTGCGAAGGATGCAGCTCACTGTCACTGACCGTGTAAATTCGCGCATATGCGAGCGTCAATTGTGGATCGCCGCGGGAGTTGAAGGGGAAGACGGGTGTCCTGAACCGTGCACAGAACTACCTCGTGTGGCCCAGTTCAATGTACCGCGACGCGCTCGCGTAGAGACCCCGATAATTCATCTGGTCTACTACTCAATAGAGAAGGGCGGGCAGAATGCGATTTTAACGAAAGCACGACGGCTCGACACAGCGGACAGCGTCGGCAGGCGTAGGATGCTGTTTAGCTGCACCAATTAACCAAATTATTTTATTAATAAATTTTAGTAATTATTACGCCGCGAAAATATATAAATATATATTTTTTTGGCAGTTCTGCAGCTCTGCAGCACCTATACACCAGCCGCCACTGACTCCATACAAATTTTCCTCATCTAAAAGAATAGTATGTTCTGTAACAAGGATAGAATGAAAAAATTCGATACGCGTGGAAGATAACAAGTTGCGAATGTTCATTGTAATCGAGTAACAGACTATATTTTCTCCACGACCAAAAGTATGAATCAAAAACAATTAAATTAAATCTGAACAAAATAAGTTATTGATTGAGACATGACGCCGCCATTTACGCTTGACGCTAACAGTTTGAAATCCATAGCAATCTAATCGTTTAGTTCAATTACGGAATATTCATTCTGTACCTTATTATACAAGGTGATTTAGAACTCACCTAAAAGAATTTGGTAATAGATGTGTCATGTAATCTCGTATTTTTTTATAAAATCCTTATAATTTGTAAGTAGTATTTTCAACCTTTACATCGCTGGGCCACTGTAGTCTCTAGACAGGCGATTCCGAATATTGAAATACGATAACTTTGTAGACACTAAAGTTTTTGTGACACCATTGTTTACATTAGTTTTTCAAGTGTCAAAAATGGCTTACGTGTATAGTAACAACTCGGAGTTGATGGATATCGTTTTAATTTATTACGCTGTGAAAATGCTTTAGCAGAACGATTTCCCGGTAAACATGTGCCAAATGCAGCTACTTTTACAGTTGTATGCAGTGAGTGCAAGTGTATGACAGCGTGAGGGAAATATCAGTAATGGCCGTGGAGAAAATACTTTTCTCCAACGAGAATTTTCTATACCGTTATGATAAGAAAACTGACGCTTTAGTATAGATAGCCATACCAATTTCTTCACTACAGATGATGCGATATTTAGACGATTCAATATTGCCGCCGCTATGGTTGAGAATAAACCCCGTTAGTTCGGGAAATCCTGTAATCGTGTTATAGGTACATTTATGCATCATTGACAGGCAATTTACATACATAATTTATTACTAAGGCAAAATGGTTATATTAAAGTCATTTTAACGTCGCCGTATTTCTCATCGTAAAATGATCAAATTGGTGGTGTTTTTAGGTACTGGAATCTCGAAAAATAAAACACGTAGAGCAAAAGTAATATCAAAAATAGAATTACTGATATTTTGTTTATCCTCTTTTACTATTTAAACTCTCCTCAAATAATATAATAACTTTTAAAATGCATTTGTATGTCACACATTACTTCGCTATTCTAACCCCACATTTTAACAATTAATTTCACATACTTATAAACACAAGTGAATAATCTTATATGCAAGAACTATGTAAGTATATGTTGTTATAACAATGTTTACATCTATAGTTGAATTTTTAAAAATACGTATTTTGAAAGATTTCATTACCTAAAAATTTGCTGGATAGATCGCTTTCTGACGTTAATATATTGATTTTACTTCGGTACCTTTCAATATTCGCAGTGGCATGAGATAACATTATTGTTATTTGCTGAACTCTATATTATCCTGTTCTTAAATGTCTAAAATTATTTGTATTTGTACAAAACACTATTTCAAGAATATGGCGTCCTTAATAACATTTAGAATACACTTTAAATATCGTATGGTATGTCTTGAATTCTATTAATGAACTGTATACCTGTACTCTTTAGCTCCAACTTAGCAGCATTGCGTCCATAGTTTTTTTGTAGTTACATATTTCAGAAATACCGGTTTCCGGTGTTGTTCAGTATATTAAGGTGCCCGTATCCTCGCCGTAAAATCATTAAATTTGTGGTGTTTTTAGGTACTGAAATCTCGAAAAATAAAACACGTAGAGCAAAAGTAATATCAAAATGGGATTATTGATGTTTTGTTTATCCACTTTTACTATTTAAACTTTCCTCAAATAATGTAATAACTTTTAAAATGCATTTATATGACACACATAATTTCGCTATTCTAACCCCACATTTTAACAATTATTTTCACATACTCATAAACAAAAGTGAACAATCTTATATGCAGAACTATGTAAGTTTATGTTATAACAATATTTACATCTACAGTTGAATTAAAAAAAATACGTATTTTGAAAGATTTTTGTACCTAAAAATTCATTGGATAAATCGCTTTCTGATGTTATATGTTGATTTTACTTTACCTTTGAATATTTGCAGGTGGGATGAAATAACATTCTTGTTATTTGCTAAACTCTATATTATTCAGTTCTTAAATGTCTAAAATTATTTATATTTGTAGAAAACACTATTTCAAGAATACGGCGCCCTTAAGCAATTTGATGATGATGGGAGTTGCAGTCGGTGTATGAATATGAATCATAAAATATGTTGTACAGTCGAATTTAATGTATGCATATTACTGCCGGGTTTTCTCTGTTTGGATTTTATGGTGTCATTAAAATAAAGTATGCAATTCAATCATATTCAATAAGAAGTGGCAACGATAAGGTGTGAGCTCTAAAAATAAATACGCAGTCGATTCTAAATATTAAAACTGCAGAATGACCGAAGCAGAATAGAATTATGAAAAATAGATCGAAAATAATTGCCACATAACAGTGATTTATACTGTTTACAGTAAAACGGAAATATATTTTACGAGGATTAATTTTACAGAATATCAAGTTGTGCTAGGTTAGTTTCAGTGATAGCTCGTGACTTTTTAAACTACATAGTGAGACAAGCAAGCTGGGACTTTTCCAAATACGAGCTACAGATTTAACATTTTTTGGAAACTTTTTTTTAAATTATTATTTAAGTAAATTAGAAAATTCAGTTAAGTAAGAATTTTGTAACTATTAGACGATTTTCCCAAACTTTCAAATCAATTAATTTTTTATTTCTTTTTTAAACGTATCGTCCAGTGCTGCTCTAATATTTTATTTACTTGTCAACTTATCAGTGTTGATTTGCAGTTTAAAAAATACAATGAATTTTTTTATTATGAAATAAGTATTAATAAATCCCCCGACAACTTTTTAAATCGGAATATCCACTTTTGCTAATGTTGGCAAAAGCGTGCTTATTTATGGAATAATTATCGTTAGCATATTCCTTACATTTTTCTGTTGGCTTACATTTTCTGATGGTACTTGACGCCCTGGACTTTGCCATTTCACATTACACAGTTACAGTGCACACATCTGAACCTTTACTAAAACTAATCAGAAACGACAATAAAATTTTACTTACAGTGCACTGAAATTTTAAATATATTAATATATGTATTTATCACGTTGAGCGCCACATGCCCACCGGTGGATATTTTAATTTTTTAACAGAGGACCAAGTGACCACCGGTGGTCATTATTGAATCCCGTTGCCTGGACAACGTGACCACCCGTGGTCACACTACGTTGTTCATTTCCAGCACTACGTGTTTCATTTCGAGACCAAACTATTAAGTCCAAGTAAAATAAGTTTACATCCTGGGACCAAACTTAATATTTCTCAATGCTAAATATATGTAAAACGTTCCCACCGGTGAGCACACGGTCTCGATACGCACGTATAGGCCCTTAAAATTACGGCACTCATATTCAGGACACCCTGTATATTAGACTGTCTTTGTTGCACTCTCATAGAAACGAGAGATGAGGCATGCCCCTGAAGGGCCTCTCTTCCATGCTCTCCATCTTTTTATCATTGATATGACGCATGCCTCAGATGCGTTCAAAACTTCAAAAGTGCCACAAGGTGCCATTATGTTTTATAAAGAGTGGTAATAATGTTGCTTACAATATTCATAACTGCCTTAGAATTTTTTAAATTATGAAATACGTCGACCTATATTTTTAAAAAAGCGTTGCTTGACAAGAAAAATATTTTTCCAAGTTTTACGTTTGGGCTGTAACACCATCGCAGATTTGTTTAAATTGTTCCCCCTTGGCTTAATGAAAATATATGCCTTGCAGTTTTTCAAGCATACAACGGTACTCAATATTATAGGTTTTCTATTTATCGTTTTTAAGATAAAGACGTCTTTCAGTTTTCAATTTTTAAATAGAATCAGTGGCGGCTGGTGTATAGGTGCTGCAGAGCTGCAGAACTGCCAAAAAAATGAGATATTTATATATTTTCGCGGCGTAATAATTACTAAAATTTATTAATAAAATAATTTGGTTAATGAGAAATACGGCGACGTTAAAATGACTTTAATATAACCATTTTGCCTTAGTAATAAATTATGTATGTAAATTGCCTGTCAATGATGCATAAATGTACCTATAACACGATTACAGGATTTCCCGAACTAACGGGGTTTATTCTCAACCATAGCGGCGGCAATATTGAATCGTCTAAATATCGCATCATCTGTAGTGAAGAAATTGGTTTGGCTATCTATACTAAAGCGTCAGTTTTCTTATCATAACGGTATAGAAAATTCTCGTTGGAGAAAAGTATTTTCTCCACGGCCATTACTGATATTTCCCTCACGCTGTCATACACTTGCACTCACTGCATACAACTGTAAAAGTAGCTGCATTTGGCACATGTTTACCGGGAAATCGTTCTGCTAAAGCATTTTCACAGCGTAATAAATTAAAACGATATCCATCAATTCCGAGTTGTTACTATACACGTAAGCCATTTTTGACATTTGAAAAACTAATGTAAACATCGGCGTCACAAAAACTTTAGTGCCTACAAAAAGTTATCGTATTTCAATATTCGGAATCGCCTGTCTAGAGACTACAGTGGCCCAGCGATGTAAAGGTTGAAAATACTACTTACAAATTATAAGGATTTTATAAAAAAAAATACGAGATTACATGACACATCTATTACCAAATTCTTTTAGGTGAGTTCTAAATCACCTTGTATAATAAGGTACAGAATGAATATTCCGTAATTGAACTAAACGATTAGATTGCTATGGATTTCAAACTGTTAGCGTCAAGCGTAAATGGCGGTGTCATGTCTCAATCAATAACTTATTTTGTTCAGATTTAATTTAATTGTTTTTGATTCATACTTTTGGTCGTGGAGAAAATATAGTTTGTTACTCGATTACAATAAACGTTCGAAATTTGTTATCTTCCACGCATATCGAATTTTTTCATTCTATCCTTGTTACGGAACATACCAACCATTCTTTTAGATGAGGAAAATTTGTATGGAGTCAGTGGCGGCTGGTGTATAGGTGCTGCAGAGCTGCAGAACTGCCAAAAAAATTAAATATTTATATATTTTCGCGGCGTAATAATTACTAAAATTTATTAATAATATAATTTGATTAATTAGTGCAGTTAAACAGCATCCTACGCCTGCCGACGCTGTCCGCTGTGTCGAGCCGTCGTGCTTTCGTTAAAATCGCATTCTGCCCGCCCTTCTCTATTGAGTAGTAGACCAGATGAATTATCGGGGTCTCTACGCGAGCGCGTCGCGGTACATTGAACTGGGCCACACGAGGTAGTTCTGTGCACGGTTCAGGACACCCGTCTTCCCTTCAACTCCCGCGGCGATCCACAATTGACGCTCGCATATGCACGAATTTACACGGTCAGAGTCAGAGAGCTGCATTCTTCGCAGCAAAGGCAACATTAGTGAATGTACTACTCATAGAATTGCGGGCGTAAATCGTACCTATTTCGTATTTCGTGTTAATTTGAGATTTTAAATACTGTTTTGGTGTTTTGTGAATTTGTATAGTGATTTATTGTACTAATTATTAATATTTATAATTAGTGAGAATGGATTTAGTTTATAATTAGTTCATGTGAAGCGATTTTTAAATACTCTTATGAAGAAAATTGATTTAAAAATGGCCGATATTGTTATTGAGACTGCAGGTGTTAGCTTCGGAAAAGCATATAAACGTCAATTTAATAGAGACATTATTTTATTCGAAGAACAATTGGATTTGTGGGTGCAACAAAATAAAATGCGTTATTTTGTTTTCCATGTTTACTTTTTGGCGGTGATAAAGCATTGACGGAGGTAGGGGTGACAGATTTGGTGCACTTAACTGAAAAAATAAAAAAGCACGACAACTTCAAAAGCCATCTATATAAATACAATGGATTAGCTTTATTAGGGACAACTAATATTAAACACAAAATAATTTAGACGAAACATTTCGGAAAACAAAAAAAAAAATTAGAAATTGTTGCAACAACACCCATGTCAACATCAGAAGCTGAAAGACGCTTTTCAACTTAAAATAATCAAGACTTCGAAATTCAATGTCCCAGGATCGTTTGAAAGCTCTATCGATGCTTTCCATTGAAAACATATTTATTTCACAAATTGATGGCTTCAACGAGAAGGTTATAGACAAGTTTGCTTCTATGGATCGCAGGATTGAATTGACTTTCCAAAAATAGGTGAGTAAATATTTGCAGAACACCCGTTTCATTTCATCTCGAGCCGCCACTGAATAGAATAGGTACAGTTTCAAACTAGATTAAATTTAGTACCTATATCTAAAATTTAATAAATAATTCCATAAACTTTTGCTCTCTAAAAATGAAAATAATCTTTTCTTATCAATAGCACTAAGGCACAAGTTTATAAGACTTTATAATGCAAATATTGCAAATATCAGCAGTGTTTATAAAAGTGTAATTAATCAACTTGGGCTTTCAAGAATTGATAAGAAATGGGGGGATCAATATCAGATAGAGTATATTTTTAATATCATCATGAACAAAAATTTCAAACGCTCTTATTGATTACAGGCTTAGCCAGGATATTTCTAGTAATTTTTTAGATAACAGTATTTGTATTGCAATTTGAGACATCCTGTTTTATATAATGCCAGCATAAGCTTGTAAACTATTATTTCAGGGCGCCGTATTTCTCGCTGTAAAATGATCAAATTTGTAGTGTTTTTTAGGTAGGTACAGAAGATTTAAATTCTCTTTGTAACTGTTTAATATTATAACAATATTTACATCTACAGTTAAATTTAAAAAATACGTATTTTGAAAGATTTATATATCTACAAATTTGTCCTACACAATCAGAAATTAAAGTTCATTTAACGAGATTCCAAAACGGCCGAAACATAGAAAATTTGTGATAGGGGTGTAGCTCACAAGTATTTCATAACTCAAAACAATCACCACCGTTTTTCCTAACCTCGAAAACGTGGGGGGTGAGGGTAATGTCCGATCAAAAATTCTACAAACTTGCCATGTTCACCTCATTAAGCAGATAAATTCGTTTCTTTATTATTATTGTAAACCTGAGAGAACATTTCAACTTTCCAAATCTCTATATAAAAATGTACATGTTTTTCCACATCATGCCGTCACAAGCTCACATATGATTATTTTGTTAAGCTTGTGTATACAGCGTGCCTTGGGCGATTAGGGCACATGTGTGGTGGTCGCAAAAATGCCTTAATATTTTGAATGAAATAGTAGAATTTTTATTGGAACGCATTTTGTGTAGCAGCATGTACAGTGTATAAAGTTGAATGATCTTTGAAGGTCAGAGGTTCATCCTTAGGCAGAAGCGTGCGTGGAGTATTTTGGAAACGGTTACAAGCAATTGGTAAATAAATTTATGGACATTTTTTGTTTTAATACAACTCCAATAACTTAGATACATTTGTTTTATATCAATTAATACACTTCCTAACGTCTGAGGTTAAAAAGCTCCTGTAAATAGTCTACACCGACGTTAATGTACCGAAATTTGAAATATCAAACTGAGTAAAACCTTGTCCTCGTGGAGGCAAAATTCGCGAAAATTCGCACAATTATTTAATGGCGGGAAAAGTCTCAACTTATGCATTTTGCCAACTGTAGTATTTCTATAATTTTCATCATAAAACTGTCGTTGACTGTCACGGTAGATTGTCAGAAGCTCAAATTAAACTTACTAATCCCACATAATGATGAAAATAACCATAATATTCCGGTTTTGCACAATTCGCGAAAAGTTGGCACTTTCCCGCCATTAACATTTTAAATCAAAATCTGTAAAATTCGCCAGAAAAAATTTGAGGTGATGAAAAATAACATTTAACCTTGAAATAACGTAAATGTTATTATGACCAAAATGGGATAGATACTTGGACTGAATGTCACTTACAAAAATCTCATAAATCCAGTATAAGATTCACCTACTTCACTGATGAATCTTATAAATTCCAACGTTTGCGGAACGTCCAAAATATTTTGTTCGCATTTCGACTTGTTTAAATAATTACTCGTTTAATTTCACCCTTCCCCGCTATTCTGCATAAGCAATTAAGAAATTAATTTATTTATGTTATGTAAAAACTAAAATTATCATACATTATCTATAAACGTAAATACTCCAGTGCATTGCTTATTCATATTAAAATTTGTTTGCTATATTACTGTTAAAGTAATATATAGTTTACATTTAAGAATGTACTACTTATACGTAAATATTCGTAGAAAATTGTGCTATATCCAAACAAAATTTAATTCATTTTGTATAGAATACCTAAATTTAAAATTAAACTAAAAAGTAAAATTACACTTGAAAGCTGAAAGATTTACATATCATGAATGAACAGGACTGACTGCTTAAGTTATTGTAATTTATCTGAATCCTTGCAGTGAGAGCTTGTTTTACATTTAAAATGAAAACACCTTACCTTAATTCTTTATTTATACCTAAGGGTAGTAGGTGAAGGTCCACGATCAGATATTTCAAGGCATTATATGTGATTTGAAATTCGCCTTCTAAAAGAATGACTGTGTTGCGTTGTTCACCCTGTGTTTTGCATCTTAACGAGATATTTTCTATTATTTTATATTTTATGAGGTAAAATTTAATATGCATTTTCAAATTTCTCATTTAATTACGAAAATGGTAATGGTGTAATGTGTATCTACGAGCTTTCAACTAGGTAGTCATTTTTGCTTTACTTTTAATTAATTTTGCTTTCGTGTTTTGCTCAATGCAAAAAGAGAAGATACATACGTAAAAGAACTCCGGTCAAAATTAAAGTGTCAGCTATTATTTTTTATCCTTTTCTACACCCACCACGTGGTAAGTTACTTGACAAATTCCTCTGCAAAATTAATGGACATAAATTTATCGGCACATTACATAATGGTGTAATTTTATTTATATAGGATAATTTATAGCATGTGTAAGAAGATTAAAGCTTGGTGATATAAAAAGTAAAAATATTTTAGGCGAATAATAATTCCATAGCGTAGATAAGAGAGATTTTCCAGATTTGCTCTCTAAATTTTATATCAGTTTGAATTATGTGGTGGCATTTCAGTTGTTTAACGTAAACGTGCGTGAATTAAAATACCAAAAGAAAATAATTCTTCAGATTGCAAGGAAGCGTTTTTAACGATATTTTACCAGACACGCCTTTACCTCCCGAACCATTTATAAATAAATGATGTATTTACTTGATTAGAAGTCGCACTATTATGATAAGCATTTTAATATCATAAATAAAGTTATTTACTGCTTTAATCCCAATGAAAGGAGCACTGTTGACAAATTGCATAACTTACTGAAGAATCAAAACATTGGTGATTACATATGTTATGATTGTTTAGTGACTGCAATAAAAAATGATAGCACATAAACTGTTGTTAAGTGGACAATCTCGCATACCAGACGATGCAGACATCCACTCAATACTACCATAAAAGAAAAAATGCAAAGCATATTGATGTGAAAAACCCATATATATTTTGAAAAACATGGAAAATTCAAACTGCCAATGACAGGAGTTACCACAAAATATAATAATAATAATAATGACCTCGGTCAGTGGTCGCGCGGTTTAAGGCGTTAGTACTTGAATCGAGGTGACTAGACGGAGTTGGTTCGAGCCCAGCTGCCGGTAGACCGTATATAAGCTATATTCATGGAGAGGATTGGCACCCTCTCTGTGGGTATGGTAGGGTGGAATAATGTTAGCTTGGGTCAATGTGAGAGATTGATGCCGGTTGATATTTGACCACCCCCCTAATTAATGAGGTTTTCCTCATTCCTGCACTGAATAGTGTTTAGGGCCTACCAACGTAAGTCGTTCCTGGGCGCAAATGCGGCCTGCTTAATAATAATATGCCGCCCCCTCCCGCACAAGTCTCCGACTTCTGGGCTAATCCCTGTGATTAGAATGAGGGGTAGAGATATTATTATATTATAATGACCTTTACTGACAAAAAATAAAACATTTTTAGAAAACATAAAATGTATACAATCTACAGGGTGATTCAGTCATAATGTCATTAATTTTAATCACGTACTCGGAAAGCCTAATAAATACAGAAAATCGAAAAAAAAATTTCACGACCTTTCAAAAAATAAACAAATCACCTTAAAATACGACGCTCCTGGTACGCTACATATTTTCTTATGACGCGTACGAGTATTGAAGCTTAGCAGCGTTGCCAAAACCGCATGCATTTTTAAGGTATTCATTAAGGCTTACGGTGAGCGCTCGATCCAAAGGTATATAGTTTTCGCTCAGTAACTCCTTAACGAAAAATGATAAAAATATGTGGTTTTTTTAATAGACTACAAATATTATTTTACGTCGACGCCGTGTTGAAAATATGCAAAATTCATTTAAAAAAAAAATAATTTCACACTTCTTCAAAATTTCAAAACACAGCGTTGACGTAAAATAATATTTATAGTCTATTAAAAAAAAACATATTTTTATCAATATCCGTTAAGGAGTTACTGAGCGAAAACTATGGGTTTGTTCCAACACAGCAAGGATCGATTCCGAACCGTCGAAAATTAGTCAGTCAGTTCAGTTGTTAATGTACTCTCGGCGAATGCGATGTAAGACGGTGTTGGTCAAACATTTCTCACGGTTCTGAACCAGTTCTCGACAGTTGTTGGAACAGACCTTATATATCGTTTGATAGAGCGCTCACCGTAAGCCCTAAGCGTTTTGTCAAGATCTGACAAATTCATTCATCTTCACTCGTAATGCAAGTACAAAAGCTCCGCAAAATTTTATACAGTAAATAATTTTGGACAAAACATTAGGAACATACCTTGTTTGTCACCTTTTCATTATGTTCTTGAAAGCAGATCAAGTTGAGCTCGTACGTTGATATTTCCAAATAATCCAAATCGCATTTAATTATGAATCAGAATCAAATCTCATGATCAGTAAGTACCGAATAACACAGACGCCCACGGATAACACAGATGCACATGACTATTAAAATGTCTTTTATAAATTTTTCCACGGCTCTGTTCAGCAGAAGACAACCGCGGTCTTTCACCACTTTACTCAACTTCAATAGGCGAATAGCAAATTTTATTACACTGGCGACACAAACACGAATTTCAACAAACCTCCACCACGCTAAATCGTGAAGATGTAACTGGTAGATAATGGATGTGGAATGTGGATGAGGGAGAGGCGATGTCGGGGGACGCCTGTATAGGACCCGAACGATGTTCGAGTTATTCCGTCGGTAACGTATTAAATGGGAATTTGAACTGGTGCGAATGTCGGGCTGATTACTGCGTTTGACATTTATTATAAAATTCTTATAATTTCCTATTGATTACACCGGGTGTTTATAAAAATGCAAATTTAATTATTGTTTGTTTCTGTTATTATTTAGCGGTTCTGCAGCTCTGCAGTGCTTGTCATTGAGTAGACATTAAAAACAAGGTTATTGACTTAAATACGGTAGGTCAAGACTCGGATTGCGTGATTGTTGATCCCTGAATAGGTATGTCTCAGATTGTTTTTTTGTTCATAGCACCGTATTTTTTTAATACTGTCTGTATTTAAGAGGCCTCTTTAGGTATCTTAAGACTAGTTGCAAAATAACTCCAGTAATAATAATCCGATTTTGATGCGGCTTGAACCAGTTTTCTTAGAAAAAAATCTAGTTTCTTGGATGCCCTAAACCATATTTTTGGACATGAGTAAACTAAGGAAACAAAATAAATGGGCATCCTAGAAGCGGCAAATTATTTTACTAATTGATACACACTTTGTTTCTGAAAATAATTGATAATAACTGTAAATTTGGAACTAAGAAAGTGCATTTTAAGTTAACGCCTGCTAAAGGAGCCACTTACGTTGAAATAGTATCATGCGATGAAATACGAGGTAGGCAAAAACAGAAGATGTAAGGGAAGTCGAACGGTTGCAATGCGCTTAGTGGTAGTTAACTTGCATCTAGCGTTGCCCCTTAAATACCAAAAACGTTTCAGCCTCTCTTAATAATTTAACCTAGTCAGTATTGGATTTTATTTCACTATTTATGTAATTAAATATGAATGATTTGTTTCGATACGTTGGAGTTTTATAATTTCAATATTTTTTGTTAAAATTTAATATATTAATTGCATGCTTTTAAAAAATAATGTATAGAATTAATTACAGTAACTATACACTACGGGACTGCACACTACTATAGGAAAATATTTATATTTGGCAACGTCGCTTCAGGCCGACGCGCGACACCGAGTTGATTTGCCGCCAGCGGTCAGCGACAATCTGATAAGGGGATTTAACACCAAATAGGCGCAGTCTAATAGAATTGCCGTTCAAACTTTACCCTCTAAAGCCACTCCAGCAAAGGAAAAGAAAGCAAAATACTACTAATATACATACAGTCTAAGAATTTCTCAAAATATAAAATATTATTTGTCGTCAGTAGATGATGGCTTTGAAATGTCTCCAGAAAAGTGATATATTTTATGATTACTCCAGTATTAGTATTAATAATTACATGTTACGTCCGTGCACATCTTAATATTTACATTAATCAATTGAGTCTGGTTTTGTTAAGTGCGTCTATAATAAATTATCACCTACATTTCTAATAGTAATAGAAATTGTTACATGACACTTCATCTGACTTCAAAATGTACTTATAAATACATCATAATCCGAATGTTCAAAAATTAATAATTAAAATGTATAGTTTTTTTAAAGAAAAATAAGAATAAGCCTCGTGTGGAAATGCTCAAACAATTCTTATTATTTGCCAATCTATTATGATAAAATAGAAGCTGAAATTTGTGGTTGTTCTGCGAAATTTGTGGCTAAAAGGGACGCTTTGTGGTTAAATTACATAAAACGTTTCTCACCTTTTCCTCTTTATATTTAAGGTTCTGTTAATCTTAATAAACAAGCCAGTATTAAGTTCTGCAGCAAGCAAAGACATTTCTCAGTTTAAATTTACTAATTACGGATTTTGTCAACATATCAAAATATGAAACGAAATATTTATTTTTATAAATAATGAGATTAGCTCGAGAATTGTTTGAATGAAATTTTAATGCTAAATACATTATTTTGTGTAAACAGTTGATAAATAGTTATGCAATATGCAAGTATACGTAAATGTCATTTAATATGGTTTATAATCTTGCATATTGTAGTCATTTGTATATACCGTTATTTAACTTTTTGAAATCAAAATGTCAATCCATTGCAAACTATTACTATTACATAGTGTTAGTCAATTTAAAAAAAAAATGGTAAAACCTTTTTTTGTGGAAGGTTTAAAAATAAAATAACCCCATAGAGGATTAACATTCACTCCTTGAAATTAGCTGTTAAAACAACACTCCATGCAGGACAGTAAATAAAGTATGCTTCAGAACCTCATTCAAAACTAGCCTTTTAACTCCTCAGGAACTTTATCCTCTGGGATCAAGTGACGCCGTAATTTCACTTCTGTTAAATTTTTAATATGTCTCATTCAAAGGAATTTGTAATTGTAGCAGGGCTTTTTCCGTTAACTTCAAAAGAATTTATTTTGAACACGGTACAAAGAATTTGAAATATTTTTTTGTTCCGAGAAGTAATTGGTTACAAGTTTACAGTATTTTTCTGATAATGACATTATTCGCTACATCTGCATAGAAATACATAAAACTTAACAATGATATTCCATTAAAGTTGGTCGTAACTGTTCCGATTTTTGCACATAGAATATTTTTTAAATGGCTCCAGATAAAATCAGTTAAACCACATGACCTTGAGGGCCTTCTGACAGGATCTATATCCGAAATTATGGTTTCTTCGAAATTTTGTTGAAGATAATCACTTTACTATTCTTGAATTTTAGGAAGTTGTGTGTTATGAGTATTTAAGAAATTTATAATATTTATTTTCAGTTTCAGTTTTCTTTATTTCTACTAGTGCTAGTACATTAGCTTCTATCGTTTCACCAATAATATGATTTTCCTCGGATAATTGTTGGGTTCTCTTCGAAATTGATCGTCAAAGTCGTTTAAAATAATTTTTCGCATTACCTCTCAGCATGCATTTTAAAATGAACGGAAGGACGGAAAAACAAAAAATATTTTTTCTATACCCAACTATCTTCTCATAAATTTATTAAATTAGTCTTAACTGAAGCTTCTCCCTACCTGATTTTAAATTTTTGGTCATGCAACCAGTACAACTTGTGGACAGTACGAGTTCATAAAATTGGTTCCATGGCGGGCACGCCCGACTGTTTATATTTTTGATATTTGCCTCTAATGCCAGTGGTGCGAATGTTCCTCATTCTATATTGTACTTATTAAGTACACAATTTTTTCTAAGGCGTTTATAAATACTTTTCTATGTAACGATCAATTTCTGACCTGCGGGTTTGTCTGTTGGTTAGTACCACAATTATAAAATTTAGTCAGGCAGGGTTGATTAATTAAAATACGAAGTGGTTGATCGGTGAATATCAATTATTAATTATTTGTTAGATAAAATATGAGTACTTTAACACTCAACGTTAAACTAATTTATATTTATGGTACGAACCAAAATAATGTATATTTTAAGCCTTAGTTATCCATTATTGCTAATACTGATTACATTTAATGCTATCCAATTTTGTACAAAAATAAATACATTTAATAATAATTTGTCTATTTTCAGCAATTTTCGAATCCATCTAAAAATGCAATCTTAAATTTTTTATGTATTTTTAAACAGAGGTGTGCGTGTTACTTTTTTTACAAATAATCGGTAATATACTCGTATAATATGACGAATATCTCTACAGATTTGTTGAAAGCGTTGATAGACTTTAATCATAGGTTATTACTTCATAAATTGGCTTGTTTCGATTTAACAACTGACTACAATTTTTCATGACCTAAATCGCATTCTTAATGTTTGTTATCGTGGTTATAATTCTGTTGATATGCGACATCAGGAATTCCGCAAGGATCAGTTCTTGGACCACTCTTATTTGTTTTATTTATCAACGATGCTTGCAAGGAAATTCAATTTAAAACTTTGCTATATGCTGATGTTCTATTAATTTTATGCTTCTATTAATTCGCTAGAAGACTGCGGTTTGCTACAAGATCTTTTTAAAATCAATTTATGGTGTGAACAATAATAGATTACCACTTCATGTAAGTAAATGTCGTGTTATGGAGTTTTACTATTAGGATCAATGCAATCAGTTTTCCTTATAATAGGCGCAGGGTAGACAATTTAAAGATCTTGGAGTTATTTTTGATTCCAAACTAACTTTCGTTCCTCATATAAATTTTATAGTTTCAAACGCTTATAAGAATCTTGGTTTCATTTTTAGAAATTCTAAAATGTTTAAAAATCTTCAACTATTTCGATTCTGTTTAATTCTTCAGGCCGAAATTAGATAATGTCTCTGTCATCTGGAGTCCACATTATGATAATTATGTTTTAAAACTGATGGAATCTATCCAACTAGAGGTATCCCTCGGTTAGAGCCGTTAAATAGATGTAATTTGAATAATTTAACTGAAGAGAGAACATATTTTTCCATATCAAATGTTATGACGCTTTACCATTTTTTTAGCAAATGATTTACCAGCAGCCCAAATGAAAATGAAATCAACATTTAAATAACAGAAATACTAGAGAGGTAACCACTCATGGAAATTTTGTCACAAATGTTGCGAAATTACAAGAAATCGTGGGAAATCACGCAAAATTCCGCGTCATCTGGAGGCAAATTTTCCCGTAAAGACTGACAATACTGTCACCATTAGTCATTAGAGAGTTATTGAACGTGTCATAAGGTTAACCTGTATTTAAGTTTACCTTATATTGACATCTAAGCATGCGCATATGTGCTTTAAGGCAGCAATAATAAGGATAGTGCTCGACCATATTTATGCATGATTAAGGTAATTTTGAGCAATCCCTTATTTGATAGATCGGGTCGTTCGGCCGTAATCGGTCATACCCGTCCTAACCTAAAGTAAAAATAAAACGTTTTTCGTTTTTTTAAATAAGTCCTGTCGCATGATTCAAGAAAAATGAAATAAAGATAAGTAAGTATTAAAGGGATTTCCAATAACTCCAATAACATGGTGTATGATCGATGATTTGTTTCGAAGTATTGTCTTCAAAGTTTAATGTTTAATTTTATTTTTACACTTCGACGTTAAATTTTGCATTAGTGCCTCCATCCACTAGTTAGTCTAAAAGTTTGTAAACATTAAAATCAGACTCCCTGTATCTGGAGGGGCGGGGGAGGCCGAGGGTTAACTCAAGAGTTTACCTCGGCGCTTCACATTGTGCAAAACTTAGAACAAAAAAATTGTTATTTCTAAGAAGCTGTTAATTTTACATTTTTTTGTAGATCTGAGAATTTCAGTCAATGTGTTTATCGTATTTTTCTTGTTGTACAAGATGTGACTAGGATCGTGCAAAAAAAACAGTTTTTTGACCAAGAATATCACAATTCTCAACAATCATAAAAAGATTATTTTTTGTTCATACATCGGAATGTTTTTAAAATTTTTTAGTTATCTCTCGTCTGTTGATTTAAATTAAGTTACTAGACCAACATTTTATAGCTCGTTTTATAGTTTCCGAGACACAGGGTGTTAAACTTACAATTTTATTTTATTTTAGTTTTTCCTTGGTAACTTAATTATAAATTGTAGTAAGTAAATACATTAAACTTGGTACAGAGGAATTTTCTGGCATGAGAAATAAAAGTCCGCGGATTTGCTGTCAGTTATAGGAGGCGCCAGCTTCAGTACCTCACATACATATAAATCGTCAAAACTGTTTTGTGCCTGTACATCCAGTACAGACTGGCTCTAAAAGATCTGGACTAAATGATCTATCCCAATTTACCTTTATTTTTATGTAAACATAAAATTCTATAAAAAAACACATGTTCGACATTTTTTTAAGAAGAAAAAAAAACGTCAAAGAATAAAAATGATTGATTTAAAAAATCAGGGCACCAGTGAACAAAAAATATTTGAAGATTTAAATGCATATGAAGTACTGTAGGTGCGCCCTCTAAAATTGGCAGCAAATTCAAGGCCATATTACAATTTCTCATCCAAGAAAACTTACCACTACCAAGTTTTATGTATTTGCTACAATTTATAATAAAGTTATTAAGAAAAAATTTCAACACCCTGTATCTCGGAAATTATAACATTTTGGTAACCTGATTTAGACCATCATATTTTGGCTCCTGTATGAGTATGAGTATAGTAATTTTCGAGGTAATTTTTGTCAAAAGTGAAATCCATGGAAATTCCTTGAAATTGCCCGGAATTCCGCGAAATCTTTTGGAAATCCCTATTTTGCGAAATCTTGTTACAATTTTAAACCCAGTGGTTACCCCGTCGCAGAAATATAAATGACTTTTTCCGAAATCAAGAGATATTTGTTTTGGCAGGATCAATTCAATTGGATTTAGTCCACACAATTTATAAGGGACCGCTTAATACATTGCTCTACAGAAGTTAGAATTCTAAAACATGTTCCTTCTGTGCCATCCTAGGTAGCCTAGGTTTTCCAGCATGTGTGCTATAATTTGCTTTTAGATTTCTCGAATCGTTCCAAAGAGGTGAATAAACCTTCGCACTGCTAAACATTCAATTACTAGGATATATGTAACTGGTTATTATATACACATTTTAGTTATTTAAATTGGTAAAATAGATTAATTAATTGATGTAAAATTGTTCAACTGTTCCGTACGTAATATTCAACTGGAAGTATATACTTTAATCACTGAATGAACGAATATATCTGATGGTGTGAAGCAGACCTATAGAAGAATGTAAAATTAGCTGTGATGCGTGCAGCATAAGGGAATAGAACGCAGAACCAGTTTTGTAAGTATGAGGAAGGAGAAAAATTATGTTAGCTACCTGTTAACCTGTTACCGTTTAGACGTCTCATTGACCCTTATTTGTAAAACTTTATTATCTACCCACTGATCCTATTTTCTAATTTAATTCATATTAACCTTGTAATAGGGTGTTCACCCCTATGTCGGCAAAACTAGTATCGACCGTACAGCCAGACGGAACCTTATCGAAGGGGTACCCCTGATCTGAAATTAATATCATTTATAAATGTACCTAAATACTTAATTTATTTTATGAACTGTTTATTAAAATATTGCTTTCGTGAATAATGGGAAAATGTACATGAATAAAAGTTGTTTTTTTTTGTAGTTGTGACAGGAGTTGAATAATGAGATTTACACTTTAGTAGCAATTATGCCTGATAACTATAAAAGACTATTATTTAATTTTAACAATTGTTTTCATAGCTTACTTCGTCTACAAATATTCCATGGCAGCTTCGATATTCAATTGTGTATTTTGAAACTTTAAACGCCCATATCGTGTAAAGTTTTAAAACAGTACCTGATTTTTGCCACAGTTCCTACCTGTTAGAAAAAAGGTGCATAATTCCATGTAAAATAAATATCCAATCAAACACAGTGTTACATTGTAAAATATACAACTTTGGTCTTTAATGAAGGAATAATGGGATAACATGATATACATATTAAGTGAAAGAAAAATATTTTAAGAATTTACGCTGAGTCGACTCCAAAGTAAAATATTGACTTGCATAAGTACGGTACCAGATCAATGACCCATACTCCAGCTTAGTACGCACCAGTGGGAAATACAGTGTTTTTAATGATGTTGATGTTGATTTGTGAACCATTTACAGTTTCTAATAATGGTGGCAAGAACCTTTCAGATGATCCTGATATAGCATTAATATATTTTGAAATATGTACACGGTGTCTTTAAACTATAATTCTCATATTTATCTACGCACTCGTACAACACCGTATGAATCAAATTACATCGGATCAGGATAAATTATATGCCGATTTGGTTTCCGATATGCACTGCACTGCCTAAATTAAACATATTCAAGCTACTTGAATATTGTACTCCTAGAATGATCCACTGGAAGCGTAACTTAATCTTGTGTTATTGTTGGAACATGTCATGTTTTATAAGGGACTGTAAAATTAACCAGCATATAGCACCAAATAATTCTTCATATCCAGAATTCAATTTTATTTCAATTCACAATCAGCTAAATCTTTATTGCGCAATAAAATGTTAATATAAAAAATCATAAATAACTCACTTATTTTACTTTCTGTGCTGTGCTGGAGCCCCCAATACACTAGTAACATATCTACAAGCCATATTATCAATACACGTGTACGTGTAACACAAAATAATACCTATAAAATAACAAAAATAATAACAATACCAAGATTCGTTTACGTACGTGTTACGTTGTTATCTAAAGGATCTTTAAGTTAGGATTATAAAGGAAGCGTGACATTCAACAAAAATTGCACGGACAACTTATCGCATGTCGTTTATTGATGACGTATTGTGAGATAGTTCTCTGATTTATTAGGGTAGGTTAGGGTTATACAGAGTCAGCATCAAAATTTGCAATAATTTTAAATGCGGTTATTAAAAAACATTTATTAGGGCAATATTTTGTAAAATGATTTATTTTAATGCCTACTGTCAACAGTTACAATTAGTACTTCATATTCAAAATCACCCTGTATAGGCGCGCTCATATTCACTCATGTGAAAGCTCTTTTAATAAATTCAAAGATTATGTCGAAAATTTATAGATGTAATTTGTCGCAACTTTTATAGACATTAATTTGGAATCAAGCAGCAGATGATTAGTGGAATTTCCAATTATAACGGTTTAAATGTATTCGATACCACTTTAAGCTTAAAATTTCTTCTAGAGATAAAATCGATTCATTTTTAATAATCTCAAATCGAAAATGCCTTACTTAGTTTTTTGATTAACTTCAATCAATAAATTAGATAAATAATTCGAATAACATATTAGTTTGGTGGCTGTTTATTGAAAGTGTTTTTTTATTTGTAAAATAGACATTTGATGAAATATTAACAAATGTTTTTTTTTTAATTGCCAATTTTGACCGCATCGTTTGGTATTATTTTTGTAAACAAGACGTTTTCGCAAAAACGCATTTAAAGTGTAGAAATATAAGATTGTTTTCAATTATTAAAAAGTAGTATTATCACAGGTATTATGTAGTTTCATTCGAAAACTATAATACTATGTTTTTTAATTAAAACTGATTTGTTTTACAATAAAATATATCAACTAGAGAAAGAATAGGTTATGCGCTTATGAAGTTATACTTACAATTTTACAGTTGATATTAAGAACGTTGGATGCATTTCCTAAATAACTTTATTACATGCGCTGTTGCCCGTATCAGTGGTTGTGACAATATTTTAAAACTGTTATGTATGCTTGCAATTTGAATCCTGCTATTACTAAAAAAACCGTTTATATCAATCATTTTGAGGAAGAAATATTGTTTTTAAATTTCATGAGACTACAGAAGTCCATTGAAAAGGCGCCTCCATAATGTGTTGAAAATTAACAGTTTTTATTATTTTGGTTAAATTCAAATTTTACATTGTCAAATTATCACTCATTCTTTAAGGCTTACGGTGAGCGCTCTATCAAACGATATTAACATCTGTTCCAAAAACCGTCGAGAACTGTTCAGTACCGTGAGAAATGTTTGACCAACACCGTCTTACGTCGCATTCGCCGAGAGTACATTAAGAACTAAACTGTCTGACTAATTCTGGACGGTTCGGAATCGATTCTTGCTGTGTTGGAACAAACCCATAGTTTTCACTCAGTAACTCCTTAACGGATAATGATAAAAATATGCGGTTTTTTTTAATAGACTTCAAATATTATTTTACGTCGGCGCTGTGTTTTGAAATTTTGAAAAAGTGTAAAATAAATTTTTTTAAAATGAATTTTGCATATTTTCAAAATTTCAAAACACAGCGCCGACGTAAAATAGTATTTGTAGTCTATTAAAAAAACCGCATATTTTTATCATTTTTCGTTGAGGAGTTACTGAGCGAAAACTATATCCCTTTGGATCGAGCGCTCACCGTAAGCCTTAATAACGGATGCCTAAAAACAAATAATAGTGATAAAAATGTTTTATTGAACTGAACTGTAACTTCATTTCGTCTGGTTCCACTTAATTTGTGAATCATTGCATACATGAGTGACTTCGCTTAATAGGAATTAAGGCGGTTATTGTCTACCGTGAAAACAAATATGTAAATAAGGACTTTGTGATGGCATATCTCTGTGTCTTTACGTACGCAAGAACTTAACCTAATCATTCCATCACGCTTACACTATTCCTCAAATGAGAAAAGTCACCAGTCAGTCATCCATATTACTACAGTACATACCAGACGATCAAAAATGGTTAAAACTATTTTCTGTGGTCTCTAAGCTCTGTTTTTACTACTTGAAGTTTTATGTCGGATGATTCCGCCTTACTATTTTTTACTGTTTTCAATTGTTTTCTTATAGTTCGTTTTATAAAATACGGAAGTTGGAATCGATTTTTAATTAAATACTTTTTTCACACTCTTTCAACTGTTTAATATGAAATTCTACCACTGTAGTCAAATTTAGCATCTGAGAAATAATTATTTTTTAAGTTTGTATACATACCCAACTAGCAAAATACATTTTATAAAGATTGTATAAATTGCTATAAAATAAATTTTATAGGATATATAACGTGGTTAAATGCCTTTATACGATACTCATAGGATCGAAAAGGGCCTACTTTTATAAAACAATTTGGTAATGTAACAGTTGTATACAGCAACTATAAAAACGTTTTGTAGTCTGTATTTTGGTATTATTTAAAAAAAGAAAACATATTTTTTAGTGAAAAATATTAGAACCAAATCATTTTAAGATTGGTGTATAATGCAGATTATTAATTATTTGTGCTTATATTTAAAAATGGGGTAGCCTAAACTCAATGGCCGATCATTTCTGCAAATGGTAGATAGATATAATACTTACAATATTACAAATTATGTGCTCTAGTTTAGACCACATTTTCTTTAATGTATATTATCATTGTATAATTATATTTAATGATCTTGCTATAAAATAATCTTTCAAAAATAGTAAAATCATGTTTTAGATATAATTTTAAGACTCGACTAATTTTACATAATGGCGCAGTCGCTGATCCAACTAATATTCATTTAAACATGACCACTACAGTACACATTCTACTAACATTAAGGTTAAAATTTCATTACGCGGAATATACAATAATTTTGTTTTCTCAAGCCACAATTTTGTTTTACACATATGAATAAAACAGGAAATATTTTTATGGATTAAACACAATTACATTTGGCCAGTCAAATTACCAGGTAGAAAAAAGAACCCCCCAGCCGGTCACCGAAAATTCCATCCCATACATTGAATGTTTCCGGTTGCTGAGTATGCACCTAGTGAAAAATTCTTGGGTTTGAATATGACCAATAGCGGCAATTGTGGCGATTTACCGTCCCGTTGAAGAAAGAATCAGAAAAACAGATGTTAGAAAGGAACTCTGGATCGTTCCCTTCTCGCTGACACATTATTTCGTAAAATTGCAAACGTCATAATCATCAAGTTCCTGGACTAAATGTATTTTGTATGGAATTTGATCTGTATCATGGTTTATATGCTAGTTCGATTGATCCCAGACACAGATGCCAGCTGCCTCGTACTTAATGTAGGATCAGGATGAACGTTTTTTGTTGGCTACGTTCCCTGTCTCTTGAAATTTTTTTACAAACTCTAGAACATACTTCCTCCTGACATGTCGATCTTGATGTTGTTCATTAAATAGCTGAGCTGTTCTGTTCACACATTTATTTTTGATAAAGTAAAGCGAAATGATATCTACCCTTTCCGCAGTGGAATAAACCATAGTGTTTAATTTTCATAAACACAATTAAATAAACAACCAACGCTTCTAAATAATACTAGAAAATAAATTGGAATCCACTAATTTTACGTTTGTTGTGTGTGTATAGTATTCATTTATGTTTTCTACAATTGTGTTTTTTTTTTACGAAAGTGATAACAAATCGCCAAAAACCAATGTAACGCAAGAAATATTAAATTTATACCATTGGCGTACTTAACTCGAATGAGTGACATTTTTACCGTTACTAATTGTTTGTACATAAGTTTCAACTTTAAAATCAATTATGAAGTATTGGGCGGAATTATAAAATTTAGTCTGTTGGAAGAGCTTTAAATATTTTGGGGTGATGTTTTCCTTTAATCTAAAATCGACGGGTCTAAGCGTTTTTCTACAATCTTGACGCAGTTCCTGAAAATGGCTCTGTTTCGTTTTCATCTGGCTACCCTGTATATTGATAAATAACTACTACTTATTTATTATGTATTTCTAACATACATTCTAAGCAAATTCTAAGTTCAAATTAGAATTGGTAACGAAATTACATACATGAGTGACTTCACTGAATTGTAACAATATCAATTTTTTATTATTTAAGTTGGAAATAACTGTTTCGGTGCTTTGAACCTTTAGTAATTTATCTGCAATTGTTCTTTTAACTTTTTATTGCTAAGACACCTAGACATTTGCAATCCGAACAGTCCTGACTTTTTTGCGACAAAGTATGAATTATTAGTAAATAACCTGTGAAATAGTAATAATGTATAGTTTCTTTATTTTAAAATAGGTAAATACCCAATTGTAATGCCGCATCCACACTCTCGCCGAGACAGTCTGAGACCGCTCGAGCACGAGAGTGTGGATGAAGGACTTGTCTCGCCTCGAGTTGTCTGAATTCCACTTGCTAGCTCTCGCTTCGGTTCCGGTATTTGGGACAAGGGTGTAATTCTGCCTACTCTCGCCGAGATCAATCGAGCACGAGAGTGTGGACTGTAGACACGGCGAGGCGAGATACGTGTCTACAGTCCTGTATGCTTTCGTAGCGATTTTGGCTATGCATGACGTTATTGTTTCTACCCAAGGTCCAAAATAGTAGATAGTGATTCATTTGCAGCAGACATATGACCCATGTATATACATATACATGGTGTCTTGCAAGTCGTTACAATAATTTTAGGTGATAGAATAGTCGATTGCAACAAACATACCTATATGTATACCAAGTGTTACAATATTTGTGATGATTATTTTTTTTATTTTATTCGTGCTTTTCTACAATTATTGAAGTGTAGGAGAAAAACAAACCTTTTTATAACAATTAGGAATGAATGAATTATTTGATTGATATAACCAATAAAATCTAAAGTGTCTAGTTACCTAGAACTTCATAAACATGGTTTTTCTACTTTGTAAAAGCTAAGTCAAATTTAAACGTCGATTTTATTGGAACCTTTGTGTGTAGGTTTATTAAGTGTTTGCTCGTAAAAAAATGTTTATTGTTTAAACAGATTTCTGTAGAGCAATCCTACACTACACGTTAGTGGAGGGTAGGTAGTTGATAAAGAAATTGAATTGGATTTTTTGTTTATATATTTCTTGAATATACACTTTGATAGCACTTAACACTACGTAACAATTAGTTCACTAATAATTACAACTAAAGTTCGATAAGGTATACGGTACTTGGAATCTAAAGGTGTATGAATACTTGTAGATAATTAAGGTGTTTGATATGAGTATAGCTTGCGTCTTAACCGATCGACGTTTGTTGCTTGACTGCCTTTCAGATTCTACAAGAAATTATATATAAGAGAGGAACCTAATTTACCTGCATTGAAGGTAAATTCCAGATTATAAAAATTTTACAAATATTGCAATAACTTCTATCTTAATAATATCTTAATAACATCTTAATACTATCTCGGAATTTCCCTACCTAAATGATGGCATAAGCATCCATTAAAGAGGATTAGTATCCTTACAGCCTACAATAACCTTTCTTGTACCGATTCTTAAACTTATCCTGGATTAGACTACAATTATAAATATTGTCCACAAAGAAGGTAGTTATAGATACAAAGAAATATTTACAATATGCATCCTAAAATATTAATGAATTAAAAATACTTTGTTTAGGCACTAAACATTAAGATTTTATTAAAAACTTACCTAAGCAATGCTCTTTCAGTTCATAGGAAAATTTTCTTTGTAAACATTCTAAAAATTAGGGAAATTAACCTTAAATATGCGGGGAGCGCATTTGCCAAAACAGGACGATCCTTTTTGAAATTTTGCACGTCTCCATAATTTACCGTTCTGAACAACTTTTTTCAAGTAACATTTTGCTGTATTTTCAGTAGAAAAGGGACTTTACCTGAAACGATAACAGTTTTCAAGCGGTGCACTGAATTTCAAATGGAATTATTTCGAAAACTGTTATGCCGGGTCCAGATCAAGCAGACAAAACAACGACAAGACAAAGACATTCATGTTTTGCGACAAATCCGATACATTTCTGCAACATTTTTATCTTATTTTTGTTTTGTTTCCAAATTCGGAGACAGTTGCAAGTGTCTTCTCGAGTCGTTTTGTCTGTATATTTTACGACAAGTTGTCGGCGCAGTGTGGACGGTGTGCGCTGACAAATGTAGGAGACCAATAAATCAGTGGAAAATCACACATATTTAGTTCTGTTATGTTGTTGTAGTGGAGTACTTAGTATGTCTTTTGGCAACTGCAGGACCAACAAGGCATATCAGATTCTCGAAATCTTCGGTGGACATTCTTAAAAAATTCTTAAAGCTTGAACGAATTTTACCACTTAGTCCAATATCATCCTCACGTAACTGAACTAACACTAAATTTTCTCCTGTTGGAAACGCTACATGGTGACAACTGATTCGCACCAACTGAATTTTGTTGCACATTTGTCCATGTGGTGTGGACAGTTTGTCTAAGTTTTGTCTTGTCTGAATACCTAAAATTTTGTTGTGCTTTTGTCTCATAATCGTGTTCACTTTTTGTCTGTTTGGTCTGGACCCGGCATTACTTCTAACGACTTAAACAAGGTATACCTTTTTCAAATATAACAGAGAATCGATTGTTTCAATAATAGTCAGATGGATACACTAAGCAGCAAAAAAGTTTTCCCATTTAAGAGAAACAGGATGTACCATAAGTGGTGCTCTCTACTAGTGACGTCAAAATTAGAAACAAATTTGAATTTCTCGCCCGCAAAAACCCCTGATTTACATTTTTTTTGTAAATATTTGGATTTTCAAGAAGTTATCTACAAATATCGAAAATAAAATTTTAACTTTGACACCCTGTAGGTTTTTTATTATGCGACGTGATATGATAGGTTAAACACCCTGTATACAGTCGCAGGTAACGTGCGCGGTTTTTTGAGGTCACATTAGCCTGTTAAGCGATGAGGTATGAAAATTGCATAGATGTAAGAAATGCGTTTCTGTATATGATACATTATTGCAGTTAATTGTACGACTATAATATTGAGACATGTCTATTTGTCACCTGTCAGTTCCAGGCAGTACTCATTGACGCCATTTACTTCATTATACAAACGATTTGTTAGATAATCCTGGACATTTAACTACCTGAAAATAATAAAAATTTATTGAGTTCTGACTTCTGAGTAACTATAGATTGTAAACGTCAAAATAATAGGGTTTAGTCAAATATGCTTTAGTAAAATGTTTCTGGTTTGCGATGTACAGAACGTTAGAATTTGGTTTTAAATTTCAAATTTATTCCATAATTTAGACGCCTTTGTCAGAATAGCATAGAAACTTGAACCGGGAAATTCTTGATAGTAAGAAATCCGAATCCGAACTTAATTTTTAAATATCTAGAGAGATAGAGGACTCTACTTACGCATTGTGGGCCCTATAGTTTCTTACGTCGTAATATTTCATCATATCTCATACAGAAATGGTACTTTATTGGAGAAACAAATCAGCTTTTTCCAAGGCTTACTGGATTTGAAATCATGACACATATTGTTTCTTAAATAAGCAGAGCTGAATTCTAGAAGGCCATTTTTCAACACTAAAACTTTTTGTATCTTACCAGACTTGTTTCACCTATCCGGGAACATCCTGGATATTACTGCATTTCTTCTATTAATAAATTTTGATTATCAGAATT
This sequence comes from Monochamus saltuarius, assembly GCA_025584915.1. NCBI lineage: Eukaryota > Metazoa > Arthropoda > Insecta > Coleoptera > Cerambycidae > Monochamus > Monochamus saltuarius. Next base: position 3,055,275 of record CM046730.1, on the reverse strand, counting down.
GTGTACTGTTACATTTGGAGAAATGTTTTTTATTTATTTATTTCGTCCTTAAGAATGTTGGTGTTATGTTCATTCTTCAATAAAATTAACTTGCCAAGTTTCAACTAAGTAGCTCTTATTACTCAGAAAATAAATCAATGTTTATATGAACTTTTTGTTATAAAATCAATCATAGATTAACCCCTTAAAGTTTGTGCACATACTTAATTAACACCCTTTAAAAAAGTATTCTTGTGAATTCTAAAAATTGACTAGCCGTGAATCAATTGAGAAATTAGCAAATACGTGTACATTAATTGTCAAATTACTTATTCGTTTTGACTTATAAAATATTAGGGTATATAATATGAGAGGTGTAGATGCAAAAGTTGCAATATCCACTTTTGACGGAAAATGAGCTTGATACGTCACTTTGTGGAAAATGTTGTCCTCTACAAGAAGGTGCAAAGGGATTCGTGCAATAACGACAATATCCAATATTAAATTGCATTCGAATTTCTCGCTTAGTTTCAGAAGGGACAATATCCATCACAAGGTCAGTTGCAAACTGCGCAATCTCCGGTTATCCAATAAAATCGCGGTATGTGCATCAGGTGATCACTGTTAATCTTCATAATATTATCACTTTAGTTCTGGTTTTTTCTGTCTAGTTTAGTTTTTCTGATAATTTTATATTATCATTTTTTAATAAACCTATTCAATGTCTTTTAAATAGTTTTATTTACATACATGCGTCCGATAAAGTCCTACGGTTAAACAAAAAATATGATCATAATCATAATGTTAATTGCAAAAGAAACAATCTCCCAACTGTTCATTTTCAAACCGAGCAATATCCAAAGGTCAGTTGCAAATGTAGCAATCTCCATTACTTTTTTCAAATTGTGAAGCCGTTTAAAGACATTTATTTAAAATATTTGGTAAGCTACTTGAGCAATATATGTAACAATTAATTTTATAGAAAACATTTCTTTTCTGCTAGTATTGTAATTTATTTCCGATTTTTGGCTCTCCTGTAAAGTTGGTTATAATGGACATTACAACTTTTGCATCTACACCCCTCATATGTAATATATTAATTTAAAGGCGAGGGGAAGGTCACTCCATAAATAGGTGTACAAATCTAACAAACGTATTTACAAAATACAAATAAATACGTAAATACAGTGAATAATACTTTTAAATACAAATATTTACTTTATAAATAACACATTTTTTTAAATACAAAGAAATACATTTAAATACAAATAATTACGTTTAAATAGAGGCAAATATATTTTAATACAATGACATACTTTTAAATAGAAATAAATATTTTGCAAACACGGAATTCCAGGAAACAACTACTCTGCGGGCTAATACCCCGACCAGCATTGAATTACACCTGGAAAACCTATGGCAACAGGTAGAGTCATTCGTCAGAAGCCCACCAGACATATACCGGTTTCGAGTTTATTAGCTCTACCTATATAATAAAAATTCTTTGTTGAAAACCACTCTACAAAAATGCTCTGATGTCATTTTTTTAAATTAAAAAATAAATTATGGCGTCCAAAAGAAAATTTTTCCAAAAATTTTGATTGTTTTTCTTTAATATCTTTGATTTTACAACAAAAAGTTCCTGGACTAAAATTGTAGAGGATTCAATTTGCAATAAAAAAAATTTGTATCACCAATAGTTTACCTGATAAAAGAGAAAAAAGGTCCAAATAGGGACCAAAAAGGGACATGATAAGGCGTCATTTGTATCGTTTTCCACGTTTTATTTAAAAAAATTGCATTATATTAATACTTTAACGTAATAAACAAAAATAAGTTGTACTTGTCATTAATAAAATTTGCCTTACGACTATATGACTTAACTTTCTCTTGATTACAAACAAAACATTTAAAAACATGTACATCAGATAATGGCTGCGTCTAACGTTATCAGGCCTAAGCCGCTTTCTGTTAGCGTTTGGTGGACGGTTACGCTGAATTTCTAGTACCTACTTGCAATCAAACCAAGCTGAATACAGGGTGACCCTATTGTCCCTATTGTGTGTACCAGTCAACCACTCTAATACAATTCCTATCAACGAAGTCATACTCGTATGTATGCTCTCTGATACTAAACATCTAGGTATGCTACTGAACAATTTCACAGACAAATCTCTATTCAATAATTATCTAAAGTAAAAATTAATCTAGCTAAATTTACTGACCTGGTTTAATTAAAATATTCTATAAATATCTAAGTTCACTTTTGAAACTGTGAGAACTCGAAAATTCAACCACAATAGATGAGATCTCACCTATTTCTGCACTTTTAGGATTACTTCTTCAGGTGGCCTCCATTAAGCTGAGTCAAATATCTAACTACAAAAATTATTAAACCAATAAATTAAAATTATTTGAAATTAAATATCGATAATGTCAATAGTGACTTTTACCTGCTAATCAATTTTAAATTAAACATGACAATTACCTACTTATTTAATCAACATGTTTTATTTTTCGAGAATTCTATACCTAATAGACACCATAAATTTGATCATTTTACGGCGAGAAATACTGCGACCTTAAATAAAAATGACACGATTTATTTGTTAGCCAATTAGATATCCCTCTTCTACAAGTATTTTATATGGATGTGAAATATTCTCACTTATATCCCTAGTGCTTAAATTCATTTCGGAATTTTTTTCGAGGTCGAGAATATTTTGAAAATTATCCGAGCCACAGGCGAGTTTCTATGGAAAACATGTAGAATATAAGATGTTTGTTTAATTTGAGTATAAACTATTAAAAATTCAAAAATAAAAGATAATTAAAATTTCAATTACATACTGTCAAACAAAATGTCAATTTGGAAATAAACGTCAAAAAATTTCCCGTGTAATCACATGCAGCTTACATCAGGAGGATCAAAATTTCTGGATTTTTTTTTAAATTATGGTGACGGAACAAAATACAAACTTCTAATTGATTAGAAAACTTTGGTTTGAAATTTTCTAAATAGTTTTCTTTACTAAGGAAAACAATAATTTTTTACATCTATTAATTTTTAGAGTTTTACCTGATTCATTTCTTGAAACAAAAAATAGGTCATTCTGTTAATAATCTGATGATTCGCTGTGATGGAGCTATCAAATAATTTTAAAACAAGATAAAGTACTAAAATCCATTGACGTAGTAGGAAGCTGTCGAACTTTTTCTGCAACGGTTTCACCCTTTTCTTTTCTTACTTTGATAGACCACAATGTTTGTTTGTCGTTCAACTGCAACAACCATGCCACTATAGGTCTGTTTCCACAGGAGTCAGGGACTAGTTTGAAACTGTCAGAAATGATCGTTCAACTATTTCTTGAATTACATGTAAGTACTGAAAACATATCCACAACGTAACTGATCGAACAGTTTGAAACCAATCTCCGACTCTTGTGAGAACAAACGTTATGATGGCGATACACTTCTCTTACTTTTCTTTAATAATAACTCCAACTTGAGTATAAAATCTAAACTATTTATTTTCTTGAATACACGATTTATAGTAACATAAGGTATGCTCCAACAGCCGTCGATAACTAGTTCAGAACTGTTTGACCAACACTATCGTTGCATTCGCCGAAATGCATAACAACTGCACTGACTGAATAGTTCTGGACGGTTCGAAATGGATTCTTCGATTCTTGCTGTTGTTGGAACAAAGCCATACATTTACCACAATAATTATCGTGCAATTGACACGACTCACAGCTCTAACAGTACTGTCTTTGTCTCTCGACAGTCTCGTCTCGACTCTCCATTCCTGCTCCCGCTCAGTGCTTTCGCCCTCCCTTCTACATTACGCTTGGCACAGGGCTGGCCTTAACATCACGGCCCCCTTGAAATATTCTAATATTTCAATCAACATAACTTGGTATACATTTTTACATAAGCAACATAAATAAATACGAGTACATTTAGGTAGTCACAAATGAGAAATTACTTCTAGTCATTAATCAATAGGCAAAAGGCACACTTTCCATCGTTTCCAAAAATGTTGGACAATAAACTGCAAGTTTCGAAACGGGTCTAATCGGTTTTCAGGCACTTCTTCAAGCCTTGGCTCCGGTAGGGCATTTAACGGGCTCCCAATTAGAAAATGCACTGATGTCAATGCTGTGGCATCATCGTGATCGGATGCGATGGGACAGAGAGGACGGGAATTTAAAATACCTTCTATTTCAGTCAAGAATGTATAGAAATCTTCGTAAGTTAATAAAGTATTATTACCCTTTTAATGTGGAATTTACAATGTATTTATGTCCGCTTCCCATATACCACCAAAGGTAGGTAATTGCACTGGGTTAAAATGCCATTTTATACGTTTAATGTTAACTAATTTGCTATAAAAGTACTTTCGGAACTCAAAAAACTGAATAATGCATCTAACTTATTTATTGCTCCCAACAAAATTGAAACCATTGTCGAAGTATATATTAGACGGTCTACCCCTTCTACTAATAAATCGTTTAAGGGTGGCCAAAAAATTGATAGTGGTGAGATCCGTTACCAACTCTAAATGTATTGCTCATGCATATAAACACACAAGTAACCTTTAATGATTTTTGGATTACAAGTTTTCCGATCTAACATTAAATGGACCGCAGTAGTCAATGCCAACGTTTGTAAACGGAGCATAATTATTTACTCTATATTCAGGTGAATTACCCATCAAATGTGTCATTTCCTTTGGGTTATTTCGAAAACACGCAATACAATTTCTAACTATTTTTTTGCGGCTTCTTCTAGCTGAGATCGGCTAAAATCTTTGTCGAATAGCACAAATTTTGTACCCCACAATGTAACATTTTTTTGTGTTCAGTTAACAATATCAGTTCGGTTAACTTATACTAAGAAGCGCATGATTTTTGAATTCGTCCTCCAACGCGTAATACTTTATTATGAATGAATGGATTTAAACAGAGAAGTGCACTTGTTTTTGATAAAGTCTTAAATTGCAATATATAGATCATTATATTCACGTGGGAAACTGTCCATTTGAGTAACTTGCTTGCTAAATAGCTTTTAAAACTAATGTAAAAAAAAGTACTGCTTAAGAAAGCTTATTATACTATTAATGAGTATCTTGCTGACTCATTTGTGTAGTGGATCGTTTTTGTTTGTAACATTTGTTGTAATACTGACTTGTCCTATACATATTTATGTCCAAAGGATTAATAAAGATTATTATTATTATTATTATTATTATTATTATTATTATTATTGTATCAGAAGTAATAACGCAGTTACCCGGGGTTAAAGGACCTATTAATTTTTCTCTTGATTTGCAAGTGTTTGTAAATCTTAATACATATATATAGCCTCGTATATAGCTTGTTACTTTAATTAATTTATTGAGTGACGAATATTTATTTATTCATTCCGAAAATATTATGACATGTTCAACACTAACTAAAACAGTTGAAGATGATCGTTGTTCCGGTATTTCAAAGTCAAGATTTATTTCACTTAGGTTTCGGCAGTAATAGCCATTTGGCACCATGTCATCATAAATTTGAATTATTTAACATATTAGCAGGTAATCCAGAGACAAAATGTCTGCTGGATTGTCATTTGATCTCACGTGGTACCAGTCGTATTTATTTGTTAATGTTATTATTTGCGACAAAGGTCTTCCATTTTGTCTCTTAGCCCATGCCAGAGTTATGGACGAATCGGTCCAAAAATAGTTATTGTTAAAGTTAACATTCAATGAATTAATCACTTTTTTGCTAGTAACAAAACGGTATATGTTTACCTAGATTAGAATTATAATCTCGGTAAACATATACTCTTTATAGGCGCTATACGAGACTTAGCACTTAGTAAATGAGATGAAATTAATCCATTTTTCAATTCGCACCTTAAATATAAACACGCACCGTATGCCTGTTTTGACGAGTCCCCAAACCCATGCTATTGTAACATAATTAGACAATATAGAATGAGGCGGAATTTTTAATTTATCGATATATACTAAATTCCGTTGAAAATTTAACCAATTTTTAAATATATCTTGAAGCACTTCCTCGTCCCATGATATTTGTAATTTCCATAAATTTCGTAACAAAAGCCTTGTAATAATTATAATGGGACCTAATAATCCCAAAGGATCATATATTTGACATACTATGGACAAAATTTTTCTTTTTGTGATACTAGTGATATTATTATTAATACATAATAATATAATTTCCTAGTCTTATTTGTATTTTTACCAATTTGTAATGCACTTACAGGCAATGTTTCATTAAATAAAAAATTATTTAAAAGTTTCGGTCGAGGGTTGCTAGTTCGCCGTTTTCTCAAAAATACAAAATGCAAAGTAAACACTTTTTTGCAGTCTGCCAAAAGTGGCTTGAATTATTTACCTCAATTTATATTTTTGCTCATTTTCGTGTTAATAATCCAAATAATATTAATAAAATATAGCAATGAATTCTAAAAGTAATCTTAAAGTAATAAATTCTGATGGCACTATCATTGTCGTAGGCGAGTTAGGTACCGAGAAATTGCTTGGACTGCTAAAATTTAAGGTCACAGTATTTCTAGCAAACAATACTCATATTAGTAGCGTTTTTAGGTCCAGTAATCACAAAGAATAGAGCATGGAGAACAAAAATTATACACAGAGAATTTTTTAATTTGAGTGTTAATGTTTTAAAAAACGTTTTCCAGATTTATCTTTGCTGCTAATCTCTAAGTCACTGCAGTTCTGCCTAAAACTAAAACTAAACAAATACCTAAAATACAAAATTATATTATTATATAATAATAATGCATTTATGACTCAAGAGAATAGATGTTTCAATGACAGAACAAAAGAAGTACATGTTGAAAGGTAGAATACACATAATGATAAAATAAATAAAAATAAAGAAGATAAAAAATATCGTTTGTAAAATATTCAGTTCTACAGTCAAGATACTATTAAACATGGACCGGCGATTTAATAAGGTTATTCGTTTTAACATTCTGACAGTAGGATGTGCAATCAAAATGAGACCCATGTCTAGATACCAGTATGTTAAAGAAATTAAGTAGAAAAGAGGAGTCAACATTGGCATGAAAAAGCTTAAACAGGAATTATAAACTATTAAAGGCGCCGTATTCTTGAAATAGTGTTTTATACAAATACAAATAATTTTAAACATTTAATAACGAAATAATCTATGACTTAGCAAATAACAGGAATGTTATCTCATACCACCTGCGAATATATAAAGATATCGAAGTAAAATGAATATCTACCGAGAAAAACCGGTTTAGCCAACACATTTTTAAGTACAGAAATGTTTGTAAATATGCATTTTTTAAATTTAACTGTATATGTAAATATTGTTACAACATAAACTTACATAGTTCTGCATATAAGATTGTTTACTTTTGTTTATAAGTATGTGAAAATAATTGTTAAAATGTGGGGTTAGAATAGCAAAACAATGTCTTACAAACGCTGTTTAAAAGTTATTTTTATTTGAAGAGAATTTAAACAGTAAGAGTATTATTTTTGATGTTTGCTCTTTATTTTTCGAAATTTCTGTACTTAAAAACCACAAATTTGATAGTTTTACGACGAGAAATACGGCGTCCTTAATTAAGTATTAAGTATTATTCTTCTATGTATAGTCGAGATCTAAATTAATAGATAGTTATTATGTTATAAACCCACTCACAATTTATAGCAGTCAGCACAAAGAGAAATACCCGCTGTCAGTATATTTTTATATAAAATTGTATTGAATTGATTGCTCCGCATATCTGATTACTTGGCGTCTGCTGCAGCAAATGTGCGTGCGTCAGATCGAAATGCTTGATTTCTATTGCTCTACAGCGTGTTCTTAAAATCATAAACGCTCTAGTCTAAGAAGTGAAGAATATCGGATGATAAAAAACAAGTATGAAGGAATTAAGGCACGGAACCAAAATATGAGGGTATGTGATGCGATTGAGTTCATTAACAAGAGTATCTGTGAGTAGGGTATATAATGCAATAAGCAATGAGAAAGAAAAATATACAATTGTCAAACGGAAAATTGTGGAAACTCTGGGAGGGAAGAAGATAGAGATTGATAACACAAAATACGCCGTTCGTAGAATACATTCATGGATGGTATTTTAAAAACAAGCTTTCGACAATAAAAAAATGCAGGTTGCTATCTCACAGGATGACAGGTGCATTTGCAAGTTGAGCGAATAGATATTTTCCTTTGACTCGTGCGAAGTGCAAAATATCCCGTTTCACATATCACAAGTGCCTCTACTTGTGGTAGAATTTATTATTAGTAATATTTATAAATAAATTAATATTAATTAACTATTATACGCGATGGTTCGATTTTTATTAATAAAAAGATTAGCAACAATTTTTGACGTCCGTTAGAAGCGAAAATTTATTGCTGTTATGAATAGCCCGTCTTGTAATATTTTGGAAAAATTTGAGTTCTCTCTCTTGAAATAACGGGAACGATTGTTTTTTGTTGTAAAAGTGCAAATTTATGATTAAAATTATATAATTTTCTGGAAAAGTTTATGTGCTGAATAATTATAACTGGGAACCAATGGTGATTGAAAAATTGAAGTCTGTGGTCTACTTTTGTATTAAAATATACCTAAAATACCTTTCTAACCCCAATAAATTTTTAGTTACTAAAAATATCTCTAATTTTGATACCTACCTAACATCATACAGAAACAGTAAACACGTAAATAATAAAACTCCACTACCACCGTGCAATTCAACGCTGAAAATTGATATTTCGAATACAGAAGAGTTAATAATACTACTTATTGTAGACCTCTTTTTCTATATATACACCCAAACGCAAGTTGTAAATATTTTACGACAGCAGCCGATCGCAAGACCTTCACATTCAGCTTCGGCCACATGTTATTTACTGTATTCTAATTGTGACATTCCCCAAATATTTATTTTGCAACGCACGTTTTCTCCACTAGATACCTATCACTTCCGGGAATCCTGGGATGGCATGATACAGTTTTATTAATTATTAAATACAAATTTAGACAAACACAGGTTTCTAAATATTTAAAACAGTAAAAAAGTACATATTTGAGGTTATGTTGGCATTGACAACTTTTGTCTATAACATTTTTCCTTTCTTCTTAAATAGTAGCACTATTGAAACAATTTTACATTTTTTTATGTTTTAACACCCTGCTTTTTTCAACGCCATTTTTACAGTTGCTATGTACATTTCAAGATACATCTATTTTATATCAGCAAATTCGACTGTTTTTGCCGCTATTGCTATTATTAAATAATAAAATTAATTTGTGGTTTTAATTAATCAAATAATTTGACATACCCGATGTTACAACAATTGTTCAAAATTTTGTCCACCAACGAGTAAACACATTTGGGCCCCTTTTACCAAGTTTTTTTCGAACTAACACAAATGTTTCTGGTTCTTGTCCGTTTTGAACTTGTAAATTATTGGCAACAACTATGATACTTTCGCGTAAATTCTCAATACTGTTATCATTACTGCACTTATACTTAATTTTTTAAATGTCACCACAAAAAGAAGTCCAAAGGATTTAAGTTAGGACTGTTAGGAGATCGTGGCGGCCTTTTCGTGCAATTTCATCCACATTCGGAGTCGGACATTTAAGGGCACATATTCCAGAAGACCAGGCAGATCATTTCGAAGGAACTCGAGATAATGAACCCCATCCATTCGATTTAGTGATACGAATGGCCCAATAGCGATTATCAACAATCCCTGCCCAAAGATTTAAGAAAAAGCTTTGTTGGAAATGATTTTTTTGAATCGCGTGCAGATTTTCGAAATTCCAAACATGTGTATTATGAAGGTTATACATCCCATTCCGTGTAAAAATAGCTTCATCTGTTTAACACGTCAGCTGTAAATTTAGAATTTTGAATGTTTTGTTGCAGCAACTATTCACAAAATCTAATTCATCAGGGATAATCCTTTGGTATTAATGCTTGCACACGCTGAACATGGTACGGATATAATTGAACCTCGTGTATGAAACGCCACACTGTTGATTGAGAATTTCTTGTATTTGTTGAGCGACTTGCCTGGACTATTCGGGGATTCTCTTGAACAATCTCTAAAATGTGTTCCTCAGCTGGTCCTCTATCTCGTCTACGATTCGGTTGCAAATTTCCCGTGTCACACCGCCGGCCTTGCACTACCGCGGTAGAAGTAGCTGCATTTGACACATGTCTACCGGGAAATCGTTCTGTGTACAGACGAAAAGTGGTTAAAGCTGTTTGTCTTAGTTCACTATAAATTAAAACGATATCCATTAACCCTGAGTCGCTATAGACGTAAACCATTTTTGACACTTGGGAAATTAATGTAAACACTATCAAAAAAAACGTTAGTACTAAAACCGGATTTCAGTTTTAGCAGTCGCCTGCATTCCGATGGCTGTAGAGACTATAGTAGCCCAGCGATGTAAAGGTTGAAAATACTACAACTTTAATAATTTTTTCTTTCGAAAGCTAAGGTTTTTACAAACATTTTTTTACGATATTCATTCAGTTGTGAAATATGTATTTTTGGAGTAGATATTAATTCTCCATTGGAATAAATCAAACTATTTAACTTTTGAAGCAACTCCCACTAATGGCAAAACTAGTTAAGATTTTATTTTTTCCAGAAGTCAAATATAGTTCGTTGTATTATTTCTTCTTTTTCTTGTTTTGGAACTCATGCCGTAGACTCAGGATAACGAAATTTTTCTCGGATTCATTATTGATTTGGCTTGTGAAGCTAATCGTATTAGCACTAACAAATTTAGACTTTAATATACAGGGTGTTCAGAAATTACGATAATACGTAGTAATTTGAAATATTCCCATGAATAAAAATTCTAAATGGGTAGATAGAAAGCTGTGAAGATTACTATCTTGCCCACAGAATACATATATAGATATTATATTGTGTTTTGCTGCTATTGGAATGCCACAGATTCTTATTATACAGGGATTGTCACAAGTACGGAATAAAATTAATATATTTTGAAGTTATTTTTTTTTAAGCCGAAACACGTTAACTGATCTTGATTTCTTGAAACATTTCATCTAAGTATCTTCGAACATCAATATCAAAATGTGGGGGAGCGCTATCTTGTTGGAACCTAATTCTTTCATTCGGTATATCTGGATCAATTTCACGAGGAAAATTCACAGCTAGAGCAGGTATCAGGTCAAATGTTAGGAAATCCATGTAGCATGCGGCAGTAAGATTTTCTCCAAAATAGAATTTGCCCAAGATTCTGTGGTTGATGATACCTGCCCATACATTAACTATCTGTGGGTGCGTATACGATTTGCAAGTCCAGTGTGGATTTTCCTGGGACCAAAAGCGATAGTTGTGCCTGTTAACCACTCCATTTAAATAAAACGTAGCTTTATCCTAAAAAAGTACGTTTCGTTGAAAACCTTTATTGTCGTCACACCGTCTCATCATTTCCTCACAAAATTGTAATCGCCTATCATAATCGTCTTGCAAAAGCTCTTGGACCAAACATACCTTATAGGTGTAGATGAATTGCAGTTCGAGAAGCATCGTGATTGCGGGAAACAGTTGAAGTATGAGGATTTTCAACAAGTTAATGCAATGTCTAATTTCTGTTCTTCATTGAAAGCACGTGCCCGTCCAGTTTTGGGCCAAAGTCTGTACCGTGTTTCTCAAATTTGTGAAATATTTTACTAACTGTCCTTTGCGAGATTTGGTTTTCGGGATATTTCGCATTAAATAAATCGCGCACTTCAACATGAGTTCTTATTTTGTCTCCACATCTAAGCAATATCAAAATTTCAATGCGTTGCCTTTCCGACAAAACCATTGCGATTCAGTAAATACATAACTTGATTTTGACACAATGGTAACGTTTCAAACTCCAATTTACAACTAAAGCGAAAAATTAATCAGAAAGCCTGGCAAGTAAGTGGTACCAAAAAAACGCAACATAAAGATCTTTTTTGCGTTAGCAGTGATAGGTATAGTTTCAAATTCTTTATTTTATTCTGTGCAAATTCATGGAGGATAACACTGAAGATAATTAAATTTTATTTCACTTGTTAAGTAGGTGTTTTATGCAACCCTAAAAACCTTGCTATTGAAAACATAAAACTTGTTTGGTATGGCTGGATTCAGTTTTCTATAAGCTTTTCAACAAGCCTCCTCATGCCTTATGTTTCCATTTGGAAAAAAAGTGGGTGTAGCTGGGGGTTAGGGGGTTGAAGAAAAATTAATTATTATATAACCGAAAGATGGGAAAAAATCAAGATCAGTTAACGTGTTTCGGCGTTTTAAAAAAATGTACTCATTCAAAAGATATGAATTTTATTCCGTACTTCTGGCCATCCCTGTATACTTACTTATATGTACTAATAAAATTTGTATAATATGTGCCCTATGTCCTTCTACCTTTGAAATTAATTAAATATTAATAAACTAATTAAAGTATAATCAATAGTATGAAAGTTTTATTACATTGCATTGTGTCATGGCATGGTGATACTTATTTTGAACATATCTTGGCATTCCCAGAATTAATTCGAAGGCACGCAGTTATTTCCAGAACCGGGCTTAGATGTAAATGTGAACATGTTCACAGAAAAGCAACAGAATCAAATTATACTAACGATAAATTTCTATCAATTCCACTGACCCGACGAAGTTTACTTGAATTAAGTCAAAATTTCAGTGTCATATTACCAATTTGTAAGTTTGAAATTGTCTTTAGTGGGAGACAGTGTTATTCGACGCTGTGAAATAGTCAGTATTTTCTAAAGCAACATTAAACTGTTCGGTTGTAATTACGGAAATCCAATTATTATTATTATCCTTCCTCCTATCCTATTTTTACGAGCGGATCTATATTGTAAACAAATAAATAAGTTAGATTTAACAATACCGTAAGTCACCACATCACCATTAAGAATTATTGTAATGTTAGAAACGGAAAATAATAGGCACCTGCTTGTTTTGACCCGCCGTATCTCCTGCATTAATGAAGAAATAGCATCAATGAAGTTCATAAATATAAAATTAAATGAATCCACTCGTGGCAAATTAATAATAATCGTCCGATTATGCTTATACAAAACGCCAAAACACAAGAAACAAACGCCACCAGACACATGTTCGACCTTTCAATGTGAAAGATTACTATGTAATACATTTCAAATCAATACAAAAGTATGCAACGTCCTCATTAACAAATCTAATACGCTCACATCACCGAAACTTATTAAAAACTGTTAATATTTTTTCTGTTTGAAAACCATATTATTTTACACTATTCTTTAACAAATATTTTTTAGAACACAACAGTTTAATCAATCATTTATAGATTTGTTTTTAATTTTGATTTAAACTAATTCACTAACGCTCAACGATTATTGAAGAGTGTACTGTGTACATTTCCTGTTTTATTTTAGTCAGTGTTATAAGGTGTAAGTATTTTTTCAAAGTGAAGGCATTAAATTTATTATTCTGAGTCTTAAATGCAGACTACATACTATAGACGTGATTACCAGTTTCTAGATCCTCTTCATGTCCCAGGTCCTAGCTAGTTATGAAATCATCAATCAGCATTCAATCTCCAATCGCATTATGTATTGATGCCTCCCTTCGCGATGAAGGAAGGCACGATTGCCATTACTAGTTGCTAAAATCTCGATTTAAAAATGCGTGTTGTGTTACTTTAGTTATTTGTGAATTTATAATTAAATCACACACTTTCAAAACAGATAAATTACTCGAATATCCTAGTAACCTTTAGGATGACTATTAAATCACATTTGAAAAAAATTTCCATTGTTTAATTTCTCTTTTAGTGGTTTCATTCATCTATGTTCTCATTAATGACAAGTTTTGGATGTTTAATAAAAAAAATGACAAGGAAAAACGGGAACTGAATGAACTCTGTTAAATTGACGTCTTTCGAAACGAAATCCATCTCATGAATAAGTTATAACGTTTTAAAGGACGGAGCTTCATTGTCAATTTTTGCCATCTATGAACTTAAGTTTTCAGTAAATTTTAGAAATTATTAGAAACTTGCAGACCTTTTTTGATATTGAACAAATGTGTAAAATCATTAACAAAATATATCTGACCTTTAATGAAAACAAAACGCAACTCAATTTCGAAATGTTTATCTGAAATTATCAAATTTCTAATACAGTTAAAAAATGAAGTCGTTCTGTTGAAGAATAAAGAAAAATAATGGTTGATAGCTTATTAAGATACTGTGAAACCAACCTTAACGCATGACCGATCAATATAATATGAAATTTTTAAGCTTCCACTTCTCTGTTTAAAAGACGTGCCTTGAATACCTTACTGGCGACTATGGTCCGTAGCCACTGACAAATTCATTAAAATTGCTATAAAATATGTTGTAATAATGTTGAAAACTGTCGCAACGTCCCTAAAGCTTTCGTTATATTGAACATTACCCCATTACTTTTAAAATAAGTGTATATTATTACGGATTTCCATCCATTTCTCCCATTCACATAAAAAAACAACGAATAGATTTTATTAATCAACTTATACATTCATAAGCTACAGAATTGTTGAATACATCCAACTCATCATTATCCGAATCAGTATTCAAATTACCAGAATTCAATACCTTAATTGCCACTGATGTTTCAACTTAATTAACTAAAACTAAACTACAATTTACTCACAGGAAAATGGACCACCCTGCTTAGATATTTATGTACATACTTGTTTATAAATTGGCTTATTTATTTGTGCAAAACTTTCAAAATTAAAATATTTTTTTTATTACTGAAAATTAGATTATATTGAATATTTGGGTCAGTGGTCGCGCGGTTTAAGGCGTTAGTACTTGAATCGAGGTGACTAGACGTCGTGGAGGGATTAGCACCCTCTCTGCGGGTATGGTAGGGTGGAATAATGTTAGCTTGGGTCAATGTGAGATATTGATGCCGGTTGATATTTGACCACCCCCCTAATTAATGAGGTTTTCCAGGTTTTCCTCATTCCTGCACTGAATAGTGGTTAGGGCCTACCAACGTAAGTCGTTCCTGCGCGCAAATGCGGCCTGCTTAATAATAATATGCCGCCCCCTCTCCCGCACAAGTCTCCGACTTCTGGGCTAATTCCTGTGATTAGAATGAGAGATATTATTATTATTATTATTATTATTATTATTATTATTATTTTGTATTTCTATTGAAATCAGCCTACATGTAGTCGAACGATATCCGTGAATTTTATGCGTGTATAACTGTCAAGGAGTGTCAAGTATTTTGCGTACTTTATAAAAATAATGACTTATTTTTTTTTTCTAAAAAGGAATTTCTTCTAACAAGCAATTTTTGAATTTTCAAAATTTTCTGTAGGAAAGACTGCAAAGTTTTGGCTTGTATAAAATAATCTATTGTTACTCATTCACCTTGACTTCGTGAAATGTCGCTTTGTTGTTTTAGACTTTCAATACTCTTAAAATTCATGGGATCAAAATTCTCAGGAAAGGAAATTAATTATTATTTTACGGATTTTAATCTTTATCAAAAGAAAATTTATTTAGCTATGAAGTATAAACTGTAGTATAACATTTAATAGAATTACCTAGTACTAAACATGTGTGATCATTAAAAATATGTGGTATTTGCACAACAGTGCACCACCACATATAGAGAGACAAATAACTGCTTGGTTAAATAATCATTTCCCGAAAAAACTGATAGGTCAACAAGGTCCAACATCTCAGATGTAAATCCTTTGGACTTTTATTTATGGGGACATAAGAAGCAGTTTGTCTACCCGTCAGTAGTTTGTTGTTGTTATTGCACCCAACAATTTTATTTATAAGGCTACTTTGATAGAAATATGAAATTCCATTATTCAAAATGCTCTTGTAACATCTAAACAAAGAATCAGATCCATGTTCATATAAGAAAAAATGCTTGACATTAACCAACACCACCTAAAAGACAAGGCCGGAGCGCTGGCCATATGACGTCAGCGCAAGTAGTTTCTAGCAATGCGATGTCTTTTAGGTGGTGTTGCATTAACCCAGCTACCATCTGCCAAAAGTTTATCATAGAACTTGCAGAACACCCTGTATATTTTCAATTAACCATACTTATTTTTGTATAAAATACTTAGAGCGGCCAAATGAAAACAAAACGGAGCCATTTTCAGGAACTGCGTCAAGATTGTAGAAAAACGCTCAGGCCCGTCGATATTAGATTAAAGGGGGACATTCTTTGCTGGTATTTTTGACTCCCCACTTTCACCCCCAAACAAGAGTAAGCTTCACCCCAAAATAATTCCGGAGTTGACGCAAATCTTGCATAGACGCTGGCTGTGTTTTAAAGATTTTACTTTTTTGGATACCTATCCCCACAAAAAAAAATCAAGATACAATAAATTCGGTGATCGTGGAGACTACTCAATGCTGCCTCTTCTTCCTATCCAATTCCGTGGAAAACATTCGTCCAAATACTGACGAACAATTAACGCATAATGCGGACGAGCATCGTCCTGTTGAAAAATCAAATGATCTCAATAGCGTCTTCCAGTACCTAATTACAAATACATTTGGCCAGTCAAATTACCAGGTAAAAAAAAAGAACCCACCAGCCGGTCACCGAAAATTCCAGCCCATACATTTAATTTTTCCGGTTGCTGTGTATGCACCTCGTGAAAAACTCTTGGGTTTGAATCTGACCAATAGCGGCAATTGTGACGATTTACCGTCCCGTTCAAGAAAAAACTGCATTCATCAGAAAAACAGATGTTAGGAAGGAACTGTGGATCGTTCCCTGCTCGCTCACTCATTATTTCACAAAAATTGCAAATTGCGGTCATAATCATCCTCATGAAGTTCCTGGACTAAATGTTTTTTGTATGGATAGAATTTATTCTTCTTCAAAATGGTTTGTATGCTAATTCAATTGATCCCAGGCACATATGCCAGCTGCCTCGTACTTAATGTAGGAATAAGATGAACTGCAACTTCACTAGCTTCATTAACTATAGGTTTTTCACTTCCTCGTTTTTAATGGCTACGTTCTCTGTCTTTTGAATTTTTTTTACTAACTCTAGAACATACTTCCTCTCGATCTCGATCTTGATGTCCATTAAATAGAACACTTGTTCTATTCTCACATTTATTCTTCATAAAGTAAAGCGAAATGATATCTACCCTTTCCGCAATGGAATAAACCATAGTGTTTAATTTTCAAAAACACAAATAAACTACCAACCAAATAATACTACAAAATAAATGTGGAATCCACTAACTTTACGTTCGTTGTGTGTGTATAGTATTCATTTCTGTTTTTTTTTACGAAAGTAATAACAAATCGCCAAAAACCAATGTAACGCAAGAAATACCAAATTTACACCATTGGCGTACTTAATTCGAATGAGTGACATTTTTACCGTTACTAATTGTTTGTAGGTACATAAGTTTCAACTTTAAAATCAAAATTCTTATTAAGTATGGGGAGGAACTATAAAATTTAAAGTCTATTGTAAAGATAATTGTAAGAGCTTTCAAAATAAATATTACTCAACCCCCAATGCCATTTAAATATTTTGGGGTGATGCTTACTCTTGCTTGGGGGTAAAAGTGGCGGAGTCAAAAACACCAGCAAAGAATGTCCCCCTTTAATCTAAAATCGACGGGTCATAGCGTTCTACAATCTTGACTCAATTCCTGAAAATGGCTCTGTTTCCTTTTCATCTAGCCACCCTGTATATAATCTGAAATTGTATGACAAATTTCTTGTAATCCCAGTTTTTACGGTTTCATATTTCGCCATGTAACTGCCAAAAATGTAGCCCAAGGTCACAAAAATTGATTCCAGTAGAGCAAAGGATTTTGACGAGAGTTGCGCTTCTTTATATACCTTATTCTGTGACAAGACTGGCGGAGATTCTATAATTCAGTTTATTTTTTAATTTTATTCTTAGTTTTCCATTTAAGTGTACCATGGTAATTACCGATTTATTCTAATTAACCCATGCATTGCTGGTGAAATTAGTATCCTATCGAACATATTAAATTATGCTATTTATGAGCAAATAAAGTTCTACAGCACCCATAACATCAACTTTTTAATTTCTTGTATACATTTTGAACATTAACTTGAAACAATGAAAATACCGATAAAGTAACAAAAAATGTTTAACAAGCTAAATAGTTCATTGTTTTCTAAGCCACCTTGGGTATTTCTCACTCATTTAAAACAAGATTAAATATTTTTATTTTAGCGGTTATTTTGATTGCATACTAAATAAATCATATGAATAAAATCTTTATTGCTGGAACTAATAAATGATACTGTGGTACCAATATGGTATATTGAAAAAATTAGTTATGCCCCAAAAAATATGTTGGTGAAATGTATTGCTGATTAGTTAAATAAGTTAGTATTTTCCACACGACACTGATTTTACTAGCAATAACGAATTTGAATAGATCAGAACACCCTTATATGGAAAATTAAGAATTAAATTTAAAACAAATGGGGTTTAAAATGAAACTTTTTTGGTATCATTGGATTCAGAACATTATACAGAATTCTAAAATGCAATAATATACAAGGCGTTCCGCTTGAAAATCGTGTGTGTTTACTTCTGGTAAAACCGACAACGAAAATATGTACAGGGTTAATATGACTAAGTACAAATATTTTAAGAGGGGATAGAGAAAAATAAGAATTAACGGAATCGCCTTTTGAACAAATTTCCAAATTTATTAAATTTATTCCTAAAACAATTTTTTTTTTCGAAAAATAATAAACTCGCCGGCCCGTTGGCCGCGAGGTCACACGTTGACGTTTAAAGAGTAGGCAACTAGCAAATCAAAACGGTGAATTTTCATTGTCATAAATTGAAATCCTGTTTACGTTGTGATTATTTTTATGTTCTT
The DNA here is from genome assembly GCA_025584915.1 of Monochamus saltuarius. NCBI lineage: Eukaryota > Metazoa > Arthropoda > Insecta > Coleoptera > Cerambycidae > Monochamus > Monochamus saltuarius. The sequence continues at coordinate 3,036,315 of CM046730.1, read as the reverse complement.
CAATTTTTAGTGTCGTTTTTAAACGTTTTATAGTTATTAAATAAAGGAATTTGTGTCGGGTACAGATATTTTCTTTTGTTTAGTTTGTGAAGTTTATTTATATACGGTGTCCCAAATTTCAAAAATTTGTCTTCAAAGCTAAACGAAAGAAACTGATTTTGCTTAATAATACATTTTGCACTGAAAAAATATAAAATAGAGAAAATAAAAAGAGTATTACGCACTTCACTTAGTTTGTATTTAGAAAGTTTGTTTTCGCTTTCTTACCGAGAAATTATTTTTCTTTTTCCATTTAATTTAGCGGTATCACATTAGAATTTCACATAATTTCGTTATAGTATCTATAAAAAGTGGGTAGGCGCTGCTGCTAGTAAGATTCAAATTGTCTACGAAAAATTTAGTTTATAGTAACGTCCAAACGTTTAGTTCTTCAATATGTTATTTGTCGTTAAATTCACCTTTGTTTTAAAATTTGATCAATCTTGTATATCCGAGACCGTCATGATACGAAATATGGACACTTCCGTATACAAAATTCTTGTGAACGGTTGAATCATAATAGAAAGGTGCACCATCTTAATATTCTTAATACTAAAATCAATGACCCTTGCAAAGCAAACTTAATGTTTTTTATTGAAGAACAAAGTGACTGGTTTGATTCCAGGAAATTCTTCGTAACGGTCTTGATTGATTCATCAAGTTTTGATTTAGTCTTACTCAAAAGGCAACATCTATCCACCAATTAGTCCAGACTCTAATAGTCTGCTCATTAAGTAGTTCTTTAAATATACAGAATGTAAAAGAACATAAAAATACTAAGTAGAGTTTCGAGCTTATTAGATTTTGCTATTGTACTTTTTAATTTTACATAAAAATAAATAATAATAAAGTTTCGATGGTGATATTCTGATACGAAATATTGTGATACTATAAAATCGATTAAACATCTTCGCCAACTGTGTTTACGTTTGCTGTCATCGGAGTCAATACAGGAACCATAAATGGTATCTCCATAATTAAATCCGGATAATACTAAAGGCTTGTTCAGAATAATTTTAGGTTTCTTGTTCAAATATTGTCGACAATTATTGTAAATCATCTCGAGATTAGTATAGGCAACATGGATACATTATTTGCTAATATGGGTTTTAAATCTGACGGAAGTGTTGAAGATAATACCAAGACTCATTACAGTGGTATTCATAGTCGCGCGCCGGATGAAGCGCCGAGGCAACTCTCGCTGGTGAATATTTCGGCGGGCGGAAAGCCGGTGAATTTCCGAAGCGCGTGTTGCATAGTCAAGTTCCGCAGAAATCTTTCGCCGAAACGTTTCTCGGCGGGCGGACGGCCGGCGATGATTTTGCGGCGGAAAGGTAGAGTGTGGAGTTTCATATTTATTTAAACAGAAAACATTAAACGCAGAAAAGCATATTACAATTATGACAGTCCATTAAACCCGAGAAGATAAAAAAAACTCGTATTTGTAGTCCGTCTTCTTCCCGAAATTATGCCAATTTTATTTCACGGTCAAACGCTGACTGAATGACGCACGCGTGGTATACTGTAGGGAATGAAGGCTCGAATGCGATCTCTCGCTAATAAGCGAGTTGCAGGAGCAGCCATATAACATTTCATAGACGATCTCTCCCCGAATGACAGATGCGCAGTTCAACTATTTCATGCAATTTGTAGCGCGGCGACTGGAGTATGTCAAGACATACTCCGAGAGACGCGCCAGTTTAATTGCCACATCCGAAATAATTAAGACAAGACAAATCTTTCAATTAAATGCAGAAATTAATATTACCAATTATTAATGATAAATTTGATTTTAATTTTTGATTGATTTTTTTATTTCTTTTTCTTGCATTTTCCTGTAGTCAATAAATTGTTATAAATTTATATAATTACCTACTTAGTGATCACACAAAAATATAAACAATGTATAATATACAGTGTGGAAGAAAAGTATGGAATAAATTCATTATTTCTAAAACAACGAAGTTTCATGAAATTTCCTCGGACCCGTCGATTTAGCTTTTTAAAAAGACTTTTTTTTCTATACCAACGCATTTCCGATGTTCATTTGTTTTCGCGTGATGACGTCATCGGATATTTTTTTAAATAGAACCCCTATATTTTTTTGTTAAGATTGGAGAGGTTTACGCTAATGTAAATAATTACCAAGTAAAATTTTCCAGTCAGCAGGTAGAGATTATAATCATTTTATTTTTCATTGTAGCCCCATTACCCTTCCGCACTTCTGCATTTAATTGTAGGATATTAATATATTTCCATTATCTTATCCTCTTTTGACGTGATCCAGTCGCCGCGATACAAATTGCATGAAATAGTTGAACTGCGCATCTGTCATTTGGGGAGAGATCGTTTATGAAATGTAACACGGCTGCTGCTTCTGCAAATCGCTTGCTGGCGGGAGTTTGCATTCGAGTCCGCTTCCCTAACATTGTCCCACGCATGCGTCATTCAACCAGCGCATGACCGTGAAATGCAATTCGCAAAATTTCGGGACGGAGACTGCTCTCCGGCGACCAGAGACGGACTATGAATACCACTGTTTTAGCTTCGTTACCAAAAATAATATTTTATTCATCTACTTTCAGATTTACGGGCTTATTAATATTTTGTTTTGATCTTCACGAAGTAAATGCTATAGCTACAGTCTTAATTGGATTCATATGTAGAGTATGTCTTTTGAAATATGAAGCAGGTTCTCTGGTCTTTATTTAAAAAGTGTAGACAAGTGAAATGAATGATCAATGTGGGCATCATCAGCATGTAAATGAATATTATAATATTTAACTACTTTTGGAAATTCACTCGTATATAGATAACGAGGAAACAGACTACATACCACTAACCCTTTAGATTGGCAGATCTGTCATATTTTCTGCTACACATATTGCTATCTATTTTTGTCTTCATATACTACATAAATTTGGCTGTTCTTTTATTAGTATATACTTGATTATTTTTTAATCTATTTGTCTTTAGTAAAAAGATATACTATTAAACTGAATTTCACAGGTAAAATTAATTATTTACATAACTTGGCAGTTAATACTTAATTTAATTTTACATTTATGCTGTGAAATAATACGTAATGTGATATACAATATACCTTTTTACCAAGAAATAATATATTAAAAATCAATCCTTATTATTAATCTTTATGTTACAGAGTAACCTATAATTTATTTTTTTTGATATATCAAAACAGCCAATAACAAAATAAAACAATTTATGTAAGTGAATGAATTTAATCAAATAATATAAATTTTATCATATTGCCCACATGTATTACTTACGATTTTCTTGGTTGTTACAATTTTGTATACGCAAAATCTCACGTTTTATACTTCTAAATAAATATCACCATTATCAATGTATTAAACCACAAATGTCACAAATTATATAAAATAACAATACATTAGGTCTTTCTTCTCTTTTTATAAAACAAAATAAAATATTAAATTGGTAAAAAATTGGAACACACGCACTTCTAAAACAATTTGAATGTTTTGAAGTTTATTATCTGTGTTGAAAGATACCGTCAGACTAATATTATAGATGACACTAAAATCAGAACGACGGAACACAAAATCCGTACCGTTAATACCTATAAATTTCCAGCCCCTGATTAAGGCGCTCGACCAGTTTGACCCACATGACCTAAATAAAACAGGTGAACTTGGGAAAGTAGGTATGGAGATTTAAAACATTTTATGGGGTGTGATCTACTAGATATTACTTTCTACAATTCGTCACTCGTAACAAATGTATGTCGTAAAAATAATGATTAAATGATTTAAAAATCTTATAAAATTGTAGAATGTCTTCTTGACACTTAGGCTGATGTAACGAAGAGTTGTAAATCTTTTACGACACACTGGAGGGACGGGACAGAACCCGAGTCGTATGACCTTCAATTCAGTTTCGGCCACTTGTTATTTTATTTACTTTCTGATTCGGACATTCCTCAAATATTTAATTTGCATTTTCTCCACTAGATATCAGCATTCCCTGGGATGCAGATTTGTTCGTCAACGATTGAGAATCTTATTAGAATACAGCAACCTTAAAATATGGTTCAAATTATTTTATAACAGTGGTTTTCTTTTAAATTGAATTCTTAAATTCTGTATTTTCATGAATACATTTAACGTCATAATGTGATGTTTAAAAATGTACTTAAATATTTCTGTTTATAAAATTTTTTAGCTGTGTTCGTTAACGTTACTACAAACCGTAAAATTTACACCTGCTCAACGTCATTGAGTTCGTCGAACAAGTTATTATAACTTTCACCACATAATGTTAACGAGATATCGTCAAGTGTCTACTAGCGAACAAACCTAGGTAAAAAGTTCATGCCCTAATAAGATTTAGCAGCTGGCGAACACACGTTGATTTATGCTGTTTATTTTCATATTACACTATTAAATATTGAGTTAATCCCAGCAATTTTGTTTGCTGCTTTAAGTTGCTTTCTTAATAAATACATAAAAAAATAAAATAATTTATTCTCAGTGCTTCTTTGTCTTTACAAGCTTTTTTGTTTTTCCTGTTTGCTATTTTTTCGGTTTCAGCAGGTTTCAATTAATTTACCAATTTTTAAAAACAAAACGGAATCTCCTATTTATTTTTTTAAATATTATATATTTTATAATATATAAATATTAAATAACTGAGGGTCTTTTGATACTTCAATGAAATTAAATAAAAACTGTTTTTTTAACAATTTTTATTATACATGGTGTTCCTAGATCAAGTAGAGATCAATTATCCAGGGGTGTATTTTGTGACCAAAAATAAGGGTTTTTTGTTATATAAAGGTGGGATCTTAGAACAGCCATTGTCCAGCTACAGCGTGTCAAAATTTAAAAATAAAATATGTTTTTAATTTCTAAACCACTAGATAGTTTAACCAAATTCGATGTGCATATTTAGTATGACAGTGGGTATAAAACAAAAAATTACCAGCTTTAGAAACAATGGCGGAGATGTGGGTATCATACATCAATATTTCCAAACAAAATATATATCATCCTGTATAATATATTACATAAAATATGTCATCAAATGCGCCATTATATTATCTTCACTTTTTGTTTCTTTACTCTTTTTTATATTCCAAACCTATTAACAACAAAATACATATCTTAGGGAGGCCATGTAAAGCAATAATAAGAAGCCGTCATATTATTTAATTGTGTATTGTCAAATTAAGCTTATTTAAAAAATTAGCTTAATAATAACGGCTTATGCATGTTCAGATGCATATTCAAATGCTGAAAAAGCCAATATGGTTTACATTTATGGCCTTGCAGATGGAAATAGTGTTTATGGAAAGATTTCCAAATCATCCAATTCATGGATGTTCAGAAATGTTTTTCAACGTTTTTCGAAGCCAGGCTCATTTTAGAAAGGTCCAAATCCTGGAAGCCTTTGAGTGTTAGAGCGCCTGAGTTGGGAGAAGGTATTCAACACAAAATTGAAGAAGACCCAAATATTAGTACTAGGAAGATCGCTGCAAATCTTAATATGAATCATAAATTAGTTTGGTCCGTTTTGAAGCATCAGCAGTTATACCCATATCACATTCAAAGGGTTCAAGCCTTACTACCGCAAGACTATCCTACTCGCCACTGGATTTTGCAAAAAATTGAATAAAATGTTGACTGGCTGACGAAGCTAATTTTTCCAGAGATGCTATAATGAACTTCGACAGTAAACACGTTTGGTCTGACTAAAACCCCAACAGCATAATGGAATCTCGATTTCAGCATCAATTTTCTTTGAATGTATGGCTGTATATTAAAAATATTGTGTGAAATAACTGCTCTGTAGACTAAGGGTGATGATGACAGACACAGCTAGGGTTGCTGCCTGTCCTTACTTCAGCCTCTGTGTCCTTTCATCCTTACTTTTAGTACAAATGTATCGTATATGATAAGGGTTCTGCTAGTAGCTAGATTTTTTTAATTCATAAATTATGCATTATTAATAAAACTAATTAAAATCGTGTTGCATTATCTCATTTTGTTTATATAAAATATATAACTACCTATACTACTTAATGTAAATTATGACTTGACAATAAAAAAATCATGTTTTAAACAGCTGCATGCGTTTTAAACAATTAGAAAACATTTTTTACTTAAAACATGCTGACCCTGTACTGTAAGGATTAAACCCGAAGTTAAACTTGCCACCAGAGAATAAACAACACATTTAACAGGCCATAGGCGCCCACGATTATTACCTATTTCTTCAACAAATCATATGCTTAACAATACATAATTGAATTTGCTTGGTTATAATTAAGACACCGCAGTAGCTATATAGGATGAATCTTAAGAGAGGGTTTTGCTTTTAACACAACATATACCTCAAAAAAAAACTAAACAGATTCTGCAAGTAACGTTTTTTTCGAGTCTCAAAACCTACCTAAATATAGGCGTATAAAAAAATATTAATTAAAAAGTGGAATTAGATTTCTATTTAAAACTTATAAAATCGTGATTTGTTATTGTCATCTTATTTCGAGTTTACGCGTGACGTTTTAAAGCAGTCAGAGTTTTTTATATTAAGAATAAACTGTAATGAATTGATTGATATATTGTTGGTGTATGAAGAGGATCACCATAATACCGCCGCAGTTTCACGATTATACGCGGAGTGCTTTAGCTGCACCTTCACACTGCAGTCCGTTTGTTTGTTTATTTTGTTGGAAGGGCTCGAGAGACTGGAAATCTAAATGCAAATCATGGTGGACATGCTGAGAGACCTAGACTACCTAGAATCGAATGGATTCGACAACCAGTAACAGAAATATCTTGATACATCTCAAATGACAATGTGGAGAATTTTACTTGAAAATCAACTTCATTAACTCGTGTAACGAGTTCTAGTAGTTTTATTGCCGCAAGACCATCCCCAAAGACAGCGCCGGACCTAGGGGCTGGCAAGCAGGGCCCCGGCCAGGGGCGCAAGCCAGCGGGGGCGCGCTAGCACATTAACCCACGCTTAAAGATTTTTTAGAGTTTCAGTCTGCATCAGGGCCTGTTCATTACGTGCAAGAAAACGCGCTCTTTCTCGATGAAAACAAGTGCCGAAATTGTAAGTAAAATTCTTTGTGACCTTCACCTTTTTTTTTGGGGGGGGGGCGCACATTTGGAAATTTGCCCTGGGCGCCAGCTCCCCTAGGTACGGCGCTGCCCAAAGAGTATAATTTTGCGAGTGGCATTTGCAGGAAAACACTCGCAGTGAAAATGTTACTGTACTGAATTTATTCTTGTGCCTATGACTACGAGCTATGAGCTATGAAAAATTTCGCACAAGATTTTCTTGAAATGTGGGCTGGTATTGTTACCGGTATGCTCAATGGATTTTTTCTTTCAGGTCAAATGACTGTTGCTATTTTATATTTTGCTTAAATTTCTTTAGAATGTGCCTTTTAGGTGTTAACAATTTGGTTCTTTCTTACACAACGGTACTCATGTACGCGAATTGCGGGACTCTCCGATTTCCCAACATGTGGATAGGTCGCCATGAAACAATAAAATGGCCTGCGATATAGACAGGCTTAAACCCATGTTATTTTTATCTTTGGGATATGAAAACTGATGTTTCCAACTGAAATCAACGCATTTGAAGAGTTGCGTGAATGGGTAGAAAACGTCGCTGAAATAATTCGAGGAAAAATATCTCTTCTAAGAACATGTACGGATTTCACAACACACCTTTTTAAGAAACTTAAGGTGCCGCAATCAGAATTTTCATAGACCTCTCCGTTTTTGAGGTACAGAGGGAAATTAAAAAGGGAACTACCTTTAAAGGGATTCTTCATATAGGATAGCTGAGATATCGTAATTGCGAAAATTCCTTCTGATTTACTTTTTTATGTACATTTCACTGGTGTAATCTCTACAGGGTAGATAAATTACAAGTATGGCTTCTAAATAGTGGCCAATGAATTGGGCTGTGGATTGTATATTTAAATAAATTTGCTACTATTTGCATATGTTACTTGTTAAAAGTATAAAATTAAAATCAAAATGGTGTCCCGCGAACGTGCATACATAGATATTTTTCTACCACTTACATATTACAGTCCTGCGTACTGTTTTCTATAATTGGGCCAATGTTTACATGAGGTAGGACCGGTCTTAACAAGTCTATCAAAAGCAATTTTTACCCAGTGGCGGCTCATGATATTTTAGGTATGCCATATATCAATAGCCAGACATGGGACCCACACCAAACTTTAGGGTATATGTACTGTGGCCATAAGAGAACTTTGGTAGAAGGAGAACGATTTTACAGTTTACGAAAAAAAAGTTGAAAACAACGTGGGCCTCACCTCAAATTTTCAAAATGGCTTCTTTAAATTGTAAGCACAAATATGACTATATTTTAATTTATCACCAGCCGTCTGACACTGTTGCGTTGTCGCACGTTATCGTACGTTAGTTTTAACGAATTTCACGGAAACTTCAATTGTTTACTTCATTAACACTAATCCAAAAATCAAATTATGAACAAATTACGTTATAGACGTTTTTACTAAACCTTAATTGTACCTTAGTTTGTAATTTCGTAACATAGTTTTGCATATTATTGCAGTTGATTTTTATTTTTCAAAATGAATTTGTAGACAAACTATGCGTTTTAGACATTTTTTTCATCAGAGTTTTTATGGCATTTAGTCAGATATATAAGCCCTTAAAATTACGGCACTCATATTCCGAACACCCTGTATAAGGAAGAACGATGAGTAAGTAAAATATTTCGAAAATTAATAATTTCAAACACGATGTATAGGTTATTAGTAATGTAGAATGTTTATATTTTAAGCAGGATAAATATATGTGTTAGCTTTGTATTCGCAATAGAAATTTCAATTTCTGCCCATTAATAATTAATAGTTATAATCGCGTGATGTTTAGCAAACTACCGCAATACACGAACATATTTTATACAATAAACCAGAAAATATATTTATGTATAAAGAGGGTTCAAATGAATTATACGTTTGTATTTATAATAAAATGGGATGATTTTACATTTTGTGTAGATGATATACCGGGCATTATAGATATTACAAATGTACACACAAAACAATGTTTGTTCTGTGAAATGGTGCAGGAACAATCTCATAATGCAAAAAAGATATTTTTAAATATTTTAGTTAACGATTCCATTTGAATAATTTTGATGTCTAAATAAAAGGCACAAACTGTATTTTTTTTTATTAAGATGGCATTATCAAATTAATTTTTAAAAGCCAAAAAGAAAAATTATTTTTATCAAAAAATTTCAACCGTTTTTAGGAAATAACATTTTTATAAATTTTTATATGTTTCATTAAAAAACGTAAGTTTTGATCGTATTTCTTTGCCTGTGTGTTGTCATTAAATAATCAAAAATATCTGAAATTTTTGGTCATTTTGTTTTCTTGAAGGATTAATCGAATCAGTCAGAATATAATAGATGGTCCGGATCAATATACAAAGTACCTATCTTCTTTAAAAAACCTGGACAAAAGTAAGATCAGAGATTTTTCGGATCAAACAAAATAAGGGGATTTAAACCCCTATCAATAGTTCATTTGAAAATTATAAACACCTAGTGACCTTTTTCAAAATATATCACGTAACCCAGCTAACAATTTCTTGTTATGTAAAAATTGTAAGAACGTTTCCAGAGCAAATTTTATAGAGCAATGTTCTAAGAACATTTTCAAAACGTTCTTACAACACTTATACCATAAAAATGGGCACCGTTTTATAGAACTTTTTAGTTCTTTAAGCGGTTCTGTAAAGCTTGCAGGAAATAATTATAGAAGTCTTAAAGAATTTTTATAACACAGTTACAAAGCAATCTCATAAAATTCTATAGCACTTCGCTATACAATTTTTGTGTTGCATGGTGTTATATTTAAAGAACTTTAAAATCATTTAATTGTATCTTTTAAAAACAAAATGTTTCTGTATCGCACATGTTAGAAATTATATGGACGGGCCAATAAGAACCAATAAGATCGGCCTAATCAGCCTGCATAGGTTCTTACTTACATTATTACGAATTGCTTAGTTTGTTTGTCCATCAGGGAGCAGTACATTTTAATGCGGAAAAAGTTTTATCGTGAAATATGTGGTACATAATGGTAATTTTTTGACGCGCCCTCAGTTAACCTTATATTTCCTATGATGCTGGAAATTTAAATTTTTTTCTAAATTGATGAATTTAACAACCAACTGTACATAAAATAGTCAGAAAGTAAGTATATCCATATTATTGATATCATTTCACCTATTTATATTGTACATATTTTTAATTAAGATTTTTTTTCCTTCTTCACAATATGGCGACAGAAAGAAAGGCTTCATCTTTTACTTCCAATGGATTCTCACTAATATGACATTTTTGTGTCGATTGCAATGATTATAGAGCAAATATGCTTCGTAAGCAACTACTTAGTATTCACAGTGTTGTCATATTTTATTGTGGTAATTTCACTTATTTCAATCTTATTTAATAAATCTATTAAAATTCTTTAACTTCAACATCTAAAAGTGAAAATGTTTAAGATTTGGAATGGTCTAAATTAAATATGTTACTAAATTTCTATAAGAAAATCAATTTCTCTTAGCAATCAAATAAATTTTATCTATCGTAATGAAATTTTCTTTCTGCAAGCAGATAATAATATTTACAAGTCACGCATGTTATACAAATTTCCCCATTATACTTTGATCAAAATATTTCGTACTATTACAGGCAGGTCTCGTCAGATGGGGCTATGGGAAACCTACATACCTATAATGATTTTATAACAACTGTACTATTACTCTCTACAACTGCTTTAACGAGCTTTTTCTCTTAAGTTCGATAGCAGCTTCCATATTTGTAATTTGTTTTCCGCAGCAGAATTGTAACTTAACATCGCCTTAATAGTTCTATAATTAAACTATAAGCGACATTACGAAATAATTTTTTAAGAGTGTCACAGGAGATGGTATAATTCTTTAAAGCAGTATTTTGCATCAGTTTAAAGTAATTTGATTCTATAAGCACAGTTGCTGCAAAATTGTGTTATTGTACACACTTATAGGGCTACATTAGCAGTTATGTTATAAATGCTCTATAAATTATGTTCTAAGAACGTTCTTGCAACAAATTTAATTCAGTTTCTGAAGGCAAATAGTCTCATGTGCCACATTAATGCAACAATTTAGTATTCTAAATACAACTATAAAATATTAACAGAATATAAAACTTCTATTACTCTAAATTTATAGAACTACTTTGCTAGCTGGGAAGCTTCTGCCTAAGGATGAATCTCTGACCTTCAGAGGTCATTAAACTTTTTATAATTTTTTATTATGTATTATTGTATTACTTACACATTTCTCAATTATTCAGAACTAGATGTAACAACTCTGTTTGTGGGTTTACTAGGTTATAGTGATTTTGAGGCTTTGACGGCCGATGCTGTAGTGGTTTCGGGTTGTTATACCGTTACCTAGGCAATTGGTTGCTACCAGTAATAAAATTAAAGTGCACGTCCCTAAACTTAGTTGGAATTATTTGACCTGTCCTTGTTGTTCTCGGACTTTTTTGATAATTGATGGTGTCGACCGTGAAAACCGGCGATGCCTTTGAAAGCATGGGATGCGATTAATTACATAGGCGGCTATAGTGCCTCGGATGACCACCATTATCCCTAGCCTGAAAACAACAAATTCTGTTATTGGCAGCAACCAGTTACCTTAGTTACGGCAGAACCTCCCGTGATCCACTATGATTTACGGTTATTCAACTGTTTATAATTTTTAGATGGACTATTTTACACCGCTATTTAAATGTTGCTCTCTAAAATATTTCAAGTAAACTTTTTCGAGACCAGCCGTATTTTTTTCTAAGATTTATATATAGCCTCTTTTAAACAATAAACTTAAAAATTCTTTTAAATACAGAGTATTTTATTTATCTTTTTTATTCAAAATCCATAGAAAATATAAAATATGACCAGACAAATTTTGAAAAATGAAATTTGTAGTAAAATTTAGACATTAGGTTTGTTTTTGCAGCAGTTGGAAACAAATATTCGGTCAGTTAAGATGAGAACGCGTTACCATTGAATTTAACGTAATAAATAGTAGTACGGACATTTCTGATAGTTTCAAACCGTTTCCAGCTGCTACAAAAACAAACCTATTAGATAACTAAAAAAATACGTGTTTAAAAAAGTTATAGTATAATAAGTAACCGTGATATCAAATAAGCTGTGATATCTCATTCTGAATCGAATTCTGTTTAGCAGGAACAGATATTCTTCAAATGAATGAATGAATCGCAATCTCCACCGACTCTGTTTTAACAACAATTATAGCATATTAAATTACATGTAGTATGCGCTACTAATGTTTTGAGTTCAGCTTTGTGCTGAAACGTGTCTATCAAATTCCAATGTATAAAAATTAAATTCCCTAGCAGTGTAGTGCTAGTCTGCTGTTCGTTGTAAGTAGCTAGGCTACAAATGCTTTGCGTCCCCTACGTCAATGTGATCGTGTGTGTGTGTCACGTCACAGTATGGAAGCAGCGCTACTAAAACTAGCATCTAAGCGTATTCGTGTGTTACGTATGTACGTGCAAATGCAAGTTTTATGAAAATATAGGAATTTAACACCAATAATTGGTATGTATTACAATAGTTCCAGTGGTAAACAAAATACTTTAGAACTGAAGTGAATGTAATTTAATTAATAAGTTAAACAAATATGTTTTTGCAATCTGTGGATCAAAATTGTGCCCCTGATTGTGGTATCACCTTACGACTCCCAAAGATTAAATTTAATTTTAATTACTCTAAAAAGAGCAAATCATTGTTTACTAGTGCAGGTGAATTAGAGGTAGTTGACAGCTCTACAACATGTTTTACATTTTCAGTTCTATTAGAATGTATTTTAATATGGTATGTGAATATTTTGGCATGTCAAGTCAGTACTTATACATACAATTATAAATTAATGTTGTTTGCAATTAATATTTGTTGTAAAAGACGCAGCTTCTTAATTTTTGGAGGCAAAAATGGGGCTAAATATTTACTTCCATTTTATCTGATATAGCATTGTGCAAAAAATCTTATTTTATATAAAATCAATACTTCTTCAGCACGCAAAATTATGTAGAGTGTCCAGAATATGAATGGCAATACTGAAAGGGCTATATCTGACCAAAAGCAACCAAAGAAATGTCTAAAACGAAAAGTATTTTTATAAACAAAAATACAGCAGTAGAGTGCCAATACTGAAAGAGCTGCTATATCTGACCAAAAGCTACAAAAAAATGTCTAAAACGAATAGTTTTTCTACGAATACGTTTTAAAAATAAAAATACAATTGCAATAAAACGCAAAACCATGTTACGAAATTGCAAACTAAGGTACAATTATTAATAATTGTATCTTAGTTTGCAATTATTTGCTGTCACAATTCTATTGGTCTGAGAAAAAAAAATCAATTATGTTTTGTTTAGTTCAAATTACAAATAAATACGTACATATTCCAGACGCCCTGTATTTCGGTGTAAGGTGTCTGGACGCAGCGTTCACTGTTAATTTTTCTTTCTTGACTTAGTAACAGATCTATAAAAGCTACAAACCTTTTTATCACAAAATAATTGTTTACATCGCCTTCTTCACAATAATTATAGACATTACACCGAAATATGGCCAATAAATGTCACAATAAAATTTACTGATTTTATTTCACGATCAAGACAAGGATACGTATAATATTTGCTATTATTAATAATATAAATAGCAATTACCACTCTGCCACTATACGCTTATTTTAATATTATAACCTGTTGAATTCGGCGCATGTATTTGTCGTCTTGATTGTCGCTAAGCAATGCATTGGTGGGCGGATAGATGTTCCAAAAGAAATCCAAATTGATATAAGCAAAATAATTTTTGATTAAAGTTGAAATTTATTTTTAAATATTATAGGGAAAACTGCGATTTCTTAGTATACATGGTAAATACGGTACTAGTAGGCACTCCATTAAAATATACAATTATAATTAACTAAAATAGGTATCGTATTTTTGTATAAATATATTGTAAAATTACGTAATATAGGATTATGTGGAATTACGGAGGTTACCAATGTTTTGATGTTGTGGGAGATTACTATTTATATGTTTATCAATTGCATACTTTTATGAGTTGGAATATTCAAGAGTTTATAGGCATTTGTGTTTATGCATTACGCAGTACACACATTATTTTTCTTATCTTGCAATGGATTATTATTATTATCTAAACAATTCATGTTTATTGTATGAATCACAGTCAGCATTTTAATGTTATTTAATAGAGTGGATGTTATGGGAATAGAAATATTATTGTTCGAGATAAAATTTGTTAAATATGTATTTTTTTATTACAGGACCTTAGTGGAGGTAATAGTAATGACAGTTCTGGGGGCCCCGCACCAGGTACTCCTAATTCACAGGGAATGAGGCCGACACCTTCTCCTACAGGGTCCACTGGTTCAAGATCAATGTCACCTGCTGTAGGTTAGTATTAAAAATCAAACAACGAAGTGCAATTTGAATAAATTAAAAAGTCTTAAATATTATAACAATATTTAAGAGATGTAAACCTAACTAAATGTGTTGATGACTGCAACTTCTTATCAGATCAGATATTTTTATTTTTGGAAACAGATCCAATTTTCTTTAGGCTGTAGTTTTTTTTTGTTTGGGTCATCTACTTCCATTGATATACTTTGCATATTAAGCAAGCTCTCGCATAGCTAATACAAAAAGCTTTATTAACAACAGTAGTCCTAAAAAAATGTTTGCTCATATTGGTAAATCAAAGGAAAAAAACTTATATGGACAAAATGTGTATAAACTCGCAAAAATATTCTTTGAAAAAACTCACGAAAATATATTAACCGGCTTTGTAGTCGTCTGAGTGTGGTTTTGAAAAGTAAGTTGTTTTTATAGTAATTGTTGGTTTACGAAAAGTTAGAAATACTATACAAATTTTTAGAATGGCTTTATTATGAACTTAGACTTATTTCAAATAACTGCCTTATTGTATTTTTTAATTTATACTTTTTAGATAATCGTTATTCCATAAAAAGAAATTTTGTGCTTTTTAGTTTAACAAAGTACAAGGACGCCCAAATTCGGATACTGTAAAAGATACGGAAACGCTTAAGTTACTCAGACAAATGTCGTTTAAATATGAAAGAAATTCTGAATACTTATCAGAAAAAAAAAATAAATTTTGAAAATTGAGATCACAATAGTCACCTCAAAGTTGGGACTCCCTGTACATAAAAAAGTGAAGGTGTTAAAGTTAATTTTAAATTTTATTATCAGTTAAATAGAACGTTGATTTGTATTAAGTATGTATTTAAAGATAATAATTTAAAAAAGTGCTATATGAAAATATTCTAATTATTGTTTAATTTTTTCACATACTAAAAAAACGAACAATAAAAAAATATAAACAATGATTTATAAAAATGTTATGCAAAAATTGTTTAAAGTTTTAGTTAAAAATATAGCAAAAATTATACTACTGATTCTAAAGTTAGAAATGAGACAATTTAAACAAACTGATCTCTTCCAGAGTTAGTTTGTTTAACTTACCAAAACAGCTTCAAATTTGTACAAATTGTATTTTATTCCAAATAACTCAGATGTAAATGAAATTTAGTACCTATGCTAATATTTATATAGAAGATTAATCAACACTAAGTACAAAAATTTTAACTATGTGCTGAGGGAAGCCTAAAAGAGAGTAAAAAAATTATTTGTCTCATTTTAGGTATTGGTAATTTGTTGAAGATTAATGTACTATGTAGTTAAACTACCCATATCACAAATTTTAATAATGGCCAAGTCGAGATTAATTCAAAACATGCATCTAATATTTAGGAATGTTTATATCACATTTGATCATTAGAAGTATCTAAAGCAAAATGATGTTTCCAAAATAATTTTTGGAAAAACTTAACTCGCGTCTCTCATGACTATATTTATACCATTATATACAAATTAATTTCTCAAACTGCTGAAAAAATGATGAAGATTTTGTGCAGTTTACAAATATGCAGTGTTATACAATAAAACAGTAGCTCACTATAAACACGTAGCACTTAACAAATTCAGTGCTCTTTAGGGAAAGAAATTCATTGTCTCAAGACGTATATGGTTTAACTGCCATTAAAAACCCATAAATGTAAATGCTTCCAGTAGTTGCAAACTTGGAAATTGCTCTACAAACAGGACTACTGAATATCTTTATAGAACATGCCGATGTTTTTATTTGATTAAATAATATTACTCTATTCAGTCTTATCTGGCCTAGAAAAAATGTGTACCTGTATTTGTTTTCTTGAATCGAATATTTCTGTATTAGGCCCGCTACAGACTATACGTGAATTCGCGATTCACGATGCGTGGTTTGTAAGGAATTCGTGCATCGTGTGTAAGGTTTTTATGAATGGATTTTTAACGAACAAGACCCTACTCACTATTCACGCATAGTCTGTAGCAAGCCTTACATACTAATTAAAAAATAGAGGATAGGAGATAATAAGAAGGTTTTCATGTATATTTTAAATAAAATATAAAAGTCTACCATATAGAGAAAGGATTTTAAAAAATATATCAAATTGCACTTCAATTAACATTTTCCTGTAAAGTACTTTAAAAATTGATACACACATGTATTTATTTTATGTAGAATAAATGTTGAAAATATTTAAAGTTTTTACTTCAAAATGTAAATATTATTTGAATTTTATTATCTCACTGGCATTACAACACAATACAGCTTATTAAAATCAGGAAAATTTTTAATTATTGAAATATTTTAACAACTAAATTGTGTACAAGGTTTTCCAAAGGCATTTAAAATATTGAATTTTTCTGATTATTTTGGGAGACTATATAATGTCATAAACTGTTTCATTTCTGACATGGTGTTGAAAATTAGTTAATTTATTTTCGTCAATACTTTGTGAGATGCTGAAACTATTAACTATATCATCAGGGGTGTGTCTATAGAAAGTGATTGATATCCACAAATTATTATGCATATCACTGGTTCCTCCATACTTCTCCTTTGAAGTTTAACTTAAAAGGAATAAACAATGTTATTAATGACAACCCTTCTTAAAAAGCTATTCATTAGTGTTGCTCCAACACAACTAAGTTTATAGATCAACTAGATTTAGAGTTGACAATTTAGAAGCAGTAACAGCAAGATTATTTAGAAGCAATTGAACAGCAGTTGAGTTTATATTATTCACAAGAGAAAACTTTAAAAAAAAAAATCATTTTCTTTGAAAAATGTAAAAAATAAGAATACACATCTGCTGGCACGAGGAAATAGCAAAAAATATTGTTTATATGACATTGAAGGAAAAAAAAATTAAAAACCGATTGGATTATCAGTTCCTGCTAACTTGCTGCTGGCACTATCAAATTTTGTATTCTATCAAAAAAATGAACCTATTCTTGAAGTAGTTATATGGCAAAATTGACATTTCCATGAAAACATAGAAACAATGTTGCCATAATGCATTTTTTTTGCTTCAGCGGTAATAATAAAAAAGTATTATTTAGTAATATTTTGGACATGGTGTGCTTATACAATTTTTCTTCTAATGTCCTGAGAAATTACTCCGTTCAGTATTTTATATTACTTGGGAAAGACGCTGCTAGCTGCTGTGGTCTATTGTGTTGCATAATTTTGCCGAGTGAAAGTGAGAATCAGCCTTAATAGGTAATGGTTACAGGACAAAACATTCCTATGCCTCCAAGGCCTGCAAGTGGACAGTCTGATGGAAATGGACCTACTCGCATAAGTCATTCTCCTGTGGTCACACAGGGCAGCTACTCAACGTCACATTCATCTGCTCACCCGACACATGGTTATAAGGGACATCCAAGTATGGTAGTCACTGGACCCGGAAACCAGATGTCTTTATACCAGTCTAACCAATACCCCCAAACTGGTTATCCTCCCCGGCCTCCCAGCAATATGCAGTATCCTAGTCAAGGGTATGCTCCACCTAGTTCGCAGCCAACACCTCCAAATAATATCTGCCCTCAGCAATTTCCTGGCCGACCAGTGCCTAATCATATGCAAAATTCCCAGTTTCCGACTTACCAACAGTCTTGGTCGCCGTCTGTTTCTACCGCATCCAAAGGCAATGGACCAAATCCTCCCACACCAGCACCTGGTTCGCAGTCTCCAAGTCCATCTCCTAGACCACCACACTACCTCAAACACCATCTACAACATAAAATGGGTTTTCAAGGCATACCAAGTTCTGCACCGCCTAGCCCTAGTCCTCCTCAAAATTTTCACATGGGTCCTCCATCTGGTCATCATCATTCCGGTATGGGTCCTCCTCCTTCTATGGGTCCACCAAATATGCCTCCATCTAGTAGTCCCCTCCTTCCCAACAACCATGCTCATGATGGACCTATGCCTCCTCCCAGTTCAACTCCAAATTCTCACACGCAAATGGTATCAGACATGATAGATAACGGTATCACGACCACTGCTCAAGCTGGTCTTAATACACACGTTACGGCTGCTTCTGGTGGATCTGTTACATCAGTTGTAACTACTGGTCCAGACGGTACACCTATCGATGAAGGTTCCCAACAATCTACGTTATCAAATGCTTCAGCTGGTAAGTTTCTAGAATAGTTGTCATCAAGAGCACATCTTATTTTATCTTGTTTAGCATCAGGAGAGGACCCACAATGTACAACACCTAAAGCGTCTCGGAAAAATGATATGGGACACTATAGTCATCCTACGACACCTCAAAGTACCGTCCCATCACCTGGTGCAGCAAGCATAAATTCTATTCATGAGGATTATGACCTTAGCCCGAGTTGGCCTCGTACTCCCGCAAGTCCGGTGAGTTATTAAAATATTTCTTCTTTTTTTTTTGTATTTTTGGTTGTAGTGCACGGCACCAATGGCAATATATGTGTAAAATGTTTCAATTATGTCAGATATAAAAAAATATCTAAATTTCATTATATTTATTGATATATATTGTTTCCATGTTTATCCACAACACCCTATATATTTTTGTCTTGTAATGACAATTCTACAAAGTTGTATTTTCTCTGTTTTCAAGTATTTGTATGACAAATTTATTTTTTCCTAAGTGTTGTGGGTCACATTATTCAAATAAACATAGTTTGTGTATTTTTCTTTTCTGATTGCTGATGTATTATTATGCAGGGTGTATGATGAAATATTTCGTAGCTTTGGCAAGGTGGGATTTTAAGAAGCATGACTTCAAGAATGCTTGTTTTTGAAGGAAATCTCAAATGTTTAAGACATACATAAATATTATTGTGAATTAAAATTAAAATCAAGCAAGCAATATTTCTATTTAGGCTTACATTTACAATAATTTGGAAGTTTGGTAAAGGCGGTGTTTTCTACATTTTAAAAAAGTTATTGCTGGTCTGGCTTACTTCCAAAATTGTTTTTATGTTTATTGTATTTGCTAGATGTTGTTTAAATCATTTTATACAACATGCTGTTTCAAAAGACATTATATAAACATAAACAAACTTGAATGATTAATATAGTCATTTGCAGTAGTAGATTACTATTGAATATTTTTACTCAAATCTTTTTAGTAATTAGATACAATGCAAAATTAAAGTAATTTTATTAACGGATTGTTTTCCATAAAAAAATCTGCAGACGGAATGGAAAAAATTAAGGATGACTAAATGATTGGTCATTGAATTGGTTTTTTCTTTAACAGTTTGATACTACATATATTGGTTTTAAGTATAGCAGGGACTTTTTTTTAAATTTTTTATTCGAATAGTTACTTCAATATTTATTCGAATTAACCCGAGGTCCAAAATAATAAAGAGTGATTCATTCACAGCAGAATTCATAGTTAGCACTTCACTGAAGTGTGACCTTTCATTTTAGGTATACTTAAATAATATGCCCTTCAATATTTTGTTTAATTATCTAAACTCAATGGAAATTTATTAAAGTGTGGTATGAAACAATTAGTAAGTTGTCACCCTGCATTCTTATCTTGTAAATTGCAAAGCTAATATGAAATTAGTGCACACTTAACCTTAAGTGTGATCTATGAATTCTAACCTTAGATACAGGAGCTAAGTTTTGCAGGAGACACGATCCCATAGGCGTGCCACTTGAGAAGGGTTCAGAGAATACAAATTTACCAAAAATAAGTTGACACTGAGTAACCTTTAATAGATTACTTTAGAAAAGTTTGTACTTACCCATACAATGCCGGTAGATGGCGATAGTCTACCACCACCTACTTACACCTACCTGACGCGTACTTCGCAAATAACACATAATACACTATACAATACTGGTTACTAGCACTGACTATAACGATCACACGTTAACATTTACTTATTGTCGGGGATTGGGACTGTTCATAGAACAGTTGGAAACAGTTTCCAACCATCAGATGTACATATATTGAGTTTACAATGCACATATAAGGCTGAAAATGCTTTGTTTTAAGCGGGCCATTCACTAGGCGAACTCAGACCCGACTGCGATCAGACCCGGACCGATCCTTTCTGCTCCATACACTAAACGGGCAGTTGTGGTATTATCAGTATATCTCAGTTGACGACAAACCACTGCGACGCGTATATATCATGCCGCCGTTATCACAATAAATCAAAATTGCTGTAATTGTCGGAGCAGTAATAATTTTTGCAGAGGAAAAAGAAAGAAACGAGTGTGGACAAAGAAATGGTTATGCAAAAGGAATCAGTATACTCATTTACGTTTGCTACAAGATATCCAATCATGTGAACCTTCCGATTTCATAAATTATTTTTGAATGGACAACTGTTTTCTCTATAAATACTAATAAATTCTTCCCAAAATTCACGATTATCTTTGAACGACATTTTTAGAAAACAGTAAAGAGACTCCAGTCGCAGTCGTTGTTGCAAACTGCCCACACATAATGAATCAGCATGGTTCAGTCCGAGTCGTGTCGTGAGTCCATTCGTTGATTCTGCGGACCTGCGACCATACCACGACATGTCGGTGCTATTACATTCACGATAGGATGGGTCGGCCGACTGCGTCCAACGGACCGGTTCGCCCGTGAATGGCAGGCATTAGATGCAGTGCACATGCTTCAGATGATTGGAAACTGATTTTGGTGTACTACGAATAAAGCTTGAAACAATTACGGTACTGGAGGGTAGGCAGAGGAGAATGAAAAACTCGTAGTAGTAAGCTTTCTTTCTCAAAATACAGAAAACTACTGAAAAATAGATATAAAATAATGCATTAACATAAATATGGAAACAACTCACCTAACCTACATAACCATCAGACCGAATTATCGCACTGCAGCTTACCTAAGTGCAGGCAATGTACGATTTGATGAACAAATTACTCAAACCGCCGGAATGCACCTCCCTATCCAGTAATAAAAACCTGCCACCATGTGCACTATGAAAACAGACGTCTTCCGCAACAACAGAAAGTCACTAAAGTACTGCATGAGGATATGGTTAGGCAACCAAATATACTGGAACCGTGCATTGTGTTCCATTACAAGCTATGTATGGCGCATTATCCGTACGACCACGACAGCACCAGGTTTCATAAGTAGGAAAACAGCACCACACATTTGTCATCGTATGGCCTTCATTTATCTATATTTCGTGTGTCTATACAAGATGTTTCGAAAATAGTTGAGGAAACTGAAACAGTGAATTTGTGAGCCGATTTTAAAGGGGGTGTTTTATGTAAAAAATATAATTTTAGCATCCCTAAAAAGTTACAACCCTTTAAAATTTGGTATTGGAATCCAGTTTCCATGGGCTATTTTAAAACTGGTTCAAATTAAACACTCCAACTTTTGCATGGATGCAGTTGTGTTATAATGTCACTTCTGACCTATTCCACTCGTCACCTTCCAGTAAGGCGATGAAATAATACACCCCTTGTATGTTTATCAGAAGAAAAAAAAATCTTTGAATAGCCCTATTCAAAACAAAACTTTTTTATCTACACAAATTAAAACATATAAGAAGATATTTACCTTCTAGTTTTCGTTCAAAAAAATTAAATAGCCAACATTCTGGCAATTTGTTCCTCTCATTTTAGTTGTCAGCCATTATTACCAGTTTATTTAATTGCTTTTTATCATTCTTATGATAAGTGTAGTTGGTGTTTTGACACTTAAAACAAAAAACATGGAAACTTGGTGTCAGCACTTACAGGGTTGCTTCTTAGGGTTGCTACAATTATTTTTTGCTATATGAAACATCCCTTCTAAAATTGGCTAAAGAATTCACTGTTTTATTTACCTCAATTATTTTCAAAACACCCTGTACCTTCTAATATTCATAATTTGCAAAAGCATCCTTCTAGATATTCTAGGCAAATATTGTCTGAAGCAATTTATTTGTGGCATAATTTTAGTTTTTCTTTAGTTTTATTGGGTTTTTACCACACTTCTGATAAAAATAAATATTAATTAAATAAGCCCTTGCGCCAAACGGATCAGTCGAGGGTTATTTTTTAAATTAAGTTTGCCTAACCAAAAAATCTCACACTGAAAAAAGCAGATAAGTAAAAAATAACAAAAATCACATCACTTAAATCGCGCACTTCCGTATTTTTGACAACAAATTTTAAACTGTCAAACTTGACATATGTTTAATATTTTTATTACTATTTTGAAAACGAAAACAGAGAGAACTTCAAAAATACGGATGTGCGCGATTTAAGTGATGTGGTTTTTGTTACTTTTTACTTATCTGCTTTTTTCAGTGTGAGATTTTTTGGTTAGGCAAACTTAGGCCCGCTTTAGACTATGCGTGAATTCGCAATTCGCGATGCGTGGTTTGTAAGGAATTTGTGCACCCTATGTAGAGCAGTGGCGGCTCGTCGTATGAAGCAACTGAGGCCGGGCCTCACTGTAAAATTTAGCTTTCACTGTATATTTTAATACCCTATAATTTCCAATACGATTGCCTACTACATTTATCAGAAATCAATGTAACGAACTAAAATAATTGCTTCAATTTTAGCCCTCGTATGTTATAACGTACCTCTGGTTTACATTTCAATATCCCGCCGTTTCTGTTTCTACCCGCGTGGGGAGTCCGGGTCACACACCAATCCCACCACAGTGAAGCTCAACTAACAGAATAGGAACTTAATTTAAATATGTATTATCGATAGGCTCGTCGATAATTATTTATAATAATGAATCCCTCTCACGATATCGTTTTATCTGTATTTGAACTGCCTTTTTCAATACGTAATGAAGTAGAGAAACGAATATGCAAACAAATTTCCGGAAAAATTGTTTGACTGTTTCCTACAAATGTATCCAAACATATTTGACAGATAAGTTGAAAAACGAACTTTATGTTTTGTACAGAGATGACCAATTTTATAATTTAGAAGTTCAGAAAACGGTAAAAATATTATACAAGGAATTTAAAATGATATTTTCGGAAACATATAAATTATTTAACAATTCCTGCAACAAGTGTTTCAGAAGAACGAAACTTTCGTGCCTTAAGCGCAGTAAGTCTTACTTAAGAAATACGATGACACAAGAGCGCTTAAACAATTTATCGATGATGGCTATAGAAAAAGAACTGTTGCAAAGTCTCATAAATTTGCGAATTTAAAAGACCGACGAATAGACTTGTTTTATAAGAAGTGAAAGTATTACAAATTTTTTGGTAAAAGTGGCTTTGTTTTGTATGTAAATAGATAAGTAGTTGAAAATTGGTTTTTATATTTTTTTCATATTTTTTAGTGTTTTAAACACGTAGGAACAATTTTTTAAATTATTAGATGCTGAAACATATTTTTTCTATTATTTATATTGTAAATAAAAATCGGAGTTCTGATGTTATTTAGTTTTTTAATAGTTAAGGGTAGTAGGGCTATTGGCGAATACCTCCATAATAAAAAATGGTCAACGCATCAAGGAATAGGTATTACCTCGGGGTGACGTATAAATTTATTCCTATTTAGGTATTATTTGGGCCTCACCTCTTGCAGCTACCACGAGCCGCCACTGATGTAGAGTTCTTAGGACTAGATTTTTAACGAACAAGACCCTACACACTATACACAAATTCCATACAAAGTAGCGGGCATTAGTTTCAAAAATAACCCTTGACTGATCCGTTTGGCTCAAGGGCTTATTTAATTAATCTTTATTTTTTTCAGAAGTGTGGAAAAAACCCAATAAAACTAAAGAAAAATTCTAGGCAAAGTTTTATTCTGTGAGTTAGCATCCTAAATTTTTAAAATACCATTAATTGTTCACGTATTTTATATCAACAACATATTTCTTCCGTGAGTTTCCCGTATTTTCCGTTTCACAGTTATACAGGGTAATCTATAAGTAATGGAGACATTCACCTCAAAATATTACGATTTAAGTCAATAGCCTTCATGAAATGTTGATAATAAAAAATATAGAGTGTCAAAGTTGGAATTTAAAAAGTGATTTTTTGTAATAATGTTTGAATGTACCTATCTTAAAAAATTAAAAATTTGGGAATAGATGTTTTTGGATATGAGAAATCATAACCTGACACGTCTATTTCGACATATTTCCTAGAGGGCACCACATCCCCCACATTTGTTCTGATATGGCGCATACGTAATTGCTGTGTAATTGGAAATGCTCTGCGAGGTATGTGGCACTTAAATTTTATAGGATAAACTTACAGGCTGAATACAGGATGTATTTATCTTTGTGTTGTCTGCATTAAATGGTGAGCGGGTTTATAACATGAATCACTCTCTATTATGTTGGACCTCAACTATCCTAAATATTTATACTATTATAAAGTATAAAAGTTTTTAAATTATTTGTATTTTCAAAAATTTTGTGGCTACATATAGAATAAAACAAAAAATTATAACTGAGAATATTTAAAATAGAACATTTTTAATAAAAAATGATAATACCTATGAGTAATTAAGCAATAAAAAAAATAAATGTACATTTTATTTTGTGGTCTAAAAAAACGTTTTTATTTATATTTACTCTTATAAAATACACTTTTATAAATTTTCTGTTAAAAAATTATTTACGTTTTTCATCTTTAAACAAGAATGTTTAGTAGTAATTGCATTACTAGCTTTCGAACAGGCTCTTTTGGATGAAGGGAACGTTATGGGATATATAAATATTGTTTTCCTGTTTTGACAGTATAGGGTACTTTGCTTCATTATTTTACGACCAAATGTTATTATTTAAATAGTTGAATTATTCGAATATTTATATTTTAACTCTTTCATATTTATAGATAGTATTTATTCCAATATGATTCCCAGCACTAGTTACAGTACACTAATATCTCTTAGAAAACAAGGGAGCATCAAAATGTTTTCATCTTAAACAATTTTAATTTGATCATTTTTATAGCAGGTGTCCATTTAGTGTGTAATTGATTGATTGCATCCCACTGGACTTATTTTGAACTAAACTGATTGAAGTGTAACCAAATGGAATAAAAGTAATACATCTTAAAAATATTCTTATTAATACAGTTTCATTCAGAAAAAAGTGGTTGTCTAATGTTGATATTTTTTAAATGAATCACTGTATTCCTGTTAAATTTTTAGTAAATTTTGACAGGCATTCATTATTTTAGTTTTAGCTCTTTTCAAGTTGTTCACATTTTTTAAAATTTTTGACAGATGCATCGTATTAAAAAAAATAGTATATCTTAAGGTTCTCTTGTCTAAAGAAATGATTGTTGAAAATGTTATAAACTAAATGCAGTTCTAGGTATACTAAAAATTTGCTCAATTTTGTATATCTCAAATATTGAAAATTACAATAAATTTAAATGGATTATCATACCCTTTCACGGCCTGCTGTGCAAAAATATGTGTATTTCAAATGTGTTTATTTTCCTACTGTCTCTTAATGAAGAATTCATTAGTGGGATAAAAAATAGGTTTGATATATCAGAATTTAAGTAAATTTTTGGGACAATTTATACAGGGTGTAACAAAAAAGCAGGTTACTCTACTTACCTATATAGAAATATGCCTCCTTTAAAAGATACAGGGCATCAAAATTGAACTTTTAAAATTGTTTTTTCATTATAATTTATTAATCAAATCCTCAAGGGTACCTATTATTGTAAAGAATGCGTAAAAAACAAACATAGAAACGGAGAGATGGGGTCATTTTATCCCTCTACTTTCTTCTAACGTACCCCTGTTGACGAATTTTTCCAATGTCATGTAAAATTTTAATTAGAATATTTTATTACACTTGATAATTCTTCGTAAAACTCTTAATTTTCAAGATAAATTCGATTTTTGAGCATGCAACTAGTCAGAGCAAAATGAGAGAGGAATTACAAGGAAACAATTTGTAATGTTCTAACGTGCTCTAAAATGTTCTTTAACTTATTTTATACAATGTCTCTAAACATAGGGTTAGCCAGATCAGATGTGCAATTTTTTCACAAATAAATGTTTTTCATCAATGTAAATTCATTTATTAAAGTCTCCGTAAAATGATCAAATTTGTGGTGTTTTTAGGTACAAAAATCTGGAAAAATAAAATACGTAGAACAAAAGTAGTATCAAAAATAAAATTCTTGATGTTTTGTTGTAAGTAAAAATTGCATATTTGGCTAACCCTATATTCACACTCTGTATAAAATAAGTTACAACACTTTAGAGCAAGTTCGAACGTTACAAATTATTGCTTTGTAATTTGAAATTAAAAGGTGCTATTAAGTGAAACTCATTTTGATGCTGCTATCACTGACGTTGCATGCTCAAAAATCGAATTTATCTCGAAAATGAAGTTTTATGAAAAAGTAAATATTCTACATAAAATTTTACATTATATTGTAAAAAATTGTCTTTAGGCCTACATTACAAAAAAGTGAGAAGGTAAATAGCGCCTTCCCCCCTGCCTCCGTTTCTATGTTTGTTTTTTAGGCATTGTTTACAGTAATACCTCTAAGGATTTGGTTAATAACGAGAAGTATCTACAAAATTTCAAAGTGCTATATAAAAACTTGAAGAAATTATAGTGAAATAACAATTTTAAAAGTTTACTTGAACACCCTGTATCTTTTAAAGAAGGCATTTTTGTATACTGGTAAGTAGAGTTAAATCGTATTTTGCCGTTAAAATTACCCTGTATAATATGCGAATAACTCAAAAGTGCCTAAGTTTATTAAAAATAGATGTATTAAGAAAATATTTTTAAAATATGCTATTTTCATTCAATTTGGCCACCTTGCACTTGGCTTCAATTCTATTTAGGAGTTTGTAAATTAATCAGTTACACACTGAATGGACATGTAATGTTACGAGTATTTAGTTCAAATAAGTAGTCTAATAGATTACAGATTAGGAAACAATTTTAGATTCACAAAAGTGTTACTAACAAAATATTTTTTTATAGAAGGCATGTAGAAGAAATGTAATTTAAAGAAGTGATTTTTCACTTATTCTTTTTAGTGTTCGCTTAGACACAGTACGTTGTTTGTTTCATGAAAATAATTTTTATTGCAAATACAATGTATGTTAATGTGAACATTCTTAAAATATCTTCAGACTAAACTGTTGGCTTAATTATTAGCAACTACAAATGTTGAGGTTAAGGTCAACGGATTACCGAAATGGTGGATACATACTTTAAATATTAATTAGGTCATTTTGTTGATTTTTTAAGCGACCACTATCAGTATAAAAATTTCTCAAATTTTTGTTCATCTGTCATAATTATTTTTTTCCAGATTTCTGCATATATATCAGTTGGCATCCCGTAGTAATCATTGTATGTATAAAAGATGAAATAGATTCATGTTTTATTAAATTCTGATATGAATCGACCTCATTAATTATCAAGTCATAGGTATTTTATCATATTCTACTGATAATGAATCTTCAGAATGTAAAAAATGTATCTGTTGATATTCACATAGCTATTACTGTAAATTATTTTTAATACATTTACAATAAAGGAAATTAAAAAAGAAACAGGATCAAATTATTATAGAAGAGTTTGACTTAATTTCTTAAAGTAAGCTCTATTAAGTCGAGCACCAAATGATGCTGAAACACTTTACCTATACTTCCAGTATGTTCTTATAACAGAGTAAACAACTATTTAAAAAGTTAGAATTTCCTTCAAAACCAATTTAAAGCGGCAGTTATAGTTTGACAAAATTTAAATAAGAAACAATTGAAACCTTGATCAGGTACTTAATAAATTACATTATATTAGTTCTTGTTTAAATGTTTTAATCACGGATGTTTTTTTCTGTTATGTAAACGATTGTTATTGTCCACCTATCACCACTTGCATCTAGATCCCACAACATACATAAAAACCACCCCTGGATATGATAACTTTGAAGGTCATTTTGTTGGAAGTACCGAGTGGTGATGAAGTTCCGCACAATGTTCATAATTTCTTTAGATTTTTTTTTTAATTGTCATGAAGTACGTCATCCCTTGTGCTATTAAAAAAGCATTGCTTGATGCAAAAATGTATTTTTTACCGATTTTAAGGTAGAGGGCGTTTTTTAAAAATTGCTAGTTATTAAAAAGCTATTCTAAACAAAAAAATTATTTAAAAAAACTTGGATATGAAAACTGTTGTAAGAAATTCTCAGATGATTATTTTATTCTGTGTCTTTCACTTGACTGAAATTTAGTAAACAGAAGTGTGAATACAAATGGCCTCTTTAACTAAAAAGGTAAGAATTCAGGTATTAATGATAGTAGGATATGGTGACAGATTAAGATCCCACGAGGAGGTTTATCAGTTGTTTAAGAACATCCTGAAAGGGGGCCTATTTCACAATCAACAGAAAGTTGGCCAACTTTTGGAAACGGGTAGTGTAAATGATTTATCTGAACAAGATAGACCAGAAAGTCGATGAACACATTTAACGTATTGCAGCTGAATATAAACAATCATCTTGATCACTCCAAGTGATAAAATTGTTAAAAAAGGAAAAGTTCCACCCTGACAAAGTACATTTAGTGCAAGTTGAATGAGGATAAATCAGAACATTACATACAGTTTTGCTGCGAGATCATATTAGGTACTTACGTTGTGGTGGAAATCAAAACTGTTACTTTTCCTTAAATGGAACTGTAAGTTATCATACTACATAATTATATTGATTTCAAAATAATTCTCTTGAGTTCAGCAATCATATAGCCAGCACCGAAGTAAAACAAATGTATGGGCAGGAATTATAGGATTTCGTATCTTAAGGTCTTGTTTCTTTAAAGAAAATTTAACTGCTACTAGATATTTGGCTTTAACAGTTGTTTATTTATCCAAACAATGAGAATAATGATGTTCTTCACCCAATAATAGGGTTCCAACGAGACGGAACCTCTTCCCCACTTTTGTATTGATGTTAGGACATTGTTTGACAATACTTTCTGTGGTAGATGGATAGGACAACGTAATTTAACCCTTTTTTTGTTGTGGAGTTACTTAAAATTGCGGATCAGTTACTAAACCAAATAGTTCAGAGGACCTACAGCTACGAATTAGAACTGAAATACAAAATATCGTCCTCCATTATTTAACATTCAATACAATGTGTTTACAGCCATGCCAGCCTGTCGGAACCTTACTGGAGGACATTCTGAACAACTTTAAAATTTCTGTAATAAATAACTTGTATTTTTGTAGAAAACTCGTTATCTTAAAATTAGTAAACACAAAACCCCTAATATTGGGTCCCATTGTACTCGAAAAATTTTAAATAAATCTATGATGACATCACAGCCCAAACATGGAACCTGGAAAAATTAATTTTTTTATGTAAAGCAATTTTCTGATTTAAAAAAAGTGGTTGACATATTTCGTAATATTTAAAAAAATATATATATGAGTATTGTGTGGAAATTTATCACCACCCATGCAATCAAATACGTTAAAATAATGCCAATGCAAATATGTTGTTCATGTATTTGATACAAGTTGTTATTTTTTCATTTAAAACAGTTTATGTACTTAAATGCCACTGACTTAAATTAAGGGAAACCTATTTTTAAAGTAGAGGGAAAAATCATTGTTTATTGAATCGATTACAGTTATTATATACTTCCAGTTTACATTGTACTTAATAACATAAAGTTTTATGTGTAATTATTGGTTTATTTATATACACTCATAAAACTTTTATTGTCACATCATCAACATTTTATATTCAGGGAGTTATCCCAGTAGTGGATTTTATTAGTCTTTGATATTAATAAAGATTAATGAAATATCATGGCTTGTACAACCACAAATTGTAGAATTTAGTTTTATAATAATGCTTTTGAGTTTTTCTGTTTATTTTTTTTTTGTGTTTACACTGAGCTAACTGGCGGGTATTTCCAGGTGTTTAACAGTCATGTGGCTCCTCCGGACACGTATCGCTCAAAGGTTTATATTAAATAATATTACTTAATGTCGTGCTAAAGAAGCTTGTAGCATGTATAGCATGTCCCTTAGTGCTTGTTACGCATTGTTCTAAATAGAGATACAATTATTAATACTAAAACGGCTCAAGTGCCATCATGGTAATTTTGGTAATTTCTACACTTTCAAATTCACACGCTTTTTACTAAAATTTTTATTTGAATTTTCATGAAAATGTTATTACACTTTATAAAAGTAACTGAAATACACATTTTTTTTATAACAAATAGCATTTTACAAAAGAAATATTAGTAATTTATTAAAGAAATTCAAGAATCAATAATAATACATAATTTAAAAATAAAAGATATTTTCTATTAAAAATTTGTTGAAGTTTTTATTTTTTTCTAAAGAAATTGAACAAGAGTACCTAATAAAATATGATAATTAAAGCAGTCTTTATTTTTAAAATCATGAAAAGCAACAGCATACACAAATATAAACAGTATGTACATAGTGGTGCACAATAAGTGTTTCCTCTATTTAATTTAATTTTATATACAGTGTAACTTTGAATATGGATATCTTTACAGACACTCAAATTGCTCAAAAGTTGAATAACTTTTTATTTGTACTTTTTTATTTTTTTGAAACGAGTTTTCACTACCTACTTTTTCTTGAAACTTAGACCATACTTCCTTGACTGGTAATTTTATCTCCTCTGGTAATATGAGGAGCTCCTGAAAAAGAAAAAAAAAAATAGTAATAAAAGTTGTGACCATCTTTTCAAAGTATTATTTGCCTTCAATCATGTTTCAGTACATTAATAATCTAAATTCTAAAGTACAGATAAAAAAAGTGTGTATAAATTCATTGTAGCACCACAGTGTGTGATTGCCAGACATCTATTCTATTAGAGCTAACTACGTGTTTAATTTCAAAATGGCTTTTCTGTTATACTTTACTTAGACTGTACATTTAAAATTAGCATTAATATTGAATTTATACTGCAGCTGTATTTTATTTATCCAAGATTTTAGTTAATATCACGTTGACAGTCAACCATCATTAAAATTATCCACTTTGCCCAAAATAATCAACCACAAACTTTTTTACAACAAATGTGCAATCAATAAAATTTGACTGCCAATTTGTATTTTTCTGATAAAAATGAAAATGTCATAGGAAATTGTATCATTTTTATAAGTGGAATCATCACCTAATATTTTTGCTCATAATATCCAACATTTCATAAATTGATGTTATGTTTTTGTGAACAGGTAATAAGACAGTTTGCATATTCATGTTCATGCAAAATTTGATTGTTGTTCTATATAAACTATAAGCGATTTTTTTGCTTTAGTAGGTCAGTAACACAGTTGCAGTTGAACCACGGATTAGATTTTGACAGAAAAATTAGTAAATTATGAATTACATAATGATTTCTAAATAAGACTAGTAGATAGACAAAATTGTAAATACATTTTTTAAAGCTGTTATTAATTTTACATTATAACGACTATTAAGGCTTATAAATGTAATACGTCACAATTAAGTTGGTATAGGTTGAGATTGGGTCAAGACAAAATGTGTGTTGTGGTTGACAAATGGCCCAAGATAAAGATGAAAGTTAGTTTAAAAGGAAAGTTTTTATATTTAAGTTGCTGAAACAAACAATTGAACATCATCTAGCAAGATTTAGAAAGGAGCAGTCCTATACACAGAAGAAGATCTTTCTAACAACCCGATTCCACAGATTACTCTTAACTTCTAGACATCCTACTGTGGTTTGATATTAATGTTCTTGAGGCAGATCATAGTTATCGAAGACACTTCTTTTAGATAGAATATTCAATGGTGGCTGACATAACATTACCTCCATTACTATGGTGGATGTTGGTCACATAGCTCTAGTTATGTTCAGGCAGGCGGTCTTTTGTACCTGGCTGAGCTTTTGTTTAGCTGTCGTCTGTTGGACTTTTGGCCTCTAACTGACATTCTCGTAGGCTAACGGTCTCACAATGCTAGTGTATATCCACATGACCACTTTTCGTTGCAGTCCCCAGGTTTTACCAATGGTCCTGTGGCACTGCTCATAGGAAATGTACACCTATTTTAGTCTCCTTTTCAACTGAAGATTTCATGTTAGCTTTGCACCAATGGTGATTTGAAAGAAGAAGGTTTGCACTGCCCACCTTATTTTATCTTTGGTAACAGTCCGGTTTGCAATCTGCCCATCCATGCTCACAGGGTGTATTTTCAGTTTTATCTGGCCATTCTTCCCATTATGCTGCTGTGAATCCCTGGAAATATGCCCGCATCAGCAATTCCAAATTTCCATTTTGATCTAGCAGCCTGTCAGTAGTCTTCAGTCTTCTCACAGTAGACTCTCTTCATCTCTTGTCTTTTCCTATCCATTTTTTTTTTAAGTCAGATGAGTTTCATATAATTCCCAATCTGTCTGGTCACTTTTGCTTTATTTCGCTCAGTTTCTAGCTCCACCAACTCATTGTTGATCTGAGGGTAGGATGTTATTAAAGCTGTATTGGAAATTGTACTGTATGCAAAAATACCTCTCTCCATTATTTTTGAACTCCTGATCTTGTACTACTTCTAGAATTAACAGCCTTTATTAGTTGTACAAAGGTTGCTAGCTTTGATATAAATCATAAAGATTTACTTTTTGTGTTGTTGTCTTCACTGCTTCAGGCTACATGGTGTGAGTGGGTGTCACAAGTTCCCATTTCTAGTGTGGCACTACGCTACCAGTTTCTCCATCTCCTTTGTAGGTGGTGGAGTGGCCGAATCTTCCGGGAGATAAACTGATGCTATGACAACAGCAGACAGTGGTTGGGTTTTGAATTGACAAGGGATGTATATAGTCGTGTTTGACTTGCCTGTGCTGAGTGTGGTGAAAAATATACACCTAGTTAGTTTAGTTAACCCTGATATCCTTTAACTAGCCAAGATTTTTTATTAGTGCCAATCTGCCAATGCATCCTGGTCCACATCAAGACAGCGATACAACACAGACATTGTGGCCCTACTATGTTGCAAGTTACACTATATCACACTTTCCTTGGTAACGCCAAACATTGCAAAACTGCATGGTGGCTATCCTTGTTAACCTTTCAAACCTCCTAGGAGGAGGGGAGAATGTCCTCTTTTCCCTACACCAATTTCCGTATTCCTTATTTCATCTGACTGTTAGTTGTTGTGATATGTAAAGTAGGTACCTACCTTCAAGACATCCCAAACTTTAAAAATGAAAATTTGAAAATTGTTGGAGGAAAAAGTATCAATTTGTTTTC
Source organism: Monochamus saltuarius (assembly GCA_025584915.1). NCBI lineage: Eukaryota > Metazoa > Arthropoda > Insecta > Coleoptera > Cerambycidae > Monochamus > Monochamus saltuarius. The sequence continues at coordinate 3,002,483 of CM046730.1, read as the reverse complement.
ATACCTCACCATTTTTGAGGTCATTAAAATTAAAGAAAATATCTTTTGAACAAATGAAGATGTAAGGATTTTTGTGTGCAAGAAAAATAAGTTTTAACTCAATTTTTAAAGCGATAATTTAGTTGAAATTAAGAAATTAAAAAACTGATATGAATTGAAATTTGTTTGTACTTTTAACAAAATTTTCCTTGCGGATTTATCTTATATGTGAATTACCAAAATTACCATACCTAGTAATAGTAAAAAAAATTGATCTTCCTGTCTCTAGCTGTGACATTGTATATGTGATCATTGTGTGATTTACAGAAAACTGACAGCCTAAGCAAGCTGTACGAAATGGATGAGAGTCCAGAAAGAAAAGCTTGGTTAGATAAACTCCTAGCCTTTATGGATGATAGGCGGACCCCTATCACCACATGTCCCACAATATCAAAGAATCCTCTTGATCTGTTCCGCTTGTACATGTATGTAAAGGATCGAGGGGGCTTTATGGAGGTTTGTACTATTTCTGTGTGCATCGTAGTATTTTAAATGTAACACCTTGCAGGTAACTAAAAATAAAACGTGGAAGGATATTGCTGGTATGTTAGGTATCGGTGCTTCGTCCTCTGCTGCTTACACACTAAGGAAGCACTATACTAAAAATTTGTTAGCGTATGAATGTCAGTTTGATAGAGGTGGTATTGATCCTCAGCCTATTATTAACCAAGTTGAGGCCAGTTCAAAGAAGAAGGGTGCTAAGGCTACGTCGGTTCCATCCCCAGGTTCTTCCAACTCGCAAGACTCATTTCCACCGGGGTCAGGTGGGACGTCAATGGATGGGTATGGAGGATATGGAGGATATTCATCTGCTGGTAACCCCGAATATCCTCCTCAAAGGCCCTCAGCCCAGTCTGCACCATCACCCCATGGAAGTAAGTAAGATAATTTGAAAAACATTTTTTTATTTTTCAACATAACATAATTATACGTTTGAAGAAATCGATATTTTGAAATTTATTGCAGTGTATTTTATATTCTATAAATCACTATGTATTTTAAAACTTTTTTATATGCCATTCTTTTGATAGCAGTAAAAACTTTGTAGTTTTTATTCTTACCAGTTTTTATAACCTTAGAAGCATATACATGTTTACAGTCTTAGTTAGTGCTACCCATTGAACAAGTTTTATTATAATTGACAAATGTATCAGTTGGATTGGAACAATCCATATTATTTTTGGGATTTAATTTATTATGCAGGTAATTATATAGATTTATGTTCACTGATTTAGTTACAAATGTTTTATTACTTTTTTTAATTAAGTACATTGCTACTTGAATAAAGACGAATTTAAACAAATAATACCTTATGCCAAATTAGGTTGATTTTATAGCTTTAGTATTTACTTAACCAAAAGATAGTGGATAGGTAATTGTTTATGTTTAAACTGTAGGCACTAAAACAGTTATTAATGTTTCTAAAATCTCTTCTTAATTTTCAAAACTAAAGTCAGATTTGATTTTATTTTAATTTGTTTATTCCTTTTCCATAGAGGTAATAATAACATAAAAGATTTATTTCCCAACAGAACATTACAGTTACCAAGCAATATCATAAAATTTTTGAAAGGAGTATTGTCAATCGCAGTGTAGAATATTGTTAAGTATATTTTCACTCTTAAAAGTAATTATAATTAATTTACACGTTATGAGGTCTCAATCGAGGTATTTTGAAATATATATATATATTTTTGTTTAATTTGACAGGCCTTTGACTTTTGTATCTCATTTTTTGATCTAATTTTTTTTATAAAATTGTTCATAAGCCAGTGAAAAATTTCCATGATATTAAATTTATTACCAATTCTCCTTAATTTTTTTGATAAACTTTCTACATGCATGTTTTTTACAGCATGTAAGATATTTTGCAATGGGGAATGCCACTATGTTGGAAAAGTTTTTGGAAATTCAGTAAATTACATTGATTTGGAAATATATGAAGACCATATTCGTTGTTTTCAAATTAAATTTAAAAAGTTATCGGCAAATTAATGTACATGTGACGTCAGATGTACATTTTTAACATCTTGACAACAGAGCAATAGCATGCAACTTGTCTTAGAATAAAATAAATGAAATGCAGTACTGCATAAATAGAGACAGATATAGTGCCTGTAAACATCATTTGTCACTTCCGTTCAGAGAAATAGAGAGGAGAACGAGCTTCAGCGAGTGCGCATCTAGCCATCCACATTTCACTAGGGCCTTCTGAGCGCTACCATTTTGAAATCATATGCGTCACACTTTTAAGTCAAAATATTTACAGATAACGCTCGGACGGGGAGACTGAGCGTTCAGTATTTCTCTGATTGTCATGCATTGTTGCCAGCTGGTAAAAATGTACGCGTGGCGTCATATTGTTTTAAATAATTAATATCTCTCATAAAACTGCATATTAGTCCAAATCCTATGACACGTATCCAATGTTTTTAAAGTACTATCTAAAATGCAAAATACCAAATTTAGTGGTATTCCCCATTCACTGTTCATCTAATAATACATTTTTAACACATTTTATTTTAAATATTAGAAAATAGATTTTTTTTGAAGAAATTAATAATAATAAAAATATCTCTACCCCTTATTCTAATCGCGAGGATTAGCCCAGAAGTCGAAGACTTGTGCGGGAGAGGGGGCGGCATATTATTAAGCAGGCTGCATTTGCGCCCAGGAACGACTTACGTTGGTAGGCCCTAACCACCATTCAGTGCAGGAATGAGGGAAACCTAGGAGAATAGTCAGATGTCAACTGGTATCAATATCTCACAATGACCCAAGCCAACATTCTTCCACCCTACCATACCGGCAGAGAGGGTGGCAATCCTCTCCACGAATATATCTTATTAAAAGAAATTAGTTAATTAGTCATTTCAGTTTTATGTAGAACATCCTGTAAATAGAACAGATTATTTTTGCATGTTTAAATTTAACTATTACCAGTTTCATTAATCGCCAATAATTGGTCCAACTATCGGTCAATCGTTTGATAATTTTGCACGAAAATCAAATCATCAGTTAAGAGTTTGTGATTTTTCTGTAGAAATAGTAATTTCTTTATTCGAATGCTTCAGATACAAGGTAGAGGAGGCAAAAACAAACCATGCCAACTATCAACACAACAATTTCCTATATCCTACCAGCTGCAGCAATGAAATATTTTTATGTTTTTTGTGCTCTCACACTTGTCAAACTATAGGCAGAAATATATTTATTTATGTTTTGTGATAAACATTATATTAATTTCCTTTGACAATTTTATTAATTTATTTATTTACGAGCCAAAGCCCAATTGGTTAAATCAGTTACATAAATATTGAGTGATTACGTTACTAGTGATATCAGACCAACACTGCTGAAGTCAGGTAAACAATAAAAGTTATGCAATACTACAGAAAACAAAAAGTCAAATTAATATTAAAATTCACATAAAAATAAATTAAACAAAAGCAGGATGAGGCAAAGAAATCTAAATAGAAAAATTATGTATCTGTAATTGGTGCTGTGCATAGAGACATGAAATGAGCTATTTTCTCCAGTAGCCTTAGACGAAATATGAAATTTTATATTTTAAAGAAGATAGAAACAAGATAATTTTGATATTTTCGAATTAATATAGTTATAATCTTTTATGTTTTCTACATGTGGCAAGAAGCAACAATCTACAAGTTTGAAATAGTTGTTTGAATCGTCTTATGGGCTTTTGATAATGAGTGAAAAATAAGTAGAAATGTCATTTTAGCAGTTTGTAATGACAGAACGAATGTAAAATTCTGCAGTGATCCAAGTTAATTATTGTTATCTGTCAGGTATTATTAATAAAAATGTTTATTTAATATCACCGTTTTTACTGTTGACAATGCCAGAAAAAGTGACCGCACAGCTGTTTGCACTTGCGGATTGCGGATCCATTTCAGACGACAGTATAGATACCGATTGACCGGGAGGAAATAGGGTTGATTTTGCTGATCGAGCTAAAATTGCTCAATATCTTTTTTGTCTTTTAGGCCTTCCTGAACATATGGTAAAATGTTTGTACTTAATGACAGTATACATAATGCGTATCCTTTAAGACTTTCACTGGGTATATCTTGGTTACTGAAGCAACTGACACCTGAAACTTAAAAATATTGCAATTTCTACATAACAGGACTATTTTTACAACCCTACAGTCAGAATAACGATAGATATATGCAGTAATTTATTAAAGAAATAAAAATTTTATTTTTTTTATCAAGAAATTCACATATTGAAACAAATTATTTTTGCTTAATGAATAAAAATATACATTTTCAAATAGTTTCAATTTTTAATTTTTTCTGCCTGATTTTGTCCTTTTTTCTCAGTCAGCTTAGAAAAATTTTGCAGATAACTAAATTTTCCATTCTGAATATTTTTTATGTAATACAGAAAGCACTACTAATGAAAAACATCTGTCAAATCAGGCGATTAAATTTTAAAATCTTCAAACATTATCTTGAAATTTTTGTTATGTAACACCATAATTTTTCATGATGTGTATGTAGAATAACACGCTCTTCCAAACGTCATGGTCAAAATTGGGGGTTGCCATTTAAAAAAATTGTCGATGACGTCCTATCTCGAACAACGAGGACGTCACAATGTGGGTCGTATGTCAAAAAGTGTCTTTTAAAAACAAAATTGACGTGCCAGGAGATTTTTTTGAAAACTTCTCAATTTCAAAAATAATGAATTTATTCATTACTTTTCAAAAGCACTGTATTTTCTTTCCTATACTTTAATTCTCACAATAAAATTTTGATATCACAAATTAACTTTTTCTCAATTCTTTTAAAATATATAAAATACTAGTTATTGGCACATGTATGGACTCCTAAAAAATATCACCCTGTTTATCATTTTCTTACATATTCAAATAAAACAAGTATGTCCAATAAAGATAAATATCTGCTAAGAATATTTTAGTTAAATTGATTTAAAGTTGTATGAAAATATATTATTTACATAACCTGTCAATTTACTTTTAAAACCAATATAATGCCTGCAGCGATGCCAGATCTAGGGATTTTTCCCTAAATCTATGTATTTCTTTTACAAATAGGGACAGGGAATTTTGTTTTATTTCTAGGGATTTTAAAATAAATTTTGAGGGCCCGTTGATAAAATGGGGTAGTTCATATAAAATGCATTAAGGTACTATTCTTTGCCGTAAAATGATCAAATTTGTGGTGTTTTTTTAGGTATAGAAATCTCGAAGAACAAAAGTAATGTCAAAAATAAAGTTATTCATGTTTAGTTTATCCACTTTTACTATTTAAATTCTCCTCAAATAAAATAATAACTTTTGAAAAGTGTTTGCAAGACACACATTATTTTGTTATTGTAACCCCACATGTTGACAGTTATTTTTACAAAAAACAAAAATGAACAATCTTATATGCAGAACTACATAAGTTTATGTTATAACAATTTTTACATCTAGTTAAATTTTAAAATATTTCTGTACCTAAAAATTTGTTGGTTAGACCGATTTCTGTCGTTATATTTTGGTACCCTTTAAATATTCGCATGTGGCACAAGATAATATTTTTGTTATTTGCTAAGCTCTGTATTATTCAGTTCTTAAATATATAAAATTATTTATATTTGTAGAAAACACTATTTCAAGTGTATGGCACTCTTAAACCATTTACACAGATTTTTATTTTGAGATGCAGTCCGACATAATGAGCGCTAATTTTGTTACCGTGTTTTTGACAATAATTAATGATTTATTTTTATTTAACCCACAGTAAAAAGCAAGAAAATGTAGTACATAAATATATTTTATTCAATTTAGATGCAAGAAACTTAAAAATTCTAGAAATTTTTTTGTTTATACATACCTAGAGGGAAATATAGGAATTTTTTAAAGTTTGGTTAGGTACTTTGAATTGAATCCATCTGGCAACACTGTAATGCCAAAGTCTTTTTATAGTAACCAATGTTGGGTTATTAAAGAATTTAAATAGTTGATAATAGAAATTCTTTTGTATATTTTTTGTATATATTATTATTTCACTATTGTGTAATTATATATATTTGAAAAAAGAAATGAAGAAAATTGTTATATTGAAAATGAAAACTAACCTCAATGAATAATATGAATATTATGAAACTGGCAATAACTAAAGGTGAAGAAAATATTTATTTATATTTCTTATTTTCATATAGACAAAGCATATATATATTTTTTTAATTTACAAATAAATATTAAAAAATAATGAATTCACAGGACAAGTTGTAACCCTTTAAAAAAATAATTATTTTTCTTAAACTAGGTTAGGTCAACTTAAGTTTCTGTTATATTAGGTTTATTCCTGCAACACTTGGAAACGGTTTGAAATTGTTAGAAATATTCAACATTTCTGACAGAAGTTATTTTTCTTAGTAACATTACATCGTTGCAGACGTATATAGATTTGTTGCAAATTTAACATGCAATTATTTATTTGTGTGGGTTGTATGTCAAAAAACATTTTGCAGTTCAAAGAGTTACAACATATCCTTAAATACAAATACAAGAAAACTAAGAAACAGTAGAAGCAGATAAATTATTACACAAATAACCTACTAAGGTAGTAAAACGCATTTTATATATTTTAAAATAGATTGATTTATTCACCTTTCATCTGAAAGGTTCTACTCGTATCAAACATTCTCTTACACATTTTCAAAAAGAGGTCAGGTTACAATTGTTCTTAATGTTATGAGGCAAAATGTTTCGAAATGGATACAATTGTAATAACCACTTTGCTATGTATTGGATAGAAGAGGTCGCCTTTTAAAACTGTTTTTGAAAATTAACCAATATTTTTACTTCCCTCTGTTGTTCCATAAATAGCTTGTTAATGTGTAATGTGATCTGATCTTTTATTTCAATGTCATTTTTACCTGAAAATATTGGTATTGTAAGCATAAGAATTTATAAAAGTTGAGTTATTTTTTATGCATTTGTAAGTCGTGCTTGATTACTATAAATAGCTACATTAAAAATTAAATGGAGTAATTTGTATCAATTTTCCTTGTTTCTCCTGTGAGTGATTTTTTTCGTTAACAACATTAATATCTGGTATTTTCTATTTATAAGATGTGCGAATTATGTTTTTAAGTGTATTTTCCTTTTTTTTACATAAAGTTTCAAGTTCTGTAAGTTTATATATGTAAAGAATACTAATGGGATAATTTTTGTTGTTGTAGGTACAGGAGGGGCTAACCATTTAAACAGCGCAGCACCTGGAGGTCCTAGCCCTGCAGGCGGGGCTCCTGACAATGTAAACGTTTCCAACCCCTTTGATGATGTGTCTCCGAGTCCACCACCAAGGGGCGGTCCATTCCCAGGCGGTCCGCATCCTCCATATTCTGCAGGTACTCCACCTCGCCCACCAGGACAGAATTTTCAGCCTGGATATCAGTATCCTGGTCCTGGGCCTGGAACTACTGCCCCTACAGATCAGTATTCTGCATATCCGAGTAATTCAGGTTATCCTCCAGCCGTTAGACCAGTATATCCTCCATACACAGGTGATTCAGCAGCACCGCCTCCAAGCCCCAACAGCGCTCAAGGACCACCAGCCGCGCCGGCACAGGATCCTTACAACAACAGGTACAATTCCAACCCCGGAGCTAGCTATAATCCAAGGCCAGCTTATGGGCAATCTCCAAGCGGCGCTGGACCTCCAACATCACAGCCGGGTGGACCTGGAAATTACCCACCGCATCAAGAGTATTACCGCCAAGAACAAGTAAGTTGGAATCGAACAGAAAAACAGTGCTTTCAACAATGTGTGAGATGTACATGATCATAAATGTAGGCAACCAAACCTATACAACCTGTCTTAAAATTTATTTTTATTTCAAAAGCTCATATTCTTTACCAGATGCTTTAAAGCGGGTTTCTCAAATGGTCGATCACGGAAATATGTCCACATTCCCTTAACAAATTAAAAAGTTGCAAACTTATACCTTACTCATTCTTTTAAATCCAGCGTGCGATACTTAGTACTAGATTTCAGACTGATTGTCCAATCAAAGGATCATACATAGGTCATAACAGTGACATGTTCTTCACCACCTGCCTTGTTAAACCTCAGTTGTATGCCTCTCCCAATTTTATTTAGTCGATTGCTTGTCGCACATTTTTTTTTGTAGTAGATTGCTGATAATACAAGTCTGAGCACTCTTGCATTAAAGTATAAAAGTGTAGTATATACACAAAGAGAAGTTAATGAAACACTTCCACCAAATTCATTTGGTGTTATAATGTTGATTTCATGTCGAATTGCTATTCTCAGACCTTGGTGCATGTGGAAATGATTTTTAAATGTATTATTTTTGATACTGCTAGAAAACATAAAAATCTAGTGATGTGAAATTAGAATTTCACGAGCTGCAATCCCCTAGTAAGTGATCAACATAATATTCCTGCAAATGTCTTGTTTTCTACTGCAGTATGTGCTGTGGTTCTGTCTGCTTTAAAATATCCATGCTTCAATTCCTCATCTATTGTTTCCAGAGTTTATTGTAAAATGGTTTGGTATCGTTCTCCATTAATAGTTTATCGGAACAAATTGGGTCTAATATCCGTGCAAACAACATTTTTACACAAGTCTATAAGACCAAAATTTAACCTTAAAATTTCTATTCAACTTACGTAAGAAGATTTTGTAAATCTAATCAGAACCATTTATGTTCAATTGAAGATTAATTTACAGATAAACATAGACATGCTGCTAAAAATACTTCTAAATTGCACAAATAAGAGGCGTAAGTAAACAGATGATTAAATTTAGAGCTACCTTGGATTAACATTTGGTCCAAGGTTTGAGTTACTGATTTTGATTTAGTAATATTGTAAAGGCTTCTTATTCTTGAAATAGTGTTTTTTACAAAAAATAGATGATTTTATACATTTAATAATAAATATATGACGACAAATAACGAGAATGTTATTCTCATCACCTGGAAACTTTCAAGAATACTGAAAAAGCATGGACCAAAGTCTATGAAAATATGTATTTTGATAAATTTGCCTGCAAATGTATTTTTTAATATAAATTTATTTAGTAGATTTTGATATCTAAAGATACTGAAATTAGGTTATTTTGTGTTTATGAAAATTCAATTTATTTGACACCAAAAGCAATCTGATCACGTGAATCTCAAATATTGTTAAAAGCACTGTATTAATAATGAACTACATTGAGAAGACGTATATTTTTTAATTATTTTTAGCAGGGTTCTGGATCTGGAGGAGCATACCCTGGAGGGCCTACCAACAACAAAACTATGCCTCCGCCAGGACCTCAACCACCAAGGCGTCATCCTGATTTTGCTGCCAAAGATCAGACGTATTCGTATGGTCAACCTAGAACACCAATGTATGGTATGTGTTGCATCAGCACTCAGTTATAAAATTGTTAATGCGTTTGTGTTTTCCAGGCGGATGGCCCAACAACAATCAGTATAGGCCACCTCAGTATGGAAGTACTCCAGGTAGTCCACAAGTTACTCCGCAACAATGGAATCAAGGCGGAAGATCTGGAGGTCCTTGGCCTGTAACTCAAGGTTATCAACCAACGCAAACTGGACAGCCTCCTTGGCCGTCGATGAACCAGACCGGGGGACAAAATACTTCGATACGTCCTGTTCACAGGCCAGGCAAACCATTTCCACCTATAATGCCACCTAGTGGTGCTAAGAGTAGTCAGGCTCAGGCTAATATTAGCAACTCGTATAGCCACAATCAGATGCCCAAGAGAGAAATTACGTTCCCTCCTGATAGTGTGGAAGCTACGGTACCAGTTTTGTACAGACGGAAAAGGTTATGCCGCGCGGACGTAGGACCAGTAGATGCTTGGCGTGTTATAATGTGTTTGCGTTCTGGTCTGTTATCGGAAAGCACTTACGCTCTTGATCTGCTCAATGTACTTCTGTTTGATGACTCGTCGGTTGGGTACTTTGGATTAAATCAGTGGCCTGGGTTGCTGGACCTCCTGATAGAACACTTCAAACGTAGCTTAGCAGATATGTTTGACAGACCATTTCCCGCTCAGGAACAAACGGACACAGCTGAAGTTGATCTTGGTGGAGTTTTCAAACCCATAGACCCTCACTTAAAAACAGTAATACTGAATAATACAGTGAATTACTCATTGATATCACGCAAAGGAGATCCAGTGAAATTAGTCGAGCGAAACGAAGATATCTTTATTCAAGATAATGTAAAAGATTGGGACACGCGAGGTGACGCAAACCGTGCTAATATTTTAGCAGAAATTCCTTCTGACCCGTGGTATACTGCGGCTGATCATATATTACCTACATTTCAAGCTGAATTTGGTCACATTCCTTTCCATATGAGATTAAATGACTGCAAAAAATGTCAAGATGAAACAGAAAGGAAAATTAAAACTCCACCTCCAGATGAAGCTCCACCACCGGAAGAAACTCCTCCACCTGCCAAAAATAGTGACAAAAGACGTAGGACAAAGTCATTAAGTGATGTGATATCTCGAATTAAGAAGGATTCTTCTGAAGCAAATGATGTGCTCTTGTTAGACGCAACAGACAAAGTAAAGACTGAAGTAGTGAATGAAAAAGCGAACTGTAAAGAACAGCCAAGTATAGATCTGAATATTAGTGTAAATGGCGAGTGTAGTGAAACGAAAGGACAAACAGTGCTTGATCTGTCGGGAGCATTGAAACGGCGAAGAATTTCTGACTATGAGGACGAAGCTTACACGAGGGACGAGGCTAGCTTAGTTCTTCTAACTGAAAGCCAAGATAATATTGGAAAACGGTGTGTTTGCTTGTCCAATATTCTTAGGAGTCTTACTTTTATTCCTGGTAACGAAGGGGAATTTGCTCGGAATTCTATGTTTTTGGCGCTTGTAGGCAAACTCCTGTTACTCCATCATGAACATCCACCTCGAACTCAAAAAACAAGAAATTACGATCGTGAGGTAAGCTAAATCTTATTTCTCTTTATTTTGCTAAATTTCACATTTGTGAAACGAATAATAATATTGCTTTACTTCCATAGGGTGTCAGGAATATGAGTGCTTTTATTTTGCTGTATGATAAATTGCACCAAACAAAACATAATTGTCTCAACAATTTTTTTTTATGTGACCAACAGCATTAGAGCAGACCTACCAATCACATATATCCCTTTAATATACTTACCATGAATGTGTTTTTTTTAGAGCTTATTTTACAAAGAGAATACAGTTTGTAATAATTGTAATGTGTTCAGAGTGACTGCTATTACCTTCTCTTCAATATACATATGTCGTAAAGCTAGAGAATTTTGTCAATTTTCACCGTCTATGCTGCTCATGGTTGCTAAGTTTATGTGCACTCAACTATCAGGCAAGCACTAGTTATAAAATACAAATCTATTTACAATACAAATGAAGTATGTACGATGCACAAATAGTTTGAGATTAACAGCTACAGGTAATGGATAGCAATCTTGTTAGACATTACAGTATGTTACAGTTTGCAGTATTTTTAGGAAATCATCTGTTGTTTACTTCATAAATACTAAAAACAAATTACAAAGAAATTATGTCAAAATGTTTTTTTTGGCTTGTCTTCATTGTACCTTAATTTGCAATTTTGTAACATAGTTTTGTATTTTATGGTAGTTGTATTTTTAATTTTGAAATGTATTTGTAGAAAAACTATACTCAAACTACATTTTGCTTTTTGCTATTTTTATTTCAATATTGGCACTCATATTTTGGACACCCTGTACATATCATTGAATACATTATTATGCAATGCAAACGAAAAGTAAGAGAAAAAAATTGTGTCCAGGCAGTAAGTCTTGACGAAGCAATAAAAAGTTGTTCAATAGAAAAGACTTCTGTTCTTTTTTTAAATTTAGCAGATAAACTGTCCTCATAACACAATGCAGCAATATACAGGGTGATAATGTCATTAATTTTAACCACGTATTCGGAAGGCCTAGACAGAAAATCGAAAAAAAAATTAGAGATGGGTAAATTACGGAAAGGAAGTTGAAAGTTCCTGAAATTTTCCAAATATAAAAAAAAATGTTGCTTTAACAGGCTTTATTATGACAAGATCTTTAAAAAAATACCAAATACATAGGGTTTTTACTGAATAGCAATATTTATTAAGCTTCCATAAGTTTCTTTATATTACCGACTCGATAGGTCACTGTACAAACAAATATAGAGATCTACCCTCTGAGTTTCTGAAATAAATAAAAACAATAACTAACATTCATGTTGGTTTTTTTGAAATGATTTTAATTAAGGTTTTTAAATAAAATTATGTTTGTTCCATCTTTCCCTTTCATAGTTTCATAATTCTGTTGGTGTTGGAGTGGGGTTCACTTTTTATTTTTGCCATGAAGTCTGACAAATGACATAAAGTATCAAGATATGTTGAAGTTTGAAGGTTAAAATCGGCGGAAATTTGAATTGTGTGGTTATTTTACAAAGTAAGTTATTTTGAACTTTACTCAGGAAATATTCAAATCTCTTATTTATTACTTGAAAGTAAATTTAAAAGTTTCGTATTTTACCCAACTGGTATTTTACCATTTGCCCATCTCTAAAAAAATTTTACTTGCCTTTCAAAAGCAATGCAACCCAACAATCAGTAAGATGGCGCTCCTGGTATGCTACAAAATTTCTGATAATGCATTTGATTGTTGAAGCACAGTCTATTATACAGTCTGGCATCTTGACGTCGGCTCCTTTGATGTCGAGGTCCCAGATTTCGTTTTTTTAGATGACCAAAAGACGACTGTGCATTTAGCCGCGCACCTTTGCACGCTCAAGGAGCACGGTGATTTGTCAAGAAATAGAATTTCTCCCACTTCGTCGTGTACATATGAATTTCATTGCATTTAGCCGCGATTTAGCCACACCCTTTGGAACCTTCACTCGACGAACTGTATAATAAACTGTGGTTGAAGCAAAAATGAGTTGCTACATCGAAAGTACCACATACATAACAACAGCATGTTCATTAAAGTTCAGTACTGAATATATTTTTTGCTTTATCACAAACTTCTAGTGTGCAATCTAAAATGTCATTTTGTATATTTTTTGAGGTGCCTTTGAAAATTGTCGCATTTTTAAGGTATTGAATTAAGCATTTTGTCAAGTTCTGACGTATAATTCATTAATCCGCAAAAAATACCAGGATTTTGAGAATTTTCAGATTCATCATACCTTTATTTTTTATACAGTAAACGAGTTTGAATAAACCATACCAAATTTTTGTCACCTCTTGGTTATGTTTTTGAAAGCAGAATCGAGTTGAGCCTGTACGGTTGATATTCTCCAATAATGCAAATCGCATTTTATTATGAATATGGATTTTACCATTTTCATATATTTTTCTTTTCTTACTATGCAGATCCCTTACTTCTGTTTCCTCCAGGCTGTCTTGTCTTTATCAGTACTGTATAGCACACACAGAAAAAAACATTTTTCTCGAAACAGCCACAAATTCAATTTTTCAACTTCAATGTTTAAATCAGTGCTCTTTCACTATTAATTATACCTAGTGGGAAAGCTTGTGAAATTGCAGGGCTTGTCATTGAGAAGACATTGAAAACAAAGTTATTGTCTTACATTAGATTCAGACTGCCATATTATTTATCACTAAGGCACGACGTTTTTAGTACGTTTCCACTAACGTACGATCGGGCGGGAGAGACAACGCCACGTTGTCGCGCGGCTAGGAATATCAAAACCGGAACCGGATGTCGCAGTGTATCAGATATATGTTTTTCGTTCTTTCTTTAACGACTAAATTTTTTCTGTCTTAAGAAAATAAATACATAGGTATGTCGAAATTAAGTGCTAACGAACAACTGTTTGAAGGAGTTTGGAAGTCAAATAAAATTTCAAGATAGTCCAATTGAAGCTTATTTGATTTGTGGAGGTTGTGTAAATTCAATATTAAATATTTTTGAAACTAAACTTAAAATGTTAATTGCATACTTTTAAAAAATAATTTATGTCAGCCGTTCTTATACTTTTTTTTTCACATGCCACTTATGTGTACTGCTCCCTTGCTACCTACTTGTTACAGTCAGGACCGTGAGGTGGATTTTTTGAGAGTGATGCAAATTTGAGAAATTCCGCCCCTTGAAAGTAACAACCAAAAAAAAATCATCTACATTTTCACAATCTACAAAACCATATTAACAAAAGACATGTTCTTTTGTCTTATCACGTGCCGTCATCCTTATATTTGCATTCTCCGCGTACCACTTTAAAAAGCTGAGTAACTATTAGTATGCATACTATGCACGTGATATACTAGTAAAAAAAGCTATCAGAATTAAAGGAACTGTATTAAAGTGGTTTAAGGACTTCTTAAATGACTAAAAACAAATCACAAAAGTGGATAATGTTTATTCAAAACCTATTAACACAAAGTTTTGGGTACCTCAGGGTAGTGTGTTAGGTTCCGTGCTGTTTTTGATCTACATTAATGATATTGGCTTATGTCACAGTTGTTATTTCATGAATTTATTTGCTGATGATAGATACACTGTTGTCAGTATCTCATCAAAGTTTCTGGGAAATGAACGTCAATAAGTTAACTGTACTCAAAACAAAAGCTGTGGTTCTAACTACACTGTATAAATATAAACAACTTAATTTAAATTCCTGCTTATTGGAAATCAATAACAAAAAAATTGAAATTGTAAATGAGTTTAAGTATCCAAGTAGCAAAATGTTTGGTTTTGTTCATAGAAAGTCATTTTTATTGAAAACGGTTGACTTTAGAGCAATGAACCAAGAGAACTATTTTTGTGTAAAATTCATTGGCGCTTCAGAATTTGCTGTCAAATATCAATTTTTCCAGTGGCGTAAAAGTTATGGGGGAAAAAACCCTTTCGATACCTTAAAATCTCCACCACTGGCACGTCCAATAAATTCGAGAAGGGTGCTAAAAAGTAGCTATTAATAGTGGTAATATGTTTACAAAACCTCAATCCTGTAGTTCAAACGGTTCCTAAGATATTGGAAAAAAACTAACAAAAAATTAAAGATTTGACACCGTGTATCTCGAAAAGGAAAGCCCGGAGAGAAAAATGGAAGAGGAAAAAAATTTTTCTTTTTTCTAGGGGAATTTACAGTTTTTCGTTGCGACACTCATTCTTTCATTCATACTACGGTTTGAGAACCGCTGATTTATAACATTAGCATCATAAGTACTAGGAAAATATTTAAATTTAGCAAAATTTTGTCAGTTCGACACCAAGTTGAACTACCGCCAGAGGTCAGTAACAGTCTCAAAAGAGGGTTTAAGATGGTAACCAAATTCCTTTTTATTTAGCCACTATTACTTAAATATATTGTTACTATTTCTCTATCTTTTACTTATAATTGATTAATTACACAAAAAAAGGAATTGTATAAAATGACAGAGTTAAATTTGACCTTTTCCCAAAATAAAATATACTGCTTATTTTTGAATTAAAAACTTCGATCTTTCATTAAACAATGTGATACAAACTGTTTCGGATTTGAATTATTCTCCCATATTTCATGAGTTTTAAATAAAAATAATTTTCTATGATCTCTTCAAGCTATATTTAAAACAAAAACTACTAAACAAAGTGATCTTTATAGCAAAACCTTGTGTCTTTGTCGGATACAAAATTAGATATCTGCATTGCACGTTGCGATGCTCTTCTTTGCTTTTGGCCAATTGGTAAACAAATAAATAATTTTTTTCCGACACATTTGTACTTGTATTTGTGCATTTTGCAATAACTGAATTGCTGGGCTTATGCGTGACGTGACATAGTGCCTGGCCATGTCTCATTCTCGACGGAAATTTGTAATTAAATTTAAGGTACTAAATGTTCGAATAAAATTCTAATATCTTGCAGATCCATTATTTTTCACTATTACCACAGTTTATTTATACAGTTCACCGAGTAAATCTTTTAATCGTCTAAAAAAAACGAAATCTGATATCTTGACATCAAAGTAGCCGAGGTGAAGACGTCGGACTGTAATAGACTGTGCTTATACTTTCGATTTATGAAATAAAAAAAATGCTGAACAAGCCCATTGTCAGTTGTCAATTTTGATTCATCACTGAAAACAATTTTCATCTGTACAGTATTTCCTTTGCCCATACTAACCTCATTTTTTCCTGTTTTTTCTTGGTTTTATGAAAATTTATGAAATATTTAAAATAAATTAACTACAATCCTTTAATATCACCAATCCACAAGGAAACTAATACCCTTGTTTATAAGATCCACTGCTTACACTACTCGAGACACATTTAATCCAGTTTATCATTCCATTGAATTGTAATGTCTCTTAATGATGAATGTCGCAATTATTTACATATTTTTACTAAATAACCTCTACCACAAGGTGTGACTAAAGCAAGTCTTCCAGTATTTTTCCCGGCAACTTCAATACTGCCCCTCTCGCCAAATATTTTAATTATTCCTTGGACATCAGACTTGAATGTTTGAAATTATTGCAAAAAAAAAGAATGAATATCATAAAGAAAATACTTAAAGTTATTAATAAAAAGTGTCAGTTTACCAAGAACCAAAATTTGATATTCTGATATTATAGCGTTCCAGAAGTAAAGACCAATCAGTTAAGCCTTATTCCACGACTTGACATAGCATTAATATGTTCCAAAAATGTCAATAGTCAAATAAGATAGGATTTTTCTTTTCAGATAAACTCATTACACTTATCATCATTTAAGTAAAAATAGCCCGCACCAATTTACACTTACATCTATCTGAGACTACAAGTACTATTTATGTTAAAATAGATTTTAAGGTCATCTTGCATAAAGAAGTTTATCTCAATCGATAGAGTTCATGAGTTCATCAATAAATAGCATAACAAGAGGAGTCCACCATTGTATCCTTGCCGAACTCCTGACTCATTTAAGAAAGACCGAGACCTACGTTCACCATATGTAACGTAATGACCTATTAGCTAAGTAGATTCTAAAAAATCTCCACCGTATGGTCTTCAAGTAAAATTAGGCAGATGATGATTAAAAAAGGTTTTATATACTGACATAAAAATCAAATACATGAATAGTCCAATTGTGACATGCGACTAACAATTTGAACTTGTACTTAATAAATTTTCAAGAATGGTGTACAAGGGTATTCAGTCATAATGTCATTAATTTAAGGGGGGTCCTGCTTTAGGAGGCCTAAAAAACGCATTTCTTTGGGGATTTTTTTAGGATAGAGAAAAATTAACAAGTCTAGCGATTTTTAAATAATATTTAGTAGATCAATCGACTTACCTGTAAGGAAGTTTGATCATAATTATATGAGCAATTTCGTCGAAGAATTATAAATTTAACTACTTGTAGTTTGCACTTTTCAAACTCACCCGGTACGTACTTTAAAGACAAAAAACCTTATCTCTGTTACCACACATTCCCAACACGCTCTTACTATCATTGTATTTTCCTATCTAGATCGCCTAGGGTGGGAATTTTTGGAATTTATAATTCTTGACGAAATTGCTCATATAATTATGATCAAACTTCCTTACAGGTAAGTCGATTGATCTACTAATTATATTTCGCAATTTCGTCTCGAATTATAAATTTAACTACTTGTAGATGTTGAAAGAATTATAGGCGATCTAGTGTGCAGACAGAAACTTTATATCCTGCATCTTACATATTGACCAGTTATCGTTCTTTTGATAATTAAAACATTTTTGTAATGCTTTTTATATGTATATACACAAATATACATACCTATATATTATATATCAAAAATATATTTATATTTAGCGTCTACCTGCATTTTTAGTTATATATTAATGCATAAAATATATATTGATTCCGTGTGACAGTAAATGCATCCACAATATTAGAATGCGGGGATTTCATTCCTACGATATCTTTTTTATTTATTATTTTATTTTTATTTTATTTTATTTATTTATTTATTTATTTTTTGTGCATTGCAAACACGTCTATTTCAGGCTGTTTGAACATGTTACATAATATTTCGAATACCCGTTTGAACGTTCGGTTTCTATTCTTAAACACCGAAATACTGGTATGTATTTTATTATTTTATATTTATTTGTTTTTTCCGGGTACACTAAAGGAAATATGTGTTAACCTTTAATAGACATTGGTTAATCGCTGCAAAATATCTGCATTAAATAGACTCAACTGGGACCCATTATTTTATTACAGTAGTTTTTGCAACTTTTGACATTAGCAAAAATGTATATTGCAGCTGGGTCTCAGTCTTTCATCGTAGATAACTTTAGTCAGTAACTATGTAGCTACTATTATGAATTCTAGTTCATTTATCCTTAGTCTCCAAATTTTCATTTTTCTGTAAAGAAGTTACAATCATTGATTATATAAGTTATATATAACTCAATGGCATGCTATATGGAAGATACCTACAGTTTGAACAAACTCGACTACCACTCGCCCTTCAATTTTAGCTTTTTTAATAGCAAACAAAAATTCGTTAACGTTGATGGCTAATGAACACTGTCACCTGCCCTATTCACACTCTCATGTATCATGTATATATTATTGCTTTTTATATAACTTACTTCGCATAATGTATACATATCACAAAATATTGTTGGTTATATTACCTATATTGGTATAATAATATATTTTTTAAGGTCTTGTCCATCCGTTCTTCCTGTTGTAATGTTGAGCATAAAATGGCTATGCATTCGTGCATGTGTAAAGATTAGCCACGAGATAGATATTACCTATATTGGTAATAATATATTTATTAAGGTCTTGTCCAGTCCGTTCTTCCTGTTGTAATGTTAAGCATAAAATGGCTATGCATTCGTGCATATGTAAAGATTACCCACGACGCGCTAACCAAATATAGCTTTTTTCATATATTTTCAAGTATTGTGGTTATTGTGTGAAACTAATTACACCCACAATATCTACCCATATATTCCTTATTATTAGCTTAAAATACCTTTCTTAAACAGTAAAAAAAACAAATATAGCTTTGTTACACATTTCACAGCTTGAAGCCTTTCAGCTACAGGTAAATTATTATTATTATTTATATATATGCATATACATATATATCTATATCCTACTACGCACCTACTTTAACCGTTAATAAGTAGTCATTTACCTACTCATTAAGTTATCTAGTTACCTTTAGTAAAAGTAGTGATAGAAAATACGTATCTATTCAACCTGAGAAATCTATTGTTTTAGCAAAACTCCGACTGAATGTAATAAAATCGGTCAAATAAATAAATTATTCTTGGTAGGTACATGCATTGCAGTACTAACAGAATATTCCAACGATGATAAAGATTATCTTAGCAAACTTTTTTATTGTTCGATATCTCTCAGTATATTGATGTAGAATGCATATATCCCTATTCTTCTTATTTCACATCATTTCCATATCTCTTTCCCTACGTTATTATTAAGCTTTATCTGTCTACACAGTCCCCATCAGGTTATTACAAGAAATAGCAATTGTGTTATCGATTTGCAATAACTAACATTTTTTGAAAATGATTTTAGAGCATTGAAAACTGTTAATAATTCTTATGAGAATATGTAAAGCCCATGTTGTCTTCACCTCCTGCTCTCCCCCTACAAGGGAGGCATCTAAAAGGATTTCTAGAGTTGAATAAAGGATTTTATCTTTTTTTTTTCTCTCCATAAAAAGTTATTCGTTATATTTGAGATACCTACGTATATATTTATCGAAATATCCTCTATTATATATTTAAGAGCAAAATATTTTTCTCTTTCGAAGGTCTTTGTATACCTTCCATCCAGAACATTACTGCAGAACGAGCTGCAACTAACGTTCCTCCAAAACCTAACCACTCTCTAATTTTACAGCAGGTGTGATTTCAAATTTTTTATTTTATTTATTCATTTTATTTCTTAAATATTCTTTGAAATGTCCTCTATTTCTGTCTGTTAAGGGAGTGTAAAGTTATTTGTATTATAAATAAAGCTTAGACGAGCAAAGCTTGACTATTTTTATTAATATTTTTATCGTTATAAAATAAACATTCTGTTTGATATTTTCCATTTATTAAGCTTAGACCTTACAGTCCCGGTTAGGTACGAGCAAAGCTTGACTATTTTTATTAATATTTTTATCGTTATAAAATAAACATTCTGTTTGATATTTTCCATTTATTAAAATATCATTTACATATTATGTGCAAGTAATTGTACCTAAGACTTTAAAGGTTATAATAAAGGTATTAAGCATGTCTGTAAACACATAAGGTGCCGTACAGAGGCGAAAAGTAGTGTTAGATGTGAGACAAAAATTGTTGCAAAAATTTGAAAAACCTTGTCTTGTCTTGCAGAAGAAAACAAAAGTTTCTATAAGCCTTGTGCTTGCTTGATTTTACAACATTATGTCTTTTATATTGTCTTGCGAAAGGTCTCGCAAATTTGCATGATTCTTGTGAGACTTTTGCATAGAAATCAGAAACATGAAACTTTATTACCAATCTGATAACAGTGGTAATTACTTTCGGTCGGACATGGTGCCGCTCGGAACTTACTTAGCTCAGATATTGGTCGATCGGTAAACGTTATAAAGTTATAGAAACGGCTATTTTTACATAATAAATAATAATAATAAGCAATGGACGAGATAGGCGTGCCAAATCGGAGCTCTTTCAGTCACCTGGCACTATAATTAGTTGTATTCAGCAGAGCTACACCTCAGTACCTTGAATTTTAATTTTATATGCTTAATTCTTTTAAATAAAGAATATGCCTACATTAGAAATGTAATGTGTGTTTACTTATTCACTTATTTATTTATTTATTTCAACTAACGTTCATTTAAATTTCACCCCAGACCTTCTAGCAATATTTCTTGCCATGTCTAGTCTTGTCTTGATGGACAAAGACAAAATCAAGGAAAATTAAGACCAAGATGTCACTGCTAGCCAAACAGTTACATTAATGTTTCTGTTTTATAGATGTTATATAACACTATGCGTTCTTGAGATCATTGCTTTAGGATTTATTTTTAATATTGTATTTGTTTTATTTTTAAGACCTCTGTATAAGTAAAATTCAATATAGAGTGATAACCCTCTAATCTGGGGTGGGGATTTAACGATTATAAACCTAAAAATCCCTAAACTCTTTTTGATAGCAAATATGAAGAAATAAATTCACCACCTGTCTCCAAAAGTTGGTTAATAACTTTTATCTAGCAGTTTCACTATTGTTTACCTGCTTCAGATTTACTTGGGTCCTCACTTTATTATTACCATTACATCAGCACTTAATCCAGGTGTGTCCCTACACCTCAGATTTTGCTTTGGAACTCCTCCATGTGGAAGTCGTCCTCTGAGGTTGAATCTAATCGATATGTGTATAGAAAACATGAATATGTATTTATCTATAACAACAGTAACAACAGTCCAATAGACGTTGTATCTAAATGTATGTATAACTCTATACATTTCATTATACAGATATTGAAGGTTAATTAAACGTATGTGTGTTGTGTGTAAAATTAGCTTTTATTATTAGCTATGAGTCATATCTACTTTTCTTGATTCACCCTATATTATATGTTTATTAATAGTTTTAAAAACTTTTATGAGAATACTCCTATTTTATATTTTTATCGGTACAGTAATTATTAAAAACTGTTGGAGCAAAAAACTTGCGAACTTGACAAAAACTGTCAGTTCTATTTACTTATTGCATTATTGATTCCTTCTATTTAACATTTGGGGATATATTATAACTCATATATAATTTTACATTTACTCAGTAGATTAACCCTTTAATTATTTACTTACTTGCATGTCCGGATACATATGTACAGGGAGTTAGAAAGTATATGCAAGTCATGTGACTGCGAATTAAAGTTCACACATATGTGGAACGATTTCGTGTTATGTGAGAGTTCATGTGAACCTCGAACACCAGAGAGGAATATATATGTATATCCTTCTATAAACTGCCCTGATGAGTATGTAGAGGAGTTAGGAAGTATATGCAAGTCATGTGACTGCAAATTAAAGTTCTGTGGAACGTTCTTTCGTGTTATGTGAGAATTCATGTGAACCTCAAACACCAGAAAATAATACATCCTTCCATTGACTGATTTCTGAAAAAAGAAAACGGAAAATCTACATACTTGAAGAACTTGAGCATTTTTCTAAATTTCATCTTCAGATTTTCACTTTTATGCCCATTTATTTTTACAACAGTGTGTCATATAATAACGGTGGCAGAAGCGTTATATTGCAACCATGTTTTCCTGCGAGATTTCCTATTTCGCACTATTTCCGACACCAATAAACACTTTTTCACTCTGTCTCTCTTATTTCACGTCGCCGGGCCGGTACGAAAAATACAATGATAGTAAGAGCGTGTTGGGAATGTGTGGTAACAGAGATAAGGGTTTTTTGTCTTTAAAGTACGTACCGGGTGAGTTTGAAAAGTGCAAACTACAAGTAGTTAAATTTATAATTCGAGACTAAATTATAAATATATTAATGCATATTTCAACATTAGAAAAAAAAATTTTTTGAAGGGCAGTCAATTTTTATGCACATTTGTGCAATTGCAGTCTCCAATTGGCGGGAAAGATAGAGCTCGTAATTTTCATCCAAAACAAAAAACCAAAGAAAATTTTAATTTTCATATATTTTTCTTCTGTGAACTAAGAAAAACCCAAAAAACTTGTGAAATTTAAAATTTTTCTTGCTTGAAAAAAAAAATGCTTTTTCTTAATAAATCGGTACTGGCTTGCTTCAACCCTCTAACCGAGAGTTACAGTTAATTTGCTTTTCTTTTAAAAGGTCGAATATTTTTTTTTCTAGTTTCTATATTAGAGAAGGCCTTCTGAATATGTGACAAATGACATTATGAGTAATTTGGATGTCTTAGCAAATCTAAATTCAATTTCATGTCGGATAAAGAGTATTTCGGAAGATAACCGCGATTTGGATAACAATGAGTATACTTTATTAATGAAAACAAAGGACAGTAACGGTTCTAATATTGTTATTATTGTAGTAAAAGGACTTCCATAATCCCCCTCAACTTCGAGGGTTTCGTATCCATGTGTGTTATTTTGTATCCAATTTTTTTTAAGTTGAACTCTGTATGGTCATTGATTTATAATTATTCTAAAAACAAATCTAATATATCCTTTATAGTTAATGTTACTGACATTGACATTAATAAATTTTATTTAGTTCCAAATGTTTAATGCACAGCAATATTTGATATCAAAGAACCATGAACTGTCATGAAATGCAAAATGATGAAAACCTACTAGATATCAATGTATAAATTAGAATTGAAAAGACAATTATGTGCGTATAGGGAGGCAAACTTTATTTTTTTACTCAATACCTGTGATACATACCAAAAAATTGCTAGACAAAAAACATTTAAAATTCAACAGGCATTAAAAATAGAATTGTTTTTAATTGAAAAACTTAACCCCAAAAAAATTAACGAAAAATATACAATATTTTTTTTTTAATCCCTTATAACAGAACGAAGAGAATAAAAAATGCTGGATCAGAAGAAGATTCATCAGCCTAAATACCTCACCAAATTTCACTTTTTAATTTTAAAACGCTCAAAAGAAACTAAATAAAACTCTAAATTCATCACCTCTCTATTAAGGGATTGTAACTCCTTCAGAGGGGCTTATGTCAAAAAATTTTATACGAAGAACCCTTATTAAGTCGGTTGTACAATGTACCGTCATTTTTTTTTGCTCATTATTCGAGATCACCATGTATATTGATTTGACTTATGTGTGGCCTGACTTGATTTTCAACAAATTCACAACTGTTTTTAGAGGCAGTATAAAAAAATCTAAGCATTTTAGAAAAATATCTTCACCGTCAATTATACAAGTTTTCTCCAGGGTGTATAACAGCTTACAGACTGACAAGTTATTTAGAATAAGACAAAAAAATATTTCACTTATTTTTTTATCATAAAGTTTGCTGAATTTTACACACCAACTGTGAGAATTGTATACAGAATTATCATCAGACCCTGCAGAATTATTTTAAAAAACTAGTAACACTTGAATTAGTGTAAATTATTAAATATTTTTTAAGGCCGATTTCTATTTATACGTTGTTTTCACCCTGATTCAAAACTCCAAGACTTTTCAATACACACTTGAGAATTTTGAGTCTTATCGAAAACTGGATGGTTCATCCTTGAAATTAAAGCATGTTCCATTTTTTGCTGTGGCTGCGGATTTTTCTTGAAAAGTCACTACTTAGATCTGTGTTGCTGACATTATGTTTGACACATACTAATGATTTTTGTTTGTTTGTACTGTAACATGTTCTGTGTTGATAAATAAATAAAAATTAAAACTTCTTGAATTTTTACATAAAATGCATAAACATAGAAATAACTAGATTTGACCCATCTACAAAATCCTTGAAAAACCCACAAATGTGTCTGCATGTTGCATTTCCCCATTGACCTTGAAAAAACTTGCAAACTGCTGCGTTTTCATAAAACTGCAGGAACAAAACCCTCTAAATGGAAATCGGTCTTAAGATACAAAACAAAAAGGTACAATTCAAGGCCTTTCAATGGGAGCCATGTTTTCCAACAGCCGTTTTTTTCTAACCTTCAAAAGAAAGTTGACCATTTTTTTAATGAAATGTATTTATTTCTTTTCAGGAGGATGCCGACTTTGCAGACTCTTGTAGTAGCTTACAGGGTGAAAGCGAATGGTGGTGGGACTTCCTTTTACAAGTTAGGGAGAATATACTGGTATCAATGTCTAATATAGCCGGACAAATAGATGTTGCTGTATTCGAAGAAGAAGTGGCTAGGCCTCTGCTGGACGGACTGCTACATTGGGCTATATGTCCATCAGCCACAGGTCAAGACCCTTTCGCTTCTGTAGGACCTTCATCCCTGCTCTCTCCACAGCGCCTAGCACTAGAAGCACTTTGCAAACTGTGTGTAACAAATAGTAACGTCGATCTGGTCATAGCGACACCTCCATTTTCCAGATTGGAAAAACTATGTGCCGTGCTTACTAAACATCTGTGTAGATCAGAGGATCAAGTATTACGTGAATTTTCGATAAATCTACTGCACTATTTAGCTGCGGCCGACAGCAGTATGGCAAGAGTAGTTGCCTCGCAGACCCCTTGCGTTTCACTATTGGTGGCTTTCATCGAACAAGCTGAACAGAGCGCTTTAGGTGTGGCCAACCAACATGGTATTAGTGCACTAAGAGATAATCCCGATTCCATGGGAACGAGTTTGGATATGTTGAGAAGAGCAGCGGCAACTCTAGTTTTCTTGGCACGGCACCCCGAAAACAAACCACTGTTGGTTCAGCAAGAGTCACGGCTACTTGCCCTCGTTATGAGCCAAATTCTAGACCAACAAGTGGCGTTACTGCTCTCCAAAGTGCTATTTCAGATATCCCGTAGCTAATCCTTTCTACCTCTGTAGATACTGAACTGTCTATGCGGCCTTGCTGGTGTACAGAATAAATCATTGTATAGTGTGATTTCCCAAACTTTTATCACAATGACAGTGTGCGTGTGTGTGCGAGTGTGGTGCGAAAATTGACAACAAGACTAGAAACGAGATCCTGATCTCTGATAGCTAATCAATTCACATAGTGTAATCCATTATATAATTGTACCATTTTGTAAATTAAGTGACATACGTCTTTCTGGAAAATGTTAAACATACATCCATGTTACTTATGTTATTTATTATTTGATATAAACTTTGAGTACAGTACAGTAGATTCCAACAGCTCTCCAGTCGCCTGGTCTGGTGCAGGTGTGGGTGGTGTCCCCCTTTGGTTTCCTGCGCACTCACTTCTCTTATTTCATGTTTGGTATTACTGTGCGAATGCTTTATACATGTCTGATAATGAATTTAATTAAATAAATGTACAAAGGAAGTACCGAAAGTGGTGTTTTTATACAAGTTTTAATTTTCTATGTATATTTTAGAAATGTTTTATACATCCCATTTTAGCTGATACATTAAGCTCTGTTAATGAACAAGTATGGACTGTAAACATTAGAAAATGCAGTCTTGATTTATAGAACTCAAATGTAGTTTAAAATATGTGGTGATATTTTTCTGGCTGTAGGTATAACTCATCTTATGTATGATTGCATATTGTAAAATAAGTAAATGCTAAATACATTATAACTTTTTTGATTTACATCATAAACCCCTAACAAAACTGGAATCTGACTGGTAATATTACTATTCCTTTCAGGTAAGTTCTTAAATTTTGTACCATCTTTCGCATTTAAGTAAAGCTGTTGTTTTTCAGGTCACAGCTCTCCAGGCCCGTCAAATTTGAAAGTGTGAAAGTAGAAACTTGATAATGGCAATATTTTATTGCATCAGGTGTGCAAAATTTGAAAATTATTTAAACAAAATGACGGAAAGTTAGATTTGGTCCAGTTCCGCGGAATTTATTTTTCTGGTAGGGGCATAACTTCTTTCAATGAGGTGGGTAAAATAACCCAGACAAAATGGTTCATAAACAATTAAAATCGGATTAATTTCCAGGACAAAACTTAATTGTAACTGCCATAATATACTTGAGTCGGGTGTGGAAAATTTGAAAATAGATGCACAAAATTACTCGAACAAATTGGCATAAAAAGTTATATTTGGTAGAGTTGGGTGGGATTTATTTGTCTTTTTTGAGCTATAACTTCTTTCACTGAGGTGTGCAAAATAATCCAAACAAAATGGTCCATAAAATCTTTTGGTTTTGGTTGATTTTTGGGGTGAAAATTTTGAAAAACCCAACTCCATATTTTAGAAAGGCCTGTATTTTGTAATACAAAATTTATAAGAACTAACTATTCACCTCCAATGTCAAAGATTTGAGTACTGATTAAGGCTTGATTAACATGAATACACAGTATGTTCCAAATTATAACTGAAAATTCAAGGATCTGTATAGGAAGTAAAATGAATAATAAAGATTGATGTTCAATTCGTTATATATATTTTTGATCAGAAATTTGTGCACAATACCACAGAAAAAATACAGAAGTGCAACTCTAGTTAAAATCGAATTCTGTGCCTTTTAAACCATGTTTTTGGTAGTATCCAAAGCAGAAGTCTGAACCAGGCTGAAAACTAATTGTGAGAAAAGTGTGATGTTATTCCAAATTTAGAAAATTGGGTACTTTGTGAAAATCAGCTACAAAATTTATAATTGCAATGGGTCTAAAATTTGTAGTCTTGTAATTTATTATTAACAAGTCTGTAATACATAAATACTCCAAACCAGAAAGATTGTGTGTGTCGTTTTATATTTTGATTCCTTTGGGTATTACGATCATTTACAAGTTCTTCCTATTGAAAAATGTAATAATTTACAAATATCGCAAAATGCTCTACAAGTTTTCAAATTATATGGTTATATTTTCCTCAAAAATTATGGCATTGCAAATTCTATTCTAAATGTTATATTCACATAAAAGGAAAATATGTTCCAAATTGGCATCCCTGTGCTGAAATATAGTTAATTGGTACATTTCGCGTGCTCTTCTAGTCTTGTGCAGTGGCGTGTCATAACTGTAAGAAAAATATACTTTATATCTAAGTATTTTACTAGTTTTGAGTTTGGTTTGGAATTTGATTTTACTGTAAGTTGTATCAGACAACTAAAAGCGTTGAAATTTTATGTGTCTGGCGTATATTAGAAAATGAAAAAACATCATCCACTGTTATGAATGGAGTGAAATTTCTTATTTGTATGTATATCCTCTTTGGCCAAGCTTTCCCAAGATGCAGTAAAGGAGCTTTACCACAACGTACAAACCGTAGGAAAGATGAGAATAGATAGTTCTCTCCAGTGATGTTAACCTTTTAAAATTTGTTTCCCTACGACGAAGTATGAAATTTCCCTACTCTACAATAAATTTCCCTACGCTACCTGCCCAAGTTCGTAATTTCTTTTATCCATAGTTAGACATGTTAAAAATCTGTAGTCTCTGATCTGTATAAAAGATAAAGCGCTGTTGGCAACATATTGTTTACTAACGAATATGAGAAATGATCCATAAAATCTTATTTTCTTTTAAATGGTAAAACAGTATTTGCAAAGCTTATTATTTTGTTACAGTGCTTTTTTCCCTACAAAATAAGAATATTTTCCTTACCAACCGATTTATTGACAAATTTTCCCTACAAGTAGGGACGTGTTAAGGCTGGTTTCGCAATTTGGAGAAACTCCAGTTTCCCGAAGGCGTGTCACAGTTTTGTACATAGCGAGTAACACCCGACTTCCGTCCACTACGATGAAACAGTTTGTATGCGCTGAAGACAAAGACAGCAAAAATCAGTAAAGCTAGCATAAAACCAGACGCATTTTGTAACCGCCCAGATACGAGAGCCACGTGTATATTTTACGTTTGTTCATTTTAGAATGAGCGTGACCCGTCTTCGCAGCTGTTCACAAATAATCTTGAAGCGATTTCAAATATTAATTTACAAGAAACAGTGTACGGACAAAACATAGAGGGCGATTTAATATCTGTAGTAGTGTATCCATAAATAATTTGAAATGAATAATTCAAATATAAATTTACAAGAAACAGTATATCGACAAAATATACAGGGCGACTAATAGTTGCAGTAATGTATCTTCACAGCTGAAACAGTATATTGACAAATCTACAGGGCGATTATATTTGTTGGTACTACTTTATGTTTCTAAAATTATAAATATAATAGATCTGTAAATATCTATACTTTGTATCTATGTACTTGAAATATTTGCATATTTAAAATAAACAGTAAACTGAAATAATCAATATGACACATTTAATATATTTTTGTTTTAGTTGTAAAGTGTGTATAATGTAGTTCTTTGTGTGGATACATTTTTTTATTATTATGTGATAAACCGGTGTTCACGGAAGGAAAGCTTTTTAAAATTTATAACTCATGTAGCATTCAATCTCTGACATTTCTATTTAGTTAGGGTGTCTCACTTTTAATTAGCAGAACTTTCTCTTTAAAAATAAATGAATGCGGTTTAGCCCAGATGGTATCATAGACAAAAATACTATTGCAGAAATTAAATGTCCTTACTCGGCTGCAAAACTTACACCCGAAGAAGCTATTTCTAGTAATAAAATAAAATTTTTACAAAATGAAAACGGGGGAGGAGGGAGGGGAAAAGGGTATAGTTATTATTATCAGATACAAGGGCAGATGTCAATAACTCAGGCTAAATACTGTTATTTTATAGTTTGGACTACTCTAGGAATGGTTGTAGATAAGGTAATTTAAGAACAATATAGTAAAGATTTATGCCCATTAATTATTTTGTATCTATCTATTTATAGGTTGAAAGAGAATAAAGAGATGATCAGTTTTGGGAATGCATGGTGGTAAAATTAAAGCATTTCCACTATGATCATATGTTACCTGAAATAGTAAAGATATCATAACTAAATAAAATTATTTATACATATAAGTATGTAGTTTAACGTGTCTGTAATATATGAAAGTCCAAATAATAATAAAAGAGTGAATGAAATCCGCCCGTTTGGCGTAGTGTGTAGCAAGAACGGGGAAGGTTGTACAGAGGTCTCCGTGGGCTTAAATTGATCGTCATGAAAAATCTAGGTGACATTAATTCGATTTTTCCAATATTTGCCTGACTTACCCCTACTTAAGGGGTGAAAACCACCCCTAAAACAAGAAACGTGAAAAATGGTCGATCAATTCTTGGTAAAAATTGGCGGGATCTTGAATGGCAAGGAGGAGATCAGGGATGTTCTTCCAAAAGAGCTCTAGGTGAAAAACACCCCCCGCGTGGGGGTAAAACCACCCCTATTGCCGAAAACCGGCGGCAAATGATGTTCCCTTCATGAATTGCCTTTTTTGCGCCACTATTCCTCATAACTTCAATTGATATGGAATCTAGACCCCCATAATTCGTTCTTCGGCCGAATTTTGATCAGTTACCCGTACTTAAGGTTTTTCATTACAATCAATTTAAGCCCACGGAGACCTCTGACGACCTTCCCGTTCTTGCTACACACGAAAAATGGGGTTTTTGCTGTTACTCTTTGACGCTTTGGATATTTTTCCGTGTTATTGTTGTTCCAGAAGTTAAAAGTTAGATCTATTCAATTTAAAATTAATGTCTAATTTAAAAATCGCATGTGTTGATATTTACTGAAAAAAATATTTGAAATGTAATACTTAAGATTTGATTAAAACGTCTTCTTTTCCTGCAAAACAATCCTTCTGTTTAAAGTACGGCTAAATATTTTAAACAAAAATCACTGAAAATAGTGGTTCGATTAAACATTTATGAAGGGCTGCACATTGACTATACTCACCAAACTATACACACTGTATAACTAAAATAAATAATCTGCAAAACGTGTGATTATTTCTTTCAGTACATTAATTATTTCAGATTCTTATGTTTTATAAATATACGTAATTATTATAAATTATGTGTCCTTTGCCTACCTACAAAATTAATTACCTACAAATTCATAAACTAAATAAAGTACAATTAAAATAAATACATTTTGAAGTTGTTTAGAGATTGATTAGGTTTTTTAAACACCCTATATTTTTTTCCGTTAATTAGTTTTCTAATAGATCCTGTTAAATTATCAAAATTTTTTTATATTTCCATAAATTTTTATAGTTTTCAGAGATTGGTTAGGCTTTTTTAAACACCCTGTATATTTTTCATTAATTAGTGTTCTAATAGACCTTTGATAAATATTTTATCCAAAATTTTATATAACTATACATTTTTAGGGTGTTTAGAGATTGGTTAGCTTTTTTAAACACCTTGTATTTTTTTTTCGTTAATTGCTCCTAACAGACCCTTGTTAAATGTTTTGTCAAGTGTTTTGTAGTTCCATAAATTTTTAGTGTTTTTAGAGATTGGTTAGGCTCTTTTAAACACCCTGTATTTTTTTCGTTAATTAGTGTTCAAATAGAGCCTTGTTAAATGTTTCATCAAAAATGTTTTGTAGTTCCATAAATTTCTAGGGTTTTCAGAGATTGGTTAGGCCCCTTCAAACACCCTATATTTTTTTCTTTAATTAGTGTTCTGATAGAGCCTTGTTAAATGTTTCATCAAAAATGTTTGTGTATTTCCATAAATTTTCAGGGTGTTTAGAAATTGTTAAGCTTTTTTAGACACCCTGTATTTTTTTCTTTAATTAGTATTCTAATAGACTCTTATCAAAAGTTTGATATCATTTTTTTTAAATTCATTAATTTTCAGGAGTTTTAAAGATTTTTAACATCCTGTATTTTTTTCATTAATTAGTGTTGTAATAGACCCTTTTTAAAAATTTAATCAAAATTTCATTTTAAATTTTATTATTTTGAGGGTTTTAAGAGATTGGTTCAGTTTTTTTAAATACCCTGTATTTTTTCGTTAATTAGTGATCTAATAGAGTCTTGTTAAAAGTTTCATCTACATCTTTATTTAAATCCATTAGTTTTTAGAGGTTTTAGAGATTGTTTAGTTTTTTTAAACACCCTGTATTTTTTTCATTAATTAATGTTGTAATAGACCCTTGTTAAAAGTTTAATCAAAAACTTTTTAAAAACCCTGTATTTTTGTTAAAAGTTTCACCTACAATTTTTTTTAAATCCATTAATTTTCAGTTTTTAAAGATTGTTTAGTTTTTTTAAACACCCTGTATTTTTTTCATTAATTAGTGTTCTAATAGACCCTTGTTAAATTTCTGATAAAAATATTTTTTTTTTCCATTAATATTTAGGGTTTTTTAGAAATTGGTTGGGGTCTTTTAAACACCCTGTATTTTATTCGTTAATTATTATTCTAAAGAACCCTTGTTAGACGTTTTACCAATAACAATTTTTTAGCTCTCTTAATTTTAAGTTTTTTTAACGGTGAAAAATTTGTCAACACTTTGTATACAGAACGGTCTTTCGCACGTTTAATAACCGTTCCGATGTTAAATCTTCAAAAATAATATTTCCTCGAAATTGGAAATTTTATTTTCTCCTTATCAATTTTTATATTAACACCCTGTCTATCACTCTGTTAAATTATAGGAGTAACATCTTCGAATTTTATGAATGAATTATCACGTGTTAAAGGCGGAGCTTTATTGCAAGTTCCACCCAAACGTCTCACGTACCAACTTTAAATTTCAGTAAATTTAAGAAATTATTGGAAAATTTGGACCCATTTTTCTTAGTCATTTTTGTATATATTGGAATGCAACAAACGTGAAAAATCATTAAAAAAAATATATCTATAACTTGCTCGTGGCCGAATTTCCGCTTATAAGGGAAACAAAAATCGAAAATTATTTTTTTGCTGTATTTCTGAATTTATTATCAAAATTCTAACGCTAGGAAGTAATAGATAATTATTTAATAAAACTACAGTTAAAAAATTAAACTATTCTGTCGGAAAATAAAGGAGAAAAATGGGTTACGGCTTATTCAGACACTGCTAAACCAGCCTTAACTTAACAACACTGGTTCTCTCTCTAACTAGTTGGAACATACAGTGGCCTTTAAGTTTACTGTGCCATCTATAGTTTTTGCACAAGATTAAATAATTTCGCTAGTACTGTAGAAAACTAATTGTACTTGATATGGGTGTGTGTCCTTGCTTTTAAAATTATTACCACAGTTCGTCGAGTGAAGGTTCCAGAGGGTGTGGCTAAAGCGCGGCTAAATGCGCAATGAACACCAATGAAATTCATATGTACACGACAAAGTGGGAAAAATTCTATTTCTTGACAAATCACCGCGCCTCTAGAGCGCGCGAATATGCGCGGCTAAATGCGAAGTCGTCTATTGGTCGTCTAAAAAAACGAAATCTGGGACCTCGACATCAAAGGAGCCGACGTGAAGACGCCGGACTGTTACATTCGATAAAAATAGTCAAAGTAATGTATAACATTAACCTGACTATGATATACATATATTTATCAACATTAATTGAAAGTATCTATTGACTCGATGTTAATATGGTAGTGAGAGTATAAATGTAATATATATATATATATATATATATATATATATATAATAGTCAGGTTCAAGATTTTACATTGACTATTTTTATTAAATTTGTTAAAAATTTAATTGATTTTAAAACAACCGTTACTTATTATAGATATATGGATATTTCAGGGCTGTAGTCAGGGGGCGTCAAGAGGGCTTAATACCATTAGAGCTTGTGTGAGCCCCCTATAGAAAAATGTTACGTTTGTGTCCTTTTTTTTGTAGAAGTCAATGTGTGAAAATGTAATATTTTGAAATCCAATGTTTCTCTTAGAATTTATTTAAGTGAAATGAATTCCCATTCAAATTTATTCCACTTAAAAATTCCTATGTGAATATTATTTCCTGTGCTGTATATTTACAATTCTTGAAGCTTTATATTTCTTTTACAAAACCCATGTAAAATAATTCCTCTATTTTTTACGGGAAATAACCAATAAGAGAGGCCAAGAATACAGATTTGCATTTTCTCATGAGATTACGTCACTCTACTGCAGGATGTACGATGTGTAATACTCTTAGTTCCACTGTACATCCATATAAACTGACAAACCTAGGAGCAGACAAAAGGAGGCACATGAAACTCGGCAAAGAAATACTTTATTGGTTATGTATGTGGGTGCGAGAGAGACAATCATCTGCACGTACGATATATAAATTGTGTTCTTAATTTCCCATTATTTTGTTTGTAAACACGTCATTGGCGTACAGTGTGGTTAACCAGTACATTCTTTTATCTTGTATCTCGTTAGTGTTATTTTTTGTGGGTGTTATTGTTGGAAAATGTCATGTTTTATAAGGGACTGTAAAATTCATTTCATTTCACTTCGCAATCAGCTAAATCTTTATTGCTCCGCCATTGCTAGGAGACAAAACAAATATGGCGCTGACCACAAGTAATCCATTCGCGCAGCTTGACGAGCATTCCAGTCATCAGGATATAAAATTTAATTTCAGTGGCAGGAATGTGCTCCACTGAACTCGAGAATCGAATCCCTGGAGCAAGAGATATGGAGTAGGGAGAATGCACTTCAATGATTGCGCATCCACTTGTCGTCCGCGCCATTTTCAACTAGAAACGTCAATTTCTTTTAATTTGTTTTGGTTTGTTGTGTTGTTTGTGATTATGTGTTTTTTGTGTCTTCTAATTTTATATGTATTTTATTAATAATGTCTTTAACTATGAATTTAGTTAGTATTTATCATGGCGTGTTGTTTTGTAAAAGACTGTTTAAATAGCAACAAGTTTTTATCAAAAGGCGATAGTTTTCATTTGTATGTATTTTATCAAAACTTATCTAGGATTTGAAGAGATTGTTTAGTATTTTTTATTACTGAAGAAATGGTTAGTCTAGTGGCATAAGTGATGATAAATGGGTCAGGTCAAGCAATAAATTTGTCTGCTCAGATCATTTTAAAAAAGAAGACCTTATAATACCCACTGGTAAAATATTTTGGAAATCAAATGCAGTTCCTTCGTTAAAATTAGGGAAGGTGCAAACTGAATCACCGTCATTATCCAATGTATCGGGGCCTTCAATAGAACCTTTCACAAGTACAGTAGACCGTTCCACATATACAGTTAGAGCCTTACATATGTACAATACAAGATTCAACATCATCGGTAAATGAAAGTATAATTAAAAAACAAAAGAGAGGAAAACGCAAATTGGTAACAAATGGTTCAAATATATTTTAAGTATTTATAATTAAGAATTGGTAATTTCTAGTGTTCAAATATCCACATATAAGTCGGCCACAAGTACAGATAGCAGTTCAAAAAGGAGAAAGATAAAAGTTTTGAAATGTATACATAACTACAGATAGCAAAATATGACCATATTTTATGCAATATTATTTACTAAAGTATTTATTAATTTTAGTACTTCTATGACATTATTTAAAAAAATTAATGAAGAATTAAAGAAAAGGCAAACAGCACATCGAAAAAGTTTATGTAAAAAAAAAACAGATACAGAAATACATTTTGCATATGAATCTTGTAATGGACTACATAAGAAAAGATCAAATTTTATCTGAAAATACTTTCGATCATCTGGAAAAGACACTGTGCTTCAGTTATTAATGATTAGATATTTGAAGAATATAAAGATTGAGACAACATCTTATGAATCTTATCCCCCTGTACTTCTATGATTTGCAGCAACCTTACAATTCTACTCTTGCAAAGCCTATGAAGAAATTCATAGAGAATTTGTCTTACCACATCAAGGGACTATTCATAAATGGTAACAGAATGTAAATTGTGAAGCAGACAAGAAATAATTCCATTTATTTGCTTAAAAAAAGATCAGTATGTTTTTGTTATATTGTACTTATGTTATTTATATATTTTGTACCTATGTGTATATGTGTGTGTGTGTGTATATGTTTGTATATTTAATAATATTATGTATATATATAATATGATTTATATACTTTTGGAACAGGTATTCTTGCGTGATATGTTTTTGTATATATATTTACTAGTTTGGTTTAAATCCTTTTTTCTTTTCTATCTGTTAAGAGCACTTTAAACATTCAGTCTTTTCATCCGTTTTACATGTATAGTTATAATTATCAAATAAGATGGCATATACATAATATATTTAGATCTACACCGTTTTATAATTCAGTTTGTCATCAGTCTTTAAATTGTTTAAATGCGATATGTCCAAAATTGAAGTATATGCAGCAATTACTATAGCTGTAATTACAAGAAAGATAAAGTAAGCTTGTATGCGTTGGACAAATCTGGTTGATCATGATTGATGAAGTCCAGCAATTGACTGTATGCAATGCATCAACGATTTATATATTTACACACTCCATCTTACTTGACGACATAACTGTACATGTAAAACGGATGAAAATAGGTACTGAGAGTCTAAGGTGCCCTTTATGGTTGTGGTTACATAGAACAACAGCATAGCTGAATGACGCCAACCACAATGCCTAATTATTGTGAATTTATTTTTTTGTAACTTGAAATAAAAGTAATTTATCATTATTATTTTTAAGGTGCATCTTTTAAGATTCCTTGTTGAACTTTTTAAGAAGGTAATCTAATGTAAATTTGAATATAATTTTTAATATTTTAGTTTTGTAATTCTCAAAGAAAATTAATACATTTTTGAAGTTATACTTCTTTGCGCCCGTTAGACACATTGGGATGGGATGTTGGTCGAGAAACCGCGTCACGCTCAAAAGGAAGAACAAATTTTTAAGAACTTTTTTATACAACCCACTATACAGCGTGGAGAATTACTGGTTGTGGACACCAACATAAATTTACTTCTTACGTATAAGCGTATAATATACAGTGTGTCATTAAGAATATGGGATAAAATTTAATATTATTATTATTAATATTTTTTTATACGTTCAGGCTTTGAAAGGAAGTTTTTTTTTTTAAAGAAGTATAACTTCCAGCGTCTGGTCCGACGCAGACCCAGTTTTTTAAATTAAATTTTTAAATGTTCTTTAGCAACCACTTAGAAGTAT
Organism: Monochamus saltuarius; assembly: GCA_025584915.1. Taxonomy (NCBI): domain Eukaryota; kingdom Metazoa; phylum Arthropoda; class Insecta; order Coleoptera; family Cerambycidae; genus Monochamus; species Monochamus saltuarius. Next base: position 2,965,853 of record CM046730.1, on the reverse strand, counting down.
TAGAAAAATGATCAGATTTTATCCTGAAAGAGCCACAATGTTTCGTCTTAAAAAAAAACTTTTCGATATACTATTATCACATCGTATGGGAATTTTCATGTTTCAAAAAAAAAGAGAACAAAAACGATCAGATTATTTTGAAAAGTATTTGCAAGTATTTTTGTAAATTCACCAATAAACGTATTGTTAGTAAAGTAAAAAACAGTGTCATCACTGAGTTTTATTATGATAGAATATGTTTCTATTCAACGAAGTTAACAGCTTCTGTTGATTAGGAATCACAATTATGCTTTAAATTCCTTATTTTCAAATTTATAGATTCTTACGTATTACAATTCGGAAAATAAAATTGATTTAAATTACAAATAGTCCTGGCAAAAATATGGTTATATAAAATATTGGTTACTCCCTGTCACAGTATACTAAGCATTAAGCAACCTTTTGTTTTGAAATTTGACACCGTGATTTAAATTAGGTAATTACTGTCACGTGCCAAAGTAGGGCCCCGCCCTTCCTCACCTATCAGAAAAACATGCGCAGTACGTCACACACACAATTTTTTTGCTAATAACTAAAATTTGAAAACTGATTTGATTGGTTACTGTCACGTGACGTTGTTATTTAAATGAAAAAAACTTTACTCTGTGCGCAATTTGAATCCGGGACCTCTCGCATGCAAAGCTGACGCGTTACCACGAGATCGCTATGGCTATTAACAAAATGTTACAGTAACTGTGTAATATATGAATCAGAGAGCGCTTGAAGGCGTCCCACACCAAGCAGTCTGAGCTATAACAATGATATTAAATAGAAATGTTTAAGATTTTACAGGTGCTAATTACAGGTGATATTAAATAATTAGAAATATATATGAAAAAAAAACTGGTAGCGCTGGGAATCGAACCACAGACCTTTGTGTCAGAAGTGGCGGCAAATTCAAACAGATTTAAAATTAGGCGGGAAATTCAAATTAACGAGAGTGGCGGGAAATTCAAACTTATTTGAAATTTGACAGTAGTGACCCAACCTAAGTTCAAACTGGCGGGGATATTTAAAATTAGGCGGGAAATTCAAACTGATTTTGAAATTTGACAGTAGTGACCTAACCTAAGTTCAAACTGGTGGGGATAGTAGTAGAATAGCTATGCCGATCCTGCTCCACAATTCAAGATGGCGACTGGAGCAGGATCGACATAGCTTTCAGCCGTCTACGTCACAATGTTTGGGAGGGGTTACAAGTGTGTAGATAGATGGCGCTAAGCTACTTTAATAATAATAATCGTATTATACTCATGCTGAGCGAAAGTGTTTAACACTTGAAGTTTATTGTTTAATCGATTTTCTTCTGATACAATGAGTGGCCGAAAGCGGGTTGTGTTTAACTTAGACAATAAGGTACAATAAAACATTCACCTGAAATATAAGACTTGTAGACAAAGGTTTACTTCAAATGTATATCAATATAAAATATTAATATTCGTTTTATGAATTTTTCATGCTTCGGTAATACACTGGAGCAGAAGATACAAGGATTTATTTATAGTATATGTACGAGGTAGAATAATAAAATTGCTAATTCTATACAAATATTTTTATAACTAGGTATAATAACACATTGGTCTGAAATGTGACATAAACGTGACATAAATGTGACAAACGTGACATTGTGACATAAACGTGACATCGTGACAAATGTGACATAAACGTGACATAGACGTCACATAAAGACATAAACGTGACATAGACGTCACATAAATGTGACATAAACGTGACATAAATGTGACATAAACGTAACATCGTGACATAAATGTGACATAAACGTGCCATCGTGACATAAATGTGACATGAACGTGACATAAATGTGGCATAAACGTGACATCGTGACAAATGTGACATAAACGTGACATAAATGTGGCATAAACGTGACATCGTGACATAAATATGACATAAATGTGACATAAACGTGACATAAATGTGACATAAACGTGACATAAATGTGATGTGTAGGGAAAAAAATAAAAGACAATACTCTTAACATTACATTTTATTATATATATCGGACAAAACATTAGTTTGTACCATATATATATTTTTTTATTATGATATCGTAAGTGGGCTAGGCTAGCTTTGGTTAGTACTGGAGCATTAGGGCCGTGGGTTATAATAGATTTATACTTGCGTAGTTAGGGCGCCAATTAGTTTAAAAAAAAGTGTTTTTTAAAAATAATTACTTAAACTAATAAATTTGTAATTATTATACTATGAATTTAAAAAAGAGACTGATTTTTGAAACTTATATTACTAGGACACACAAAAACACACACATACATAGCAAATTCATCGGATTGATTAATGTAATTGAATAATGTAAATAATGAGAATAATTTAAAATATTAAAAATTTAAACAAGGCGTGTAAGGAATATTTCAAGTCGTAATGGCTAAATTTTATATGACATGTGACAACCAAATTACACACAACAATTAGACAGTATAACTTCAAACCACTGTCTACTCTTTGCATACGTATACGTTTGCGTACATTTTTAATTATATTTAAAATATGATAAATTGAATTGAGGTGGTGTTAAGTTAAATTAGTTTAAATTAAAGGTTTTGAAATATATAAATATATTTAGCTTAGCTGGGTTTCCTTTTGACTATTGGTGGTGCAAGACAGCGACTACTTGGCGTGCTTAACAAATTGGATGACGTAAATATTCAAATATCCTGCTGGTGATTTACTAGAATCCAGAATCCAATGATTTATCAAACATTTAGGTCTCTAGCGGTTTCAATCTTCTTATATCGTCCTTATAGTCAGAAATGGAATGATATTTAGTGGACAACCGGTATACTTGATATTGCCCAGAGTTTATATAAATTATATATATATAGACACAGCAATTATTTCTTGACAATAACTAAAAAGGCCTACAAATGGAGAAATTATGGAATTAAATAACGAACCAGAACAGAACCATGCTGCTTACCTAGGTTGACGTGCGGCCCTAATCGTGTTGCTATTTATTTGCAAATTAAGATTTCGCACTGAACAAAATAACACATGGGTGATAATTTATCCAATATATTTATGATCACCACATTTGTTTAAAATATTTGTGTGCTCTCAATTCGTGAGTTCTTTAGCAATTCTCGCTAGCGCACCTTTTTTGTAAAAAAAAACCATTTCAAACCTTTTTTGCCTTTTACTAATTTGAATATCTTAAACAGAGGACAGCACCATGCAGACCATATAGAAAAAGTTAGTTAGACAACCAGTAATGTTTAAATTTTGTGAGAGTCAGTTTTAAAATAATTTAAAGATTGAATTATTAATTATTGAGTAGTATTTTTAAATGCTACAAGTTTTATAAAAGTAAAGATATTCACGTAGAGCATTACTTAATATACTGTCATTAGATACATCACAAAAGCTATTAATAATTTCTTCAAAATTGAAACTAATTTTATGGGAATTTATCGAATCACTTATAATAGCTAAGACATGATAATAGTAAGCACAAAATTCCAATGAATTTAACATACTTATTCTATGAGAAAGTACACAAGTATCAAGCTTTAGCAGTTCATCAACTTCGAATATGAAAAGTTCGATGTACATTTTATATTTGGTGATATGTAACCTGTTAGTATATTCGTAGACCATTTAGGTAACTGTAGCGTAATCCCCACAGCGATGAGTCACAGGGTCATACTCATCTGGCCAACCTTGTATGGGTGCTTGGAAGAAATCTGTTTTCAAACGTTGCAGTAGGTCCAGGAGAGTGTGCCATTCATAGGTAGAAAACGATATTTTGGAACCAGTGACATAATTTCGCATAATTATTGCAGCGCTAAAAGATCTAGCCGGACTTAAACCACACTGGATTTGAATATAGTCATTGAGAGGGAAAGCACTATTTAGTAAATAATTCTGTTCCCATCGTGCAGCCTCTTCATATTTTTCGATAATTTCATCCAAAGCTTTCATATACTGTTTTTCGATAATTCGATAAGACGTACAACTTGCTCGCTCGACGACGAACTAGAACAGACTAAATGACGTTGGTGTTCGCGATACAGCTATTATGTTTTTTATCAACCATTTAACGAAAACTTTCCTCCCCCTTCTCCTTAATACCTTCTCGACGAGATAGATGTCGGCGTTAGAAGTTTTTTGTAGTTCCTCTGTATAGAAGGCGCCTCTTATAGGATGCCCCTGCATATCTTCCAAGAGGTATGTCGTCGGATTCGTAATTTTAACCGACGCAATTTTAAATAATTCGGTCGTCCAATTAGGTGTGTATCCCTTATCGAAGACGTGCTTATTCTTGCTGATGCGCACAACGTCACCCACTTTGAATATTTGCGACCCGCTTATCTTAATATGATTGTATGCAGACTTTAAAATTCTCTTCTCATTGGACTTATTTACTTGAGACGGTTTGTATCCGGTGGTACGATGTCGGGTTTCGTTGTAGGAATTAGTAATTTCCTGTAAAACGTCTATCCACTTATATGTACCGCTTAGGCTAAAGTACTTGTACAGCTTTGATTTCAAAGTTCTTATCACTCGTTCTGCAATGGCAGCCTTTTTCACGCTGTACGTATTGTAATGATTAATATTGTGTTTCTTGAGGAGCTGTTGGAATTTTTGGTTGAAGAATTCGGTACCCTGATCAGATTGTAAATTTTTACACGTTCGTTTACTTGTTTCTAGATTGTCCTGGAACGCCTTTGTCACCTCGTCGCCAGTCTTTCTTTTTACAGGTCTGGTCCATATGAATTTCGAGAAGCAGTCGATAACTACTAAAATGTACTTAAAATTTCTATTCACTTTAGCGTAGTTCCCCATTTCGGCCAAGTCCATTTGCCAAAGGTCATCAAGCCCCTTAATAATCGTACGTCTGCGAGCATAGATTTTTCTCATAGGCTTATGAAGCTCATTTACCAGTTGAATTTTTCCTTGGAATGTTTGATTCGCATCGCAGACATTTTGAACTGATGTGTAACCACCAATTCCCGATGGGATTTTTATTAATAGTTTTGAGTATGTGCTGCTCTAGTGTGTCAACCATTTTTTTAATATCTTCGACATCCCCCTCTTGCTTCTTACTCAGTTGGTTAATAGCATCTCCAAGCCGTTTGCCTTCTGCATTAAATACATGGAGTATATCTGTAGTCATACTAAGTACGATATTTTTTACCGCTTTAATACTAGTTTCCAAATCTTTGTGTAACTTAGAATTTTCTACAACCGGGTTAGTCCACTGAAATGAAATTTTATATTATGATGACTGGAATGCTCGTCAAGCTACACGAATGGATTACTCATGATCAGCGCCATATTTGCTTTGTGCCTCCTAGCAATGGCGGAGCAATAAAGATTTAGCTGATTGTGAATTAAAATGAAATTGAATGCCGGATATGAAGAATTATTTGGTGCTATATGCTGGTTAATTTTACAGTCCCTTATAAAACCAAACATGTTTCAACAATAACACCCACAAAAATACAAAAAAATAATTATGAATGCATCAGAAATCAGAAGAACCGGACCAGGGTACAAAAAGTGCAATATAGTAGGAGTTTACTGTGTAATAGGAAGTTGTAAAAACAATGCTGGAAATTGTATACATGTTTTTTTTTTTAGATTCCCAAAAGACAACAGAAGGTAATTTTATAATCATTAAGTACTATATAGAATTATAATTATAATAAATTAATAAAATAAAATATTCCTTATTATATTCCGTGTATCGTTTTTTGTGGTAGTGCATAAAGTTTGTAACGGAGGAATATTATTTTCAACCAGCATTACATACTTATTGCAATTTACAAACAGTATTCCTTTCTTATTTTTTGTGTGTAAAATTTTATGAATGAAATTCATGTAAAAAGTATTAACATAAAATTATCGTTGTTTTAGAGCGAAGGAGTGGGCAGTTAAATGTAAGAAAGATCTATTGATATAATTTTCGAATATGTGTTCAGCATTTTTCTTGCTTACCTTACAATATTTTCTCACGATATAGTGGTAGGTAAAAATATTTAACGTTTATTTTGAAATAGCTATCTGTGTTTAAACATATAGAAATACATATTTAGAAAATTTTTGATTTTGTGTATACATATAGGAATGTATTTTTTCAGAACTATCACAGAAAAATGTGGTTTGAATGCAGTCTTGAGATTGTCGTGAAAATTATTTTGGTAGTATCAGACAACGAGGAGGAAAATCTATCTCACCATCTCCTATATAATTTCTACGTGCTTCGGGGATTTCATTCGTAAATTTGTTTGCGATCGACTTCAAACAATGCACTGAAATGTCATGTGCCAATGCACATTATATACTTCCGATTAGAGGACTTAATTCAAGTTCAGAATTGCTTCTGAAGAAGCAAACATATGTATCTTGAAGTCAAAAAATCTAAAGCGACAACACGGCTACCAGCCCAGGAATTGTTCAACCAAGTTACTTTTGTTTATAAGTAAGAAATAATTGAGTATGTTCAATTTTAAATATAAATGTACACTCGCCATAGCTTTATGTCATTTTTTTGTTAATGAAATAAAATGTTTATATAAACTGTATTTTATTAAATGTCATAATTCTAGGTGGGGACAAAATTTTCATATGCTTGTTAAATTATTAATAATAAACCTCTCAAGATATTTAAAAATTTTACGTAAAACGGATATTACGATATATTTGTAATTTATTAGCTCGAGGAATTTAAACAATCATCATTGTGGAGTTGTTAGATTAGAAATAACAAGTCCACGGTTTGTAACACGTTAAATATATTAATAAAGATATAACAACTGGGAAAGAATGTTCCACCAATACAGAAGTCTGGACGGATATTACGCGTAAGACGAGCGACAAGTAACTACTGTGGTTTTTACTGGATCTCTTGAGGAAAGTCTCGGGGGCTGGTTAATCTCTGACCATCCCTTTATTTGATTATAATTGGGCTCAGGTCAGAGGGTACTTTAATGGTTTTATTGGCATTGATTTGTTTATTGCTTTAATGCAAATGTCATTAAATTGTAATTGTAGGGATCACAAATGTAGGTCGGTGACCGCTACATCACCCCCCTGCCAGACTTTTATTTTGGTGGACAAAAAAATAAAAGTATACAATAATGCTATACAAGTGAAAATACAAAAAATGTTGAAAAAAGAATGTTGTTCATGAGTGGTACTGACTAGATAAGTTTTACACTGAGGTCTAGCACTACACATCGCGGGCACTTTTTTTTTACGCAAAGCCCGCCTGGTATCTGTCGGGGAATCGTACGCGACGCGCGGGGCGAGTTTTCGGTTCCTCCGCGGTGCCGTGGGCGGCATGTGGCTCGCTCCTTGAGGTTGACGGTGTGGTTTCCTCCTCGCTGCTGCACGGTTCTGCTATACTTGGTTTGTCGTCCTCCACGTGAATATACGCGGGTTTGAGTCGGTTGATGGAAATGTTCCCTTCACGACCGCGGATGGAGACGGTGTAAAATTTGTCGTGCCGAGTAGTCACCGGATAGGGTCCTTCATATGGTTGCTGGAGGGCTCGTTTGGGACTGTCGACGCGCACAAAAATATGCGAGCAGGATATGAGGTCCTTAAACACAAACGTTTTTCGCTGTCCATGTCTGGTGGCTTGTTCAGGTTTGAGTTTCGACACGTGTCTTCTTAAACGGGCGATGAATTCGGTGGAGTTGTCGTTTGCTAGAGTCGGTGTCAGAAATTCTCCTGGAAGTCGTATAGGCTCGCCGAATAGCATTTCGGCTACTGTTGCCTTGAGGTCTTCTTTCCAGGCTCCGCGAATGCCGATTAAGATAGTGGGTAGAATCTCGGTCCAGTTTTCCGCTTTGTGACACCTGACGGCTGCTTTGAGTTGTCTGTGAAAATGCTCCACCATGCCATTGGCGGCTGGGTGGTACGAAGTTGTGCGTCAGTGTGTCATTCCGGTGAGTTTTGTTAATTCGCGGAAAATATTCGAATCTAGCTGCCGACCTTGGTCCGTGGTGATACGTAGGGGTACACCGTAGCGTGCAATCCATCCCTCGTACAACGTTCGCGCGACGGTTTCGGCTGTAATGTCCGCGATCGGGAACACTTCCGGCCAGCGTGAAACGCGGTCAATACAAGTCAGGTAGTAGCGAAAACCATTGGAATGTGGTAATGGGCCTACTAGGTCTATGGGAATTTTTAAATACAAAGAAACAATCAAATAATGATAACAGCATGCGAGGTTTTTCTAGACCATCTACGTCGGGGATAGTGCGGCCGGTAAATGCCAAAAACAAAATTTCTATACAGGATGTTAGTGAAGCCGGTGATGCCGCCAAAAAGCATATAATGGTTCCAGCGGAAATTAACGCTAATCATGACGATAATGTCGTAAATTTTAATACGAATCAGAACTGGCAGCTAGTTTCTTCAAAGAAAACTAATAAGCGGAACCGCAAATTAATAGTTGGCGACTTCTCTGGACCTACTACAGTGGAGGTGGTATTGAGAGAACTATTGCTTTGCATGTTTCAAATCTAAAGCCAAACACATCGGTTAATGATTTATCTGAATTTCTGAAACATAATTTTCCGGAAGTTATATGCACTGCGTTAACAAGCTTGCGTTCGTCATTTTTTCCAAAGGAAAAAAGTACATCAAAACAAGGCCTAGTACAGGTTCCTTCTAAGAATTCTTGCTGCAAAGCTGATGAAAATATTACATTTAAAATTATGCATGTTGAGAGCTGGGTTTGCTCTGCGTGTTTTTCCTTAACAAAACTGAGGTACAGCTAATAATGAGCGTTATTAACTGTTTAATAGATATATTTACTCCAATAACTTTATTAACTACGTGGACTGTACTATAACTATCAATATACATATGTATGTAACTATTACAATAGCGGGATTACAATAGCGGGCACCCTAATTTGTGCCAACCGCTGCTCTGACTAAACTCTACTGGTAGTACTGACTTCTTCACGGCGCGATACGATAGTATCCCGCCTGCCAGAGTGTATGGCGGTTAAGTTTATAGTTGCGCCATCTGAAGGCATCTTTTTTTTTAAACTCAAACATCCCGCCCGCCTTGAAACGGAAGGATTCAACATAAAATTTAAATAGTGATTTAACAAACATTACTATACTAGAACTATAAATAGTACATCAGTAACAGGATCTCAACCTGAGATTTACATAACATAATATGGATATTTATTGTCCTTGAATCATTTAATGTCATTCATCTAAGGGTAATTTGCACAAACGTACCGCACTACGCTTCACTTCACCACTGTTTGTCCACACACTAACAACACGAGTGATTCCGTCACTGCCAGGATGAAGAGTGGTGACTCGTCCTAGTTTCCAACAGAGGGGAGGTTGATTGTCATCCTTGATTAACACTAGATCGCCCTCATAAAGGTCAGGCTGCTTTCTTCTCCATTTGGTACGTTGCTGTAGAGATGTTAAGTATTCAGAAGACCAACGCCTCCAAAAATGTTGTACAATCTGCTGTAGATGCTCGTAAAGCCTTAATCGATTTATTGGTATGGTCGTTACGTCTCTCTGAGGTAATGCAATTAAAGAGTCACCCACTAGGAAATGAGCGGGGGTTAAAGCGGATAGGTCTTCAGGGTCATGAGAAAGAGGAATAAGAGGTCGTGAATTTAGCACTGCTTCTATTTGACAGAGAACAGTGTACAACGATTCATAAGTTAAATGGGCGTTTCCTACAACTCTAATTAAATTAATTTTAGCGGATTTGACTGCCGCTTCCCATAATCCTCCGAGATGTGGAGAAAAGGGGGGGTTAAAATGCCATGTTATCAAATTTTGTAATAAGAAATCTCGAGTGTCACCGGTTTTAATAGATTCACTTAAATTTTTTGTAATCGATTTTAGTTCATTATTCGCCCCAACAAAATTTGTCCCGTTATCGCTATATATGTCTTTGCAGAAACCTCTGCGTGAAATAAAACGTTTTAAACAATTTAAGAATGATTTTGAACTTAGGTAGCCAGCTAGCTCTATATGGACAGCTTTCGTTGAAAAACAAACAAAGATGCAAATATAAGTTTTAACTAATTTGCGAGATTTTAATGTGCCATCCTTCACAAGAATTGGGCCAGCATAATCTATCCCTACTGTAGTGAATGGTCTTGTTGGGGTTAACCTAGATTTAGGAATATTTCCCATTAAGGGAGTGAAATTTGATGGTTTAGTTTTAAAACATATGACACATTTTCGTAAAACATCTCGTACCGCGCGTTTTCCATTGACAGGCCAATATTTCTGGCGCATTGCGGCTAAGACTGCTTGTTGTCCGGCATGTAACATTCGTTTATGTTCCCACTCTATTATCATTTGTTAATGGGTGATTAAAGGGCAAAACTATTTGATGTTTTTATCAAAATGTTCACTGGATTGCTTTATTCGACCGCCTACTCTAATCAATCCATTTTCGTCAATAAAGATATTTAGCGACAATAATTTGCTAAAATTAGAGATTTCTTTGTTCTATTGTAAGCATTTTATTTCCTCGGTAAATGATTTATATTGAACAATTTTTAGTAGTAGTACTAATGATTGGTCTAATTCGTCACTTGTGATATCACCTGTTAGTTTATCTTTATTATGTGGTTTAGCGTTGTGTAAGAATCGAAGTACACATGTAAATATTCTATGAAATTTAACAAAAGATGAATATTTTTCAAACAAAAAATCTAAATTGTATGTAAGAAAGGATAATTGAATTGTTTTACGTTTTTCAGGTAAGTCTTGTGCGGTAACTAATTTTAAATTAGGCCAAGACGATATATCATTTTTTAAAATTTCTGGTCCCGACCACCAGAGGTCATTGTTACTTAATTTTGTCGGATTACATCCGCGCGAAATTATATCCGCGGGGTTTAATGTTGAGGGTACGTGTCGCCATTCAATATTCTTACTAAGCTCTTGAATTTCGGATATGCGATTTGCCACATACGTATTCCAAGTGTTAGATTCCGCGTTAAGCCAACTCAACACTATAGTCGAGTCGCACCATAGATATCTCTTACTAAAGTTTATTCCTAAAGAGGTTTCGACCTTGTTCGTTAATCGTACCAATAATAAAGCTGCGTTTAACTCTAGTCGTGGTAGCGTTATTTTCTTAAGGGGCGCAATTTTAGATTTTGCGCATAGTAATTTAACGAAGTAATTGCCATCAGAATCCTTAGTTCGAATATAGATACATGCGCCGAAAGCTAGTTCCGAACTGTCACTGAAACCGTGCAGCTCTATTTCGCAATATTCTGGAATTGTAACTTGACGTGGAATTTTTATTGCATTTAAATCGTGTAATGACTCACAAAATTGTTTCCATAAGGTATACAAATCAATCGGTACTGATTCATCCCATGTAACATTAGCTTGCCATAACTTTTGCAATAAGACCTTAGCTTGAACAGTTGTTGGGCCAATTAACCCCAGAGGGTCAAAGATTTTAGAAATAGTTGATAAAATATATCGTTTAGTGATTGTTTTACATGTTGAAATGTTTACTGTGTAGGAAAAATAGTCGTTATTTGGGTTCCAAACTAGACCTAAAGCCTTAATGGTTTCATCCCTTGATATGCAATATTGAGTTATATTGTTGTCATCTTCATTTTCTAATAATTCGTGACGATTAGAGCACCATTTCCGTAATGGTAATTTTGCTTCGTTAAGAATTTTCGTAATTTCTGATTTCAAAATTAAAGCCTGTTCAATGTTTTCTGCGCCCGTGATTAGGTCGTCCATATAAAAATCGCGTTTTATTATTTCGCATGCTTCTGGGTATTTTTCCTCATTTTCTACGGCTATTTGATAGAGTACGCGACATGCTAAGAACGAGGCAGGAGCAGTGCCGTACGTAATGGTATTTAATTTAAAATGTTTGAGATCCATATTTGGGTTTTCTCGCCATACAATTCTTTGAAAGTCGCGGTGTTCTCGATTAACATTAATTTGTCTGTACATTTTTTCGATGTCACCGATAAACACAACATTATGTTGTCTCATTTTGATCGCGATAGCAAATAAATCTCGTTGAATAGTAGGTCCTATTTTTAAGACGTCATTAAGTGACAACCCCGACGTAGATTTACACGAAGCGTCAAAAACGACTCTAAGTTTTGTTGTTTTGCTACCTTCTTTAACTACACCGTGGTGTGGTAGATAATATTTTATTTTTCGGTGTCTTCATCCCTTGTAGTGATGTCACACATATGCCCGAGCGTTTGATATTCTCTCCTAACTTGTGTGTATTGTGTTTTAAAATTGTCGTCGCGTTGGACTCGTTTGTCGAGTGACCGAAATCGTTTAATTGCCGTATCTTCTGAATCTCCTAAATTTGTTACATTGTCTTTAAACGGTAAGCTTACTTCAAATCGGCCATCACATCCTCGTCTAAACGTTTGCATAAAATATTCTTCGCATTCGCGTTCTTCCCGTGTTCGACTATATTCTGTGTTTATATCTTCAAGCGCCCAAAATTGCTTAACCTGATCGTGTAAGTCGTTATTCGATATTACCAAGTTACAAACAACCGGGTGTGTGTTATTTTCTAAACTGAGCGAACCGGACAGTATCCAGCCGAGTCTTGTTTTTTGCAACACAGGACTGTTTTTGCCCAATTTAATCTGCCCGACGCATAGAATACTGAAAAATATATTTGCACCTAAAAGTAAGTCGATTGGACCTGGTTCGTTTAAATTTTCATCCGCTAGATTTATATCACTTGGTAATTGTAATTTTGATACATCAAATGATATTTGAGGTAAGTCGTCGGTAATCTTATTGACCACCACCACAAAACGTTTCCTTTGTTTTGTAACGATTGTCGAGTGAAAAATTGTTGTTTCAATTTGCGTTGAAATATTGCTTAGTGATTCATTTACACCCGCCACTGGAATCTGAACCTTTACATTTTTTAAATTTAATTTTTTAGCTAACGATTGCGTGATAAAATTTGCTTGTGAACCGCTATCTAACAGTGCGCGGCATTCAATTTTATTACCCTCGAAATCGGCAATGTTTATATTAGCAGTAGCCAACAACACTTGTGCGGTACGCTTTTTTCTATCGCTAGCGGTGAGAGACAAGCATGGGCTTTGAGGAACCGATGCCGACGTCGTTGTACAAGCTATCGCGGTTGTTGTAGTCTCCGCGTTTTCGGAACTTGGTCGACCTTCATTCGACTCTGTTTTTGTTTCAGAATTTGTATTTGACTTGCGATATTCAGGATTATGCAGTAACGTATGATGTTTTTTATTGCATTGTCTACAGTTACTAGCTCTGCACTCGTAATTGAAATGATTGGGACGTAAACAATTTATACAAAGTTTGTTTTTCTTTACTTCAGCTAATCTTTGCGTAACCGACATCTTGGAGAATTTTTCACAATTGTAATTAAAATGATTTTGTTTACAAAATACACATGTAAAACTTTGGGTAGCAATATGTGAGTAACTTTTGTCTTCGCGTGAATTATTGGGTTTAACAAATTTGTTTTTGTTTTCTACGGTCTCGAGCAACTGACAACGTTGCGCTAAAAATTCTGTTAATTTTTAATAGTAATGTTTTCTACCGTGTCCTTGCTTATGTGTTGCTCCCATTCTTTTTTTGATGTTATGTCTAATTTAGATGTTAGGGTAAAAATTATAGGCGTGTCCCATTTATCCGTTGGCTGCCCTAAAGCTGTCAACGCGCGAAAATTCTTGTTAAAATTGTCTAATAATTTTCTAAGCTGTAAACAAGATTCATTTCTTATAGGAGCTAAATCATAAATCGCTTTTATGTGTGAATTTATTATGAGTTTTTTGTTTTCATATCGCTCTTTTAATAAAGACCAAGCTATTTCATAGTTATCGTTAGAAATATTTAATGAATGAATGATTTGTGAAGCCTCTCCTTTCAAGCAGGACTGCAAATAATAGAACTTTTGTATATTTGATAACTGGTTATTGTTGTGAACTATGTTTGTAAAAGTGTCATGAAATGTGACCCACTGATCGTAATGTCCGTGAAAATCTGGCAAATTTATTTGTGGTAATTTAATTTGATTTTGTATGTTAGTAGTTTGCGCATTATTCATCGTAGAACTAGATGGTGCATTAACTTGTGTATTGTCATTTTGAGGGTTGTTACGTAATAGATCTTTAGCTACGGCACAAATTTTGTGGAATGTGTTTTCGAAAGATTGACGTTCTTCGTTTTGTATATCACCTTGTAATAACTCTAATTCATATTGAATTTCCTCGTATTTGTCTAGAATATCACTAATTCTTGCTAGGCGAGTTTCTACTTCGGATAGACTGGTATTTTCAGCGTCAAATGTATTTAGGAAATTTTGAAACCTAGTTAATTGGGCCTTGAGCTGTCCGCGTTTTAATATTAGAGTTGCTTCACCGTCGGTTTGAGGCATATTTATAAGATATTATGTTCTGTTCTTTGTCACAATAATAAACAATGAGGTTAAAGTAGGTATGAATAAGTAGGTATAAAAGGATGGTGACTTACGATTTTGAAGTGAATGTATGATGTATGTAGTGTGTTCCTCTTATCTGACGTAGTTTTCTTTGTTCTCGTGTATTTTTTTTGGAGTTCCTGCGTGTGGGTGTTGTGTTGCAGTTTACTTGAGTGTATGTAGTCTTCCTAAATGCAGTTGTGGTTCAATCTATGAATGGGGCTCGGATGACCAACTTGTTGAGAGCTGGGTTTGCTCTGCGTGTTTTTCCTTAACAAAACTAAGGTACAGCTAATAATGAGCGTTATTAACTGTTTAATAGATATATTTACTCCAATAACTTTATTAACTACGTGGACTGTACTATAACTATCAATATACATATGTATGTAACTATTACAATAGCGGGATTACAATAGCGGGCACCCTAATTTGTGCCAACCGCTGCTCTGACTAAACTCTACTGGTAGTACTGACTTCTTCACGGCGCGATACGATAGTATCCCGCCTGCCAGAGTGTATGGCGGTTAAGTTTATAGTTGCGCCATCTGAAGGCATCTTTTTTTTAAACTCAAACAATGCAACTCAACGCCTGTTCCGTTGCAAACAAAATGGAGAAGCTGGAACTCCTACATGCTGAGCATAACCCAGATATTGTTGGTATTGTCGAGCACTGGTGTTGCCAGGATGAAATATCTTCTATGACTGTTCCAGGATACACTGTAATAGCTAGCTTTTGTCGCTCATCCCGTGAGCATGGAGGATCGGCGATCTATATTAGCGAGAGAATTGACGCTCAAACTGTTGATGTTGAGAACATTTGCGTCAAAATGCATTTTGAGTGTTGTGCAGTAAAATTGTAGTGATGGGGATGGAGACTTTAATTTATTTTTACGTCAGCTATCCTGTGCTTTAAAAATATGTAGTAGATATGCTTTGGATATTTTCTTTTATGGTGACCTAAATATTAATTATTTGGAAAATTGTAATTTTAAAATAAATTTAGACGACTTACTCCAGTGCTATAACTTGAGAGTCACTTCTGTGATTTCTACTAGAGTTGTAACTAACTACTTGGGTGTGACAAGTAGCACAAAAATTGATTACATTTTATCAAGTGTAAATTCGAGTCACTGTACATCTAATGTTTTAGAAGCTCATTTTAGTGATCATAGAGTACTCACTTTAAAATATCAAATTCCAACTAGTAACACCGTAATAAATAATAGTCCTACCTATTTATACACAATTTAGAGATATTGGGGAATGTAATTTTAATAACCTGTTTTCATTTGTATCAACGTTACAATTTGATGATGTTTATATGACAGATGCTGAGCTCGGCCTTACTAATTTTATAAAAACCCTAACACATGCATAAATCACCGCAATAACTGTAAAACCCAGTTAAAATGGGTAACACCTGAGGTTAAATTATCCAGCCAGCATCTAAAAAATATGTTTTGGTTTTGGAAAAATATGAAGAACAGTGACTCTCAAGCTCTCTATAGACAAGCTAAGAATAAGCACAGTAGATTATTAAAGGAAACTAAAATGTTATTTCAGAGTGAGATTGTGGCTAAATCAAACAATAAATTCAAAACGGTATGGAATCTTGTAAACAAAGTGACAGGCAGGAAAAACAATAGGAAAAATAATATCACTCTAAATATAGATGGCAATCTTTACTCTAATTCTAATCAGCTTGCGAATGTCTTTATTGACTATTTTGCAACAGTTACAGAAGAAGCTTTGCAAGGTTATTTTGGTAATCGTAGATCGACGAGTTGGCTACTGATGCAATGTTAAACCACACGTTTTTCTTTATGGTAATGAAATACGTTCGATAATATGTAATTTGAAAAATAAAACTGCCTCAGCTACAGACTGCTTATCAGTAAGGCTGCTTAAAAAATATTTATATTTATAGTCAATCCGTAAGTAGCGGTCACTTTCCAAAAGTTTTGAAATCATCTACGCATAATTATAGGCCTATATCATTGCCGAGTACAATATCTAAAATATATGAACGAGTAATTTTTAATAGAGTTTGCACTTTTATTGATAAATTCTCTATAATATCAAATTGTCAACATGGTTTCAGAGTGGGTAAATCCACTCAATCTGCTGCTTGTAGTCTTACCGAGCAAATTTATAAATTGCAGGATGAAGGCATGCATGTTGCCGGAATTTTCTTTGATTTGACGCGAGCATTTGATTGTCTAAATGTTTCATTTCTTGAAAGTAAGCTGTATAATATCGGTTTTAGAGGGATATTATTGGATTAGTTTGTCCACTATCTCACTGATAGGTCTATGTCTGTTAAAATAAATAAATGTGTGTCGGAAATGAGAAGTATTGACTTGGGAGTGCTTCAGGGGTCCGTACTGGGACCATTAATATTTCTTTTATATGTCAACGTACATGGTAAAGCATTTTGACTCGTCTAAATTGACGCTATTTGCTGATGATACTTCTTTAGTAGTCTCAGCTCGGTCCCTGAAGAGCTCACTACTAGTTGCGAAAATTTTACTGCATGTTTTGTAACCTGGTGCGAATTTAACGATCTCATTGTTAACATTAATAAAACTAAAGTTATGTATTTCCGTTCGCGCAACGTGCCTGATGCCAAACTGAATCTGCATCTTAATAACTTTATATTATAGTCTTCTGATAGAACTAAGTTTTTGGGTGTGTACCTTGATTGTCAGTTGCGGTGGTCTGAACATGTGGATGTAATTAGTAGGACACTTAATAGATCTTTTATGCAATTTCTCGTATTAAGAATACGATGCCGCTGTGTGCACTGCTGAATGTGTACTACAGCTCGGTATATTGTCATCTTTCTTATAATGTTATTTTATGGGGCAACTCAGTCGATAGTTATCGGATATTCGTGGCTCAAAAATGATGCCTTAGGAAAGTCTTTGGTATTAGTTCTCGGGAAACATGCAGGGGTATTTTCATTTCTAACAAAATATTTACATTCCCCTGTATCTAAATTTGTAGAGTGTAAAAGTAATATAAATTATTTTACTAAAAACTCATACCATCACGGATATTCTACACGAAGTGGCAATTTATTGAGTGTTCCTAAACATAAAACCGCCAAATTTGAAATGTCTGCCATGTATCAAGGCATTACACTTTATAATAATGTATGTGTATGTATATGTTCATATATTTTTATGTTTGTATTATTAAGTTTGATAGTTGTACTTTGTAAATTGACTTGTCCTATACATTTTTATGTCAGAGAGGATTAATAAATATTATTATTATTATTATTATGTGGATATGTTTAAATCGGGCACTTTCGAACAGAAACTCGCCGACGGGGCTTGACACGTGCCTGTTTACTTTGGCCTGTTGGCACTGCATGCATTCGCGAGTCCATTGCCTGCAATCGCGTTGTACAAATGGCCATACGTAACGTTGCGCGACTAAGCGTGCACCTGCTCGCGCCCCGGGATGTGACAGGTTATGCAGAGAAAGAAACACTTGTCTCCGGAATTCTTGGGTCACAAATGGGCGCGCAATGTTTGTCGACACGTCACAAACGAGCGGTGTTTGTGAACCTGGGATTGTCACTTTGCGTAACTGTAATGACGTACCGACGCGCTGTAATTCGCGGAGTTCGTTATCGTTTTCCTGTGCGCGGGCTAAGGCTTCGAAGTTTATGGCTTCGCTTATCGATTCTACGCGCGATAATGCGTCGGCTACTACGTTGTCCTTGCCTGCGATGTGCCTGATGTCCGTGGTGAACTGACCTAGGAAGTCCAGGTATCTGAATTGTCGCGGGGAACGCTTGTCAAGTTTTTGTTTGAACGCAAATGTTAGGGGTTTATGGTCGGTGCAAATACTGAAATTTCGACCCTCAACCATGTGTCGAAATGTTTCACAGCTTTGTAGATGGCCCATAATTCGCGGTCAAATGCACTGAATTTCTTATGTGCCGCACTCATGCTTTTTCGAGAAGAATACTAGGGGTTCCAAACCGTTAGGCGAAAGTTGCTGCAGAGATGCCCCGGCCGCCCAGTCGGACGCGTCGGTGAAGATTGCGAGTGGTAGTTGCAGTTGGAAAATGCGTTTTCTAGCTCGGTCGACCAAGTTATGGGAGTTTTCTTAGATATCTTGGGTCCCGATAAACACTTATTTAGCGGCGATTGTAGCTTCGATGCATGTGGGATGAATCGTCGGTAAAAGTTTAACATACTAAGAAAACGGCGGAGCTGGGTTACCGTTTGTGGCTTTGGAAAGTCGCTAATTGCGCGGACTCGTTCATGGAGCGGTTTCACGCCTCCTGCGCTCACCGTGTATCCGAGAAATTGAACTTCGTGTTTTCCAAAGACACATTTTGTCGGATTTACCACGACACCGAACTCGTTTAAACGGGTGAAAAGTTTGTGTAGATGCTTCTCGTGCTCGTCTTCCGACGACGACGCGACGAGAATGTCATCTATGTACACGTACGCGAAGTCTAGGCCACGAACTACCTCGTCCATAAACCGCTGGAAAGTCTGGGCTGCATTGCGGAGCCCGAACATCATTGAGGGAAATTGAAAAAGTCCAAACGGTGTTATGATTGCTGTTTTTGCGACGTCTTCGGGGTGTACCGGGATTTGGTGATACGCGCGCACCAGGTCTATTGTTGAAAACACTTTTTTCTGCGCGAGACTTTGTGCAAAATCCTCGATGTGTGGGATTGGATACTTGTCTGGGACGGTCCTCGCGTTTAACGCTCGGTAGTCGCCGCACGGACGCCACTCGCCTGATTTTTTTCGTGTGAGATGTAGCGGCGGTTTTAACATTGTTTGAAACTTTTTTGGTGTCTTTCAGTCTGTCCGGCGCTAGGCGTCTGGCCTTGGCTGATGTAGGGGGACCTGGCGTCGTCTTGATATAGTGGACGGTAGAGTGTTTTACCTGTCTTGGCAGTCCACTGGGTTTCGACAACTCCGGGAATTTCTCGAGTATGCGGTGATATTTTGTGTCGCCATGTAGGTACCACTTTTATGTGTGCGGCGGCCCATGCGGTCCGAGATGTCCACTGCTGCAGAGGTTTGTGAGACTGTCCACTAAACGGAAGTGTTTCAGATCAACGAGCAATCCGTAATGCGCGAGAAAATCGGCGCCTATAATCGGTCGCGTCACATCGGCTACCACGAAACGCCATGTAAACTCGTGGCGTAGCCCGAAATTGAGTGTCAATGTGACGTCACCATATGTGGCAATCTCCGACCCGTTTGCGGCAAACAGCTTATAGCCTGTTGATAAGGCTCTCTCTCGCATTTGACTGCGGGGAAACACGCACAAATCCGCACCTGTGTCTACCAAATACTGTATTTGGGATTCGCGGTCCGTCACGCACAAGCGACGCGATTGGGGGTCCACGCCGGCGGACGCGTCTACCGTTCGGCGTTCTCGTTTCCCGTTGCGTAACTACACGGCGGGGTACACTTCTTTGCTTTCGCAGCGAACTGGTTGTGGTACCAGCACACTGCGGAGTTGTGCGTACGCAAACGCGAGTGCGAGTTTGTTCGCGAGCGTGGTCTATTCGCGTGTCGTTCTTGCGCACTGAACAGTTCCAACACTTTTTTCTCGAGCGCTGCGATCGCTTGGTATAGCTGGCTGTCGTTCCGCTCCGAAGTCGCGGCTACCTGTGGCTGGCATTGCTTCATTGTATCCACGATCTTGTCCGCCAAAAGTGGCGGTGCAGGGTGGGTTCGGGATGTTTACTATTTTCACTCTAATGGCTCTAAGCACGCTAAAATCCGTTCGAGTAAAGACCTTTAAGTAAATAGCGTTAACTTCGTGAGGGTTCCGGTACTGCTTTTGGAGTTTAAAGAGTTTAACTCCAAAAGTTCCACCTCTGGGATGAGGAACTAGAGAGCGGGCATCATGCATCATGCGCATTTTGTATTTTTTCTGGCTCTACCGGACGTGTTGTCTTCGTCAGTGTTTTGTGCATTATACAGGGTGTAACTTTGAAGGGGGGTCTGGTTTGGAGGCGGGGTACCCGTGACCTTTACAAACACATATCATAAGTTTGTTTTCTTAAATTCTGTCACAAAAACTGTTTTCTTTGTGTTGCCTTTTTTCGCAATTTTCATAGCACGCCACTGGTTAGACAAGCGCTGAGCATATCTAGTTGGAGCGTCACCAGCATTGTTGCCATATTTAATTATTGAAGTGGAAGATGGGAAAAAAGTTCTATTAGAAAGCAAAAGGCCCACGCCACTCGTGAGGCACTGCTTTTTGACACATACATTTGTTTGTAGTGGGCGTTCACTTTATTATTCCATATAAACAAAAAATATATTCTTATACGGATAACACACCATAAAACAGAAACAAGTCAACTAACAGAAAACTCAATAATAAATAAATAATACTTAATACTTTTTACTTACTTAGAGTCTTTTTCTACGGCATTTAAAATATTTGGTTCAAGATTATTACTTTCTGAGTTTGTTTTTGCTCAACATTACACTTTGGCGTTCATGACTCCCATAATCTCCTAAATGTTGAAATAATCTTACAGATATTTTCTTATGCGGTACGTGTCTATCGCGGTAATCCATCTGATACGTTTTCTTGCAGCCGCTGTCTAATTTTTATAAAAAACGAAGCTTTAGAGTATTAGCTCTCGTATTAGCTCTTTCTTAATTTATATATATATTTTTTTCAAAATACCACACACACTTGGTAATAAAACAGACCTTTATAAGGTTATTATAGACTTGCACAGAATAACACATTCCACAAAAAATACCACTTTAAATTATTACGATTAAATTAAATTTGGCAAAATACAACCCTGCATTAAACAAATTCTAATTAGATTTCAGTACAAAATCACGCAGATCAGATAACTTACTTTCTCTCTCTCATCTGTATATTGTGTATCTCTGCATCATATCTGTATATTTTTTATATAAAACGACCTATAATATCTGGCTTCATGTATTGTGTGCAGTATTTATGCGATATTTTTATTTTATAAACTAGGTCAATGTCACGGTTATTGAAGGGACATTGATAAAACAATTAGAAATAGTATCAAATCCTTTGTATTGAAACTATTTTTTTAAAACATTTTAAAGTTATCAGACTAATATTTTGCTAATTTTTAATTACGTACATTTTATAAAACAGCAACAATTATTTTAAAACATTAAGTTTTACTGGCAATAATTAGTAGGTAAGGTATTAAAATCCACCTACCAATATATAATAATAATTAGTTAATAGATCAGTAAAAAATTGTATTTTTACGTACTTTTACATTACGTACTTTTTTACAACACTCGAAAATAGTTTTAGGATCTATACTTCATCAGAATTGACAGAAAAGTATAATGACTGATGAGTCGCAATGTTATAAAAAGCATATTTAAAAGATTACCGAGGTGTATACATGCAAAAATATGTTAAACATAGGTATTTACATTGAATTGGTTGTTAAGGCCGGTCCTGTCGCAGGCCGACAGTACGCATGTAGCGTTTTTCTGTAAAAACGATCGTATGCCGGTCTGCTGGGACATATATATATTTGCTCAATTGCTTTTGTCTTTTGCTTTATGTATAGTACACGAGTGTACAGTTTTGTATTGCAAATAAACGATAAATATACAGTTCATTATTACCTATTATTAATATTTACAAGCCATCATAGTGGCATTGTTGGTAATAACTCCAACATTGGTGTTATGTTATTTCTAGTGACTCGCATCGCCGAAATCTCATCACAATAAATTGGAAGCTGTAGTTTTGCATATCCAGACTATTGCATTCACATTGCCTCACTAAAAAAAATTCTCACTTTCACATTTCACGGCCCCATAATTATGTCAAACTATGTCACTATTTTTGTTATAGCACATTGTACCATTAAATACTAACTGGCAAATTGCGAAACCATTTTTCTGCACGGTATCCGTTAACTTGTACTCGTGAACGTAATGTAAATAAATAACACGTACTGCACACCGTCAAAGCTACGTATGTACTGAATTCATTATAAAATATCAGCTTCGGTCGCGCTGCGCTGCTTGCAATACGACCCTGAATTGACGGGACAAGTTCCGACTTCTAGACTGGTAACAACTAACCGGCAACACCGTAGACATGGTTCTGCAGTGAAACTCGGACGCTGTACAGGGGCGGCGTGTATAGCAATTTGGGTGCAGTTTAAAAAATTAATTATAACTCGGCTATTTATTTGATTTAAAAAAAACTAATTTCAGATTAGCAATCTAGGAAACACGGACTACCCCCCCCCTCCAAACCGGACCCGCCTTCAAAGTTACACCCTGTATAATTTGAATATTTCCATTATTTTTCGCATTTGCACTTGCTGACGTTCTGGTTTAAATGCTGTGAGCTTTATTTACATATTTGAATAGAATAATGGATGCAACGACGCCCATTATGCATATAACTGGTGAAACGCATTCGCTAGTACTAGACGAAAACGGAAATAATCTCACAGTAGATGATGTTAACGGCGTTAAGACTGTTTTATTATACAGTAATAATGGTAAGTAAACATTTTTGATAATTTTTTCGTTTTGTAAGCAGCCGTAATTTTGTATTTATTTAGACAAAGAAATCATCACTGCCCCTTTAACGGAAGGTATTGCCAAAGAATTTGGACTTCTAGAAGTAAAAAGAGATGGAATCAATCAAGAGGTACAAAGGAGGTTACTGCTCAGACAATTCAAGAGAGCCGCGAAGATTGTGATCAAATAAAAATTTGGACAACAGACAATACGCTTTATTTAATAGAGGTGTAGAGAAATTTGATAAAGAATTTTCATCTGGAATTAAAAAAAATGTTTGGCAGAGAGTTGGCGAAGCCTGCAAACATCTACACAAACACATAACTGCAAAAATTGTGAAATAAAATGGAAATCTTTAGTTAGCACATACAAAAGTATTTTATTGAATAATAACACATCTGGACAACCGAAAAGGTACTGGGAATATTATGACAGAATGCATTCCATAATGTACAAGAAAACCTGAAATAACGCCCCCAGCTACCTGCAGTAACTTATCATGAATGACGATTAAAGGTAAGATTGTTAAGAATACCTAGGAATTCACTTGATTGTAGTCACTTGCAAAAAAAAGAAATTACCACTTGCCACATTTATTAATTAAATAACTATTGTTTTAGAGAAAGCAACCAAACAGCTAATTCAAGTGGAAGATGAAACAGAGGAAAGTGATAACACAAAAGAGAATACGAAGTTTGAAAGCTCATTTTCCAAAAAAAGAAAGCAGAAAATGTCTGAAGCAGGAAACGTCACCAGGAAAAGATGCAAAGACTAGACAGATTTAACGACTTATTCGAAACGATGATTAATAAAATGCCAGAAAAGTAAAATAAAAAAGCCTTACTCTTCTGGCATTTTGGCTTTAAATATAAAATTCTTTTTGTACCTATTTAAATGTTTAGTATACAGGGTGAGATATAATAAGGTGAACAAACGTTTACAGTAGATTTTATGATAAAAAATAATGGGGCGTCGGACAAAAAAATGTCATTCTTCTAAATAAATTAAATATAATAAAATTTTTCAATGTTCATAGAAACTGTGGTGTCAATTTTTACTTTACAAATATCCATATGAACGCCACTGGTGAAAGTAAAATTATTGTTTGCACATAATATGTGTATTCTTTTTTCCTGAGCTGTTCGCCGAGATGAATGCATTTTTCTCTTGTGCTCCCTTCCTTGTTAATATCGCGCGGGAAATGTATTTGGAAAATGATGCTTCCGACGAAGAAGAAACGGTGTTGGAATATACCGAGAATATTGTACACGGCATTATAAACATTATCATTTGAGATTTTGAATAAAAGATACCTACTTAAAAAATTTGCTGCGTAATAAGGTGTAAGGTTATGTTTAAACGGAAAACCATTACTTACGATTCACCCTGTACATTTTTAAAGAAATCTAGCACCAGATGTATCTGTTTTTTTAAATTTCGTTTTAACGTTGTCTATCCTGGGAATACATTGAATATAATAAAGCCTCATTGTGCGAAAGGTAATCAAAATTTTAGAAACGTTGTCTTTACCTGAGTTAGATTTCTTTTAGATGATAAGAATATATGTATGCGTGACGCGTTCCATCTTTTATTATTTCCTGAAGTTGTTAAATATACATTTTTCCTCTAAATTTAAATTCTAACGTATTTAGTTTAGACAACTACTTATTGTCTTATTTTGTAAAATTATATATTAACTTCGATGTTGTTGTTAAGAAGATAATAAAGAAAAAATACTTCTTGTATTCATGATCAAAAGTGGTATTTTAACATCTGATTTGAATATTTTACATATTGGTTAGAAATTATATACAGTGCGTCCCTAAAGTCACGCACGAATTCATTATTAGGTAAATAAAACACATTATTGAAAATTACAGGAACATGTCGATTGTAATTTACTTTTTTTCAAACAATAGTTTAATTGTTGCCCACCCTGTAACAATTAGAAGCAACTTGTGATACATTTTTGGAAGCAGCTCAGCTAGGGTAATCCGGAAATTTGAAAAATCGACCTGTCTTTGGGATTTTCAATAATGTCTTTTATTTACCTAATAATGAATTTGTGCGTAACTTTAGGGACGCACTGTATATTATACATAAATTATACTTCATACTTCAGTAAATTTATTGTCGATTTTATTATTTATTATCGACTTCAATCTGGACGATTTATAATTAAATTATTTATTATTTATAAAAAAGATTCTTAAATATAAGGGTGTGCCACAAACAGAATATTATTATGTAGTTCGGAATTTATTTTTGAGAAATATAAGTGCGGTAAAAAATTCTAATGTTAAAATTATAAAATTTTCAACAAAAAATATTTTTTGAAACGAGTTATTTCGTTTTTTGTTACATTAGAAAATTTAATCGAAATAAATAAACCGTTGCACTATTTTAACAAACTGTGTTAAATTTTTATTAAATTATTTTATTTATTATCTGTTAAATAGAATATCTTGAATTATCAAATCAGTGTTTGCGGTGTACAAACAGAAGCGCAGAAATAAAGATTTGAAAATATGGGTGCTGGAATTTTGGAATGTAATCCAACAGCAATTACAAGGCAAGTATTTACAATATAAATTACGTGGCAGTTTGGTGTATTTTTAAAAAAAATCTTTACTATTTCAAGAATATTATCAACAGGCAAGAAAGCTACTCTTTCCTACTGTAGATATTTTAGATAACAAATGTGTCCCTTAGAATGAATAATAATATTACTAAGTATTTCTTATCTACTTTAACAATTTAAAACAAAAAAAATATATTTATGGTTTGCAATAAAGATTTTACCTATTTGTTACAGCTAATTTTAATAGTGTAGAATGTTAAGTTAAATGTTAAAAGCTGATAAAGCAGTTAGTTCGTGCTCGTTCCTCATTCTGATAACTAGTAACACCATTTGCGTTAGGATAATTGTATGTAATATCAGTGTAAAACAATGTGCTACTGCTAAATATAGATTATGATGTATTCATACATATTTTTTTATGATAGGATTGATCAAGATCGCAAGTCCTGTAAATGTTCGAAGTAGTCTCTGTCTTTGCTGGATAAATAAATAACTAAATTAAATTATTTTAGTTTATTTCTTCAGCTTTACAAAATTCTGCCAAAGATTTGAATAAGTATCACTAAATTTTAAATATCTATCTTGTAGTGGCATATACAGAATGGGTTCATTCAACACTTTTGTCAGCAGTTAGCTTAATTTATTTAAGTATATGTAAACCAAAAATAAAAATGTGTAAGCCACTCATTAAGAAACTTTTGATATACATTTTTAGAACTGCTAACTTTTCGAAACCCTGCGTATTTTTGAACTTAAAACATTTTTCTTTTCTACAAAGTGGTTAAGACATTGGTCACTGTTTGTAAGTCTAAACCAGAATTTGTGAGTTAATCATTAAGTATATTATCGGTTCTAAAAAGAATGTCACTACCTTCTCAGGGCAAAGCTTAAAGATAAATTTCAAATTAATAATAAACGAATTCATGTTTTATTTTAATAAAAATAATGATTTCTATTGTTCTTTCTCGACAACAAATTGTGGCCTCCAAGGCCGATTTTTTTTGCCAGTAAGTATAGGGCATAAACAGTCGATTTGACCCTAAACGGAACCGCGAATAACCCCCCCCCCCTTATGCTCTTCACAGTCCCTATGATAAAATAATAGAGTAGCATAAACGCCTTGTAAGTGACTAACTATTTGCCAGACTACTACCCTTGAGCCCTTTTACATATTAATTCACTCATACCCTGCCCCCTCCAAACAGTACCCCCCCCGCTGATTTTTATTTATAAAGCACCCCAAAAGAAACAAATACCTACCACGTCCACGTCGTTGTTTCTGGGTAACGCTAAGAGTAGTTTCAATAAAATCAGCGGGGGAGGGGAGGGGTACTGTTTGGGGGGGCAGGGTATGAGTGAATTAATATGTAAAAGGGCCTAAGGGTAGTAGTCTGGCAAATAGTTATAGTCACTTACAAGGCGTTTGTGCTACCCTATTATTTTGCCATAGGGACTGTGGAGGTAATAGGAGTGAATAGGGGGGGGGGGGATATTTGAGATTCCGTTTAGGGTCAAATCAACTGTTTATGACTTATACTTACTGGCAAAAAAAAATTCTCTTTAAAAAAAAAAAAACAAAAGGGGCCGAAAACCGGCCTTAGAGGCCCTATAAACGTAAACCTTTACGAAATTATTGAAAAACTTCATAAGGGGTCGAACTCTTTCTCGTAAACGGTTCATTCTATCGACAATAAACAAGAGTACCTTTTTTTAGTCTAAGGTTGAAGTTAC
The DNA here is from genome assembly GCA_025584915.1 of Monochamus saltuarius. Taxonomy (NCBI): domain Eukaryota; kingdom Metazoa; phylum Arthropoda; class Insecta; order Coleoptera; family Cerambycidae; genus Monochamus; species Monochamus saltuarius. The sequence goes on along the minus strand of CM046730.1, from coordinate 2,938,481 downwards.
CCAAATTTATTATTTTAGTCTTTATCATACAGGGTGTTTAAAATTTAGCTATTAAAGTATCTAATTACTGTCAGATATAATTATTCAGTGACTATTTTATTGTTTTTTTGGTTTTGAATCACTACATAAAACGTTTTCTGTATACACGAGTCATTTTATTACTTGCAATAAAAAGTAAAAGAAAGTTAACACCCTGTATCTTGAAGTCTCAGAACTTATGTTTGTATGAATTCCAGTTACTGTAATAAAATAGGGTTTACTTACCTAATTCAGGATATTTCCTGACTATTGTATGAATTGATAATATTGAGAATAGTATTGAGGCTAATACTTTTAATTGTCTTTTAATTCCTCACCTTGGGTCTAGTATTTTTATTTTTCTATGAGGTTTTTGTACTCCTTGGATATTTTCATGTACTTTTTTCATTTTCTTTAATTTTGCCGTTTCCCATTTAACTTGTCTCAACATTTTAATTTTTATTAATAATAATTTTATTACAAAAGTGTTCTACACAGTTAGTTTCACTCGGTAACCAAGACGGAAAACTGCTATGTAAATATTTTTTATGTGCTCCTCGATGTTTTAGAGACGTCTGAGCTAACTCTAGTCTTATAAAAAATTTGATTAAATTCATGTAATAGTAAAATAACAACATTTTCTAATTGATTTGATGATCTCTTCTCTCATTTTATTTCATTATCTTTTCTTCCATAGTCCATAACAGAAATGCTTCCGTTGCTTTTATTGCAGTTTCTCCATTTTTTGTAAAATTAGCTGCACATGTACTGCGTCTATATTTATGTTTTATAAGCAAAATAACCAGCAATATTGATGAATATGACTTTAGGACATTTCTTCTTGAGGTGATTTCTGCATTTCTTCATTGATTTATGTTATATTTAAAGATTCATGAAGTTGTTTCGCAAGCTTTTTAATAAATGTGGAGCATCGTAAATGGTAAGTATTGGCTTGCCCTTTATATTTTAAGCACAGGGTTCTCTTTTGTGGCCCCACATAATTTTAAAGCACTTCAGTTATTAGAACCTTGATCACAAACCTATTGGATACTAATGAATCAAAAGTTATTGCAATTAATTTCTCAATAACATAATAACTTGTCTTAAAACCTCTATTGGCAACATAAAACCACAGTTGCATTTTCGGTTAAACAATAAACCACGTATTAAAAATAGTAGACCAGTGTCTGCCAATCTCGCTCGACCGATGTCTTCGTATCCTTCAATTATGTCCAAATGCCGATTAAACTGCAATTACTGCGTTTTTACCTTAATCTCATCGAATAGAACTACTATCTTGTTCTCTTCATTTGACATAGTTTTAGCTTTCACAGCCAGTTTATTTACTAACGTAGTATTTAAACCAGTTTTTAAATTTCAGACTTTCAGCCACGTTTGTATGGATCTAATTGATGGCAGCAAAAATTTTAAGGAACGCAACATAAATTTATAAACACTTGGAGACTTGTAGTACAAACTTAGAGCTAACTGTTCGTCTTTATTTACTGTGTATTTATTTTATGAAATAATTGCATTTTAATAGCAGCAAATTACCCAACAATGCTTCTACGGAAAACGAGGTATTTTCTTCTTCAGTCTATTGACGTGACACCGTTTAGCCAAAATGTTTTTCTGTAGTAGTTTTATTTCGTAGGTGCATGCTTTTATTTTTTTCTATAGAAGGTATTAGATAGGAGACTCCATATTTATTATTCCTTCAATTAATTTCGAACTACATCTAGAATTATTTGATGAACGTGAATTGTTACTGGATTTTGTGGCTCATTATTTATCGGGAATGTACTTGAATATGGCAGTCATTTCTGAACTTATATCTGAATTTGAACGCTCTCTAGAATAGGTTCTAAAGTGTTCCCAACCGATTCTACAAATGAGGAACTTGAAGGTGTTGAGATGCTTGGAACTTGTTGATTATCTGAAAATATCGAATACCTATGATGCGATAAAGCCGGTCACGGACGGTGAGCGATATATCTGATATACAAAAATATGGTTTATAATTAAAATGCATAGAATGCCGTGGATTGACGCTATAATATACAGGGTGTCCGGAATATGAGTGCCGTAATTTTGAGGGCTTATATATCTGACTAAATGCAATAAAAAACTTATGAAAAAAATGTCTAAAACGAATAGTTTGTCTACAAATTCATTTTGAAAAATAAAAATCAACTACAATGATATGCAAAACATGTTACTTAATTACAAACTAAGGTACAATTAAGGTTAAGTAAAAGCAACTGTAACGTAATCTGTTTATAATTTGATTTTTGGATTAGTATTAATGAAGTAAACAATTAAAGTTTCCGAGAAATTCGTTAAAACTGTAACGTACGACAACGCAGTAGTGTCAGACGGCTGGGTGATAACCTAAAAGTAATATTAGTCACATTGGTACAGCTAGTGCGATTCATTTTTGTCCCATTTTTCTTTGATGTTTGTGAGTGTACATAAACAAAAATGGAACAATTTATAGTAACCATAACCAGCTGCATACGTTTGTACAGTAAACGCTTCTTGCAAGAAACAGAAGTCATTTTAAACACCTCACTATTATTCTGTGTTGTGAAAAGAGCTCTAAAAACCATTTACAGTAAGTACATAATATGTTAGGTGTACCTATTTGTAATAATTATGTATAAAACATAATAATCCTAAGATAGTAAGCGAGCGATATTGTCACATATTCAAGACCTGTTTGCTGTTACCGTTGGTCAAACAAAAAAAAATTGTTAAGTCAAATATGTTTTGGTCACAACTTATCATATGGCAAAATTAAGGCACTCATATTCCGGGCACTCTGTATATTTATATCTATGCGGTTTACATCTTTTTGCACAAATTAGATGGTTCTAACTGCTACCCCCTGAGCGGGGTAAACATCCCCTCCAAATTTTTAAATAGGAAGGGTGGTCAAGTTGCATATCGTTGAAAAGCTCTCTTGATACAGTCATGGGACCCTTTTGAAAATCTACCGATTTTTTAAAAAAGATACAGGGTGCAGAACTTAACACATACAAAATTTCAAATTATTCTCTAATTAAAATTCGCTATCGAATACGCTATTCATTTCAAAATCATTAAGTTAAAGAAGCGTCTTAACATATCCAAATGGCTGGAAATAATTGACCAGCCATTCAATAATAAATAATTTTACGTGAACTATTCTCATTACTTACTCCAACGTGTTAGATTTTATGCAGTTATTTCTTTCACAAATTCCACTAAAAACGGTATAGATAAGAGACCATTTTTCAGTCAGCGATTTTGTCGTAAAGTGGTGTTAGTGGTTTTAAGATATAAATATACAGGGTCGGAAATCGATGATGGTCTATCTGCCGTTACATGAGAGCGACAAAGTAAAGTATAGAAATCCATGCAATAGACGAGGATGACTATATTGACGACGTTTTAAAATCTAAATAGTCACCGCCCGTTTCGTCATTCAACAAATAAAATCCACTTCCACTTATATCTCAGCGACCAATCGCCATCTTCGCTCGGTTAGAAGTGGGAGTGACTGGCTCAGATGTTATTCTAATTTATAAAACGTCTTTTTATAGCCATCCTTGTCTATCGCACGGATTTCTATGCTTTACTTTGTCGCTCTCATGTAACGGCAGATAGACCATCACCGATTTCCGACCCTGTATATTATAGGCTTGTTTTTGCAGCTGTTGGAAACGGTTTGGAAACTGTCAGAAATATTCGACCAGTTAAGTTGATCACGCGTTACCATTGACTTTGACGCAATAAATAGTTGGATGGACATTTCTGATAGTTTCCAAACCGTTTTCACTGCTGCTAAAACAAACCTTATATTATCGCTCACCGTCGGTAATCCGCTTAACCCGCCTAAATCCAGTGGACACAATTAGAGGAAATTAATTTTGATTGTTTTACTGCAGCCAGCAATAAATTTCATAACTAACAATTTTATATTTTATTATCAGTAGGCAATACCGAAACAAAAATTAACAAATAATTTATAAAATAGTCTTACTCTTCCCGAAGTGTTTTGAATACGTCTTTTGCAAGAATTACAAAACAATGTTATAAACAATCTGCAACTTAAAAAAAACATATATATTTCAATAAAAAAAGTTAACAAAAAAAAATGAAATGAATATATTATGCAGGGAGTAAAGGTACTGAAGCTTACTGGTAATTAGGCCATTTTTACCTACTAACTTACACTACCCTCTACCCCTACAATCACAAACATCCATGGGTAGGACAGAAACATTCTTCTGCCCCGCGTTGGATTTGAACCAACTTCCGGCCGCTCGTGCTTCACTGGCAGCAACTGTTCGTCGCCGCCTTGGCCGCTCGGCCCCCGTCAACCGTATTATACAGGGAGTACTTTATTTCAGCACCAGGACGAGGAGTATAAAAAATACTCGTCCGGAAGTTTTATCTGCCTAAATACCTTGCCAAATTTAACTTCTTCATTCCAAAGCGTTTAGAAGAAAGTAAATAAATAAAACTCTAAATTTGTCACCCCCTCTTAAAGGGTCGTAACTCCTTAGGAGGGAGTTCAGATTCATAGATTTTGTATAAAGGACCCCTTAAAATCGGTCGTACAATATACCCTTAACTTTCTTGCACGTTATTCAGGATCACGTTGCACAGTGGGGTAAGAAACCTGGAATGTTGGCAACAATTCTGAAACTTTGGTGTTTTATGTTTTTCGGAGTCGTGAAACCAGAAAAAATTGTAAAAAAATTCTCAGTTAAAAACCGACCGACTTTGTCAGTACAAAACAATGTTTTTAAAAATTATATTGTATAATTTAATCATTTCAAATTATTGGAAATAAAGTTCTATTGCGCTGAGCTCACATTTTGTTTTAATATAAAAAAATTCTAGTTAACTCAAATATTTACTTATGAAATTTACTAATATCTTGAACATCCGATTTGCAATGTAAGTCTTAATTTCCTCGTATATTCCTCGCAATGAAGAAGAGGTTGATTTCTTAACAATATTAAATAACTCCATCTTAGTTGTTCGTATAAAGTTCTGGTTTGAAATGAAATAAATCGTGTAGGATAAGAATTGTATTTGTTGAGTCAAGTATTTCATTTTAACAAAAAAGACGCAAGTTGACGCAACTTTTTTATTCACTATACTACTACTGGGATGATAGACAACCCACTGATACTTCGATCTTGACTTCAATCGACTTCACCCTCAATTAAACTATTTTTTTATACAGGGTGTTTCAAAACAAAGGCGAAAAATTTCAGGGGGTGATTCCTTGTTGAAAAGATAAGGTAGTTTGTTATATAAACGTTGGGTCACAAGTCAACCATTAGGGAGATATCCATACGAGTAACTAAATAAGAGGCTTTTTTTCTCTGACTTTCATGGGAAGCACGACTTGCTCCAGACATACCTAGTGGCATCTTACGTTCATTTGGAAAAAAATAGCACTTGCAGTATGCTACGTTTTCTGTTTTGAGAAAACTATAACTCTCAAAATTTATACAATAGATGTCGCTGTATAATAAGCTTCATTACGCAGCAATTGGCGGTAAATTTGAATTTACTCTAATATATAGAGTGCAACGGGTGCAACGTACATATGAAATAAAATTCATAATTCTCGATAACAAAATTTCGTAAAAAATTAAAAGTTCAAATATAAAATTTGAACAGATTTTTTACAAAATTATGTAGTCAATGATTTATGAATTTTATTTCATGTAAGTTACACACTATATAACAGTATAATAAAACAATGAATTTTATGATATATCTATTAAAAAGAAGGTATGATTGGTTTAATAATAAAAGAAATTGTTTTTCAATGCTTTATTCTATTATAAATAGAAAAGAAGTTGATTACATGAATAGTAATTAATAGCGATTAACATGATAAAAATAGATGCATACTTTATGCTAAATATTATTGTTAAATACATTTGTTCCGAACTACAATGGTTCTCATCAGTACGATGTGCTACTGATTATTTTCTGTGAAAATTTAAATATGCTCAGTATTAGCAAAAATCAGTAGACTCGTAGATATATGTATTTACCATTACTTTTACATTCACTAAAAAAACTAATCAACCTTAAATAAATCCCAAAATAAGGTGAAGTTATTCCCAATATTTTTAAAACATTTAATTCAAAGTAACAATTTTTGTTCGTGAGATTAAAATCTGGTTGACATAATTTGCGAATTGATTCTAACCCCAAACATTTCCCTGTCTGCAGTAACTCTGAAGAAGCTTTGATACCATAGGAATAATATATATTTTGCAGTTTGGTACACAGCAATATATATTCAACAGTATTTTATATTAAAAATAAAACAAACAAAAACAGGCAAGGCAATTTAGATAATCATTTCACTAACTATAATAAATAACTGTTTTAATCGAACACAGAAAACATTTATCAGAATGCACTAGAGCGATAACTTACCTTCATCACGTTGCAAAAATATATTAAATTTTAACCATCCATTGCATCCATGTTTCATGTTCATAGAAAATCATGTTACATGTTTTCAGTTTTCATGTATTTTTAATTATTTATTAGTTTCTTTATTTTCTATTGGCTACAGCGACTCTACCAGTTATACTGGCAACTTTGCTTTTCTTTTTAAATTATGACACAGTTTTCTGTATGCTAATTTTTCTCAAGTAGTAGTGTTTTTCCAAATGACCGTAAGATGACGCTCGGGAACTCGATGTTAAGGTACCTATCCTTTAAAAGCGTCTTATTTATTTAGTCATATGGAGATATCGCGTTGCAAAGATGGCGGAAAAAAGAGTGTTTTTATTGTTTTCCTAGGAAATGAAAAGCGTGAGAATGGTAAAATTTTGTGGAAGTGTTGCCATCTTCGAAAGACACTTGTGACATATTTTTTCACTTTTTGAAAATAATTGGAAAGGGTTGAAATAAACTACCCGTTTCAGTTTTTTTAACTATACTTTCAAAAAACTTCCTTAACGACGTAGAAAAAATAAATTATTTTAAGCCGATTCATTTAGAAACTCTTTTCTCTCTTATATTTTTTTGATAACATTAATAAGGATAATATTTATGTTTTGCGAAATTCACGATAAATTAACACTTTTCCGCCATTTGAGAAAAGAGCTCATCAAAAAATATGCCCCTCAAAACAAAAGTTGACGTGTCCAAGGGAAATGAAGAAAATCTGAGTGGCAAATATTCGCTAGGCTACATATGGATAAAGGTGGTCTTCGAAAACATTTTTGTAAAATATTAACCTTAATTTCAATGTGAAGTATAATATAAATTGTTTGTCAAATATGCATATAGCAGTTTTAATTAAAAATGACCTGTTCATACATATGGTTGTAGTGTATGTGCCATATCTGGGTCACCTAGATGCATGTTATGTAAACATTCTAATTGTAATAAAAATATAGAGTTTTCAATAAACATAACCAATTAAAATTAGTGATGCAGATGTTCGTATAAATGAAATAGAGTGCGTTCATAAAGTAACGCATAAATTCATTATTAGGTAAATATACAATGTTATTAAAAATTCCCGAGATTTATGATTTTAATTTACTGTTTTTTTCAAATAATAATTTAATATACAGGATGAAAGTTACACAAAATTACATATTATTTGCCAATGAATAAATGTACTAAAAACTAAAGGAAATTATGTATTGTTGTTACAACTACTTTGATAAACTATTAAAAAACACCCCAAACACGTTTATTAGTGATTTTTGCGCGCCCAAACAGACTATCTTACGTCTCATACATACATTGGCTGAAGACGACATTGACCCAAGAACTGAATTCTGCGCGTATATGATGGACCAAAATAACAATTTCATAGCTAACATTTTATTTTCCAAGGCAACGTTTTATTTTAACCGGCATGTTAATCGGGAAAACACTCGTCTTAGGAAAATCCACATTGGATGCAAGAAAACCATACGCAACGACACAAAAGATCAATGCGTGGGCTAGTATTGTGAAAAAATACAATTGTTGGTCCATATTTCTTTGATGAAAATTTGACAGGAGCATTGTATCTGAATTTAGTAACGTATAACGTATAATTTGATTTGAATTTGAAGCAACTTTTGATACATTTCTGTGATCAACTCAGCAAAGGAAATCCGGAATGTGAAAAAATGAGGTGTTCCATTTAAAATAACCGGTGATGACGTCATTATTCGAAGGTAGGTCACCCTGTATATTAAATTATTATTTAAAAGAAACAGTAAATTAAAATCAAAAATCGACCTGCTTGGGTAATGTTTAATAATATTGTTTATTCAGCTAATAATGAACTTATGCGTTACTTTAAGGACGCACTGTATTTGCATCTATGCCATTCCCGATAATCGTAGCAGCTAAAATAAATCACAGGAAAGAAGCTTTGCGAAAGTACAGTTGTAGCAAAGTATGAAGCATATACCTAGTCCTTTGAAAATCTAAATATTTTAGGTAATAGTTTCACAGTTGTAAAAATTATAGAAATGATAATTCATTTCGTAACATTAATTTTCATATAAAAATTAAAAGCAAAGATACTTGTAACTTTAACTCCTAATATTGACATTATTTGCTGTAAGTGTATTCTTAATCTCAAGCCACTATATGTTTACGTTATTTATATCCCACCAAATACAGATGTACCAGAATTTGAATATTTCTTTGAAAAATTAGAGCAGGTACTAAGTACTATTGAAAATATTTTAATTCTGGGAGATTTTAATGTTACTAACTTTAATAATGCAATTGAAGACAGAAGGTGTCAAATAATTTCTAACTTTATGTCATTTATTGATTTTCGTCAACATAATATTGTAAATGCAAATGGGCGTCTATTAGACTTAATCTTTACTAATATGCAATGTGAAGTCATTAGAGATAATACTCCTTTAGTTAGAGAAGATTTACACCATCCAGCTTTAATGATTAGCATTACACTAAATACATTAACTAATATTAAGTTTCCTAACAATGGATCTTGTAAGACTTACAATTTTCGGACCCCGGCCTGTATAATGTTAAATATTGATTGGAATTTTCATTCTGATATGAGTGATGTTGATAATGTATGCACAGAATTTTATAATACTTTGAATTCAGTTTTGGATCAGTTTGTTCCGGTTTATAATACCACAATTAAGAACAAATTTCCCAAATGGTACACCACTGAGATTAAAAATAATATTAATTTGAAAGATAAACACCGTAGAGAGTATAAAATTAGTAAAAACCTTTATTTTTTGCAGGAGTTTAAACGTCTCAGAATTTTAATAAAAACACAGATAAATACTGCATATAAAAACTATCTTAACAATGTTCAGGATCAAGTAGTAAAAGACTCCTCAAATTTATGGTCATTTATTTATAGTAAAAAAAACATAACTAGGATTCCTGGTTCACTCATGTATAACAACAAGACCTATGATAATCCCCAATCTATAGTTGATGTCTTTGCTGAATTCTTTAATAGTGTATACTTGCCTAACGCTAATAACAATGACAATTTTGTTACTGATAATTCAAATAACACGATATGTCTGAATATCAGTCATTTATCAGAAACTGAAATTATTTTTGCTACATCTAAGTTAAAAAACAAAATGACATCTGGTAACGATAGTATTCCATCTTTTTTTGTTAAGGATTGTGCACATGTATTAGCCAAACCACTCTTCAATTATTTATAATTTATCTTTAAAACTGCTACGTTTCCAGAGTTATGGAAATTATCTAGATTGTGTCCTATTTTCAAAAGTGGAAATAGATCTGTTATAAATAATTACAGACCGATATCTATTCTCTGCAATATTCAAAAGATTAGTAACACCAGACCAGCACGGATTTATGGAGAAGCGATCTACCACTTCGAATTTGTGTAGCATAACTCAGTATATTGCCAATGAACTTGATAATCAAGGACAGGTAGATGTTATATATACTGATTTTACAAAAGCCTTCGATCGCATTAATCATGGACTTCTTCTGCATAAATTAAAGGTACTTGGATTTGGCCCTCACTTATGTAATTTTTTTTAGATCATATCTTTATAACAGAAGACAATTTGTAGCGTACTTTGGTCACAAATCAACAGTTTTTTTAGCTACTTCTGGTGTACCACAGGGTTCAAATCTGGGACCACTACTTTTTGTGCTATTTATTAATGACATTGCTAATGTAATAAATTGTGAGAAACTATTATTCGCAGATGATTTGAAAATGTTTTCTATGATTAAAGATATTGATGATTGCATAATATTACAAAGGCAATTATGTGAATTACAAAAGTATTGTAATAATAATTATCTTAATTTAAATGTAAATAAATGTAAAATAGTAACTTACACCCGTAAATTTAATCCAGTTATTTATGACTATATTTTAAATGATGTAATATTGGAACGTTCCGACACCATAAAAGATTTAGGAGTTGTATTTGATTGTAGACTAAGCTTCTCTAACCATGTTGAGTACGCTACAGATGCAGCTTTGAGGATGCTGGGTTTCATAATTAGAAATTGTCAATAATTCTCTGATGAGGTAGCTTTAAAAACTCTTTATTGTTCTTTTATAAGGTCTAAACTTAAGTACTGTTCGCTTGTCTGATATCCATATTATGGTAATCATAAATACACAATTGAGAGTGTACAGCAAAGGTTTCTTAAGTTTTTATCTTTAAAAACTGATAACTTTTATCCAGAGAGAGGATATGATCATTCCATATTACTTAACAGATTTAATTTTGTATCGCTGGAGTTACGTCGCGTTATTAATAATTTAAAAATCCTTTTTAATCTATTTCACAATGATTTGGATTATCCGTTACTATTAAGATATTTCTGTTTCCAACTTCCGAGAATAAGTTCCAGGCAAAATTTAACATTTTATTGTCAAGCTGCTAGAACAAACATAATTTTAAAATCTCCTGTATATGTTATGTGCAGGAACTTTAATTTGATATCTGACACCTGTGACATCAATTATAGTACTCTTTCACAAATTATTAATTGTGCTAATATTAAATTCAGCACCTAAAAAACTTGATAGCCATATATACATATATACTGTACTTTTTTTGTTGTTGTATAATTCTAGTACTTTTTTTATATTTGTCCTGTAATTGGATTTATAATCTGTTGGGCAATAAACTTATTATTATTATTATAATAATATTGTGTGAAACTATTTTATTGGCCTGTCACGTAATTTGATAATAATGCATTTTTTACCTTAAATTATACAGTGATTCTTAACCTATACGCATAAACTTGGGAACTTCAGCAGCTTCACCTTCAACTTTTCGTCTTTCCCAGGAATCCTGGAAGTTCCCATTTTCATTTGGTATTATGTAACATAATTACGATATTTGATACAAATTTGATATCAGTGAACCGAGTTAATGAATGTGGCGTGAGCTTCTACACAGGAATATCTGTATATATGTATGAATATATCTACATTTTGCTTCATTCAATCTGTACATATTCAGTTTGAATGTTTAATAAATTACGAGTATATATTAAAATATGCCGGCATTTATAATATTGTCGTTTTATGGTTTGGGTTTTCCAGGCAATCGAATTGAATTTGAAAACGCCACTACATCCAAATTAAATTTTAAGGTGCTAATGAGGTTGAATGTTCCATATTAGAAATAAATTAGTTCAGTATGTTTAAATGCCGATAAAGGGATTTGAAAATGACATGTTACTACGGGAACGGAACACACCCAGTCCTTTATAAATGTCTCTTTGGGAATGTATTGAGTAAAGGGCGGAGGCATTTGCTATTTGCCATGTAATTTACCGTGTTGCAGTTGTAAATCTGCTCTACGTGCTGTGATAAACCGATAAAGGTCTCATTAGCACTACTACCCCTCCACAAAAGGATTTAATGGTCTTGTGCTAGTAAATAACCCCAAATACTACAGTTGTAACTGAATGAATGGCGTTGTTCTTGCTTACAACTTGTATAACAATTTTTATAAACTTTATAGTCCACTCAAAAATTATAAACAGTTGAATAGCCTAGTAAACCTGTTCTCAATAACTGAGAAATATGTTAATTTTATCGTTTATTTCGTGTTTATTTTGGAGTCATGTTTACTATTGAAAGAAAAGTGACAACCACTGTAGGCGAACTTTGAAGATGCATTATCTGTCTCACATATTGCTCGGTTTAACATTTCAAATTTCGGTACTCTGACGTCGGTGTAGGTTATTTATGGAAAATTTTTCATACACAGACGTTCGATAGTGATTAATTGATATAAAACAAATGCTAATGGGGAATGGTTGAATGAATTTTATATTGGTTTGAAATGTTACAGGGTAATCTTTCAAACATATTGAAAGGTTAAAACATGTGTCTGGTGGCAATAATCACATAATAATTAAAATATTAACATTAATAAATTGCCATAGAATGTAAACAAAACAACGTGGCTGAAAACGTGATATCATTGGTGTGACGCCACAGGCCGTTCAACGCGGTTTCCGTTTCTGTAGATACAAGTGCAGAATTACGGTATTGGTGATGTAAACAGGCACCTTTGTGCCATTTTTAGACCATAGATATTGTAAGTACTGTAATGCCATAATTATTAGTGGTATTCTGGTGAACTTACGGTATTGTTAAACGTAACTTATTTCTTTGTTATAATGTACAGGGTGATTCACAACTCAATGGACTTAGAACGGGTGTGTGTAGAGGGCACAAAAACAAGTTCATTGTTCATATGATTTTATTCCTACGGCTCCGGAGGCATTGGCCTCAGAAAATGTCTTAAAAAAATTAAAAAACTTGGTATTTCAGCAATGCCTTAATACAGAACAACCAAATACGGGAAGTCTAAGCAAATAGGTGTCTATTATTTTCCGTTTTTAACATTACCATAATAATTAGTACTGATGTAGTGAACTTACGGTATTGTTAAACGTAACTTATTTCCTTATTTACAATATAAATCCGCTCGTGAAAATTACGGTGATAATGCTGTTGGTTACGTACAGATTAAGTCTGTCAATCCCGGGATGCCGAAAATTATGGTTGGAACATAGGAAAACTTACAATAATATTAATTTTTCATAATGCATCGACATTGCCGACAGCAATCAGTTCAAATAGCACACCGAATTACTGAGCGCACAAAAGCAATAAAAAGTGTTGAAAGTACATCAGTGCTCGCAAAAACTTCCATTCCTCATAATAAATCCCATCATTCTATTGGCAGAGGCAACAGTTTTTCCAATGTGAGTAACAAAAGAAAGTTCCGAATCAAATACCACACCTAGATCTTTTATTTCATTACATCTAGTCAACTCAAAAGTATCTATTTTATAAGAACATCTCATGACATTATGTTTTTTTGAAAATGATAAGACAAAACACTTTACGCATTTAATTTCAAGCAATTTTCTGAACACCACTCTGAAACTCTCTCAATGTCTTTCTGAAGTAGGGATGAATCATCTAAATTATCAATAATACGATATATCTTTAAGTCATCCGCGCAAAGCAGTTTAGAGCTACGAACTACATGTGTTACATCATTAATAAAAAGAACAAACAATAGCGGACCTAGGTTAGAACCTTGAGGTACTCCAGAAGAGGAGGGAAAGTTGTTAGATCTAAAACCCTCATGCTCTACATATTGCTTATTTTACAGAAAAGCCATAATCATCCAATTTCTTTAAAAGAACGTATAAATCGATCTGATCAAAAGCCTTCTGGAAGTCTGTATACAGGGTGTAACTTTGAAGGGGGTCCGGTTTAGAGGGGGTAGTCCGTGTTCCTAGATTGCTAATCTGAAATTAGTTTTTAAATCAAATAAATAGCCGAGTTATAATTAATTTTTTAACTGCACCCAAATTGCTATACACGCCGCCCCTGCACAGCGTCCGAGTTTCACTGCAGAACCATGTCTACGGCGTTGCCAGTTATATTTCGGAACTTGTCCGGTCATTTCAGGCCCAGGGTCGTATTCCACGCAGCGATGCGACGGAAGCTGATATTTTATAATGAATTCAGTACATACGTAGCTTTGTGTGTACTACGTATTAATAACACGTTATAACAGGTGCATTGGAAGAAAATGTTGCCACAAGATCTCATCTGATCGCATCAAAAGTACTAGAACACGCAAATGCAGAAGCTATAACAAAAATAGTGATATAGTTTGACATAATTGTGAGGCCGTGAAATGTGAAAGTGAGGATTTTTTAGTGAGGTAATGTGAATGCAGAAAACAATAGTCTGGATATGCAAAACTACAGCTTCCAATTTATTGTGATGAGATTTCGGCGATGCGAGTCACTAGAAATAACAGAGCACCAATTCAATGTAAATACCTATGTTAAACTAATTTTTGCATGTATACACCTCAGTTTGATCGTAATAAACTGCCAATGATACGACAAGTTCCGACGTCTAAATGTTAAGTAAGGGAGATACAAAAAAGAAAAACTGCAATGAATAATCTTTTAAATATGCTTTTTATAACATTGCGACTCATGTCATTATACTTTTCTATCAATCCTGATGAAGTATGGATCTTAAAACCATTTTCGAGTGTTGTAAAAAGTACGTATTGTAAAAGTACGTAAAAATACAAATTTTGCACTGATCTATTAATTAATTATTATTATTAAAAATAGTATTGGTAGGTGGCTATTCATACGTTACCTACTAATTATTGCCGGTAAAACTTAATGTAAAATAATTTTTGTTGTTTTATAAAATGTTTAAGGGTTTTATCAACGTCCCTTCAATAACCGTGACATTGACCTAGTTTATAAAATACAAATATCGCATAAATACTGCACACAATACATGAAACCAGACTAGATCGTTTTTTGTAAAATATACAGATATGAGAGAGAGGTATGTCGTCTAAAGTATAATGTATTAACTAATAATTATTATTAATCTTAAATAATAATATTGGTGGATGAATAAGCATACGTTAGGTATTAATTTATTGTCAGGAAAGCTTGTTGTAAAATAATTTTTGTTGGTTTATAAAATGTACCTACATAATTAAAAATAAATAAATTTATTTATTAACATAGTTTTAAAATATTTTTTAAAGTAATAGTATTTAATACAAAGTATCTGTTTTTCAAACAGTGTGTCAATGACCCTTGAATAACCTTTGCTCTGGCCTAGTTTATAAAATACCTCATAATACGGAGGATGGATATGATATAGATATACTGAAGGGCTCCAACAGACAACACCTTCGTTCGATTAAAATAAGCCTTGCCAGTTATCACCAAGAACCATATAAACTTGAGTTATCACTTTTAAAACTCTGTGTTGTTAATTTGTTTTACACAAATTGTGCCCGGCAATGGTCAAAATCAAATTTGCATTTTTGTTTACTATTCTATTGTGCAGAATTATTTATATTAAATTTTATGTATAGTTAATGAACATGTATGCAATTTTATTAAACTATTTGTCGTTTTATGTAAAAATAAAAAGATATACGAAAAATATAAAGATAAACTACTACTATAACTTGCGATGTAAGCATAAGTGAATGTGTTGTTTATGGCAAACTTAAAACGAAACTGTTAGAATAAAATATAACGTCAATTGGAAGTAGTCAAATCGGAAAAATAACAACTGGCCAATGAGTCAGATATGCCACAGCTTTGTTTTGATTTTGACTTAGATTCAGTTTCCTTTGTCGCATGAGGAGCAGGATGTAACGCGGTGGGTATTTTTGAGAGTTTTATGTGTTTTTAGTGAAATCAAAATATAATTTGTTCAGTGCAGTATTGTGTTTTACCAAATTTATTTTCGTATTAATTTAAAGTGGTATTTTGTTCAGTGCCTTGTGTAGTGTAAGTTTATAACTTATAAAAGTGTGCTTTTATTGTCAAGTGTGTGCAATATTATGAAAAAACATGTATACGAATCAAGAAAGAGTTGATATGGTTAGAGCCTATTTTTTGTCAGGAGAAAACAGTGCAGTTGCAAGAAGACGATATCGGATGAATTATCGATCGACACGTACCTAAGAAATTGTTTGTAAACCTCCCTATAAACATCACGTGAGTAGAAAAATATTATGTATTTATTTTTATTTATTTATTACTGTTCTGACTTAATTTTCTGTTAGTTGAATTGTTGTTGATTTATAGAGTATTTTATTTAAAAGAATATATTTTTTATTTATGTGGGATAATAGGGCTATAGGCGAACACCCACTCAATAAAAGTAACGATCAAAAAAACAGTACCTCACGGGTGGTGTGGAAATTTGTTTTCTAACAGTAAAATTTCTCATCTTGCCCATCTCTCACTTCAATAATGAAATGTGACAACAGCGCAAAGGACTACTGTATACGCCTGGAGCAACCGATAAAGGCCGCGTCTCTAGATTAGCCCAACGCTGGCCTAACCAGCGGCGGAGTATGAAAATTCTGAAAAAAAGGTAACAAAAAAAATCAGTTTTTATAGCGGAATTTAGGAAAACAAACTTATGATATGTGTTTATAAGGGTCACAGGTACCCCCCCCTCCAAACCGGATCCCCCGAAGTTACACCCTGTATATAACGTCAACTTGCTTTCTCCTATCCATAGCTTCAGGTATATCTTGCGTAAAATAAGCAAGATTAGTAATACACGATTTTTTCTTGATAAATCCATGCTGATCGTCAGATATTACATTTATTAAGGAGTTATATATTAAATCGTGCAAAATAAAATGTAATTTAATGTAGTGGAGACAGATAGCAAAATTCATATTCAACATTCTACTTCTATTCAGACCTTCCAGAAGTTCAAAAACTGATTGTACAATCGTTTTAATATTAGTTCTTAGTTAAGATTTAATGAACTTTCTACTCAATGAACTTTCTACTCAGAACTTCAAAGGAAGGTTTTGAGAAAGTGTCATTACTATTGCAAAAGCATGTACTTACACAATTTGTCTGTGTTCTTAAGACTGAATTTTTCCGTTTGCTTTGTTAATATGGGCATAAATAGTCGATACAAACAAACAGTCTACTTGTAAAATCGCTTATATTATTTCTACAGTGTCGGCTCCACTGAGAAAAAAACTGCAAATTACCTCCTGCTACAGAGACAGAGATCGGTTTGGTGTGACGAAAAGTAAAGGCGAGTTCGAGGAGTAATGAATTTTATTGCTTTTGCATTTTTATGGGATCTGAAAGACCACCTATTATTAGTAGCGAATTGGGATCCGCGGTTTTTAACCAAACTGAACTCAGTTTACTATTGTAAATAGATATTAAGATGTTCTCAGATATGTTGCAATACTTAATAGTAAAGCGTACGACATTTTGACGTCTATCACTTCAAATATCCGGTATGTGGAATTGTCCAATTAGTGATGTAAAAATTCTACACACAAAACAGTGTCACAGCTACAATTAAATTTGTACTTAATAAATATTTCCTTTTATTATTAACATCTGTTTATTTAATGTAACAAACTTATTGCTTTAGATAGCAAATCTAATAGCACTATTTTGTTAGATAGTTTAAAATGAAAAATTATGTTGTTAAACTAACCCATTATGGATTCTGGAATTGTAAGGAGCTAAATGCTACAATACTGAGGCCCCATTGGGCCCCTTGTACTTCCTCCCATTAGAAAATCAATTCACTTGAGTCGCTAACCAAACTAATAAAGAGAAAAGGTGGTGGTGTTGTTCCGGAAAATCTCTTTAATGTAGGGCATAGGCCATCGTTCTTCCAACATGGATTCTATTGTCGAGGAGATTTGCAATGCACTCACAGAGTGCATGAAATACTGTAGGAAATCCTTAGCAAATTGACAGCTATTTGTTTCATCCCACCGTTTTCTGAATTCTGGGTGTCCTTAATTATTCCAACAAAAGCTGACAACGGAATCATCTGGAGAGACCTGGTCCAAATATATTGAAACCCCATGCACTCCTAGCCAGCTTGTCAGCTATTTTATTCAGGGTTCTCAGCGTCAGGGAAAACCTGAAAAACCTGGAAATGTCAGGGAATTTGAACTTTGTCAGGGAAAGTGCCAATAATTGTCAAAAATCAGGGAATTTTTATTGTCGTCAGGGAAAATTTCTGAATGCTACTCATGCCGTGTCTAAATTCTTTATTTAATGAACGCACCCAGTTGCCTATTTCTGTTTGTTTTAATCACACGTACCCGCAGATTGATATAAAGAAACAGATATATCCGGAGTGTATAGCTGTTTTTATACATATTCATCGCCTGTTTGAAGACATATTCAATGGTGACGTTACTTATGTAATGCACCAAGAAAATGTAGAGTTTCAAAACGTAACATCATTAAATATTTGTTTCTCTTTAACATCACATTCACTTTTTGATTATTGTTTATACAATTTATTTATAACAACATTATAATATTTGGAAAATGTGTGAGATCTGCAACAAAAATATGGAATTGATTTTAGCAACTGTAAACCAAAAACAAATAATTACCTACATGTTCGTGTGAGTGACAGGTTTAATGAAATTTGAAGAGAAAAGTAATTGGATTATGCGTTTGTAATGTAATTCAAGATGTCTAAGAATACGTAAATTTGTAGAGGTACATACAATAATCCACAACCAATTACTTTTAAATAAACAAGATAAGAAATATAAAAGTATCAACCATTAAATCTGAAAATTTAAATCACACCGATTTTGAAATTTCTATCTATCAACTGCTGCATAGAACTTAGCAAAGCATCTAAATAGTTCAAACAGCGCTCAGTGGACGTTTTAAACACGGTTAAAAAGCGACCTGTGTGACGTTACTGTTTCAATGCAATAAGATAGTGTTTTGTACCGATTTGAATACATTTAATGACATAAAACAGCTAAAGCTGTTTTTGTATAACTGTTTGCTCAGTAGTAAAATATATTTTTATTGGTTTTGTTGTGTTTGTTTATATATATTTCTATTAAATCTCTTAAATATATATTATTAGATTCCTTAAATATTTATATTTGTTGCAATGACTGAAATAAATATTTCTAATAAAATTAAATATCCATGTCACTTATTTGTCATCAAATGGGCTCATTTATGCCTTATCATTTGACTTCTTTTTACTTTGGTTTAAGTTTTAAAAAACATATTTTGTATGCTTTTTGTCAGGGAATTTTAAAAAAGTATGTCAGGAAAAACCTGGAAATGTCAGGGAATTTGGTTCTGAAAAATTGCTGAGAACCCTGTTATTGCTATTGCACCGTTCGTGCCCCTTTACCCAGCATACAGATATGCTGCTGTCCCATTCCCATGCAAATCTAGTTGATCTCTTATGATTACGTAAGGTCAGTAGTGATTGTCTACTATCTATGTAGATTCTGGATGGTTTTGCCCGTTGTATACCTACGGGCAATTTCGTGAGCAATGGCCTGCTGTGACTCACGTTAAGTCTCCATCACTGACCCGCGCACTCTCATTCACGTGGCGGTTTCAAAACCAAAATACAGAATCACGCACTTCACGCGTGACCCATTGTGCACTAAGTGCCCACTTCTGATCCGTACGGATCTGGAATAGATCCCACATCCTGCACCTTGCTTTTTATTCGTGTGTGAAGATATTAATTACACTGTCACTGGCAGTCTCCTCATTCCTGATACATACTGTTAGGGTCTGTCAAACGCAAACTTGGGAGAAATACTGTCAGTGCCTGTCTGCAGAAGAGACATCTTCCTGACGACCCCATTCCACAGGCGACTCCTAACTTATCACATCCTACATCCTGGTATAATACCAGTATTCTTGAGGCGAAGCATGGTTGTCACATCCACTTCTTTTAGATAAGTATAAATCCAAGCTGACTAAACTTTTGTTTAGCTGTCGTTTGTAATACTTTTGGTCACCAGACGACAGTCCCATAGGCTAACATTGGGTCGCACAATGGCAGTGTATATTTACATGACCTTAGGTTTCATTCCCTAGGTTTTACCAACGGTCCTGTGGCACTGCTCATAGGGTATGCACGCCTTTTTTTGTCTCCTCTCCAAATGAAGGTTCCATGTTAACTTTGCATCAAGATGTGACTTCAAGGTATGTCACATCTGACGCAAAGCATAACATAGTGTTTAGGAGAGTTGGTGCCTTCATTGACGTCATTTTTCTCTTCCTTGTGAAGAGAACCATTTTTGTCTTCCTGGAATTAACGGCAGAACATGATCCTCACACCACATTTTAGTGGTTCTTAGGGCTGTTTGCATGAATTGCCAATTTCCGAGTTGAGGTGGCATAGAAGACTGTCTAGAACCAAGTTCCATAGTGGTGATAGAACACTTCCCTGCGGGCAACCCCTTGCAACAATTCCTCTTACGGAGGCATCCGCCATGCTGTATTTGTATGGTGAGCATATTTGATATCCAGCTACAGATAGTAGGAGAAACTCTTCTCTCCACAAGAGCTGAATTAAATTTAGGGAAGGTCGTTTATCAAATGTCCCTTCTATGTCTATGAATACCTCTAGGGTGGACTCTGTATTGTTTATTCTGCTCATCATTTAGTGGAGAGCTGTTTAGCCCTATTGTGTTTCATCGGAGTGGTATCCTATGAAGTCCCCGACTTATTCTTCTTTTTGGAGGTAGCCCTGCATGTGTTTACCATCCTCCAAAAGCCTTTTTTATCTTTTAGCAACTCTTTCCATGTCATAGAACGGAAGCCCTATGGCTTTCCTTATCGCTTTTTCTATGCCCCACCTGGAGACGCACCTGGTAGATAACTCTCGGGTAAACTTGATATTTGTTGAATTACTTAACGTAAATATGATAAAGTAGCCTATATTGAAAAATGATTTCGAAAAACCGTTACTAAAAGAATTTGCTTAGTTTTTTGAGGTTCATGAAAACCCATACTTAAGATTAATGCTGAAAATATGTATACTGGTAAATATAAAATGTTATGCATACCTACTTAAAATATTAGCAACCTATTGACGCTTTACTTTGATCTGATTAATTAGTGCAATTATGCAAGCCTTCACTGTGATCAGTTTAATAGCAAATTTGCTTTTGTAAAAATCTGACGATTAGTACTTTCTCATATTTGAGGAATTAAAAGATGTACCTGCGATTCTACATAATAATAGCGTTCTAATGATGAAATGCCTGTTCAAAGATATAATAATGAAAAATCTCTAGTTATCCTCCAAGCGTGTTAATGTGGTCCATTCGAGAGTTCGTCCCTCGTTTGAAATTCTTATTTAATTATTTAATTCGTTGGATATCTCGCCACGTCGGAAAGAAAAACCGAAAAAATATAAATGTGATCGGTAAAACGGTCATGTTCAGTGCAACAAAATAATTAAACAGGAATAATAGTTTGGTAAATGAAGACGAAAGTGCTTCTAAATAATAATAAATATTGCTTTATGAATATAACCAAAATGTATAAATTGTGGCTCTAAACGTGCAACTACATATATAGTGGCTTATACAGGGTGTTCTGCATAAGAACCGATACAGAGCAGGTGCATGTAGGAGGTCCCAAAATGTTGCAATTTAACAAAACATACCTATACATAAAGTTGCACACAGGCGGAGTTACAGGCCTTCAAAATGGTGCCAAATATTTCGAAAAAAAAAATAATGTCTCTAAATTAGGTACTTTAACTTGGAACCAAATTTGGTATTTGATTTTAAGGTTATTATTGGCCTTCTTTGACTATGAGTTCAAGTAAATTGAAACACTATAAGGTGTTCATTGAGGGTGAGTCACCCCTAAAATTGTATAAAAAAATTTTCTCATTGATCGAATTTAAAAATAATGATAATATCCCGTGCAGAATTTAATTTAAAACACTTTTTTACTCTTGTTAAATTTTGAAAAACTGAGGGTTTTCATGAAAAAATGCATTAAATAAAATAAGATTTTGAGAGTGTGTTTTAGAATAAATCAAATAGTCAGTAGTAAGTTTTGCCTTTACAATGTAACAGTTAGTAATAAAACTGTAAAGTATAATAAAAATAAAATTAAAACTAAAGAAATTGTTTAAAACGCCCTAACCATTTATTTGTAAATCTACGATTAAAGCAGGGTGAGTATATTGCAGAAATTCCAAATAACTTTCGCCATTTAATCGATTTGTCAAAATAACTAGTCCAGTCCAATAATGATCAATAATACCGGCCCAAACATTTATCTTAAACTCACGTTGAAAATGTCTAGAGTTATTGTATAGGGGTTTACATCGGAATATTCATGAAATTTGTAAACATTTGTAATTCCTCTACGAGTGAAACAAGCCTCAGCACAGTGAAAAGAATTTTCTTATGAAAAAAATAATATCCTGATGCAAGATAAACTGGCAAAAAGTCACCGATGCAAATCTTGAGGCAATAGTACTTTTGAATGTGATGGATGTACAGAGCCTTCATAAATGATTAAAAACCACGTGACCTACGTGCATATGCAACCAACATTGCACAGTTTATAGCAGGTGCATGAAAATCCCTAAAAATCAGTGGATGTCAGTGGTGTGGATGAAGGGATTACCGATTTAAATAAATTTGTTTTTGAAATTTAATACATTAAATTTAATATTACATAGTTACTGACGTAAAGAACGTTTATTTGTTTCGTTTGAAATGTTTTTAACTTTATTAGAGAGAGAAAACTACAATCTTCTCTTGTTAATGAACAAATTGAAATTTTTATGAAAACAAGGAGTGTATAATGTGAACACAACTGATTTTTTTATTGTATTCTAGGGTAAAAGAAACATATTTTACTGTATAAAGATTTATTTACAATATTTGGGATAAAAGCATTACATATTGTAGTGTAAAAATTATTTATTTGTGCATTTCTTAGTTATTTATCTTTGCTTGGGTATTTTGCCACTTGAATAAAAATTAACATATTAAAATAATTACATGTTGTGTTCAAAATGGTGCCCTTCACTTGCTATGCATAAATTTACCCTCCTGCGCATATTTTCAAATACATTTTGTAGCTGTTCTTCTGTGATGTTGTTGATTTCTCGAATAATTGCCACTTCTAATTCTTCGATAGTGTGTATCGCTGTCTTAAATATAGTGTCTTTCAAATGTCCAAACAAAAATAATCCAACGGAGTTAAATCCGGAGACCTGGCTGGCCACAAACCTTCACTAATCAGTTGATAAAATTGCTCTAAAAATTGAATTGTTGGTCTAGCAGTGTGTGCAGTTGCTCCATCTTGCTGAAAGTAACCTACTTACAGCTCGTCATCATGTAACTGTTCTAAAAATGGCTCTAAAATAAGGGTTCGATACCTTTCTGCATTTATAGTTTCATAGAAGAATATGGGCCCTACTATACGTCTTCTTGATATCGCTGTCCAAACACCAACTTTTACGGGATGTAAACTGGTTTCTACAAATGTATGAGGATTTTCTGCAGCCCAGGTTCTATAATTTTGGCTATTTACATAACCAGATAAATGAAACCATGCTTCGTCAGTGAAAAATGATAAGTTCAATAAGTTACGATTCATGTTTTCGTGAAACCACTCACAATAATGTAATCGTCTTCCATAGTCAACGGCAAGTAATTCTTGCACAAACAGTTACCTTGTATGGGTGTAAATGCAACCGTTTTTTTAAAGCCTTATGACATGTTCCAACTGAAAGTCCTAAAATTAAAAATTTTTTGGTTATTAACAATTCGATATCGGTTTCAAATAAAAATTTCAAAATTGATATATTTTAGAGATGCAATCTTAATGAATTTGTGAATATTTATATCAACTTAATAAAAAAAAAAAAATACCTGTCCTGAGCAGACAATTTTGATATGGATTTTGTAGGACTTTGAGTTATTCGTTGCTGTATATTATCAACGACATCTTCTGTCAGTAGAGTTGGTCTGCCTGTAGATTTTCCTTTGCAAATGCATTGTTTATTTTCAAATCGTTTGACGATAGTACACTTTCGGTATGAGAATGTGTCATAGTCAATATTTGCGATTGGGAACTCGGTCATAAATTGATCAATGCAAGATTGTATGGAGTATGTCCACATCCCGTCTTCATTTCTAGTCCCACTTCGAAAATGGGCCATTAAAATAAAGGCATCTTGCTCAACAGTAAAAGGCATACTTTTCTGAACTGAAATAAGAATATTATTAACCTTACAATTTTCTTTCTGTTACACTTACCAGTAATACGACGAAGTACCAAAAGTTTAGTTATGAAAACAACTGATTACTTTGAAATATGTATGATTTATTAATGAGGCAAAGAAAAACAATAAGACACTAGAAAATCTCAAGGATATAATAAATCAATAACGGGCGGGAAGACAAACGCTACTGAAAAATTCCAATTTTACGTCACACGTCATAAAGATTCGTTGCAAAACGGTTGTGTCATGCGCGAGATGGTACGATCGCCGATTGGTTGAATAAAATGTCAAGAATAAATTGGAATCTTTTGGAACTAATAAATTTGCCACAATTTAATTGCCAACACCAAGGAAATAAAATAACCGTTTCAAACAAAACTACTGGCCACGTTGTTTTTAATCATTTATGAAGGCTCTGTATATAGTAGATTAAGTTTATGGATTCGGTATACAGAAGTTCTTGATAATTCAGTTTCAGAGTAAACGTTTAGTACTTATTTGCGGTTCATCTTCAACTGTTTGCAAAATATTTCCATCTTGTACCCTTTACCCCTAGGACGTTCTTGGATATAATTGAAAAACTTTCCTGTCTCAATCTCGTCTTTCAACATTAGGAAATGTTTCACTAGATTTTGAAATCTTCTACGATAATCTTCCACACTTCTGCAGTTTTCTTCACAGAAACTTGGTACAAGTAACATGACAACTGAATGTAAATTTTCCAGCCATTTTCTACAACAAACAGTAGCAGAAATAGAATAGTTTTATTTCTGTCAAATTTAAGAGTAAAAAAGCGTTTTAAATAAAATTCTGCGCGGGATGTTACCAATCTTTTTAAATTCGATCAATGGAAAAAAAGTTTGGTATAATTTTAGGGGTAACTCATCCTCAATGAACACCTTGTAGTGTTTTAATTTACTTGAACTCATAGTCAAAGAGGACCAATAAATAACAAACCTAAATCATGTACCAAATAAAGTTATTCAGAGATAGGTATTATTGAAATATTTGGCTCTACTTTGAAGGCCTGCCTGTGTGCAACTTTGTATACAAGTATGTTTAGCTAAATTGCAGTATTTTAGAACTCCCTACATGCACCTGCTCTGTGTCGATTGTTATGCGGAACTCTCTGTATAAGGGCTTTATTTTGCTGCACAATAAATTGCCCTAAATTGACTAAAACATTTTTTTTCTCTGATAAACAGTATTAGAGTTATGACAGCAAACAGGTTTTGATTATGGGACAACATCGCAAACCCACCATGTCAGATATATCTACATAATAATTACAAGCGCCCCCAAACATAATTGCCGTGACTGGTTTTGTTAGAGCTTTTCTTACATCATTGAATGAAAAAATTAGAATAATTGTTCGAAATAACTGCCGTTTCTTACGGAAAATGTTTATAGTTCAAATATCTCATAGCCAGACAATTTTGTTCAGTTTAGCCATGAATGAACATGTCATGTTACAGTTTTTCGAATACAACGATAGGTAGGTTTTTTTACTGTTTTTAAGATATTTTTTAATACAATTTAAAGTAGAGTGCGGATTTTAATTTATGTCAGATATTAAAGGTGTACCAATTTTACAAACAAATGGATTAGACGAGGAGTGATGAAATGGACAGCAAGATTTTCCGACATAACTCCTCGATTTCATATTGTGCGGTCATGTCAAATATAAAATATATGTGAACCAACCTAATAATGTTGAAGTTAGAATAAGGGGAAAAATCAGGCTAATCTCTCACAAGTCTTAAATAGTGACATTACACATAACTAGGGCTTTCTGTGATGCTTGACAAAACTACTTTATTAATAATATTCAGGCAGACCATCTGCAACCCCATACCAAATTCTATTTAAATCGATTTAGGGGAAAACGAAAAAATACGGGTTAAATAATTTTTCACGAAGATTATGTACCCAATTGTTTTCAAGTATTGTCGAATTTGAGCTTGTGAGAGTATAATGTGAGAACGGAACAAAATAAATGTAATATAGATAAATATTAAATAGTTTATAAGTTTACGGTATTTGCTAATATACAGAAAATTTCAAATAGCAGCACAAACATTGTTGTCTTTTGACTCTCTGCGGTTTACCGGAAGTCGTTTCTTCCGGTTAGCAAACCTTCCGGTAAATCCTAACGTTAGTGCTTGTTTTGGCCGGAAGACCCAGCCTGAACTCTCGACCTCCCGAGAACCTGCCAGCGCTTGAAAGCCTGCTGGTTTACATTCTCGGATACAAATCGAACCGTGTATGTGAGGAGTGGATACAGGTTGAGAGTTAGAAAGACGGGAAGCAGTCTGGTTAAGATATTCCGTAGGAGTTTTCTGATACGGAAGTACTTATTTATGTAAACAATCACTGACATGAGAACGTGGTCTCTTCAAATCTTTGAAGTTAACTGTCTACCATATGCTGGTGGAAAACATAAGGACAGTAGATGCAGCATTATTTTTGAAGTAATGCAGAAACATGTTTAAGTAATTCCGTGTATGAATGTTCGTCCATACGCAGATAATTTCTATAATCATGTGGCTCCAGTAGTAATTCGTTAATTAAGTGCATATGAGAATATATTTTTTAACAAATGCTTCACCCATTTAGAACCTTTGTGCTTTATCTTTAGTTCTTTATATATCAGAGCAACTGTCACTCTAACTGTTAAACCAATATCATATTCCTGGGTCATGTGTACAACACTAATATAAAACTGAACAAAACCCAGTGAAGTAACGTACAATGGTCGTCAGCTTAAAGTCACCAGTTCCA
The DNA here is from genome assembly GCA_025584915.1 of Monochamus saltuarius. Taxonomy (NCBI): domain Eukaryota; kingdom Metazoa; phylum Arthropoda; class Insecta; order Coleoptera; family Cerambycidae; genus Monochamus; species Monochamus saltuarius. The sequence goes on along the minus strand of CM046730.1, from coordinate 2,911,549 downwards.
TGGTCCATTCTTTTCTAGTGCCATTTATTATACACGGTGCTAGAAAGGGACAAAACATGGAAGTGGCGACTTTAAGCTGACGACCATTGTACATGCCGTAGCCGAGAGATACGTTTATGGTCATCTTAGGAACCAACTGGAGGTGTTCTGGTCAAGTTTGTAAAATTAATAAAGACGTTTTACATTTCTGAAGATTTTATTCGTGTTGAATACATTATAAATATATTCAAAAATACTTTATTATAGTATCCGGTTTAGTCTAATGTATAGAATGATTTGTTTAAATATGCTTTCCATGGATATCACAAATGATAGTTAAATTTTCTGTAAAGTAAAATTTATCTATGCTTGAAAATAGTTTCTTGAATACGCAAATATTTTTATTGTCATTTAAATTTATACGCGCCAGGAATTATTATGTCGATTACAGGTAAGCTCATGATAGACTTGCGTCATAATTTAAATTTGCAATTCAGTTGCTGTCAATGATCAGTGATTAAAATAGTACATGGTGGCCCACATAGTTTATGTTCAATTCTATACAGAACGGTTATAGTGGAGGAAAATTTAATAGCAATTTTCTAAGAATCGTTATATCGATAAAGCCTAATATGAAATAGTTCAGTATTCACTAGTAAAATGGAAACGACTAATGACGTCATCAATTATATGTTTTCCAGAAACATACCCAAGTTTTTTTCCTGTTAAAAAGCTCTCTTCTTTGAGATGAGGTAAGGGTAAGCTCCATTTTCAATCGAAATATTATCTTTGAGATTTGACAGAAACGACTAATGACGTCAATTATATTTTTTCCCAGAAATATACCCAAATTAAAAGGCCGTTAAAAAGCTCTCTTTTTTCTTACAAACTTTTATTAGAGACATTTTTCTGTATTACTTCCCGTTTAAAAGTTATAAGCAATATCGTCCTAAAGAGTCTCAAAAGAAATGCGACCTAAAAATCACATTGGCGGTGGAAGGATCAAGTAGTCGTTGGAAAATAATTGAATGTTCGTTGATTAAAGTGTATAAATGTCACAAAATACTTACTCGTTACTCAATACGAACGTCAAATGTGTAACTTTTGTTCTTACAAAATGTTTTCTCATTCGGAAACAGTTGATATGTTGCTAATTTACGAGTCACAAAAAAATTCAAGAAGAGCTGTAGTTATATCGAGAAAGGTATCCAAAGCGCCTCATTGCGACAAAATGAAGGTGCTTTTTCTGTTCGGAAGACTTAAAGACTTAAATAATTGACCGAAGGGTAAGAAACAATGTTAATACAGCTAGACTGTTTTTTTTTCTTAAAATTAATTTTCTTTGTTTATTGTTGTTTTTATTTTAATTTATTTTCAAATTTAATTACTTATCTATTGTTATTTTTATACCAATTTTTGTTATATGTATAGTTTTTTAATGTTTTGTCTTATTTTATCTTTTTCTTTTAAATGTTATGTTTGTTCCTGCCCTGTAATTGGATTTCTGTCTGGGCAGCAGTACTTCTAAATAAATAAATAGACTGTTACAGTATTTTGAGCCAAATTCACGAAATTCTATACGGCAGGCCACAGCCTTCTTCAGATGAAGAAGGCTGTGGGCAGGCTAAACGGGAATTGAAATTTGTTAAATTGGTATCACGACTATAAAATTCACAATTTGGAGTACCTATTTGCATGGGCGTGACATTGGAAACAGATTTAACTTTATAGCTTAAATTGTAGTAAATGTAGAAACTGTTGATCAGAACCTTTTTCGGCACGTTCTGTGGACGGACGAAAGTCTGTTTGTCAGTAATGGTTTTGCCAAACAGGAGGTCCATTGAAAATTTCCACATTGTAAATCCAGTACAAAACCAAGGCCATTTTGGAGTAAATGTGTGGTGCGGTATCATTGGTAGGCATTTAATTGGGCCTTATTTGTATGAACATACAGTGAACGGCGTGAGTTACCTAAATTTCCTACAAGAACTTCATGCACTTCTGAAGAATGTGCCTTTGCAGCTAAGGAGCTCCAACCCACAAGGCCAGGATTGTACAGCAATATGTAGATAACACTTTCCCAGAAAAATGGATTGGGATTAACGGACCTATTCAATGGCCCGAAAAGTAACCAGATCCAACACCCCTCGATTTTTATTTTGTTTTTTTTTTTAAATAAGGTTTACAAAACACCTTCGAGAGATATTAATCATAAACGTTTGTATTGAGTTAAAAACGAAATGTTAATGAACGCAGCCCACAAAGGCAAAGATTGGATATGTGTCTTGAAATGAGAGGTCATATAGAGAATAGTTTTTTATGATTATTTATTCTTAATGACATTTATGCACTGTAAACAACGAACTTTTAATTATTTTCCAACGACTACTTGATGCTTTCACCGCTAATGTGATTTTTATGTGGTATTTCTTTTGAGATTCTTTAGGACGATATTACTTATAACTTTTAAACGGCAAGTAATACAGATAAATTTCTCTAATAAAAGTTTATTAGAAAAAGAGACACCACGTGTCCCAAACTTTATTTCAATTATTTGTATCCTCACGGTAGGCCCATACTAACGAGTTTGAGACACCCTGAACAGCTTTGAAGTAATAGATGATTGTTTCACAGCTGCTTGCGATCGAAGTGTAAAGATTTTCATCAACTTGTGGGTAGATATGTAAAAAGTCGATTCCCGATTTTGATAATAAAACATCAGTGGAAAAAATGAAACTAATAAATATAAAGATTGATTGATTATAAAGTTACGGTGTGTATATTATTTAACTGAACGTTAACCGCAATTTAGTCGCTGCTAAATCACGCTACTAATTCACCAGTGTGCAAGAGGTCTTAAAAATTCTGAATATTTATAAAAACTTATTAATTTTGAATGTTATTAATACTTATTTTAACCTATTTTAATTAAACCATTTTGAGTATGATTTTATACTTAATTTTGAAATATTTGGTTAGGTAAAAAAATAATTTATTAAAAAGCGGCTTTAGATTGATTATAGCGGTGATTGATATATTGTGAAGAATTATTATTTTTTACTTGTGGGTAAAATATTCAATTAAACCGAAAAAACGAGTTATATCTGTCACCGTAACATTTATTACAGCTAGACCACAGACTTTAACCTCTTTTTACCACTTCGATGTAATTAATATGCGGTTACAGTGACCACACCCGTAAAGACACCGTATGCCACCAATAGCTAATATTCCGTACTACGAGTAGTTTCAAGCATTTTTGAGCGTAAACAAAACATTTATGTGAATAAGAGGATGCTCAGAAAACAGCTAGGTATTTTATTTTACACAAATTTTGCAGATAATTCTCATCCGTATTTGCAAAAAGTTAACTGCACATTTCTTTAAATTCTAAAAATGTAAATATTTGTTTTTGAAAATATCAACTCAAAAGCTTTAATAAATCAGGTGTCAGCGGACTTGTTTTTAAAAAATATTACATTTTATGTCCTGTGTCTGTTGCTTGATGTAGGTTGGCGAAACTTGGAGAAATGGTGTAACTAACTACAAGGAATATAGTACAGTATATTTCTATGTAAATTTGTCAGCCAGAAAAACTACACCACTAGACTAAATTAATATGCATTTTATTCCGTCATATTTCTAAGATTAGATAATTTTTTTGGTTATATTTAAATACATTTTAAACACTATAACTATGATTCTGTGTTGCGAAAAGAGTTCCAAGACAACCATTTACAGTAAGCACCTATGTTTAGGTGTACCTATTTGTAATTATTATATATACACACATAACAATCCTAAGATAGTATGTGAGTGACGTTGTCACATGTTCAAGACCTGTTTCCTGTCATAATTCTTTTACCGTTGGTTAGAGAAAACAAATTGTTCAGTGAAATATGTTTTGTTTAGTAAAACTTATATGGCAAAATTCATATTCCGGACACCCTGTATAATTTTAATACATTTTTATATACTGTCAAATTAGTTGACAAGTGAAATCATATTCCGTCAAAAAGTTTAGGCAACTTTTTTTGTGTTCCCATTGTAACTTTAAAATGTAAGTTAAAATTATGTAGTGTAATTTAGAAAGTTCAGATATACATTTTATTTGTGATAAAGCAAATGTAAATGCTAAACTAAAAATTGATAGCAGGAAACATTTCCAAATCCAAGAGTTTGTGTCTTGTAAATGTGGATCATTTTCACAACAGCAAAAATCCAAACATCTCATTGCCATCAGAACACCATATCTGGAATTGCACGTTATCTTCGAGTAAGTCATGTAAACCAAAATCCTTTTCAAGAGAGGAATTGTTTACAGATGAGTGCAGCTTTTCGAGATATGCTAACTTAAATTATCATAACAAAATACTTTTATGCAGATGAAAGTATGAATATGATAATTCAACATAGAAAGCAGTATTAGTTTTCAGTAAATGTCTGTGTAGACATTGTGGGTGATTTCTTAATTGGGTCTACTTTTCTCCTATTGAGACTTAATGATAATACTTATACAGAATTCTTATAAAATCACATGATTTTTATAGATTGATTGCAGTTAGATATATTTTTATGCACGACGGAGACATCACTTTATTTCAGTTGTAATTAACTGGTTGAATGAAAATTAGTTTAACCGATATATTGGAGGAAATGGACCCTACCCTTTTGACTTGCTTCATCTCCTGACTTAAATCCACTTAATTTGTTTTTATGAGGCCTTCCCAGTCATTTTTTAAAAAAAAGCAGTAGAAGCCTCCGTGTGTGTTTGATTTAATAGCAGAATCCAGTTTTCTCTTTTAATAAGTAATAATAATTATATTTCATTTCATATTGTTGTCATTTCACAGAATGCTTCTGATCCTGAGGGTAATTTAATTACCCCAATTATCAACTTGGATGTATCACGATCCTCACATTGTGGAAAGCATACATTTGTTTTTTCTTCAAAAAAGTTCAATTTTTATGTCGGCTGTTATATGAGTATTAGATGTTATATTAGAAATATATATTATGCTCGCTACAGACTATGCGTTATGTTATTTTTTTATTTTGTCTGTATTCTTTGCTCTGCGTAATAATATAACCAATTTTTTAACAAGTTTTTCAAGGGTTAAACTCATCCTCATTTTTCTATAAGTTGAAAATTGTTTATAGGGTCGCAAATTGTAGAATAACGTAGAAAATTTGGTCTTTAGCTTAAAAATCTTTTAATTAATAGTTTTTCACTGCTAGAATTAGAGATAATGCGGATTTATGAGTATTAATTGTTGAATAAGTTGTGTCATCTAATTCAAATACTTTATTCGAAAATGATGATATAACAGGTCCGATATTAGTATTATACATTTCTATTTTTTGTTGTAAACAATGCTATTTCTTTAACGTAGTCGAATACTGTTGTAATGTGCTTGAACTAGATTTTATCATGATTTTGTAGCCACCAGAGAAAGTTGCTTCCTTAGAGGGTGTCTGATTCTACAACGGGAAAAAATTACACAACTATTATGCCTTCTGTTTTTTTCGCGAATAATATTATTTAAAAATTTATGGAAATGGAGGAAAAGTGTAAAACAAACTTTCCTTGCTATTTAATTGTAAAAGCATCTATGCCGGGATGCCAAGAAATATAATTGTTGCATTTTGCATTTATTTTTGTTACGTATAGTTCTATTACAGGTGTACCAAATTTTGACGTTATTTCTAAATGCCAATTTAAAGAATGTTTATATTCAAATGAAATGCACGTGGACTATCCACTATATTATCTTTTGAGGGTATACCTATATGAAGCATATAAATAAATGTTTTTCATGCCACACCATTTTCATATTTGCATAGTAAACAAATTTAAACTTTTTGATGGTTGAGTACCTTCCATCTTACTAACGTATGTCATTGCTGTTTTATTATCAATCAACTCAACTAAAATGTTGCAGTGGCTTAAGTTACGCCCAAAACATTCCAGCCCATAGAATACTGCTAGTAATTCTGTGATTTATATGCATTTGGTCTCAAAATTCATGTGTTCATTAATTCCTTTCGGGATTTTGAAGTGGATGATATCATAACTGATTTGGAGGAATGATGTACACTTTCTGGGCTTTTTTGCCGTGGTCGATTCTTAACTGCAGACGTTTCGCCATACTTAATGCATCTTCAGTGCTTCTCGTATCTTGAGCGGGGGTTGAATGATTACCGCGATATCTAAGCCGAGCTTTTATTCTAGTCGGTGCGTCAAGGTTGGATAGCTCAATGTTTAGGTTGACTGGTTCAGGTACACTCGGGTTCACTTGTTTGTTCTTAGGCAAACTCATCCAAATGTGACTAATCTTCAATCCTTCGTCCCTGTTCATGTCGTTCGGGTGTTGTAGAGTCTTCCTTCGCGCTAGGTTGTAATACCCATTGGTACGAACCAGCACTCTAGTGAGACGGATTTTTCAGACTGGTATAACCGTGTGTGCCTTTCGTGTTCTTTTTTTCCTAGTTTCTACAGTTCGTTTAAATATTCCCACGTGTATTTTGTCACAGTCACTACATGGCATCAAGTATAGTCCCGGAGTTTGTAACGGACTCAATTAATTTTTCGAGTTGCGGGGCTGCTGACTTATTTTACATGTTGATGTGAAACTAGTCTGCGCGCCTCTTTTGCGTTGTATTGTCGCGATTCTATCTGTCACATTGGTGATATATGGTAAAAAGGTGATGTTAGTACCCTAAGCCAAAACTTAGGTTTCTTAGGTGCTGAGACCTTCCTTTTCAAAGTTCTCCATAAAACCATTCGCCTCTGCAGAACTCAGTGGACTACTCATCGCGACACTATCCTTCTCTTCGTAGAATTCTCCATGCCAGACAAAGTATGTAGAAGTCAGGCATAGCTTAAATAAAGCGATAACATCAGTGGTGAAGTGGTTGCCCAACAGTTGCAAAGCTGACCAAGGTATCATGGGGATCGATGTCCACAAAATGTGCTGAGTTTCTTACATGATGTTCGGACTTGGTTTGAAGGAGTATGAAATCGTGTTCATTTCAAGTACAACATCAAATTTTCTCTTGGAAGTTATCATATAAAATACGTTACAAGTATTTTTGCCTGAATCAATGAGCTGTGGCAACATGTTACTCCCCGTTTCTTTATTCGGTTCCGTATGATGTTATTAGTTTATTAATTACCTGGCCTAGTGACGTCAAAGCCCCATACTGTAGTTGGATAGTGCTTAAATGTTTGTCATGTCAATCTGGATTTAGATAGGTGTTCTTAATGGAATATTTTTAAGGGTGCAATATTTTTTATTTAAGTCTTCCCTCTCGGCTTTTTCTAAGCCTAATACAAGGTATTTGTTCCCCTGTCGGTTCCTTTCTAAATAATTTCAAAATTTCAGAGGTTCAGGAAATTTAGAAGTTGGCTCTTGTAGCTGTTGCATAATACTGTTAGGCTCAACTTCGTGACCATCTTGTATTTGAACATCATGCTCGTTGGGCTTTAAATTTTGAGTGGGATCTTCAAAATTATCTAAAATCATTTAAACATAATTGTGTTACTTTTAGGTTTTCAATTTTTACCTATAGTTTACATTACAGCTTACAGTTTTTGCTGTTTATTACTATAACAGCATAGTTTGAAAGTTTTATCTACGAATATTACTGAAACCCTCCTTCTGGTACTTTGTCTCCTCCGTTTCTTTTTATCCAATTTCTTTACCAGTTTACAGTTAGTATTGCCCGAGCTATTATCGCATTTAGGCATATTTACAATTATTTTACTTGACTGTATTATGGACCTACAACTGCTTCGAACAAAGCACAATGGGCGATAAAGAGGCAACGGGAAAAAATGCTGTCAAAAAATATAAACAGTGGACTATTTCTGTAATATGATCTGAGACTGGACGAGCTGTTGAAATATAATTATTGTGCTATGGTTTTTTATTTTAGTGGATAGATGCTTTAAAATAGTAGTACATATTTTAATTATTTTTAGAAGTGGTATCGATTCAAAATTATTTGTTTATTATCATTATTTTAAATGTCGCTATTTTTAAAATTGAATCAACGTAATTAAAGATGATCTAATTGATATTACTGAATTTACATTTACAATTACAATTTTCTATTTAAATTCTGCTTCCGTATGTTGTCAAAAGAATTCTTTAATATTGATTTTTTAGAAATGTACCATTATTTGTATGAGTGTCTAAATATCCTGTATAGTAATGGGTGGTAATGGAAAATAAATTTTCTTTAAAGTAAAACTAGTGTGTATAAATAATGCCATGTTGAGTACAGTAATTCAAGGTTATACTATCAATGTTTTCTTTATTCTGTATATAGTTTTTAAACATGTTTATATTTTTAATTTCAATAGTAAACTTTATTATTATACTTTACTATATGAAATACAAATATAAAAATAAATATTGTTTTTTATGTTTTCTTGAAACTACGGGGCATTTTGTAAGTACAAACAAACTTTGCAGGAAATGATATGATATTAATAGGTTTCGTTGCATAAAATTTGTTTAAAAGCTGTTAAAATACTCAAATCTAAATATAACGAAAACGGGATATATTGTTCATATATGGTACAACTTTAAGTAGACTGTAGAATGGATACAGTTTTAATAATATTGCTCTTGATAATATAGAATATATACCAGATGATACGAAGGTGTAATAGGGATATAATTTATATAGCAACAAAATATCCACCACTTGTTTTTGGTGACCGCTGAAATTGGCCTGCAGATAAACGAAGTGGAGTGGACGTAATTTAGGGATTTTCTACGTCACCAACGTTTGCACGTAAGCGGAAACAATATTTCACCACCGTTTCGATCTATTACGTCTATTAGTTTTATAACGAGAAAATTATTGTTTACGTCTGTTCATAGTACAAGATCCAAACTAAGGTTGTCCTTCGCCCATCTACTTACCGGATGAAAATTATTTTTTATCAAACAATATGTAAACAAATATATCGCAAATGGGTTGCCTAATGAAATATGTTCATACCCTTGATTAAAAATATAGTAATTAATTTTTTGTTAATATTTCGCTCACTTGCTTACCAAACAAATTTGATACCAATCGAAAGTACAAAGCATAAGGAACATGCAAAAGTTAGGTTGCCTTCTTTTTTCTGGTCGCGGGTTGCCAGGTATAAACAACAAAATATACAGGGTGTAACAAAAAATCAGGTCATTCCATTAACAGTGTATTTTTAACAACAAACTATGACGACTTAACTTTACTTACCTATACAGGGTGAACCTTAAATAAGTACAAATATTTTAACCAGCAGTATAGTTCACTGTGTAGAACACATAATTAATAGTTGTTTTACAAAAAAAATAGAAATAAAAAAGTGAAATTTTAAATAAATTTTGTAATTTTTCTGTAGAAAACTTGTTGAGGACCGCTGACTTTCATACATTTATGAGTCATAGCGCTTCAGATTGAACGTGTAGTTCACAGTGTTGCCAGTGTTACACAAATATCTTTGCTTGAACAAACTTTTAAATTTAATATGTTGTGTGAAAATCATAGTTTTTCGTTATTATTCATAAAATAACTTAAGGAAATTGTGTCTCTTTCTAACAGTGTACAATGGCATTTAACTTGTGAAATTAAATAGTTTCTGATGAATAGTAACTGATTAAATAGTTAAATTTTTAACAAACAAGTAAGCTTGTGTGCACGTTTATGTATAATTTTTGAACATTGGACATAGTAATATTACGTAATATCTTCCTAAATACTTTACGGTAGTTAGTGTTTGCAGATGCCATTTATGGAAGTAAGACACTTTCAAGAAATATGATATAGATGGCGCCATTATCGCCTACCTAATGATATCACCTCACATTAACTAAAAAATATATACAAACCTGTTGCATAAAAACGAAGTTATTAAAACCTTTTCTAATACTGATATTATATTGATTTTTACTTCGGTACCTTTGAATATTCGCCGGTGGCATGAGATAACATTGTTGTTATTTGCTAAACTATATATTATTCAGTTCTTAAATGTCTAAAATTACTTGTATTTGTGGAAAACACTATTTCAAGAATACGGCGCGCGGCGCCCTTAAACGAAGCCTCTCTCGAAATTCTGAGTCGCTGTATTTTTCATACTGGTTTTATCTTTCACGATAACGTCTTGGCCGTTCAAGATATCTGACTATATTTAAATATTCTTCATCTGAAGAGGCAGACGAATCAGAATTTTCCATTGCACAAAGTAATCGTCACAAAAATATCAAGAAAAGTTGGGTTAAGCCTTACAATAAAGATGTAAACAAACAACAGCTAAATCGCTGCGCGCGTGCGCTAATGTTTATTGGACAGATATCTTGCCATTTTTCTTTGGATATGTGTTCGATAACTTATGCAGATAAGCATTATCGAATGGTTCAGAAACCGAATTCTATGGGAGTTTATGGAATCGATAAGTTTATTTAATTGATATCTACTACTTGAGGAACCAGTCATTAAAACGGATGCCACGTGGATATCGGGTGTTTCGTAGATACCCATTACTGAGAGTAGAGAACTTTATTTTCTGTACTCCGTCAATATGTAATTCTACAAACAAGGACTGTTTTTAACAAAATTAATATTTGAAATCGAATTCATTCATTCACACGAGGTTGTTAGATATCCAATTCCCACGGCAGTATACAGGAACCGTATGACTTACCTTTTCTCTTATACCTTCCGTCTTTGCCTGACTCGTAACCCCCATCGTCTGATTCTATTCGAACGTAAGAAGTTATTTTAACTTAAAATGCACTTTCTTAGTTCCAAATTTACAAATTTTTTATCATTTATTTTCAGAAATAGATTGTATATAAAATAATAAAATAATTCAGCATTTTTAAGATGCTCACAATTATTTTGTTCTCTTTATGTTTTAAACCCTAATTTATTGGTATCAAAAAATAGAAACTTGATTTTTTTCAAAGAAAATGCTGCAAGCCGTATCGAAATGGGATCATTGTTACGGTTATTTTAAAACTAATTTCAAAGTGCCTAAAGAGGATTTTTTAGAGCCAAATTATGAATGAGGTGGAGATAATGCAACGAGTAGTTTTTTTGAGACCAATTACCCAGTCATCACTAAATTTGCAAAACCCTTTGCAGGTATTCATTACTATTCATACCAATAAATAAATTTTCTCTAATTACCATAATATACTCTTTAGGTACTTGTGCATTGGTTAAACTTTTTTTATGATTACTATGTCAGTACCATCACAAATCCAAGCAAATGAAATTTGGTATTTTAAATTCACTTCACAGTTAGAATGGAACCCAGCCATAGTCGTGACAAGAATAGTTTAAATTTGAATAAAAGTCTTCAATATTAGCATGTTTTCCTAGGAATGGTTCTGTTACATAGTAGTAGAGAAAGTGAGCAAATATACCATATAATAATTTTGTTACTTGAAACAAAGGAAAGACTGTTACCAATGTGCGAAGCCATGTACGGTTCTGGTAGCTGAAGTTTGTGGACCACTAATAATATGCAGCTATATCTCATCGGAAATATATGTATTGGTCACGACCTCTGTTTATCGACAAAAGTTCTATGACTTCATGGGATACTGTAGCTTACACAAACCTGTTCTTCATTTAAAACAACGGGCAAGTACTGAGTCACAGTGATCAAGGCTATGTGGATTTTGTAACCTACATAGTTGAGTAGAAAGTGCGCTCTATGAAATTGTTTGGAGCACCTAATCTAACCGTATTTACATCGTGATCTAGTTCTCACGCCCACGCTTTACAATTTATTCTTCTTGTACTTTTTTCCTTTCATTAATATACAACTATTTAAATTTTATTCATAAAAGCCGCCGGGTTCATCTAGATTTAAAAATATTCCTAGGTAAACTATAGTAACTACATTGTTGTTGTTTTTATGCATACCGATGTTGCACTGTACCTACGTAGAAGTAAAATGAAAGTTGACAGAGACAATGATGAAGCCTTCATTACGTTTTTTATGTAAAACATACATTATTTCATAAACATTTTTGTAAGACTATACAATATTTCACAAAATAATTTTTCATCGCTTTGTTTGAAATGAGCTATATCCAATGTTATGAAAGTTAAATAAATAATTTTAGAAATATAAATAAAATAATAATACGAGGATAGTTGAATCTTTAACTTTTCTAACAATATCTTGCGAGTGGCACAATTTCATACAAGGTGTTAAAAAATCAATTGCCGAGTTTTGTTAATTTCAAACCGTTAAAACAATTTTTTTAATGCAACACCCTGTATTTTTTTTTACATTTCCCAGTGCGGAATTTTATTGTCAGTCGATCCATATTAGACTTCCCTATGGACATAACTTTCTGTGTATGTATATGAAGTTTTTGTTAAAATTATGTTGTGTCTTCAAAATGTCAAATCATACCTGTATAATTATAATAACAAGCATTGAAAATTACTATTCGAATGATGTTCACAAATACCACCAGTAACCGAAAAAATATATAGACGATTATCATGTTTTTCTAAATTTGGAAAAACCAAAAGCAGTGATCCTATTTAAATTCTCTTCAAGTTAAATAATACCTTAAAAAGCGTTTGTAGGGCACATTATTTTGTTATTCTAACCGCACATTTTAACAATTTTTTTCGCGTATTTATAAATAAAAATGAACAATCTTAAATGCAGAATTATGTAAGCTTATGTTATAACAGTATTTATATATACACTTAAATTTAAAAAAATACGTATTTTGATACATTTACGTACGGTGTAATATTTTACTCGACGCATACATTATTTTCGGTCATTATTTACAACAGCGGAAATCTCTCCAATCTTAATTAAAAAAATCCTACTCCCTCTATTTTCGAGGGTGTTGAACACGTATCTAAAATTAGTTTTGTTCGGTCGAGTCTAATTTTCGAAAATAAAAATTTTCAACATTGTAACCTCTATGTATACATTACATTAGGACATTGTGACGTCATGAAATGAAGATTGGAGTCGTTTCCGCTGTTGTAAATAATTATCTTATTTTCTTATGTTCTGGCACTAATGATCCTTTACGACGTGGTATCTCTTATTTTGAGTAAAGATGGCGGTTATTGCATTTCTTTTTATGGATAATCGAATTTTCTTGAATGACGTCAGTCAAAGAATTTTTTTATATTACATGCACTTAGTTAAACTAGTTTCTTAGTCATTTATAAAAAGCAGTAATGGTATTGCGATGCTAGATACAATCTACTTAAAAAACTCTACTATCTAAAAAATTAATATACAGGGATCGCCACTTAAAACTCCTCACGCCCATATCTTCGTTATTCTTTACGTACTTCAGCTATCAAGGTAAAATTTTGTAGGTATGTTCAAGGAATTCTAACTATTTAATTTAAAAAAACAAATTATTTTTACAAATTAGGTGCTGGATGAATTATTTCTTTAACATTTATCCACAATAATAGCTAATTAGCTTAGCTTAAGTTTCAGTCAATTACGAGGCGCATTGCCGACCAAAATCACCGAAACGTCAAACGTATGCTCCGGCGATGACATCTCTGAATAAAACGTAGGAAATTTGGAAAAATGAACAGACTGGAGGCCGGCAAAGACAAAAAAAACTGTAAATTTGAAGTCTCTAGAAAGTTTTCCGTGCCCCAGCGCTGGGGTTTGAGGTCGTTTTTACATTGAACTTTACATAAATACGAGTGAAAACGTGGTAAAAATGAGCTAGACAATATGGCGGTAGTCATTTCATTGCCGTGTCGCTTCAATTTATAGGATGATTAAAGAAGGCTTGATAGACAGTGTTAGATAAAAATTGACAAAAAATTCCAAATTCGAGGAATGTTTCGGTTTTTTTGCTTCGAAACGGTTGTCGAACGTGCAAAAGATCGTATACAAAGTGTTGAAAAAATGTTACCATTAAAAAAACTCAAAATTAAGGGAATTAAAAAAAAAAAATTTGATGAAACTTCCTTCAAGGATCTATTATGATACTAACTAACGGAGCAAATATAGAGTGTTTAAAAATAACGAACCACTCTCTGGTCAGTGGTCGCGCGGTTTAAGGCATTAGTACTTGATTCGAGGTGACTAGATCGGTAGACCGTATAATATAAGCTATATTTGTAGAGAGGATTGGTACCCTCTCTGCGGGTATGGTAGGGTGGAAGAATGTTAGCTTGGATCAATGTGAGAGACTGATACCGCTTGATATTTGACTACCCCCCTAATTAATGAGGTTTTCCAGGTTTCCCCTCATTCCTGCAGTGAATAGTGGTTAGGGCCTACCAACGTAAGTTGTTCCTGGGCGCAAATGCGGTCTGCTTAATAATAATATGCCGCCCCTCTCCCGCTCAAATGTCCGACTTCTGAGCTAATCCCTGTGATTAGAATGAGGGATAGAAATATTATTCTATTATTCTCCAAAAACCCTTTAAATTCATGGAATTAAAAATAAGAAACTTTTAGCATCACATAAAGACCACCAAATTCAATATTTAAAATACAGGATGTTGAAAAACATTAACCAAACTTGAGAAAACACTAAAAATTACCAAAATATGCCAACCACTCTTCTAAATTATAGAGCGCCGGATTTTCCCCACCATGGAGAGTTCAGCCAAAGTCACGTTTACATTTTATTATTAACAGGCGTAGAGCCGCGCGCAGTAATGGCAGTTAAGTAAAAAGCACTACGCAGCGTTGTCATGCCGCGGCCAGAGGGTTTTAGCCGATAGCCGACTTGCCACCTTTCTAGTATACCCATTTAAAGACTAAATTGTACAGTTTTATTTTGTATGGCATTCCGTCAAAACTGCTGAATATTTTATATCAATTCAAGTGTTAAATGGTTTAGCGAGGTTTGATTTTGAAACCATTTTCCAACAAGCACAAAGATTTTATCAAAGCAGGCCGATCTTTTTGAAATTTTGCACGTCCCCATAATTTACCGTTCTGAACAACTCTTTCAAGTAACATTTTGCTGTATTTTCAGTAGAAAAGGTACTTTACCTGAAACGATAACAGTTTTCAATCGGTGCACTGAATATTCCAAATAGGATTATTTCGAAAACTCTTACTCCTAACGACTTCGAGAATCGATTGTTTCTATAGTCAGATGGATACACTAAGCTGCAAAAAAGTTCTGCAATTTAAAAGAAATCTGATGTGCCATAAGTGGCGCCCTCTACTAGTGACGTCAAAATTAGTTCAAAATTCTTATTTGCCGTGCCAATAAACATAATTGTGCCAATTTTTCTTATAATACTCTTACAGGTTTCAAAGTTATTGAGATATTTCAAAATAAAATTCTAGCATTGAACGCCCTGTATTTTTGAAACCAGCAACATTCGGATAAGGCATATTTGGCTCAATCGACTTTTTTTGGTCACCAGTATCTCCAGCCCGAGATTTCCTAACCTTTCACAGACACCCTGTATAAAGGTTCATAAATTAAGCAGACATTATAGTTTATAAAGGCCTGTTGTTCAAAATAATGTCAAATAACATTTTACTATGACCCACTTCGTTAGAACAAAGAGCGTGATATCCGACTATAAATCGAATAAACAATGTATAGAAAACTTTAAAACTGAGTGTATCAGAAAATTCTTCATATTTTAGATATCTGAAAAACACCCTTCTTCATAGGTGTCAAATTTTAGGTCAAAATATAAATTTTGCAATGCCCGTAATAGGAAAAATTTGGAAAGGAACCTATAATTTAAAAAATTGTTCTGTTTAGGCCCATGTTTAAAATCAAATTGATGTTTTGTTTTCATGTTTGAAAGCCAAACATAATTAGATCATTTTGAATAAAACTACAGTAATAACGCTAACACTATCGTGCCATATATTAAATTAAAGCTATTTTCATGGCTTATGTTTTATGATGTGCGTTAAACAATAAATCTGTCAGGAAATTAAAGCCATTTTATAAAAATATATTTTTTTAAATTAAATCGCTGGCTTAAAAACTCTTGAACAGGCCTACAAATGTTATTTTAATCGCTAAGATAAATAATAAAAGATAAATAATAACGGAGATAGAATCCGACTGAGTTTTAAACCGCGCGGCCTGTATAATTAATATATAATTTTGCTATGACATACTCGAAAATGTTTAATAATATTGTATTGTACATGTGTGGTGTAAACCAATGAATTCTAACCCCTAGAAGAATATTATTTTCAGTTGTAGCCAACAGCTAGATAAAGAACTACCAATGTTATTAATTTGATAAGAACAGAGTATACTCACGTATACCCAAAAAGACACCACGGCAGTGGCGGTAACGGTATACATTTTTTACACATATCCCACGCTAATGACCGACGCTTCCAACTACGTACTCTCCGAATTCTCGTCGATGACGCCTTGTTGTCTTGTTTCTGTAGATTCACAAAGTCTGAAAAGCCTCCTTCTAGAGGTTATCATTTACATACCATAGATAGAGAAAACAAAATTTTGATTCAGGAAAATAAAAAAATCATGAACAAGTATTGGGTCCAAGTCTACAGTTTTAATAATAATAATAATAATAATAATAATAATAATAATATCTCTACCCCTCATTCTAATCACAGGGATTAGCCCAGAAGTCGGAGACTTGTGCGGGAGAGGGAGCGGCATATTATTATTAAGCAGGCCGCATTTGCGCCCAGAAACGACTTACGTTGGTAGGCCCTAACCACTATTCAGTGCAGGAATGAGGGAAACCTCATTAATTAGGGGGGTAGTCAAATATCAACCGGTATCAATCTCTCGCATTGACCCAAGCTAACATTCTTCCACCCTACCATACCCGCAGAGAGGGTGCCAATCTCTCCACGAATATAGCTTATATACGGTCTACCGGCTGCGGGGGTCGAACCCACACCGATCTTGTCACCTCGATTCAAGTACTGACGCCTTAAACCGCGCGACCACTGACCGACTATTTGGTGTTATCAAATGATTTTTAAATAGGCATCTCCAGCATTCTGCCAATTAGATACTGTTTTATCATTTTCTTTTAGCAGTAAGTAAAAAAATATAATTTTATGTTAGACACGACACAGTTTTCTTTCAATCTTATATACTGTATATATAAGCAGATATACTGGAGTCGATTTCCTCATAATAAGAATAAGATATTCTGATTTTTCCATATTTATGTAAATTAAGAATTGATGAACTTAAATATCGAGCGACCAAAATGAAAAAACGTGTAAATAAATTCAATAGACAATGACGGTTATACAGTATCGGAAAGGAAAACATAAGAGGGCAAAAGTAAGTCCAGTAATCGGTACTATAGATAATTATAAATACTACTGCCTAATTGTAGTGGGGACATCTGAAGTTCCTATTCGATACAACCAATTTTTCTATCCCACTGCGGGACACTGTATATCAAACTAACTAACGATTTAAACGATGGAAACTTTAGGCGTGAAGCGGAGATTGTATTGAAATAAAATGTCTTTGGAAGTTGGTGGTGGCAATCAGAGAAAGGATTTACATGCGTGCATTTATGGGCGTGAGCACCTTAACTTATTGTATCGAATTCCGAAGCTATATCTGTCTTATTTTATTGATTTATGTTCGTGAATAGCGAAGAAGGAAACAAAGATTTCTACAGTCTGACAATTTTGGAAATGTTACTTTTGCTGTCTAACGACCCTAACACATGTATTTATTTTTTTCTTATTATAAACCAACGAGAACATTTAAATTTTCTACAATAAGGCCCAAGAGCATTGCGTAGCTGTTTATATTTTTATAAAAAGTAAACCAAATACACACAAAAATAACCTTTGCACTATCTTTTAAATTTAAATTATCAGTTAGATGTTTATACACTCAAAACAATTTTTGAAATAATCCGTTGTAAAATTGTAAGATTAATTGACTTACCTTAAGGAAAATTAATCTGAATTTTCCGAGCTTGTCCAAGGATATAATTACATTGTAGTCCCGCTTAACCTACTCTATCAGCACGCATTGTACAAAGACAAAAAAGGGTTGGTTTTTGTCCATTGATTATCACAGAGTCCCTTGGATAATCATTCCGTTGTAGTGGTTGTCTGTCAAAATCGGTACTATTACGGGAAAAAAGGGGGGGTGGGTAATTATACCCTCGGACAAGCTCGGAAAATTCAGATTAATTTTCCTTAAGGTAAGTCAATTAATCTTACAATTTTCCTTCCCTTGTCCTCGATATAATTACATTGTAGATGTTCAGAGTAACCGATTTTGACCTTGTGCACATTAATTTTTGGAAAATAAATGATGACAATAGCAACTCCTATTTATGGATATATGGATATTCTACTGTAGCCTTACTAATTACCTAAATAATTTCTTAAGATTAGGTAATAGCAAATTATACACTACTATATGATACTTCCAACTTATTTTGATTCATTATAAAAATATTTTTAATATTTTTACCAAAAACAATATAAAATTTTATTCCTGATAATTAGGATACATATTTAGGTATAATGAGAATAGCTTTAGTACATACATCGTTTGGTGTTTAAGTTTTAAGTGGTATGTATTGTCTATAACAATTGAAGCACGCGTTAGATGCAGCGGACGAATCTGCTGCATTTTTTGTTCTGTTCTGTGGAATGTGTGGACTATTAGTCGGATCCCTGAGTGGATATAATGAGTTGAAAATAGTAATAGATATTCATCACTCAGAATACTCAGATTAAAAAATGCCCTTTTGATTTGTCCTGCCTGTGTTCATTATGAGTTACTATAAGATTTTTGTTACTAGGTACCATCAAATGTTGTTTCAATATAGTGTACGCTCCAAATCTAACGCTGGTTTTTAATATTTTATTTATATATATATACACATACATATATATACACACACATATACACATACATATATATATTATTACTATTTTATTTAAAAAATATTCTTATATTAAATATATTGTTTTTTCTATTTTGACGTTCTTCAAGTTTGTATATATACTAATTTTTGAGATATGGCCAATATTTATAAATAAATGTACTTAGCTAGTTGATGTTAACAATTTTTATTCCGAAGTAGACACTTGACATACCAATTTTAAATAAGTTTTTTAAAACTTAAATTTGCAATTTCTATTAGTTATTGACACAACCAACAATATTCCATTGATTTTGGCATATTCAACAATTGATCTAGTGAACAGCTAAAGGACGAAAAGACACAGATGCTCTGTAAGGACTGTCTTTCTAAATTAAGAACAGGAAGCAACTGACCATGGGTGCAGCCAATTTCAAATCCAAATTTTAGACACTCCGTGTTTTAATGAATATCATTTTTCTCACTGTGACAAGAGTGAGTCGTTTCAAGTAACTGATTGTTTAGGGTTTGGAAGGCAAAAATTAGAAATGCTTACATACATACTAAGCTTACCGTTAATTTATAAGAATTTAATACTGAGTCGTCCTTTAATGTATTGAAACATCCATATAATTTCCTTATCACCAGGGAAATATCCTTGTCAAAAGGAAGGAAATATGTAAAACATATTTAATTATCAGTGAAATTATAGACGGAGTATCTATCAGGATCTGGAAACCCTGTAATACATTTTATAGATTTAAAACTTAGCTTTTAGACATCTTAAGCTTCCCAGCTATGTAATTTTTCAAAAAAAAAATCTATTCTTAATTTGTCTCGATATACAGAGATATTGATTTATTGTCTGCTTCAATATTAAAACAGTATAACATATGTATATAGCATAAACAGAATTTAATGTTCTTTTTAAACCAACGCCATAGTTCGGAGTGGCTTTATTTAAAACATCCGAATTTGACACTGCCTCGTCGATTTATACCAGAAATCTGGTTGCCTATTCTTAATAAATTACGAGCGTGTCTCATACATATTGTTAGGGATTTTAAGTTTGCTATGCATAGCTTTTGCAAAATCTTTCTTAGATTATTTATAAAAGGTAGGTACTTTATCCAATTGTGGAGCTTTTGATTATATCTCTAACGGTTTTTTTTTGTAGGTATTGATTTTATATTTTGATCTATAAGTTTTCAAACTACCATTGTTATTCATGTTTTGGTATCTGAAATTTACCGTTATTTATTTATTTTTGTAATTTCGATAACACTCCTTCAGTTATAATTACTTTATTTTGTTTGAAACGAGTTTAATTAATTTCTAAATTTTAACATTAGGTTTTTTACATCCCTAAGTCTTTCTGCTGGTAGTGATATCTACTTTTTACATGAACATTAAAACAAAATTAAATGCTGTTAAGGTTTCAGTATACCTTTCTCTGTATTAATTTAATTCCATAATTCCGAAGCCCTTAGTAGCCCAAGAGCAATCTTATTAGGTAGGTATATTGTTATATTCAATTTTTAACTAGTAATATGTTTACTCTATCTGATGACAAATGACTAAATGACAATTTAGTCGGTTCAACACATCTAAATTTCAAAAATATTGAAATAATAATAGTTAACACATCCAGTACTTATACATGTCTTTGTTTCTATTTTTAACTGTAAAACATGTTACATCCTTATATATACACTCGTATACATCCAACACTTCATCCTGGGCGCCCGCAGAGGGGCCAGTAGGAGCAGTGCCCTCCTCTGAGATTTTATATCTTTTTTATATGTATATACACATACATATGCACGTTTCCATTCTGGCTTCCACTGAGAAATTTTTCTGAGGGCGCTCAAGCCGTTCATAAGTCTTATAGAAACAATATTTATTGCAAGGAAACCTTGTATTAAATCTAGATATCTTATAAATATTTTAAGAAATGACACCATTTCAGATTTGTATTTATTTATTTATTTTTTTTTTTTAATTCGATGAACAACGCACGTTATCCTTGGAGTAGTGAAGGTAACGAACCCATAGTACTATGAAGTCACACGACTTCTTTTTGTTATTATCACACCATTTTTACATTTTTTTAAAAGAATAACGTTATTCTTGCTGCAGTGATATTAATGAACCAAAAACTTGATGAAGTCACACGACTTTTTCTTTTACACCATTTCTTAGTTAACTGAAGACTAACACACGTTATTCTTGCAGTGGTGTAGTACCAAGCACAGGATTTTATAAAGTCACACGACTTCTTTTAATTTGAGGTGTGTATTACATTCTATTTTAACATGTATTAATATGTATGATACCAGTACATTAGTCCTATATTTCGTGTATATGTTACATAAAATATGCATCTTTGAGACCTATTTACAGTTTCATTAAAAGGTTTAAGATATTTCTACAACCTCTCTAACTCAAAATGAGAACCTGTAACAATTCGTTTTGTTGTTCTAGATTAAATATATATTATGCATACACACACGTATACACGTATATACAAACATACGAGGTCCGCCCAAAAGGAAAGGCGAATTCTGAATTTTCGCGGGCTGTGTACATTCGATTATCGTCTTTATACTGGTTTTGTGGAGTTTTTATCCTGAGATCCCTAGATTGCATGGATTTTCTGTGATATGGAATCTAAATTCCTTGAACCCCACAACAATACTATATCGGCAGGCATGTACCCCCAAGCATTAATTATTACTGTCGACAATATGTCAGCATGTGCATCGAACATTTGTTGCACTATTTCAGACAGTAATGTACTTGGTTTCTTGGATTAATGTGCTCTACTTTAGTCTCTTGGTCGCCTCTCCATTCTTTCTCCTTCCATTGTAAAATGCCCATGCTCGATAACCTGTATTGGCAAGTACCTAGTGATATCATTAGATATACCTACTACGCTATCTATAAACTCAATGGCTATTTCACAATTATTATTTATTTATTTTTAGGAAACTAGCGTACTATCCTTTTCTTTTTACAATAAGAAAATACATTCTCTAAGTGTTTATAAATATTTTATGGAATAGCAGTGTCTTAGTTTCCTGAAGAATAACACGCATTATTCTTGCAGTAATGACATAAACAAATCCAGGACTTATATAATGGAGTCGATCGACTTATTTTTATTCTAGGTGTAACGCACGTTACATCTTATTTTAAAACATGTATATATATATATACACACATACATACATACATATACATACATATACCTAATATCAGTTAAATTTAAACTGAATATTTTTCTCAAGATTCTTATCAATAAGTAACAAAATATTGTTCTCCTAACAAACCTTTATTTCTCCTTGTAGAAGCTAAACATTCCTGTTTTCCAGAGTTGATTTTTTTTCCCCACCTTTTCTGTAACTCCATTCATTTAACTACATTATCCTTTTTTATCACTGAACTGTTATTTTCTCTTATTTTCCACTTGATTTCACTTATTTTCCACTTATTTTTACTTGGACACTTCACTGTACAACCGTCACTGACAAGCATGCAAAACGGAATGATTATCCAAGGGACTTCTGTGATAATCAATGGACAAAAACCAACCCTTTTTTGTCTTTGTACAATGCGTGCTGATAGAGTAGGTTAAGCGGGACTACAATGTAATTATATCGAGGACAAGCGAAGGAAAATTCTAGATACATTTGACTTTTAAAATATTCTTCTAAAGCTAAAGAATCTTAAAGATTGTTATACAACAATGCCATACAATTTTTTTGTTCTCGCAAGTTCAAGTTGATAGTAATATATTTCTTATACTTTCTTTTCTCTAGTACCCTGTATTTTAGAACAATAAAAAATGGTACAGGGACGTGATATATTTAATAAATAATGTATATATATATAAACAATTATTTTGTAGTGTTTGACAGCATTTTGGAATACTCTATTCCGTGTTATGTTTTCATAAAGTTATTTTATATATTCTAAATATTTTGTGTTAAATTTAAAAAATAAATACATTATTATTGTTTCTTAAAAAAATCAAGTATTATTAGAGAGAAATACGTGTTTTATTAAACAAAATGAAATTGACAAAAAATTTATTGAATTAACAAATCTATTTTTATCTTTTGGAAGTACATATATATTAGTTGCAATAAAGACAATATTTATTTATTTACATAACTTTACCTTTCTCGGATATAATCGAAGGTTTGTCGAAGTTATTATTCAAATGGTGTGGAAACTCAATGAAGTAACGGGTAATACATTACAACAGGTTGGCTTAAGAATATAGATTATGCAACGATGATATTAAAGAATTAGAATTAGCCGTAGCAAACTGAAATATGTTATAAGCATTATTGTTTACAACAAATTTCTTAACTTTATATTATGTAAAAATAATTTTATGCGCCAAGTATATTAAGCTTGTTGAAAATATATATTTTGTGTTTTGTTGTTTATATGGAGTCCCAAATAATTTGCAAAAAATGTAGCGGGTGGTTTTACTAAAAATATGGTACATTTTTCTATGAGAATTTTTCGAAACTGAGTTGAATAACGTCGAAATATATTTTTTTAATTAATATTGTGCCATATTTTTAAGTTAAGTGTAATTTTTCGATTTACTTAGTATAATTTTATTGATTACAAGCTAAATGGCTGCTATGAACTATATTTAGAATTCTCATAACGTTTTCGTACATACGAGTACGCCTATGAGTATCTACTTCCCCGTATTACTGAAATAATGTTTTCTGCAAAATAACTAGTTTAAAACATTTAATGACTGAATAATCTGACGCTTAACAAATAACGAGAATGTCATTTCATGCTACCTGAAGTATTCTTAAGAATACTGAAGATATGTCAACAAATAGCAACATTTTCAATATTGCAGCCCATTAAAAAAGAATCCTGTAAAAACAGTTTCAACCACTAAAAGGGGGTAGTAACTGGAGAAAACTATCACTCATTATATCGATTTCACTGAAGTTTTAAGAGATAGTACACCACAATTGTCTAAATAAATGCGCGATTTGTAAGGGGGCTATGAAATTATTAATTTGTCTTATTTTTAATAACTTTGAAGGCCAATAACTTCGAATCGAGGTGACTGGATCGCTGTGGGTTCGACCCCCGCAGCCGGTAGACCGTATATAAGCTATATTCGTGGAGAGATTGGCACCCTCTCTGCGGGTATGGTAGGATGGAAGAATGTTGGCTTGGGTCAATGTGAGAGATTGATACCGGTTGACATTTGACTACCCCCTAATTAATGAGGTTTTCCAGGTTTCCCTCATTCCTGCACTGAATGGTGGTTAAGGCCTACCAACGTAAGTCGTTGCTGGGCGCAAATGCGGTCTGCTTAATAATAATATGCCGCCCCCTCACCCGCACAAGTCTTCGACTTCTGGGCTAATCCTCGTGATTAGAATGAGGGGTAGAGATATTATTATTATTGTTATTATAGGGACGTAGTTTCAGATAAAATATTTATAAAATTGCAGCGCTCTAAAGGGCAGAAAAGATACGTACTAGGTGAAGAAAAAAAGACCTTTTTGTCTTTAACAAGTAAAAGCCAAAAAAGTTATGATCATTTCTTCACTTAGCACGTGTCCTTTCTGATCTCTAGGGCGCTTCCATTTTATAAATATTTAATCTCAAACTACGTCTCTAAAAACAAATTTAAAAAAATAACTTTGAGGTTATGTAGATCCGCTAATATTGACTTTTCGAGAAAATGTTACATGAACTTGACACATTTTTTTGAGTAGTATCACTCCCTAAATTTTCTGCGCGGAATTTCGGGACACCCTCAGGACAGACTTAATTATTTTTATGTTTTATTATTATCAAATAAATAATAAGAATAAGTATTTGATGATAATCGCATTGTCAGTTCGTCAGAGTAAATTCTGTGGCAGTTCCTTGCCCTATACTTTAGACTAAAATAATCTCCGGCCTTGAGATCAGTCTTGTAGTACCTAATTTTCAACTTATTTTTTTTTCTGTTTCAGGTCAGATGAAGACGACCCAAGTGGGAGCAAGTACGCCAGAATGGAAGAAGACAATATTCAGGACAAGGAGCGGTTTGCAAGGTATCTATTAACTCCAAGATTTTTCGCTTAGACTCTCGTTCAGAAGTGCATCATTAACTCTCTTGGTTGCAATGTTACTGATATTGTAGAAAACCAGTTCTATTTAATTTCTGGGGGCTAACATTTCCCGTAATAGTTATTTTTTAAGGAACGTATCTACACACCCAAAGAAATCCCTTAGTTGATATTCGCACAATGATGTATAATAAAATTTGTAGCATCATTACTTATACAGTATAATTTTTACATTTAATTCCACTGTCATAAACGGGTTATAAATTTGTGAAGTTTTGTTTCAAATTTATATATTTATTTCGTATAAGTTATTAATTTAATCAACACAATTGGGCGTTTAATATCTTCGTAAAGATGCAAATATACATGCCATTTTATTTCTAATGAGTTTCAGTAATTGTACGACTGTACGTACATAAATTGTACGTAACTAGATAACAGAATTATGTAATATTGGGACTTAAATTTGTTTATTGTCTGTGGAGTAATTTAACATAAATTGATATAAACTGTTTGCACAAGATATGTGTACAGGGTGTCTCAGGTATTACTGGCATCCTTGGCAGTGGTAATTGTTCAGAGAAATTAAATGAGATTTATCCAAATATTTCAAAAGTTCATCGTTTCTGAGATACAGGTTGTCAAAGATTTTGAAATTTTTATTACTTGTTCTATTTACTTGGAAACTCTTCCTGATAAAACAACAATAATTGTAGCTTATACTGGGATACCTTAGGTCTAATTATTTGTTATGTTTAAATATTCCCATTATCACCAGTGGCGTAGAAACCCTGTGCCACTCTTCTTTTATTTACAATAAAAATAGTACGCCACTGTCTTAATTATAAAAAAACGTAAGATACTTTAAGTTTTGATTATTTTGAACAAATAATTATTTACATTTTTTTTAAAATGCATTGTATTCAAGTAATTGTTCATTTAAAATATCTGCATTTCGTAGTTTGTGCATATTTTTGTATCAAAAGCTGAAGGAAACTTAAAAATCCACTTTTAAAATTTTGCACATTGCCATAATTTACCAGTTTGAACTTGTTCAATATTTTGCTGTATTTTCAGCGGAAAAGGCGCTTTACGTGAAACCAAAACAATTTTTCTTCGGTGGTTTGAATATTTCAAATAGGATTATTTCGAAAAAGGATACTTCTAACGACTTCAATAAGGTATACCTTTTTCACATACAGGAGGTAGAAGAATCGATTGTTTTAATAGTCACTAAACCGCAAAGAAGTTCTGCTATTTAAAAGAAGCATGATGTGTCCTTAAGTGGCACCCAAAAAACCCCCGATCCCCAAAATGTATCCAAACATTTGTTTTTTTTTTTTTTAATTAGTTACAAGTATCGAAAATAAAATTTTTACTTTGATGTACTTTATCTTTTTAACCATCAACTTTTGACTGAAGTAAGATTAGCTTTATCGCATTATTTTGTCGTTAGGAGTTTACTTTTGCCTTATGGTGCATTAATTTGGGGGCATACTGTATTATTGAAGCATAATAAGTCTCACCACGTACAAACTACGAAATGCAGAGATATTTTTAAAGAACAATTACCTAAATACTATGCATTTTAAAGAATAATTATTTGTTCAATGTAATCAAAATTTAAAGCATCTTACGTTATCTTATAATTAAGACACTGGCCTACCATTTTTATTTTAAATAAAAGAATAGTGCCACAAGGTTTCTACGCCACTGGTGATAATGGGCATATTTAAACATACTGAATAATTAGACTAAAGATATATCATTTGAATCTAGAACTATTGTTGTATGACGAAAGGTTTCCAAGTAAATAAAAAATATAATAAAAATTCCGAAATCTTTGACATCCTGTATCTCGGAAACGGTGAACTTTTAGATATAGGTATATTTGGATATATCTTATTTATTTTGACAATACAATCACACCTTCCAAGGATGCCAATAATACCTGCGACGTATTAACATATGGGTCTAAAAAGCAGGTCATCCCGTTAACTGCGTATTTTTGGCGGCAAGGTATTACGATTTAACCCTACGTACCTGTATACAAAAATGCCTTTGAAATTGTTTTTTCGCTATAATTTCTTCAGATTTTCGCGTATCACTTTGAAATTTTATAGAGATACTTCTTGTTGTTAACAAATCTTCAAGAGTATTATTGTAAACGACGCCTAAAAAACAACCAAAGGTTTTTTTTTCTCATCTACGCCTATAGCCGATAACGTCATAATGTAGTGTTTTATTTAGAATATTTTATTACTTTTAATAATTTTTGTAAAACTCTTCATTTTCGAGGTAAATTCGATTTTTGAGCATGCAAAGATTAGAGATAGTCGCAGCAAAATGAGTTTGACCAATTTATAATGTTCTAACTTGCTCTAAATAGGCTAGTCAATGAATGACCTAAAAAGGGGTGTAGCGTGCATTGAGGGGAATATTTTTCGGTGCAGGAATATGTTAGGGGTAGTTAGGACGTAAACATATTAAAAGTTCCCGCTCCTAGCCGATTATGTCGTAGCAAAAAATTCTTTAGATAAAATTGAGAGCTTATAAAATTTTCTACAGGTTCAGTTTTATTTTTTCCCTATAATGTACCGAGATACCTTCTCTCAAACGTTGGCAATTAAAGAAAAAAAAATTGACCACATTTTTTGTAACATTTCTACTGGTGATCCCTTGGTCATTTGTTTTATACAAAAGAAAATGTTTTAGAGCGATAAATTTTGAAGAATATACAGGGTGTTAAAAAAGAGTGTAAAATATTTCAGGAGGTAATAGTATGAACCAAATTAAGCAGAAAAGTCTTAATAAACATGGGTCCGCAAAGTAACGGTTGCGGAGATATGGACCACTATTCGTTTTTCAAACATTTTATTTTATTAGGAATAAACCGACAAAGGAAGATTTTAACAGACAAAAAACAAAGTTACAGAAGATGTTCAAAGAGCCCTCAATCCATTTCCAAGCAGGCACGACATCTTCGTCTCAAAGATATTCGAACTCTTTCGAAAACACCCTCCTTGGTTTGGATTTCTTGACACTTTTGATTAATCCGTAGGTGCAGCTCTTCCAGGCTATTTACAGGAGTACCATACACTAATGTCTTCAAATATCCCCAAACAAAGAAATCTAGAGGGTTCAGATCAGGCGATCTTGGAGGCCATAAAACAGATCCGGCCCTTCCTACCCATCTATGTGGAAAAGTTTGGTGTAAATGCTCTCTAACGGCCATGGAAAAATGAGCTGGAGCACCATCATGCTGGAACCACATTATCAAATAGCCTGGAAGAAATGCAGCAACGGATTAATCAAAAGTGTCAAGAAATCCAAACCAAGGAGGGTGTTTTCGAAAGAGTTCGAATATCGTTGAGACGAAGATGTCGTGCCTGCTTGGAAATGGACGGAGGGCACTTTGAACATCTTCTGTAACTTTGTTTTTTGTTTGTCAAAAGCTTCCTTTGTCGGTTTACCGTTACTTTGCTGACCCATGTTTATTAAGACTTTTCTGCTTATTTTGGTTTATACTATTACTTTCTGAAATATTTTACACTCTTTTTTAACATCCTGTATGTTCATATGCTAATTTATCTCCAATTTGAATTTTTGGTTGAAAGTAAGATTCATTTGTCGTATCGGTCCTAAGTGTAAATTGTTGTGTGAAATCTGGATATTATAGAATTTCTGGATTGTTTAAATATTTTATGTAAATCCTGAATTAAAGCGAAGTGGACGTTTTCCTAAATAGTTTACCTAGTGGTCGCGTAATTTCATCAAAGTGCGAAACGAATCTTCGATAGTAATTTCAAATCGTCACGAATCTTTTCACATCATTCGCAGACTGGGGCACTGGGTATTTATTTATTACGTCATATTTCTCTGTAATTGTATGCTCTTAATAAGTAACTTCTTTCGTGTCAAATTTACATTTCCTAGTATTGAGTTGAGTTGAGTTAAATTATAATGCCCGTATGTATTAAACACGTCTCAAAAATTTTTTTAAAATATGTTTTTCAGAACATCCTATTACTGTTAGATCGTCCATATATTAAAATACTTTTTCAGGAGTAGTTCTTTTATTTAATTCACTAAAATCAATGCAAGTCTCCACGTCAATTGACTCTTTGGGTACTAGAAGGACTGGCCTATTATCTATATTCAGATGCTGATAATTTAATTTTTTAACATTTGTGACAAGCGTATTTGTTTGCTTGTTTTTACAACATTAGTGTCATGTAGTTTTTTATTACACGTAGAATTCAAATATGCAAAAATATATGGGGTGTTCCACTTCTGCATGGCACTGAAAACAGGTCCACTGTAAAACCTTTTCTTGCTCAAGGCAAAGCATATCGGCGATCGACAAAAAATGAACGGATAAAAAATGGAAAGAATTTTCCAAGGAAAAAAATAAATACAATTTTATTTTATATCAGCAAATTCAACTGCTTTTACCGCTATTGTTATTATTAGGGTGACCGTATTTGTGGCCCAAAATAGTGAAATGTACATGTAATTTTAAATTTAGGAATTTTAAACCCTGTTAAAGTTACCAAAAAGAATTATAGATCATTGGATACTAGAAACTTCAACTTAGGTAGTGTTAGTATTTATATTGCCAAATTGTAGCGATTTTATACTTAAAATATTTATTGAAAGTGGCTCTTTTTATGGAATTTTTACATAAACTTCAACAATTAATTTTTCACATTTAAAAGCCAAAGTAAGAAAAATGAACACAAACCTTTCCTAAGTCCATCCTTTATGTATATTTTGCTGCAGTCAAAAAAAAAGTCTTAATTTTTTTGTAGAAGAGAAAAGTAAACTTAAAATTTTCTGTCGATACGCATGTTCTGATTATTGCCATATTTAACCACAGTAAGATCACGTAATATACAGTTAGCGGTATTTTTTGAGCCATAAATAGTTTAGCTATTACTGAATAGTAGTATCTGTCAAGGGTTTAAAAGTCTCGTAGACTACTCTACTAATATACACGGTAATGGCGCCCTTAATGGATATAATTAATTTCTGGTTTTAATTGACATACCTGATGTTACAACGATTCAAAATTGTGTCCATCGACTTGTAAACACATTTGGTCCCGTATTACCCAAATTCTATTAACTAACATCAATAGTGTCCACTTCGGTGTGATACACTTCACTTTTTAAATATCCCCGCAAAAAGTAGTCAGGATATCGTGGCGGCCATGGTATCGATGCTTCTCGCTCAATCCATCTTACCCATTGAACTTCATTAAGGGATTTCCGAACATTTTGTCGAAAATGAAGGAGAGCACCATCGTGCAAGAACCACATTCACAGTCGGACAGCTAAGAGCACATCTTCCAGAAGTCCAGGCAGATAATTTCGAAGGAACATTCCAATTCCATTCCAAAGTGAATGGTATATTCCACTATGTTGCCTCAGTATGAACAAGGCTTTATTGCTACTGGAATAAGAATTAATTCCTATGATGGTTGAAATAAAATTTTCAATATGACAGGTAGTAATTAAAAATGTACACATATACACTCGCATTGAAGCATTGAATGTACCAGTATCACCATCACAAGTATATTTTCGATTTTCCGTTATCGTTTAAAGTAATCTAACGTACATACTTTGCAAGTATTTAAGACGCAGTCTTTATTCAAATTATTTTTCAATTGATTTTGGTAGAATCTTAGCATATTTCATTTAAACATTGGTGTTTACACTATAAAAAGCATAGAAGAGAAAGAACGTGCGTCATTACAAGATTATGAAGGCTGCAGGGAAATGATAAGTTTTTCCAATTTTAATAGAGTTCTATATTAACCATACAAAAACATGTGCATTAAAGTATTGTTTAATTTTAAGGAGATGCAAAAAAATATTATACAGTATTAAATAAAAATGTTTCTAACAGATCTATTTTTATTGTTGCATTTGGTTAATTTAGTTCAAATATCTCTTATACAAAACATGCCATAGAAGTGAAGTTATAGAAATTAATAATTGATGTGATTTTAATTTACAGCGAAATACTGGGTGTTTTAAGATGTATGTAGCTGAAGTTTCAAGTGTTTTAAAATTTCGAAGCATTTTGTTTAAAACGGTGTAAATAAAATGAATGAATTTAGAACTGAAATAAAAGAAAAAATATAGGGTTGTATGGATATTACAATTTACACTGATAGCGCCACTTAACCCGGTAAAACACTAGCAGTTGAACTACACGAATAAACGGAAAGTTTGTTACAGACCTTAAATCCACAAGTTTTAAATAATATAATGAATCGTTTCGGAGGACAAAGCAGGCAATAAAACGTTGGTGAAATCCGACATATACCTTTGAGCCCTTTCCACTTGTTTTGTAATATACCTAAGTCATGGTCAGGTATGCTCCTTAATGAGACATTACCTGCACTAAAAAAGGATGGCCAATAAAATATACTTCTTGTCAAACAGACGGTTGAAGAGAGCTGAACTTGGAATAGTGTGGAATGTGTTGATCATTCTATTGCGATGTGTTGATTCTTCTGTTGTGGTGGGTTTGTGATACATTTAACGAAATTTGAAAATGGCTCATCGTGAAGTTTTGAAAGAGCAAAGTAGGAAACTTCTGTGAAATGTTTTGGAGTTTTTACTATCATTGATTATGGGAAAATTTCCCAGCCGATCCTGGCAATTTACATCTAGAGATAATTGAGTACCGACATAACTTGCACTACTCTAATCTTTCCACCGCCCAAGCATTCCTAAAGGCGTCCTTCCTAGCATAATTTGGGCTGGCCCGCCAGCTACCACCCAGCTATACCTGTCATAACCAGGTATAAATTGAAAGGAAATAAATGTGTATATTTCGTATCACCAACGTTTTATTGCTCACTTCCCCGTCCGGAAGCGATTGTACTATATACAGTATGCGCCAAAAGTATGGAATAAATTCAATAAAAACGAAACAATTATTTTTTGGGAAAAATCCTCGAACAGGTCGATTTTTAATTTAAAAAATACATATTTGGAAGGGGGTGAGTTTTTAAGGGTAAAAAACGGTTTATCTCGATTTCTGGCAAAACTACAAGTCCTATGGAAAAAAGTTGTAGGTAATAAAAAGATCTACGTGAAAACTTACCTTTTTATGTTCAAACACACTGTAACAAAGTAACATTTCTTCATTACAATCTAACTGTTTATTTCGTTTCCTTGGCAATCACTGTTTAGTCAAATTCGTTTCAATACCTACCTAAGTGCTAAAATATATACAAATATAATACAAACCATTTGCTATCTGTCAAATATATGTCACAAGTGTCTTTTGATGATGGGATGGTAACACTTCCACAAAATTTTACCATTCCCACGCTTTTTGTTTCCGAGAAAAACAATAAAAACACTCTTTTTTTCGCCATCTTTGCAACGCGATATCTCTCTAATGGTTGACTTGTGACCCAACGTTTATATAACAAACTACCTTTTATTTTCAACAAGGAATCACCCCCTGAAATTTTTCGCCTTTGTTTTGAAACACCCTGTATATGTTTAGATTTTTTGCTGTAATGTAAATAAACATAGCATGTTTATGCTTTTACAAAGCTTTGTTGTAAGGTAGGTAAGTAAATTTCACACCAATTCTGAAATACTACTTATGGTGCGTTGCATTTCTTAGTGGATGGTTTGCCAGTAGCCTTATTCGCACATAAAAGCCAAAAATCAACATTTAAATAACAAAAATTAAAATTTCCAAAATAACAAGATATAGAAAATTAAGCATGTATTAATGAAAATATTAACAAAATTACTTATTCAAGTAAAAATAAAACAACAATTAAATAGATAAACAAATAAAAACTTTTCAACATGTAAGTAACATACCTCAGGGTGTACTTTATTAGCAGTCACTGTCATCACCACTATCACTATTTCCAATATGAATTATAATTGAGTTGATATGATCGATTTTAAGATCTGAATCCTGCATTTTATGTTCATCTTTTTGGACGTGACATACATTTTTGCAAATCTCCCGCACTTACTTTTGCAATAAGAGGGGCGTTCAAAGTGTCGGACAGTGTAGACCTAATTTCAAGCATAATTTTCGTCGTTCGGATAACTTTTACAGTCATAAAACTGACTTGTGCTATTAGATAAAAGATCAGAATAGGTAATGAAGAAATTTCAAATCAAATTATTCTTTAGAAAATAAAATACAAGTATTTCTATACGGTAAACATTGCCAGATTTTTTGTCACAGATCGCGATGAAAAGTTCTCATTACCTAAGTTACGGGACAAGAAACAAGTTCTGAAAATATTGTTGCTTTAAATCAAGCCATATGTGTAAAAATTAAGCGCAAAATTTTTATTTGACAATTATATCAACATGTCTGCCGGTTTCGAATATTTCTAGCGATGTTTATTACCAAATCGTAGAAAACTGAAGTTTGGCATGTACCTCAAAGATGGCGCCGCCGCTGCTTAATGTACTCTTTAAAAGTTTTAGTTACAGATAACTGTAAAATGATAAATACTATTTTATACATAGTGGCCTGAAAAAGGTTTTTAATTTACATGATTTTAATATTTCAGCACAATTATACTGTGACTTCAGTTTTTAATAGTAACATTTATTATAAGATATTTCTATACATATATGGTCTATTTTAAACAAATGATTTACATACAACTGAAAAAAATATATCTGGTGCTAATTAAAATACTTGTACGTAACTACCTATTTATTATGTTTATGTAGGTATGTGTGTCTGTGTGTGTTTGTCACACATTATTGAATCATTTTTATTATTTATATTTGCTAATACAGGGCAAGTCAGAGAAACGTCGAACCCTTTTCATGAAAACGTGACATGTTTATTTCCCAAATTAATGAAAATATTTAAACTATATTTCATACATACGTATACGTATTGTAATTTTACATTATTTCCATAAAAAAAAATTAAGGAAGCAAGGTACATAATTAGTTCGTTGTAGAAATACCTATATTCATTATAATTTAGTTTTATAGGTAGGTATTACCTTTATGGTTTCTACTTATTGCCCTGTCAATTGTCAAAACAATTATCCTGTCTACAAAAATTACTAGTTCATGTATATTATACAATCACTTTTATGTTGTTTTCTGGCGTCATGCGTCACGTTGATATAAGAAACCGTAAACGGTGCGAGCTAAAGTGATGGTGATAATAATGTGTATGACTGTCTAGCTACGTAGGTAGGTATGTTCCGCCAGCTGCAGCGGAGGCATACGCATACCTCGATACAGCTAGGTTTTTATATTTGATTTTTTACCTACGATGTTTTTATGACCAGCGTATTTTTGATGTAGGTCAAATTGTGGGGCAACCGGGAGCAGACACGTACTATCGTTTGCAATAATAATGACACTCTATTAAACGAGTTTTTGAACTTGGAAGTTCCGAGTAGAAATTTCATTAAATCTTTATCGATGAGTGAAACAACTAATAACTAATATTAAAAATTTGAAGTAGATTTTATTACAAATACATCAGAAGTTCTAAAGAAATCGCAAAATTCATTTTAAAGAGTGCCATTATTGTTGTAAACGGTTGTACACATAAAAATTGTTTTTTTAAAGTTCGGTCTCTGTATTTCAAAGAGAGTGAGTGAGCTTTTGGAAGAATATTTATAAAAACCTACTTATTTTTAAAAGTACTATCTCATAGTCTCAAGTCCGACTCTAACTGCAATTAATTTTTACGGAGAGATATCTAATAATATGTACATAACTTTTGCATGAATAGAGTTGCCGCAATTTTTTTCGGTTTTTGTCACTAAATTATTTTAACCAGAAAAGAAGAGAAATAAAAACACTTAGCGAATTGATACTTATTTCGTTATTTATTATTACCAATTAACGGTGTGAAATAACAAAGAGATTTTTCTAAATTTATGAAAATACAACATACATAAATATGTGGTACAATACTTAATATAACTGAAATTATTTACCTAACCTTGTAAATATTACTCCAAACTTTCTGATATCAGGTTAAAAAAGTTAGACTTGACTGCCTTGCATCTCAAGAAGTAAAATAATATAGGTATTTTTTGGGATTCCGGTAGGTATTTCTTGTTAGTATCTACATAGTTTTGTTGTTTTATGTTGTTGCCTCATAATATGAAACTAAAATATATTTTTGTAATAATCCAAAGTAGAACTTACAATCAATTATGAAAATGTATGAAATCTTTAAAAATACGTATTTTTTAAATTCAACTATAAATGTAAACACTGTCATAACATAAACTTACATGGTTCTGCATATAAGATTGTTCACTTTTGTTTATACCTAAGTATGTGAAAATAATTGTTAAAATGTGGGGTTAGAATAGCGAAATAATGTGCGTCATACAAATGCATTTTAAAATTAAAAGTTATTATATTATTTGAGGAGAGTTTTAATAGTAAAAGTAGATAAACAAAACATCAGTAATTTTATTTTTGATATTACTTTTGCTCTACGTGTTTTATGATTTTAGTACCCACACCACAAATTTGATCATTTTAGGGCGAGAAATACAGTATTGACAGTATTAACAATTATTGTATAACGTCAGCCATGACAAGTCCCTGAATGGTTATCGCAACTATAAGAACAACTATTTGAGACTGCAAAAATATCAAGGCCGTAAAATTCGTCAAGAAAAAACTTTTAATATGAGTTAGCTATCGCTTCCCTGATGCTATATCAAAACAAATGTCACATGATTTTAACGGCCTTGAAGTAATGTATACGTACTCGTATACCTCAGCCAAAAATTTGTACATCAAAATAAGCTATTTATTTAAAAATAAAAAAAACGCTGTGGTAATGTAATGAAACCCCCTTGATTGAACAGGGTGTTCGATACAAGCAAAGTTTATAGGGAATATATTCCCTCAACGTTGGTAGAACACTTGACTATGTAGAACTTAAGACATAATGATTTACGATTTATCAAAGCTCTAAATTGATCTGCAATTTTATGCAATTGCAGGTGTTTTAGTAAATATAGTTATGTTATTGGTAATAACTAAACACATATCTAGAACAATTTAAATTGTCATTACCTCTAGTCTGTGTTTTATATAATTGTGATAAATATTTGTTCATAATAGTACATTGCTATGTATTAATTATTTAATGCAATTATTATAATAGCACAAACATACATCGTAATCCAAGTTTTATTTAAACAACAATGCTATTACTATATTTGTGCCACACGGTTCATTTAAATGACAATATGTGTAGCATCGATACATCCACCTAACTGTAAGTAGAACTATTTACGAACAAGTCAGTATTTCTGAGCTGTAGAAAATCTACATTAACTACTCTGACACTAGACCCTCATGCGGTCGTTTGTGTCGAGAGATCTTCGAACGGCGGTCTTAAGCATTACTTTTTCTGTGGCTATGTCACCTTGGCACCAGGAGAGTGCAGTGGATATGGCATCTAGAACGTATGGAGGATGAAAGGGCAGTTAAGAAAATAGTAGGGAGTAAACCTAACTACAAGAAAAAAAGAGGTAGACCGAGGAAGCGATGGAGAGAGGCAGTGGCAATAGATCTAAGGGAGAAAAATGTAACGGATTGGAAAAGAAAGGCGAAGGACAGAATGGAGTGGAGGAGAATAACACAGCTCTGGGCCTAAAAGGCCTGTAAACAGCTTTATATATATATATATGTCACCTTTTACTTACGCCCATATTAATTTTATTGGATTTAGTTCACAATGATAAAAGAGTCTTAATACCGTTATTCTATGAATCAGTGCCATTTCATCCACAGCAAAATTTTTAAATTGCCTGCCATTTCTCTGCACAATTTTCGATAAGCTGGGTTTTACGTCGTTTTCATCAAATGGAATCGTTTTTTCTCGTAACCATTCTTGGAGTTCTGCTTTTCTCCATGATTATCGTAGCATTTCTTCACATTTTCGACTGTGGTATAGAGCATTGTCCATAACGACGACAGATTGTGGTTCTAAATTTTCAACATTGCGTTGAAAAATTTTTCAATGACTTCAGCATTTATCTCTTCGTGGTAATATGCGGTCTTTTTGACTGAAATCATCTTACCACACTTTT
The DNA here is from genome assembly GCA_025584915.1 of Monochamus saltuarius. Classification (NCBI taxonomy): domain Eukaryota; kingdom Metazoa; phylum Arthropoda; class Insecta; order Coleoptera; family Cerambycidae; genus Monochamus; species Monochamus saltuarius. The sequence goes on along the minus strand of CM046730.1, from coordinate 2,874,505 downwards.
TTAACTGGATGTCCCTCGTTGACCCATGTTACGTCCATGATCTTCCCTGTTGCCGATATTCTTTAATTGTCTATAGATAATCTGTCCCCCATAATAATTGTTAAAATGTGGGTTAGTATAGTAAAATAATGTGTGTCATACAAATGCATTTTAAAAGTTATTATATTATTTGAGGAGAATTTAAATAGGAAAAGAGGATAAACAAAACATCAATAATTTTATTTTTGATATTGCTCTACGTGTTTTATTTTTAGAAATTTCTATACCTAAAAACACCACAAATTTGATCATTTTACGGCGAGAAATACGGCGATCAAAATTTGTTGTGCTATGGTAATGATTGAAATTGTTGTAAATGTTTGTTTTGCATCCATAGGTGATCCTATTTGCCAAAAACAAAGATAATAAAACGAAGATGTGTAAAACTCCTTTATTGCTTATATAATTTTTAGAATAAATAAATGACATCGTTGCGGTTTTTCATGGATGTTTGTCTTGTAATTTGCAAATAATATGTAATTATTATTTAGATATTATCTTATGAATTTAAATGTGTTGATTGCATAAAACAAGTTTTGTTATGGATTGAAATATTAGCTTATTATAATACTAACAATAGATGTATACAAAACAGCATAGAATCACGATAGCCGTGTTTTATAGACTTTATTTGTTTTGCTACTAAACTATGAAAATCATGTTTTAATTATTTAATATTTGGGGTGTCAACAGCGTTTTCAATAATATACAGGGCGGCCAAATGAAAACGAAACAGAGCCATTTTCAGGAACTGCGTCAACATTGTAGAAAAACTGTCGAACCCGTCGGTTTTAGATTAAAGGGGGACATTCTTTGCTGGTACTATTGAATCCTCCACTTTCACTCCCAAGCAAGGATATGCATCACCCCAAAATATTTAAATGACATTGGGGGTTGTGTAATATTTATTTTGAAAGCTCATACAATTCTCTTTACGACATACTTTAAATTTTATAATTCCGCCCAATACTTTGAAAAAAATTTACATTTTAAAATTTAAATTATGTTTAGTTGCTTACTTGCTACTTAATTGATCAAATGTTCAAACTGATGACCGCCCGCTTCCATATAAGAATAAAGATTTTGTGCGAAACGTTCGCGCACATTCTGAAGCATTTCCGGAGTGATTCGACGGCATCGGCATTCGTCGACGATTCTTTGACGCAAATGTTGCAGTGACGGGCTGTGTTTTATAGATTTTACTTTTTAGGTATGCCCACAAAAAAAAATCAAGGGGCGATAAATCCGGTGATCGTGGAGGCCACTCAATGCTGCCTATTCTCCTAATACAATTCCGTGGAAAACGTTGGTCTAAATACTGACGGACAATTAACGCATAATGCGGAGGAGCATTGTCCTGTTGAAAAATCAAATGATCTTCATCATACTCCGTAACATTTTCAATAATATCAGTCAAGGCAGGGTCAATAGCGTCTTCCAGTAATTGCAAATACATTTAGCCAGTCAAATTACCAGGTAAAAAGGGCCCACCAGCCGGTCCGTGAAAATTCCAGCCCATACATTTAATTTTTCCGGTTACTGTGTATGCACCTCGTGAAAAACTTTTGGGTTTGAATCTGACCAATAGCGGCAATTTGTGACGATTCAAGAAAAAACTGCATTCATCAGAAAAACAGATGTTAGAAAGGAACTGTGGATCGTTCCCTGCTCGCTCACACATTATTTCTCAAAATTGCAAACGGCTGTCATAATCATCCTCATGAGGTTCCTGGACCAAATGTATTTTGAATGGATGAAATTTATTCTTCTTCACAATTGTTTGTATGCTAGTTCGATTGATTCCAGACACAGATGCCAGCTGCCTCGTACTTAATGTAGGATCAAGATGAACTTGTCCCAAAACTGCAACTTTGCTAGATTCATTAACTATAGGTTTTTCAATTTCTCGTTTTCGAATAAACCATAGTGTTTAATTTTCATAAACACAATTAAATAAACTACCAATAAACGCTTCCAAATAATACTAGAAAATAAATTTGGAATCCACTAGTTTTACGTTCGTTGTGTGTATAGATTCATTTCTGTTTTTTTATACGAAAGTGATAACAAATCGCCAAAAAACGATGTAACGCAAGAAATACTAAATGTATGCATGTATGCATTGGCGTACTTAACTCGAATGAGTGACACTTTTACCGTTACTAATTGTTTCTACATAAGTTTCAACTTTAAAATCAAAATTCTTATTAAGTATTGGGTGGAATTATACAATTTAAAGGCTGTTGTAAAGAGAATTGTTAGAGCTTTCAAAATAAATATTAGGTTCAAGAAGACCAACAATATTTAGTGCCAAAAATATCTCAGTTGATGTATGATGATACACTTTATCGGTATCACGAGTTCAAGCGTTAATGGCACAAAACTCCAAAGACAACACTTGTGAGGGGCTTTTACAGCAATGAAAATTTTATTGAATTACACAACGATGCTATAGGCGTTGCTAACTTTTGAAAAATTTGCTTTTGGCCTACTCAACCCCCAATGCTATTTAAATATTTTGGGGTGATACCTTTGTAATAGTGGCGGAGTTAAAAATACCAGCAAAGAATGTCCTCTTTGTCCTGTATAATTTTTAAATGCATCTTAGAAAACAAAAAAAAAACTTGTACGAAGTCGATAATCTGCAATTTCTGAGAAAATTGATAAATCTTTATGACTACAAATCAGAATTTCTATCGATTCCTTTCTAACTTTAGCGTCAAGAGCCCATCTTCTTGAAAAATTAAGTTTTCGGTGTGGTAACAATCGTCTTTGCTCAAGTATGTCAGGTTCCAACAGATCCAAATACATTTCTGCTGTTAAATTTCCAAGTAAAGATTAGGTAGACCAAAAATGCGATTTTACAAAATTGCTGCCCAAAAGTTTAGTTTTTTAGATGCTGGATGTGTATCACACGAAATATTCTTCAATACGTCTATTACCCTGGCAAGCCAACTTCAGCAGCCGCCTAAAACATGTGGATATTTTGCTGCTATTTTTTGTCACAGTTTCAATTTTATAGCTTCTGCTATGTTCGAGAATTGGTGATAGCGTAATATTGTAGCAGACGATTGAATTGCTCTGCAACGAAGAACAATGGCAAAGCGGATTTTGCACCATATTTTCGTGTTCTTGGGGTACCTTCAAAAGGTGTATATTTGGCTATACCAACAAACTGTTTAAAAAATTTGTTGCTCCTGTAATTATTAAAGCATTAGATTCTAGAAAAAAGTAAAATTTTTAATTTGTTGCTATCTTTAAGACATCGTTGTAGTCGATGTTGTAAAGGAAGCAACAAATTCGGTTTTTGAAGTTTTTTTATTGATTGTAATATAGACAATGCCAAATTATACTAAAGTTATAGGTACAAGTAACAATTTTGTTTACTCTTTTCAGCATATTCTAATATAAGAAACTTTGAAAATTGTAGAAGCAACAGTCCCTTTAAAAAATGGCAATATACAAGTACTTCTTGCGCAAGTTGAATGGCTAAAAAGATTTTCTTTGTTTCTTGAAAAATGCAATACATCATTCAAAAGTACTTGAAGAGCAATACATGGTGCGCAAATTGCTTTGCTATTATTCTTAGTTGCAGGACAATTCTGTGACTGCTATGTAGCATAACATTAAGCTAGCAGCCACCATTTTTGTCAAAAACGGCACAAACTATAAAATTGCTACTGGTGGCACATATCAACGAAATATTCATCGCTTGTTTTTAGCGGCTGTATTTGATTTTTCTTTTTTTATGTTCCATAAAATAATTTTATATTTCTGTTCAACACTTTAGTTGGTTCATACAATCATATCGTATCTTTAAGTATTTTCCGCTAAAGTAAGTAGACTGGCAGCTGTCATAATTTCTGCTACATATATTGGCATCTATTTTTGTCTGCATGTACTAGTCTGCTACATAAATGTATCGGTTCTTTTAAATTAGTATATACAGGGTGATTCAGAAAAAATGTTTTTAATGGATCCGAAAATGATTTTAAAAATACACTTGTACGCGGCACTGGAAAACGTGACCTTGTGCAAGGCAAAGCATGTCGGTGACCGACACGGCGGCAAAGTGTAATACAAATTGAACGAACAAAAAATTGAAAGAATTTCCCAAGGAAAGAAATAACTAAAATTTTATAACACCTATTTTATACAGCAAATTCTACTTTTGCCGCTATTGTTATTAATTTATTAATAGAATTAATTTGTGATTTTAATTAATTTAAAATTTTGGGTCCGTCTTACCCAGTTTGTTCAAACTAACACAACTTCTTGTACGTTTTGAACTCGTAAGTTATTTGCAGCAACTATGATACGTTTGCGTAAATCATTACTAGGGTCAATTTCGATGTGATACATTGCACTTTTTAAATATCCCCACAAAAAGAAATCCAAAGGATTTAGGTCAGGCGATCGTGGCGATTGTAGTATCGGTCCTCCTCGTCCACCTTGAACTTCATTAAGGTACTAAGGTACTTCCCCATAGTACAAAAACCACATTCTAGTCGGACAGCTAAGGGCACATCTTCCAGAAGTCCAGGCAGATCATTTTGAAAGAACTCGAGATACTGAACCACATGCATTCGATTTGGTAATATGAATGACCCATTCAAGCGTTCATTCATTCATTCAATTCATAGACAATTCTTGCCCAAACATTTAAAGGAAAGCGTTGTTGGAAATGATTCCGTTGAATCGCATAACATTTAAGATCGCATTCAAGTAGTTCCTGTAAAAGGTCCATTAAGCATACCGTTAAAATAATACTAACCCAAACATTTAAAGAAAATCTTTGTTGGAAATAGTATAATAATAGTAGTTTCAGCTAATTATATTCCAAACTATGAAAATGGTTTAATTTAGGAGGAACGCTCGCCTTATTCATTCATACATCTCTTAGAAGAGATATTTTTCTTCAAATTACTTCAGGGGCGTGTTCTATCCGTTCACGCAACTTTTCCACCGTTAAATTCAGTCGTAAAGACCCAGCTTTTCTTATAACCCCAGATAAAAATCACATTAAGACTGGTGATCTCGCAGGTCATCTTATTCATCCATTGCGATCTATCCATTTGTTGGGAAATCAGTTATTTAAAAAGTCCCGCACTTCGCGTCTAAAATGATGTGAGGCACCGTCGTGTAAGAACCACATGGATTGTTGTAACATTTAATAGCACATTAAGTAGTTCCGGTAAATTATGTTTCAAAAAATTGAGATAGTTTAAGCCAGCCATTGTTTCTATCGAGGTTAAAACAATACTAACCCAAACATTTAAAGAAAGTCTTTCCAACACGCACTATGATTTGAAGATAAACAAACCTACAGGCTAAAGGATGAACTCGCATCGAAAAACGCTCGACGTATAACGAAGCTGCGACGATCTTATGGTGATACTCCTGTATACCATAACAACATAACCATTTCGTTATTAGAGTAATTATGAACCATTGTCAAATAGTTAATTGTTAGTCAGAATACACATAGAAAAAACTCGTGAACATTAAAGATCCCTCGGCACAATTATGGGAGATGACATACACAGCAGTTTTCACAGCTAGCGGCGCTTGGTTTATATCATTGACCAAAAAACGAAGTGGCGAAGACCGGTCTCTGTGTTTTGGTCTATCTAGCGCTTGGTAAACAATAGCCGAATTTTATACAGAATCTAATTTGACTTTCTTTAAATAATTTCATACGCACATATTGCGGTTAGTTTTGAGATTTCGGAACGTTACTTGAAGGATTTGCTTAGTTTTTCAGGTGTAAGTCGTGTTAAAAGAAAATTTCCTACTTAAGATTCACCCTATATAGTAAAAATCCAAAAAGATGGTACACTGTAGACTGTAGGAAAGATTAGAGATACATACTAAAAATGTGTTTTGATTTAGCCTATTGGAAAGATGTGATCTACCTGAATGTTGCTACCTAAAAATTGCTGTAAAACAGTATATTGATAACTTACATGTATACAGACATAAAGGTCGAGGCTTGAAAGTACCAAAGTAGAGGATACCCATGGATGGTAATAAAAGGGAGCATCTAGCATCGTGTTTCCGAGCAGTCGTGACCTGTCGCGGGGGGTAGACTATACAGTGAATAGTGCAGACTAAAGAACGGCAACAGCGGCCACAAGTTCCCACGCTGCCGATCCTCCTTCTGTCCCCGTACCCCTAGTCTCTCGTTCTTTTCGGTCTCTTCTACATTCCAGGGTCGGATCGTATGCTTACATTCTAACGAATACGAAATAGATTATTCTCTCAAGTAACCAGTGACTGCATTGCCATATTACAAGCTACTCCGTCGTCTGTCGTATGTTTAACGTGGTTGATTTCGTAATTCTTTTTTTTTTTTCAACTTAATAAATAATTTACATTGTATTTACGTATATTTTTTTGCAATGTTACAAGCTCCATATACAGTTTACAGGGAGTCCCAATTCCGTTGTAATTGCAGAATGTCTCGGAAACTACAAGAGATAGAAGAATGTGGTTTTGGCCGCACTGGACTATACTTTTTCGAGTAACTTAATATGCTACATTCAGAACTTTCCCCTTTCATTTTTGGGTTACAGGTTGAATTTAAAAAATACTACTTTTAAATGATTCTTTATATCTCAGAATTGTGATGTCGGAATGGTGAAAATTGGTTCTGATACATCTTTTTATGTAGAATTCAGTGGTGTGCTTGTAATTCCTCTACAGGGTGTCTCTTTTAAAATATGACCCAAACGTAAATTTTTTTCAATAGAACACCCTGTATACTTTATGCCATTAAATTGCATTATTTTTCCTTCATAATGACATTATACAGCGTGATTCATTAAGAATGGGCAATTTCTGAACTGGAGATACTACACACCAAAATATGGCGATTAAGCCAAATATGCCTTATCCGAATGTTGCTGGTTTAAAAAATACAGGGTGTTCAATGCTAGAATTTTATTTTGAAATATCTCAATAACTTTGAAACCTGTCGAAGTATTAAAAAAAAATTGGCACAGTTATGTTTTTTGGCACGGCAAATAAGAATTTTGAACTAATTGAAAGCAGGCCGATCTTCTTGAAATTTTGCACGTCCCCATAATTTACCGTTTTGAAAAATTTTTTCAAGTAAAATTTTGCTGTATTTTCAGTAGAAAGGGCACTTTACCTGAAACGATAACAGTTTTCAATCGGTGCGCTGAATATTTAAAATAGGATTATTTCGAAAACTGTTACTCCTGACGACTTCAACAGCACTACACTAAACAGCAAAAAAGTTCTGCCATTTAAAAGAAACATGCTGTGCCATAAATGGCGCCCTCTACTAGTGACGTCAAAATTAGTTCAAAATTCTTATTTGCCGTACCAAAAACATAATTGTGCCAATTTTTTTTTTAATACTCCGACAGGTTTCAAAGTTATTGAGATATTTCAAGATAAAGTTCTGGCATTGATAATTGGTATTTTTTAAACCAGCAACATTCGGATAAGGCATATTTGGCTCATTCGCCATATTTTGGTGTCCATTTCAGAGATTGCCCATTCTTAATGAATCACCCTGTATAATAGTTGCTACATTATATTTTGGAAATTGACAAAAAACGTTAAATTGATAAAACCGATGTTGCGTGGTGCATAGTTGGCCATGCATTTTATATAATTATACAAAATTGCTTATGACTTACTTACTTGAAGAAAAATGTATGCAAAATTAACAGTTGTTTAAACAATGAAGTTATATAGTTTTATTTATACTATATCTAGGTAGCGGATTTTTAGAATTTTTAATAATATACAGGGTTGTTCAAAGCTTATCAAAAAAATCTGAATGTACAGGAGTCTCTTACAAATACAATTTTATATAATTATTAATTAATTTTATATTATATAAAAAATCAAAAAGGACCTTTCAAAAATGATGGGAAAAGGAAAGAAATAAATAACATTTTATAGCACCTATTTTAAATAGCAAATTCAACTGCTTTTGCCGCTGTTATTAATTCTTAATAGAATTAATTTGTGTTTTTAATTATTAAAATAGTTTGACATACCTGATGTTACAATAAAATTTTGGGCCCGGCTTACCTAGTTTTTACAAATTAACACAAATGTTTCTGCTTCTTTTCCGTTTTGAACTCATAAGTTATTGGATGCAGCTATGATACTTTTGCGTAAATCATCAATAGTAGGTATCCACTTCGGTGCGTACACTTTATTTTTTAAATATCCCCATAATAATTTCGAATGATTTAAAGTCAGGAAATCGTGGCGGCCATGATACCGGTCCTTCTCGTCCAATCCCTTGGTGTTAATTAATACTCGGATACGCTCTACATGGTCGGATATAATTGAGTCTCGTGTATGATACGCCACACTGCTGCAATACGCCTTAGACGTCCTGGACCTCCCTCTAAAAAGTAGCTGCATTTAGCACATGTTTACCGGGAAATCGTTCTGCTAAAGCATTTTCACATAAATTAAAAAGATATCCATCAACTCTGCTAGTTGCTATACATCTAAGCCATTTTTGACACTTGAAAAACTAATGCAAAGTCTCGTATCACGAAAACGTTTAATGCCTACAAAAAGTAATAGGATTTCAGTATTCGGAATCGCCTGGCTAGAGGCTACAGTAAAGCCATATAAAGGTTGAAAATACTAGAACTTCAGTAATTTTTTACTCCGAAAGTATATGGATTTTACAAAATATTTTTTACGATATTGACTCCATTTGTGTTAAGAATAATAATCATTAATATTGAAAAAAATGGAAACTCAAAATATATACTTCTATTTGCTGACTATTTTCATGATTATATTTAAATTCTTCACCAGAGGGAAAACAGTTTCTAAATATTGTTTCAATATTAAATAAATTTCAACAGTTTAAATGTCATTGTCGATTATTTTTCTTCTTATAATAATTTTTGTATGCTTGTTTTTATCTGTTTTCAAATGTTATTAAATTAAAGATTTTTCCTCTTTTTTCAAATTTCCTCTTGTTAAAATTATTTTTTAAATTATTAAAGGGGAAATTATTTTATTTTTAGAATTATTAAGTTTTATTAATTTAACGGTTTTCCGCAATTTCCAAAATATAAAGTAGCAAGTTTATGTCATTATGAAAGAAAAATATAATTCAATTGAATGGCATAAAAATATACAGGATGTTTCATTAAAAGAAATGTATGTTTGAGTCATATTGAGACACCCTGCGCAAAAACGAATTCTATGAAATTTCTGATAGTGTCAATATTTAATTTCTTGAAAAAGTAGTTCAGTGTTGCGAAAAGCGCATCCTCCAATCTCTCAGAGTTTCCAAAATACCCTGCAATTACAACGAAATTGGGTACTGTAGGTACAGTTTCTAACAATTTTTGTAAATTTGCGATACACTTTCATAATTTGGGATATTTTCCCATGTCATGAAATAATTTCTAGTAATTTTCAAAATTTGTATGAAAATGATATATGGGAACGGAGTAAAACGTTCAGATCAAATTCACATGCAATGGGGACAAATCTTCTTAACATGCGAACATTCAGTTGACCTTTCCTTTTCTTCCCATTCCCTCTTGAAATGAAGCCGAGCTCTGTCTTTAAAAAACAATAGGTTTTTGGCGTGGTATCGATCATCTTGCTCAATTATGTCAGCTAAAACGGGACTAATGGCGTTTTTCAACAAAGCCAAATACATTGTTGGATAAATCGATTGTCGAGCGATTTAAAGCTTTAGGGTGCCGTATTCTTGAAATAGTGTTTTCTACAAATACAAATAACTTTAGCCATTTAAGAACTGAATAATACAGAGCTTAACAATTAACAGGAATGTTATCTCATGCCACCTGCAAATATTCAAAGGTACCAAAGCAAAGGTACAGAAATCTTTGAAAATATTATTTTTAAAATTTAACTGCAACGCATCGTACACGAGTGTATCCTTGTTACTCCACAAATACGGGTACCCTGAATACTACTTTAAATGGTGAGCGGGTTTGTAACATGAATCACTCTCTATTATTTTCGGCCTCGACTATAGGGACGCTAAGAACTTGAAGTTTATATTTTGAACATTCGTTTCTTTTAAAATTCCCGATTTGAGCGCAATAGTATGTAATGCGTACATAATGCAATATAATGCTGCGTAATGTAGCTTAATGCTACGTAATGCCAACCAATATGTACCAATGCGTATTTATTGTGTTATTGATGTAGAATTTGTATGCAATTTTCTTCTTATACGAGAGTCTTCACGAAATATTGTTGTACTTGAGTACTAGTTGCCTTAGTCAAATGATGTAATGACCGTTGCCTTTCTTGCAAATTACTGTAGGGAGAATCATTGCGAAATCGAGAGGAGGAGACGAAACAAGATGACGGCATACATCACCGAATTGTCAGACATGGTTCCTACATGTAGTGCCCTTGCCAGGAAACCTGACAAATTGACAATTCTCAGAATGGCCGTGGCTCACATGAAACAACTCAGAGGTAAGTAAATGCATCGTTCTTCATCTTGTGCTAAACATATTCAGCGCGTGTAAGGTCGGCTACAGACTATGCGTGTATTCGCGATTCGTTGTGCGTGATTCGTGATATGCGAGGAATTCGCGAATAGTGTGTAGGGTCTTGTTCGTTAAAAATCCATTCATAAAAATCCTACACACTATGCACGAATTCCATACGAATCGCGCATTGCGAATCGCGAATTCACACATAGTCTGTAGCGGGCATAAGGCAGTTGTAAGTGTACTTGACATTATTAGGTTTTTCCATTTGATATATAATTGGATTGTCAATGCTATATGTGTATATATTTACACTATTCGTTTGTGAATTATGATCTCTTTGATTTGACATTATATTTGACTTTCTGTTTGATTTATGTAGCGAGCATGCGCAATGCGTATGTTTTCGTTCAAATGTTCAATATATTTCATATTAAATTATTATTTCATTTCATTGTCATTAAAAAATAATTAGAAATATGTAAAACACAAAAAGGCAATTTTTCTCGAAAACGACACATTTCATTTCATTGTCATTAAAAAATAATTAGAAATATGTAAAACACATAAAGGCAATTTTTCTCGAAAACGACACAAGCTACAAAATTGAAACTAGTGGCACAAATTAACAACAAAATATCCACTACTTGTTTTTGGCCCGCTAATGATATGCCAGGATAATAAACGTTGATAGTTCACTCAAATCAAAATATCTATTGATTTTCTTTAAGTGAAAGATGAAATAGCTTAATCCAGTAATGTAAAGTGTACTTTACAAAATTTCATAAAGCATGCAGTTATAATTTAATATTTATTTATTTTAAATGTATAAAATTCATTTTATTTTTGTTTAACCCAATAAATGTATCAGTCCGGACATAGTTACTACACAACTGTAGTCAATCTCTATACTTTTAACGAATTACATGTGATTTTGAAATGAATGTTCCTTGAAAGAGGTAGAAAGCAGCGAAAAGTGCAATCATTTTTGATAAACTTTCCAGAATTAGTTGGTGAAACATAAAACAATAGGAAACAGTCAAGAATTCTGCTATTTATGAAAATAACTTCTACTACTGACCTAATAATTTTGGGAGTCATTAATAGTTTATTTTTTAATTTGTTATTTTTATTAAAAAAGCTATTTTAAAGTTGGCATAAAGATGGCATATTATTTATTTACAAACAGGTTCTAATTGTTCTGTATTTCTGTCCTCTGTTTCTTTATTTGAAATTATGATAACATTCAAGACTATTCTTAAATATTCTAAATAATGTTTAGTATCACAGTGCAGTGCAGAGTTGAATGCAAAACTGAAAAAAAAAATTATATAAGGAAGTATATACTCGCGACAAGAATTCAGATGACTTACGTCATACAAACAAATGAATAATTCATTATATTTTCATCAAAATATTTAAGAAACTGCAACTGATAGTAATAAAACTATATACTACACTAAAAGCTTGCATTATATATTACACTAAATTGCAAAAAATGATTGTTTTTAACATGACCAAATATCGAAAATTACGTTGACAATAAAAACAAATATGTTACGTCAGCTGTGACGTAAGACGTCTGAATTCTTGACGCGAGTTTAGCAGCGGTTCGCTGAACGAGGCAGTTGCATAATGCTATCTTTCAACTGCTGCCCAACATGAAGTAAAATACCAAAATAAGAATATTACTAATACCACAGTCTATATACAGTCCGGCGTCTTCACGTCGGCTCCTTTGATGTCGTGGTCCCAGATTTCGTTTTTTTAGACGACCAAAAGACGACTGCGCATTTAGCCGCGCACATTCGCGCGCTCAAGGGACACGGTGATTGGTCAAGAAATAGAATTTTTCCCACTTCGTCGTGTACATATGAATTTCATTGGTGTTCATTGCGCATTTAGCCGCGCTTTAGCCACACCCTCTGGAACCTTCACTCGACGAACTGTATAATAAACTGTGCTAATACTAATAATATTTTAAATGAACAAAATCGCTCGGGCGTTTCCAATTATTGTAAGTTTGTAACTTTGCCTATGAATAGGTATTTAAATTACAAATAATCACCACACACAAGTTTAATTTGCCTAATTTTATGAACTTTTGTGATAGCAGAATTGATAAGATGACAAGTTTTCAATTCAACTGGTTTCGTTTACGTTTAATGAATTTACAACGGCTAACAGTAATCAAAACTAAACGGGTTGGGTGCTAACATTCAGAAGTTGAATTCGTTAAACGCTCCCAAAATTTAATATTTCTAAAATGGAAACCCGTCATTTTAACAGGCAGCAACTCGGTAGGTAAATATTATATAAAATTATCAATTTTCTGATACCAGTGGTATCCACTCGGAAGCCGTCAGAGGTGAAAATTGGAGAAAATTAAAAAACCGACATTTCTAAAATAAAAACCCCTCATTTTAACAGGCTAAAACTCGGTATTCGATATTCTTCTAACGGCTTGCGAGTGGATGCCACTTATATCAGAAAATTGATAATTTTATATAAGATTTTCCGTAAAAGTGTTAACCCTCAGGCTGCACAAACTGCAAGTGTATCTGTTATGTACTGTTTGTTTCAACGTTAACTTGTTACAAATTTCTTATGCCTTAACTTTTCCCATTTGGCTCTCTTCACTATTAAGATTAGTTATACTATTCGAAAATTAAGAAAATTACAAAAATATATGTTTTATTTAGGATATTTCGGATGTTTCCATGGCGCTTGGCTGCTATCTTTGGCAGCTGTCTGCACACCGGTATATACAGGGTGATTCAGAACTTATCTAAAAAAAAATCTGAGTATACAGGGGACCCTTACAAATCCAATTTTGTAAAGAAAAAATCAAAAAGGGCAATTTGAAAATTATTTAAAAATACACTTCAGCGTCGATTCCTAAAATTTTTAAGTTTAATATCAGACGGTTACTATCTACATTGGTTATCCACATATAAACCTCTTCAGTAGACATTCACTTACTAGTCTTGAAACCAGACGAAAATATTTTTCCCAAATATTCCTTTTCAATATTTTACATAATAAGACCGACTGTCAGCAAATATTGACAAACTTACATTTTTCTGTCCCTAGATTTAACTCGAGAGCAAATTCAACTTTGTATTTGCAGACACCCTACACCCTACATATTTTACGGTTCTTGAGGTGCCAATAATAAGCCATGAAAAATATGCCATCCTATATATCAAGACAAATAAATATTCGAGTTTATATTTGATCCATCCTCGTACCTATTAAACAAAAATTGACATTGTAAATTAAAAAGTCATTGATATTATAACACGATCTACACCAATTCAGTGAATGAATCATATTTTGTTATATTTTTACAAAACTTTAAATTTAATTGTTGAGGAATTCTTAACTTTTATAAATGCCGGAAATTTAGGTAACATAGTGTATGTATGTAGCACGAAATATTATGCACAGTTTAAAATTTACTAAAATAATACGAAACTGAGTTCATAGTTAAGAATTTAGTGGCATAGCTGTCGCAATAATATTCACTCGATAACGGTATATCACCGTACTGTGGCTACACGGCGTTGCACAAAACGATGCTATCGCCGTTAGTTATGGGCCACAGAATATCTACTCTCGCTAACTGGGATTAATGTCCTTATTAAGTCTACCCATATGCGCTTTGCTAGTAAGATTTTTTTTTTGCAGAGAAGTATTAGCAAGTTCTTATACTACTGAATACACATTACAGATATTTATTATAAACCTTTCTTGTGTTACAAGACGATTAAGCAGCAGTTGAAAACGGTTTGGAAACTGTCAGGTATGTCTGTCCAACTATTTATTGCGTCAAATTCAATGGTAACGTGTTCTCAACTTAACTGGTCGAATATTTCTGACAGTTTCCAAACCGTTTTCAACTGCTGCAAAAATAAGCCTAATGAAATTGCCTTGATACGAGCGTCGAAGTCAAATCAATTCTTCCGGAAAAATGATAATAATAATACATTCCTTATGAAACACATAACTCTCATTGTTATATATACAGTTGGCAATTAACATTGTTGGAGCAGACTAATAAAATTTCTGATCATTACAATTAACAAAAATTCCTGTGTGTAGTTTGTTGTTTATTATTGGATTTTTGTTAATTGTAATGATCAGAAATTTTATTAGTGTGTTCCTGGGCGCAAATGCGGCCTGCTTAATAATAATATGCCGCCCCCTCCCGGACAAGTCTCCGACTTCTGGGCTAATCCCTGTGATTAGAATGAGGGGTAGAGATATTAGTATTATTATATAGGGCGATTCATAACTTATCCAAAAAAAAATAAAAATAGAATGTACAGCAAATTCATCTGCTTTTGCCGCAATTGTTATTAATAGAATTAATTTTATATACATGTTACAATAACAACATTTTGGGCCCGTCCTACCCAGTTTCTACAAACTAACAAATGTTTGTACTGCGATATATTTCATTTTTAAATATCCCCACTAAAAGAACTTCGTGTATGATTCGCTACACTTCTGCAATACGCGTTGCCTACACTTGTACTCACTGCACACGGCGGAAAAAGTAGTTGCATTTAGTGCATGTTTATCAGGAACATGTTTACCAGTATGTACCAGTTGTACCAAAACTGTAAAGCATTCATTTTTGTTTAAAGAATATAGGGGCGAGTGCAATTTAAAAAAATCTGCCGCCGCTTAAACATAAAACCTGGATAAAATACATGTTTTACGTAAAGTAATCCCTTTTACGAAAATAGGTTGATACATTTCTTTATTTTAAAAAAAATCTAAGGAGATTATTGAAATTCGTGGCTTACCTATATCTACACGTAAGCCATTTTTGATACTTAAACAACTAATATAACTACATACTCACATCACAAAAACGTTAATACCTACTATAAGTAATCGGATTTTAATATTCGAAATCGCCTGGTTAGAGACTATAGAAACCCAGCAATATAAACGTTGAATATACTACAACTTCAATAATTTTTTACTCGGGAACTACAAAGATTTTACAAAAAAAAAATGATATTGACTGCATTTTTCATAATGCATCAATTGCCAGTATCAATCTCGCAGTGAAACGTTGTGCGTGTCGGATCTTTGTAGGGACGATACCGCGTTATAAGCAAATGTTAGTTTCTTGTCGAGTTTTTTGTTGGTTTGTCTGTTTTATGAGAAATGGATTAAAGATTATCCAGATTTAGAATTTGACGGAACAGAATTAAAGTGCAAAATTTGTGAAAGAGTTATATTGTAGAATTATAAAACATGTATTGTGGAGCATATGCGCTCGGAACAACACAAATAACCTGTGACAGCATCAGGCTATTCAATAAATAATGCCGTAAATAGTGTTTTAAACTTGCGACAGTTTATTTCTCAGGTATCAGGATCTAGTGCTGAACGTGTGAAGAAGAAATTTAATACCGTTTTGCAGAACAATCCGGGATTTTTAACTGCCGTATAGTAGACCTTTTTGAAAGTAAACGAGTAGATTTTGCTGAACCCACCTCATCAGTGAAAAATTATACATATTTTAAATATGCCCCAGTGACCTCTGTGGATGTTGAACGTACGTTTTCGAAACTGAATGGATTTTAAGCGATAAACGTCACAACTTATCAACTGAACATTTACAACAGTTGCTGGTTATTCAGTTTTATTTCAGAACTAATATATATACCTAGTATAGTGTTTTGTAAACTACACAACTTAATATGGATCATATTGGACAACATACATATCTCCACTACAAGGTAAGACGTTGATATTAACTGTATTTGACAAAAAATGTACGTATTTACTTGACTTCCACAAACGTTAACGTTAGCGTCCTAAGTTCGCTCCTGATAATGACGTCAATGACGAACGATATACGGTCTCTATTGATAATACATTTACGCCAAAATTATCTACCACATATACCAGTGTATTTCCTTCTTCTGTTAATAAATTTTGGTAATCAGAAATTTATAGTATGTATTACAATTGGTGTTAAATTTTTATTTATTTTTTTTAAGAAGTTTCACTTTTTCAATAAAATTAACTTCACTTCAAAATTCTCGTTCGTATAAGCGTTACGCATGACCCCATACGAGTAACTAAATAAGAGGCTTCTTTTCTCTGTCTTTCATGGGAAGCACGACTTGCTCTAGACATACCTAGCGGCATCTTACGTTCATTTGGAAAAAAAAATAGCATTTGCACTATGCTACGTTTTCTGTTTTGAGAAGACTATAACTCTCAAAATCTATACAATAGATGTCGCTGTATAATAAGCTTCATTACGCAGCAATTGGCGGTAAATTTGAATTTACTTTAATATATAGAGTACAACGTACATATGAAATAAAATTCATAATTCTCGATAACAAAATTTCGTAAAAAATTAAAAGTTCAAATATAAAATTTGAACAGATTTTTTACAAAATTATGTAGTCAATGATTTATGAATTTTATTTCATGTAAGTTACACACTATATAACAGTATAATAAAACAATGAATTTTATAATATATCTATTAAAAAAGAAGGTATGATTGGTTTAATAATAAAAAGAGAATTGTTTTTCCAATGCTTTATTCTATTATAAATAGGAAAAGAAGTTGATTACATGACTAGTAATTAATAGCGATTAACATGATAAAAAATAGATGCATATTTTATGCTAAATATTATTGTTAAATACATTTGTTCCGAACTACAATGGTTCTCATCAGTACGATGTACTACTGATTATTTTTTTCTGTGAAAATTTAAATATATGCTCAGTATTAGCAAAACAAATCAGTAGACTCGTAGATATATGTATTTACCATTACTTTTACATTCACTAAAAAAACGAATCAACCTTAAATAAATACCAAAATAAGGTGAAGTTATTCTCAATATTTTTAAAACATTTAATTCAAAGTAACAATTTTTGTTCGTGAGATTAAAATCTGGTTTACATAATTTGCGAATTGATTCTAACCCCAAACATTTCCCTGTCTGCAGTAACTCTGAAGAAGCTTTGATACCATAGGAATAATATATATTTCTGCAGTTTGGTACACAGCAGTAAGTATATTCAACAGTATTTTATATTAAAAAATAAAACAAACAAAAGCAGGCAAGGCAATTTAGATAATCATTTCACTAACTATAATTAACTGTTTGCGTTATATTAAATTTTAATCAAACACAGAAAACATTTATCAGAATGCACTAGAGCGATAACTTACCTTCATCACGTTGCAAAAATATATTAAATTTTAACCATCCATTGCATCCATGTTTCATGTTTATACAAAATCATATTACATGTTTTATTTAACCTCAGATTTTTAATTATTTATTAGTTTCTTTACTTTCTTTTGGCTACAGCGAACTCTACCAGTTATACTGGCAACTTTGTTTTGCTTTTTAAATTGTGACACAGTTTTCTGTATGCTAATTTTTCTCAAGTAGTAGTGTTTTTCCAAATGACCGTAAGATGACGCTCGGGAACGCGATGTTAAGGTACCTATCCTTTAAAAGCGTCTTATTTATTTAGTCATATGCATGACCATATGTATCAAACTGACGCAAAGAATGGCCTGCTATGCAGGGAATCAATATTAGCTTGGTAGGCAAGGGGAAGTGCATCGACAGGAGGGCAACTTCAGGCGCGAAACTACTAGCGAATACTATTGGTATGGTTGAGCCCTTATAGTCAGCGGCTGAAAATCTAGAGTGACTAATCGCTAGCTTGTAGACAAGCGTGCGAGGAGCAACATTTTATATAGCATACTAAATTTAAAGGCGATCAGATATAAAAAATATACAAAATTGACAAAAATAATAATTGCATTACATAAAATCCATTATTTTTAGTAGAAACAGTAATATAACAGTTTTTGCCAATTTCGAGGCGTTAAATAATAATAATAGTGATTTATTTAGCATCAGTGCTACATAAAAGTACAAGTTACAAACTTTACAGTCAGTAAACTTAAAAAACTAAGCTTAACTAAATAAAACTCAAATCAGGTAAATCAAGTATAAAATTACATAATAAAACATAAATAAATAAAATACCTAAAAAATAACAAACACATTAACATTTAGTTAAGAACAAATTTTCTCAGTAGCTTTTTGAACTGGTTTAAATTATCACAGTTTTTTATTGTCGTTGGTAGTTTATTAAATTCTATCAAGCCTCTGTATAAAACATAAATATTAAAAATGATCTTGTATTATCAATTATCTAAGGCCGAAAATAATAGAGAGTGACTAATTCACAACACAGATATGAGTACGGAAGGTGAGGGTGGCATGATTGCCAAAGGGTGCCACTTGAGAACAGTTTAAAGCACACAAAATTATCAAAAATAAGTTGACGTTGACTGAATAGTCCAAGATCCCACTGCAAAGTACCTTCACCCAAATGTTAATAGAAAAAATTGCATTTAAACATGCGTTTCATGGACATCCTTATACGAATTGGCTAGGTTGGCTAATCAAAGCTGGGTCCTACAAATTAGTTTAATGCAACAAAATATATAACAATAGAATGTTAATAGTCTGCGTTTTAAGAATATATTATAGAGTTGTCTGTATATTTTCGGGTCTAAAGTGTGAACCCTTCGCGAAAAGTTTAAATTGTGGGCGCACGAAATAAAACAAAACATGCAGCGCAGCTATGCTCTCAAGGACAGATTCAGTTCCAGACTGTCCGTGGTTTTTTATAATTATATAATGTGTCTTTTTTTAAGAAAAAGTTATTGTTATTCCCAATACCTATTTCAAGATTAATATACTAATATCTTTATTAGTTGTAACAGAATATGATTTATAGTTCGTTGTAAAAATTAAGGTTAGAGTGAATTAAATCTTAGACTGTTTTAAAAAATTAAATCACAATTTAAATCAAAGCAAACGATGTTGTTAACAAATTTATTACATGAAAAATAAATAATTGGTGATCCATTTTTAATTATAAATATAATTTGAGTGCACTCATGTATTATGTTCTCTGGCGGCAAATAAAGAACCGAGTTATATAGCATACGAAAAATTGCACCCAATTATCTAGTGTTATGAGATGCTAGAAAAATGGGTGCATATGACAAGATAATTTTTATTTTGACGATCGGGTGGATGGTTTTGCATAAAATAAACACCAAAGTTCCTCCGCTTTCTCTTACTCTTTCTATATTTCTTGATTTTACCCCTAAAATTCAGTAATAGTTGTTTGGAATAATAATAAATTCCCACTTTTTTAGCAAAAAATAGGATTGCTATGAGGGCAAATGTTAATCTATAAATAATAAAAGTTTTTTTGATAGTGTTGCAAAAATAAATACTGTATCAGAATATGGAAATAGATAAATATATATTTTTTTATTAAATGATATAATTTCCAGCGTCTTTTTTGCGACTAACGGTGCTTGTTCTGACCCCGTCACATTGTTGGCGAGTCAATTCTCGAATAAATCTCAAACAATGAATACTACTGCCCATGTTACATGTATGTACAATTTCCAACATATATAATTGCAATCTGTAAAAAGTGTATTTTTTTAAAATTAACATAATATGGATCACTGACAATATAAAACCGTTTTGAGCCTGTCCTTGACTCAGTGGCGTAACGTATATCCCCACAAACCCCGTGGGAGGCTGCGGGCCCAAGCCTAAGCCCAATCAATCCACCGCCATAAAAGATACTGATATAAAAAATCAAATTTTGAAATTAAAAAAGTACAAAAAATAAGTTTAAAATCATGAGACTGTAATTTTGTATTGCGGCCATTGTTTGAAACGATTATTTATTTGTTTAATTTAGTTTAACAAAATTAATATCAGCGTTTGCATATTACATTTTGTCATATTGCGGGGCCATATATGATTTTGTGTTACGCCGCTGTCTTGGCCGTACACCGGCAAGTTTCATTGTATTTCGTGCACTCAAAATTTAAACTATTGCGAAAAGGTTGTCTCACTTTAGACCTGAAAATATACAGATAACTCTATATATTCTGAAAACTCAGACTATGAGCTTTCAATTGATATATACAGTATGCGCCAAAAGTATGGAATAAATTCAATAAAAACGGAACAATTATTTTTTGGGAAAAATCCTCGAACAGGTCGATTTTTAATTTAAAAAATACATATTTTAGCGTAAAATGCGATTTTCAAATGTCATTTGTTTTCGAGTAATGACGTCATCGATTTTTTTTAAATGGCAACACCATATTTTTTCCTTGATTCTGAAAGATCATTTAATTCTCTATCAGACAGTACTAAAATTTTGCCCTCTTACATAGGAAAGTTTTCGAGTAAATGACGATTGAATGTTAGAAAACGTAAATTTTATCCATAAAAAAAGTAACAATTCTGAGGTATGTAAAATAAAATACAATTGATTAAATTTTATACTTAAATTAAATGGTCGAATTGCCATCCACCAACTTCTTGACAATGCGCAAGTCTGTGAAGAAATTCTTCTTGCACATTATGAATGATTTCTGGGGTAACTCTGCGTATTTCGTCCCGAATGCGATTTTGAAGTTCTTCTAAATTACGTGTTTTATTAATGTACGCTTTTGACTTCAAGTATCCCCATAAAAAATAGTCAAGAGGTGTAAGATCTGGTGATCTTGCAGGCCATTCTATCGGTCCGCGTCTGCCGATCCACCTCCCAGGAAAACAGTTGTTCAAAAAATCTCGTACAGGGCACGCATAGTGCGGAGGTGCACCGTCTTGCTGAAACCAAATGGTATCGTCAGGAATGTCAGGGTCATTATTGTTAGGAAAAATTACTGCAAGGGCTGGAACAAGGTCATTTTCTAGAAACTCTAAATATCTTAGTCCTGTAAGGGTTCCTTCAAAGAAGAAAGGCCCTACTATTCTGTCGTCAACTATTCCAGCCCACACATTTAATTTCTGAAGGTGTTGGGTATGTGCCTCTGCCATCCAATGAGGATTTTCCCGACTCCAATATCTGCAAGTTTGACGGTTTACTGTACCATTCAGACAAAATGTGGCCTCATCTGAAAAAAGTATTTGCCGGTGTAAATTTCTATTTCCTTGACATAAATCCATTAGAATTTCGCAAAAGTGTAAGCGGCGATCGGGATCATCTTCATTGAGTTCCTGCACAAGTTGAATTTTGTAGGGATGATATTTTTCCTTCCTCAAGATACCTAGCACTGTGCTCTGACTAGTGTCATTGTTTAATGCAACCAATCGTGAAGAATTATGAGGATTATCCACCATACTTATCAAAATGTTCTGTTTCTGATTTTCATTAATGCTTGGACGTCCAGGTTTTGGAATATTTACAACATTGCCAGTTTCTCTAAATTTAGACTCTACCTTACTGACTGTTGATTGGTTGATAGGGCGATCTGGATATTTTTCATTAAATAAATCGCAAACTTCCTGCTGAGTTCTAGTTATATTTCCGCATCCGATAAGAATTAAAATTTCAATTCTTTGAGTAACAGTTAAATGTGCCATAATACTTTAAATTGAATAATAATTTCTGTGTCGCTTACAATACTTATTAGAAAGTCGGTGTGACAATGACACTTTGCAAAGATTTTCACCTACGTGATCCATAAAAGAACTGTGGAATTCGAAAAACTAAACTTGATAACGTTTTTGCTTTATTTTAATTGATTTACGTTTTCTAACATTCAATCGTCATTTACTCGAAAACTTTCCTATGTAAGAGGGCAAAATTTTAGTACTGTCTGATAGAGAATTAAACGATCTTTAATCAAGGAAAAATATGGTATTGCCATTTAAAAAAAATCGATGACGTCATTACTCGAAAACAAATGACATTTGAAAATCGCATTTTACGCTAAAATATGTATTTTTTAAATTAAAAATCGACCTGTTCGAGAATTTTTCCCAAAAAATAATTGTTTCGTTTTTATTGAATTTATTCTATACTTTTGGCGCATACTGTATTTTGTTTCATTAAACAGCCGGTGAAGTTGTACCCCAACCATACATATAAACATTAACGTTTAAACAACCATTGCTGAAAACCTCCTAAGTAATGACAACTCTATACATTTTTACTTATCAGGTTGTGAATTTCCAAATGATACATTATTTATTTTATTAAAACTAATTTGTAGTTCACCTCCATAATTAATATTTTAATGCATAATTAATGCCTCTGGGACCCGGCTTTGATTAGCCAACCTAATCAATTCGTGTTAAGGTCGCCGTATTTCTCGGCGTAAAATGACCAAATTTGAAGTGTTTTTTAGGTACTGAAATCTCGAAAAATAAAACACGTAGAGCAAAAGTAATATCAAAAATAAAATTATTGATGTTTTGTTTATACACTTTTACTATTTAAACTCTCCTCAAATAATATAATAACTTTTAAAATGCATTTGTATGACACACATTATTTCGCTATTCTAACCCCACATTTTAACAATTATTTTCACATACTTATAAACAAAAGTGAACAATCTTATATGCAGAACTATGTAAGTTTATGCTATAACAATGTTTACATCTATAGTTGAATTTAACAAAACACGTATTTTGAAAGATTTCAGTACCTAAAATGTTGTTGGATAGATCGCTTTCTCACGTTATATATTGATTTTACTTCGGTACCTTTGAATATTCGCAGGTGGCATGAGATAACATTCTTGTTATTTGCTAAACTCTATAGTATTCAGTTCTTAAATGTCTAAAATTACTTGTATTTATAGAAAACACTATTTCAAGAATACGGCGCCCTTAAGATGTATATGAAACACATGTTTAAATGCAATGTTCTATTAACATTTGGGTGAAGGTACTTTGCAGTGGAATCTTGGACTAGAACCTAGCACATTAACAATTTACTTTAAATGTGCCCCCTGTGCCAGCCATCCTCTACAAATTAGAATGCCGTCTTTTCGGACAGCGATTGCCCACCACCACACACTGACACCTACCTGATGCGCACTCTGCAGAGGACATGGACGCGAACTTCACACGGATTTCCTTCTGGTTTAATTATTTATGGCGGAAAAATCTCAACTTTTGACACATTGTGCGAAACAGTAAAACACTACAAATACTATTGCTACTTTCATTATTATGTGGTGTTAATAAATTTGTTTTGAGCTTCTGACAATCTACTATGGTAGTTTCATGGTGAAAATGATAGAAAATGTTATAGTTCACAAAATTTGTTGCAAGTTAAATTGCGCAAATATTTGCGAATTCCGCATTCAAAAGAACAAAAGGCTTTAAGAATACATACACACTATTCACTATTGGTTACTAGCACTGTCACACATTAACACTTACTACATCATATCGTACCGTTTTTCGTATGACCTTCATGCATCCAGGTTTCGTCAAAATTTAATATATTCTTCGATCCAGATTCCGATCTATTAATATTTATTTTAAATAGTTTCTTCGCCATATCACTATTTTAGACCAGTGCTGAAGCCTTTGAAAATGGTAAAAAGTGAAAAAAAACAATAGTAGGATGAAACCCATTGGAAAAGGATGAGAATACAACAAAAATGAAAGGAAAAATAATTTACGGGCGATCTGAGGTCGGGAAGTGGAAGGGGGTGAGTTTTTAAGGGTAAAAAACGGTTTATCTTGATTTCCGGCAAAACTACAAGTCCTATGGAAAAAAGTTGTAGGTAATAAAAAGATCTACAACTTTTGTATTTACACTTTTTTCACATAACCTCAAAATTTATGTGAAAAATTCAAATAGCCAAGTTTTTGGTTTTTTATTTTATTTATTTATACAAAAAAAAATTACACGAAATTTGGTGAAATGTTACCTTTTGATGTCCTAAACACACTGTAATTTTTTTTATTTAAAATATTTATTTTTTCACCTTATTTTGACTTAATATCGAAAAAGCACCCTAATTTTCAATCGAAAATTTTCACGTCAAAATATCTGCTTTTTTTAAAAAGTCGGTGGGCTTTTTGTTTGTTAAAATTTCTACTTTCTGATGGTGTAAAAAAATATACATAGCGTATAGGAAGTTTTGTTTATCTAGAACTGTGGAAAATTAGAATAGATATAAGGAAAAAAGAAACAAGGTGATATAAACCAAACGCAGAACAGAAATGATGTATTACAATCAGAAAATAGACTCAAATAAAGAAGATTCGAAAAAAATGTGGAAAACTTTAAGTAACCAAAAAAAAAATTAAGTGAATTGGAATGACATTGATTTTGAGTCATACACAGGTACAGTTGTAGAAAATTTTAGTATACAGTATACAGGGTGATTCAGAACTTATCTGAACAAAAATTTTAAATCTACAGGGGACTCTTACAAATACAATTTTGTAAAAATAAAATCAAAAAGGGCAGTTCAAAAATAATTTAAAAAATGCATGGAAACTGGTCCATTGTAAAACCTGATAAGACGTATAATCGGCGACCGGATAAAAAATTGAAAGAAATTCCCAAGGAATGAATTAAATTACATTTTACAACATCTATTTTTATACAGCAAATTCAACTGTTTTTGCCGCTATTGTTATTAATTATCAATGAACTTAATTTGTGGTTTTAATTGGTAAAATAGTTTGACATACTTAATGTTACAACATTTTGGGTCCGTCTTACCCAGTTTCTACAAACTAATACAAATGTTTCTGCTTCTTTCAACTTATTTTCTGTTTTCAACTTATTGTTTGCGTAAATCATCAATAGTCCACTTCGGTACAATATACTAAAAATAAGTCCAAATGATTTAAAGTCAGAAGATCGTGACGGCCATAGTACCGGTCCTCCTCGCCCAATCCTTTGATATTAATTCTTGGACACGCTATACATAGTAACGGATATAATTAAGCCTCGTATATGATACGCCACACTACTGCAATACGCCGTGAACGCCCTGGAGCTTCGTCTCTTCCACGAATCGGTTGTAAATTTCCCGTATGACGCCAACATTGACACTACACTTGCACTCACTACACACCGTTGTAAAAGTATTTGGAACATGTTTACCGGGAAATCGTTCTGCTAAAACATTTTAACTTTTATTATTTTTAATGACGCATCTATTCCCAAATTATATTAGATAAGTCTGAACCACGATGTATATGTACTTTCGCGATACTCTGTATAAAAGCTCTTTAAATAAACGACTTCGTAGAATAAGCATAAAAATATAAACATATATATTGTTTCGAGAACAATACATACATAAAGTATTAAAAATACAAAAATTATTAAAATATAATAATAAATGAACATAAATATATAGCTGCTGTTGCCTAATAATTTTAACTGAAAATGTATCTCAACATGTCTAGATTAAATTATTGTATATTGTTTTTAACTCTTGCATTGTTACCAAGTTGTGTATACATAACGGAATGAAACAAAAGAACATGTTAAAATTAATGATATGAACGGTTAGTCGGACGTGTACACAATAAAAATATTTTTTCTGTACACGTTCTAATGTTTAACTAAAACCGTAAGCAGTAGTAGCAGACAAAATAATAATAAAAAAACGAAATAACTAACTTTGTTAGGTGGATTTGTTTCATTTGATAATTGTTCTCAATTTAATAAAAAAACTTAAAAGTTGTTTCTACAATTCATTTATTGATTACAAATTAAGGAAAAACAAAAAGTTTCAAATTAACGTATGCATGGCCTAAAAATGTGTATGTGTTTGACAATCAGTAGAACAGTCAAATTTTGTGAAATAAATAATTTTATTTATACAGGATGTATGTTTTCTGTAAACATAGGTACCTAACTTACAGATTTTAAATGACGTTTTGTGAGCGATAATTTTCATTAAAATTAAATCTAGTCTAGTTACTTGAATACATAATTTAGTAATTAAGAGATATTTATTAAATATAACTAATGTGTTTCTCCGAAATCTAGGTTATTATACCAGATTTAATTTTAATTGGGGTGTATAACTCAGGAATCATTTTAAGAGTCCGTCGAGCGGTTGAAATAAACCGATTTTGTACGCTCGGCCCATAACACTTATTTAGACAACGAATAAACATAGCGGTCCAAATAAAAAAATAATCGAAAGACAGAGTTGTTTCCTAAGGCTGCTGTGTAATATTTTTTTCAAAATTAGTCCTAATTATTTAAATTTAAAGAGTAAACTGTGAAAGAAATCGTCATATTTACAATTTATTTACTTAAAAATAAAGGCTTAAATCGAAAATTAGTTACACGAGGGAAGTAAGTCTGTCTTTTAACTTTGCAGTGATACCAAAATTATATCGAATTGATAAAAATTACTCAAAATTCTATGCTAAATGCCGAACGTCTACAACTTCAGAAACGAATATATTTTAAATGCTGCAACCACGTGTTTCACTCAGTGGGATGGGCTTAGAGATTGGTAAATGCAGGCAGGACCGGAGTTCAAAGAAATACATAGTCACTTATAATCTATACGTTTTCAATTTAGACAGTATTGAATTAATCGATCTTATGGAGTTCGATGTTTATATTTTCATTGATAGAAAGTTTTTGCACCCCATGAGGGCATGAAGCAATATTATAAGAAATAGATATAAGTTAAGTTAATATTGAGAAAAACAGTGCGGTACAGCCAGGCAATGTTATTTCTTGTAGCAGAAACTTATGAAAATAAATGTTGTAGTATAGTTATTTATGCAACAAGTACAAAAAATAAGTGTTTATTGCACGCGATGTGAAATTGTCCAACGAGGCCGTCAGGCCGCGTAGGACAACACATCGAGTGCAATAAGCACTTTTTGTACGAGTTGCATATGCAAAAACCAAAAAATGCTTTATTTAGATGACACTAAGTGTAGAAAAATATGACATCGATTTGAACGTTTATGTTTGTCATGATGACAAAACCCTTAGTAGAATGACAGATGAATGCAAGAAACATTTTATTGCGCTAGTGCAATAAAGAACCACTTTTTCCACTAAATATAGTTCAATAAAGTTTTGTTTTTTGCATGAACGTAGAAAAAATGTTTTAATGCACTGTTTGTAATTATTAGTTTTCGATATCGGTGAAGACAATGAAATTTAATAATACAATTTTTCGAAAGTTTTCACTAATGAACCTATCAATGATAAACTTCCTGCTATTTTGTGCCCTCGTATGATGTCCACTCTAGACAGAATAGAATTTCCTCCACAGTTAATTAAAAATCATATATTAAAACTTCGGAAGTTTTCTTCTCCCGGCCTGGATGGGTTATCTCCTTTCTTCTTTAAACAATGTGCCGACAACATTACTCTACCGCTATCCATGATTATGTCACAATCTTTTTTACAAGGACATGTCCCATCAGTTTGGAAGTCGGCATCCATCACTACAATTTACAAAAAGGGAGATAAGCTAGATCCCAATAATTATCGTCCCATATGTTTACTTCCCATTGCCTGCAAAGTTATGGAATCTGTAATTGCTGAATCTATAACTGAGTTTATTTTACGGGAGCACATCGTACCGAACCAGCAGCATGGTTTTGTTCCGGACAGATCAACTTTAACTAATTTGCTACACTGTGTTAATGACTGGTCGTTATCTTTAGATATGTATAATAATAATAATAATAATAATAATAAAGCTTTATTCATGTAAGCCTATAACAGGATATGAAACGTCATATAAAATTAATAAGTCTAACATACATTATTACTAAACGTGTGACATACAAATTTGGACTAGTTACGTAACAACATAAACAGCACAAACCAATAGACAATTAATAAATAATAGAAATCTATACATATTAACAAGAACAATTCACCTTGCAGCAGGAAAATCATAAAATTCCTGTAATGTATAAAAACAGTTTCCGACAAGGAAGGAACGTAGCTCTAAACAACCTAATATTTGCATTGTTTTTAATACTCACGGGTAATCTATTGAAAATTGTTCCACATAAGTAAAGCGGCCCCTTCTGGTATGTTGTTAAGTTATGATTATTTAAATAAATTAAATTATTTCCTCGTGTATTATAGGAGTGAATGTTGTTATGCTGTATGAAAAATTCAGGATGATTTTTAACAAATAGTGCTGCTTCATATATCAATATACATGGCAAAGAAAAATTTTATTTTGTATGAATGATGGTCGACAAGATTGTAAAGGATTGAGGGATAGGATTAGTCTTATAATTTTCTTTTGACAAATAAAAATTCTATGAAATTCAGAACTAGTCCCCCAGTAAATTATTAAATATTTTAAATGTGTATATGCTAATGCAAAATAAACATCTAAAAGATACTGTTTATCCATTATATTTCTCAGGTTTCTGATTGCGTAATAGGCAGTATTTAATTTTTTTACGAGATGCCAAGTAAGTTGCTCATCAATGAAAAGTCCTAAAAACTTTGTGTGTTGTGCTTTCTCAATGATCGTGTGGTTTAATGAAACTACTACGTTAGGGCATATTCGTCTTTTAAAAAAGGTAATGTAATGAGTTTTCGTTGGATTACCTAATAATAAGTTTATTTTTAAAACACCACGTATAAAACTGTTGAAGTGTGTCGTTTACTTTCCTTTGAAGCTCGTCAGCAGACGAGGCACTAATACATATTGTACTGTCATCTGCGTAAAGAATTAAGCTGGTATCTTCGACAGTTATATGTTGCTCTAAATCATTTATAAATAATATAAATAATAAAGGAGATAAAACACTCAACTGAGGAAACCCCAATGGAGTCCAAGAAGATTGAGATATGCTATTACCAATTTTTACATTTATTTCTCTATCAGTCAAAAAAGAACCAATCCAGTTGTCAACTGGATACCTTAAACCCATTTTTCTTAGTTTGTTAACCAAAAAGTCTTTATTAACGCAGTCGAAAGCACGCGTTAAATCAAAGAAAAGAACTAAAATGAAATTACCTTTGTCGATAGAGTTGACAATGTTATTAATTAACGAAAATGAGGCCGTATTTGTTGATAAATGTGGTTTAAAACCATGTTGACTGCTGCATAATATATCTTGTTTAACAATGAAATTAGAAATTCGACAGTGAGAAATTTTTTCAAACAGTTTAGAAAAGCTAGATAATAAAGCTATAGGCCTATAGTTATCAATGCAGTTCACTTCTCCTTTTTTTGTGTAATGGGATAACATTGGCTAATTTAAAAGCATTGGGAAAGATTTCAGATCTGATTGATAAATTAAATATGTGACACAATGGATAAATAAGAAACTGAGAAATATATTTTACAACTTTGATCGGAATGCCATCTGGCCCACTCGAGGATTTATTTTGCATTAATCCAGTAGATATCATTTATCTGGACTTCTCGAAAGCATTTGACAGGGTGCCGATAAGAAGACTCTTACACAAACTTGAACACCTAGGAATTCGAAGAGACCTGAACCGATGGATTGGAAACTTCTTATCTGGCAGATTTTTCAAAGTTAGAGTAGGCGATGTATATTCTGAAGAAAGACCGGTTACGAGCGGTGTCCCACAAGGTTCTGTACTAGGTCCGCTGCTTTTCCTCATTTACTCCAGTGACATCCAACATCTTCTCGGAAACAAAACATCTTTTTATGCGGATGACACCAAGATATACGCTAACCCCATCATTCACCATCAGCCTCTTCAAAATGATTTAACTTCTGTAAATAACTGGTGCAGTGATTGGCTTCTTCCATTAAATATATCTAAATGTGTAGTGCTTCATCTTGGCAAGAACAACCCTCTCCTATCATATCACTTAAATAAGCAACTGATCAGCACAGTGTCAACACCCAACGATTTAGGTGTTATAGTAAACTCTAAATTATCATGGTCAGACCATATCAACTCAGTGTGTAAACGCGCTAATACCAGACTATTTTTATTTCGTAAGACGTTTTTCCATATATCTTTTGAAACCTCTTGTAAATTATATACAACTTATGTGCGGCCAATTCTTGAATACGCCGGTCCAGTGTGGTGCCCCGATCTCATCCGTGATCAAAATTTATTAGAGAATGTTCGACTGATGATGCTAGAACTGTAACGTGTTAAGTTCGATCGATATAGTGTGGGACAAAAAACTTTGAGTATCTTTTAGTGTTTATTTTTTTTCAACACAATCTTTTATAATATTTATATTTATTACATTACAAATATTTTATTTATACAATAAACAGTCTTATGTCACACTTTTAGAATATAATAGAAACTACTTTTTAAGTCTCTCGTAATTGACCATTTTTGCGGCAGTATTTACGTGCAGCGCGGCGGTACGGCTTTGATCTCAAAACATCAAAGTGCCGACAGAGAGTGGTATAACTTATATTTATTCAGTAAATTTGCTTTTGCTTAGGCATATTTAATCATTGAATAAACATATATTTTTACGTAAAGTAAGAATTAACTGAAAATAATAATTAAATGTTTCTTCCAAGATACTCCTCAACGTTTCCCTTGAAATTCCGAGAGGACCAGACAAAATATTATAACAAATTTTATATCATTCCTTGCATAAATTACTTCACTACTGTAGACACAAGATTTTTAATCAGAAATTTGAAAGATTGAAATCATTTTGGAAAATGGCTTCTACAAAGTATTGATAACTATGAACATTTTTATATGAAAATCTTATCAATAGATGATGTATGTCCATAAGGAATAAATAATTTGAAAAGTCTTATTGACCTTTTTTTACTGTTTAAGAAAGGTATTTTAAGCTAATATGTATTAAATAATAATATTAAACAGTAAAAAAGCGTTACAAAAGCTAATAATAAGGAATATATGGGTAGATATTGTGGGTGTAATTCAACGCAGGTTGGGGCTCTTGTCCACTGAGTAGTTAGTTTCACACAATATTGTTAATACCTGAAAATATCTTATTGACCTATTATGTAACCCATTATAAACCCGTTTATAAACTTTATATTTATTGAACAGTTTTACACAATGTTTACGAAATAGCACAGGGGGTACCTGATTATAATCGAAGGCAACTATCTCAGTTACTTAATTTACATTTTCAAGAACTCTAGTTCGCAAGTCAATGCTTTAGCTTTCTTAATTTTTTAATTTTAACTCCATAAGATTTTTATTTCAATTAAATAATTATTTATTGAAATAACCAGCAGTTATTTCTTATTTGTATTTGTACAAATTATAGGGTTAATATCCGTGTGAATAAGCAACGAATACAATAATAATACACTACAGGGTGATTCATTAGCCTCTTTGCAAACTTTAGCATTTAAACAAATTCTCTCACGGGGAAACTCAGTTGTTTAATGAAGAACATCCTGAGAGGCGACCTATTTCATGGTCAACAGTAAGTCGATTAGTTCAAAATTTTTTACCTAAATGCACACACTTCCGATCAGTCGTAAAATTATTAGGAAATTAATAATTCCACTCTTGCAAAGCACATTTATTAAAAAAAATAATAATGGTCCAGATCATCGCATACAATTTTGCGACGAGATAATATTACATTGCAATGAAAATCGTTTATTGTTTTCTCTGACAAAGCCACTTTTTCCGTGAATGGAACTGTAAATCATCATAATTGCAGGTACTGGTCTAAAAATTATCTGATCTCTTTTCATTGGGTTCAAGAATCGCATAGAATGCGCCAAGGTCAAGTAAATGTATGGGCTTAAATCTTTGAAGAACATTTAACTGCTGCTAGATATTTGGATTTTCTACGTTTTGACTTAGACCTTTATTGCCTTTATTTGTCTTTAACAATGTGAATAATGATTTTCCCTACCCTACAATATGGTTAGATAAAACGGAGCCACTCTTCAGTTTTATGTTGATGTCCTAACGTTTCGTAACAAGACGATGAGAATCAGCTGAATGGCCACCACGTTCAACTAATTTAACCCCCTTGAATTTTCTGTGGAGTTACTTAAAATCGTGGATCTATTTTAATAAACCAAATAATTTACACATTGAGAGGTCCTACAGCTGCGAATTAGAACTGTAATTCAAAATATCACCTTTGAAATTATTGTGGCGTAAATAAAAGTGCGCTTTGCCTTCAACAAACAAAAAACCCTAATATTGGATACAGTTGTACTCGAAAAACTACAAGACATTAATTTTATTTAAAAAGAAACCTGGAAATATTATATATATTTTACGTCAAACGATGCCTTTTTAAATAATAAAAAAAACTACGGATATTAAAAATATTGCGCCGAAGATTTTCACCACCAGTATAATATAATGATGGCTCTTTAAGCTTGCATACAGTAGGCTCTGTAGATCTGAAAATAATTTAAAAATGCTACTATAATCAGCGGTTTGATCTCAAACTATTACGAATAGCTACTTCTGTTAAACAAACACTAAAATTAATATTTTACGTTAACTTTAACGACAACAGCTAACGATTATAAATAAAGTAACCATAACCTATACAATTTGAAAAAATCTAACCTCAAAGTGGAAAAGCACTAAACAGTGTCAATAATGAAAAATATTGATTTGTGTTATTCTGTGAATAATACTTTATAAAATAAATAAATATTTAAAAAATTAACAATTTTAATATAGTTCATGTTTTGCTTATTATATTGACATTTTAAAACAAAAACGTTTCAAATAAGTAGTGACGATTTAGGAATTTTAAAATGTTTTAAAAAATGTATGCTGATAAGCTAAATGTACAATTATTAGGAAAAAGCTTTTTATGATGATTATTTCTAGAAATGCCAGCTCATTCTATAATGTTCTATTTTGTATGGTATCAATGGTAGCGATATAATTATGTTTTTATTTATTTACTAGAAAAGTAATTATAATGTGCAAGCTTCCACATACTAACTAATGCTGATCTGTAGACGATTTTCTCAAGAGATTAACGTACGGATTCATCAACAAGGCGTAACGTTAGTCAGACTAGCGGAGGTTACGCGAAAAATTTACGCATCTGTTGCACCAATTTAAATAAAAGGCATACTCCTATTCACTACTATGTATAATAATAATAATAATAATACTTTATTGGCCAAGAAAAAGATACAAAATTTGTACATATGCCAAGTCAAGTATAAAAAAAGAACAAACAGGTAATAAGGTAAAATCACTAACAACTTATAAATAACATAAATAAAAATTAGTGTAAAATAACATACATAGTCAAATATATATAAATATAAAAAAGAGCAGATGATACACCACCAACAACAACTATAATTTACAAATGTAATTATACATGCACGCATGAATGAAAAATGAGGTGAAAATCGATAGCAACAATAAAAGCCACAATTAGCATCACTTACCACTTACAAAATCATCCACGCTTTAAAACCCTCTAACTGATAAAAAGTCTTACTTTTAAATTTCTGGTAATCAGATATACATCGGATTTCCTTAGGAAGAGCATTATACAAAATTATGCAATTATAATATGGCGATTTTTTAAAAGCTCTTGTATGGTGAGTAGGAATACTGAGCAGTTCCCCGTGTCTTGTAGTATAGTTGTGAAAATTTGTCCGTTTTTTAAAGACTTAAAGGACTTATGTTATTCTTGGTAAAAAGTAAGCATTTTAAAATATATATTGACGGTGTTGTGAGAATTCGTTTGTCCTTAAATACCTCCCTACAACTCACATTAACTTTTAAGTTGAAAAGTAATCTTATAATTTTCTTTTGGCATATAAATACCCTTTCACATTCACTACCTCTACCCCAAGCAAGAATGTTAAACGCTATGTGACTGTATACCATGGAATAATAAACATTAATTAAGCCCGCTTGATCAAGAGTATGCTTTAGCTGCAATAGTGCAAAGAATGCTTTATTTAACTGACTACACACATCAACATGCTTACACCAGGAGAGCTTAGGATCAAGGATGGTGCCAAGAAGTTTCACTGAATCTGACATGATACCTTCATAAGACATAAAGTTTGTAGGTAGAGGTCTTTGAATTAATGTAAATAGTCTTTTTGTTGTTTAGAATCAGTTTATTCCTCTGGCACCATATACTCACTGATTCCACTACGTTACATATAATTTTTCTGAGCTCATTTGGTGTATTCGCTGACACAGTAATCGTTGTGTCATCAACAAACATTGTTACATGACTGTGCTCAATGTATGTTGGAAGATCATTGACATAGAGCATAAACAGTAATGGGCCCAGTACAGAGCCCTGAGGTACCCCAAGAGCAACACTATGTAAATTAGATTTTTTATCATTTACAGTGACTACTAGAGACCTATTTTCCATGTATGAAGTCAGCCAAGCAAGAATGCTACCTCTTATACCCAGGGTATATAATTTCTGACTTAAAATCTCTTTATCGACAGTGTCAAATGCTCTGGAGAGATCAAACAAAAGTGAAACTACATACTTACCAGCATCCAGACATTGATATACATATTCAAGTAGGTGACAGGATGCCGTCTCAACCGATTTATTAGATCTAAAACCATGCTGAGATGTAGTCAATAGATTATTTATTTCAACAAAAGAAGTTATTCTGTTATACACTAGTTTTTCAGGTATTTTTGACAGAACACTCAGCAAAGAAATTTGACGGTAGTTTTCTAATTCGCATGGATCACCTTTTTTAATAGAAGTATAACAGTTGCTAATTTAAGACAATCAGGAAATATACTAGTTTTAATTGATTTATTTATCAAATAAACAAAAGGCTCTAAGATATTGCTTTCTATATTTTTTATTAATTTAGCTGTTAAACCATCATAACCGCTTGAATTTTTATTTTTAAATTGTGAAACAATGTCATGCACCTCCTCGACCGCAACATCTTCAAAGACCATTGAATTTACAAAGTTATCGTTAAGTGTACAAGGTAAAGAAAGATTTGCCCCAAAATGCTCTTTAACTTTATTTTGTGCTATAGTAGAAAAATAACATCCATAATACTTACTTTATGATATGTTAACTAATCCGTAGCACTGAAAACTACTGTTTTTGAATATACATACTGAATATACAATGGGAAACGCAAGGAACTAGAGGCCGAAGTTACGCGATTTTTAGACAGGTACAATACTGGGTCTAACTTTTGGCGCAAATATGGACGTAAATAAACAGCCTACCTAACAACAACGCATGTTTCGCTACATAGCAACGCATGTTTTGTGAATGGGCGTATAGCTGGTTAGTCCAACTAACGCGCTTTACAAGGGCGCAAAGCTGGTTAGTCCGACTAACGCTACGCCCGTTTCATGAATCCGACTGTAAGGGTATAATGTTCGGCCAAACAGTGTAGCTTTTATCAGGCTCCGCCCATCAGCACCTTCAACGGCAAATTTAACTTTATGCCCCTGTAAGTTAGGCAATTGTATGCAGAAATTTAGCAAAACATGTCTTCTTGGCGGACAGATTTCATGAATATAAATGCAAAAAATTGAAATCTGAGGCAATTGTCTGTTATATGAAGACTTGATTTGCTAGCCTACAGCGTTCTTTTTTATAATAGTGCCTAACAACGTCTCACCGCAGTCCTAAATGTGGGTAATATTGCGACTGAAATATTGTTCAGAACTATTTTTTTTTTGAAAATATGGCTCTGCTGTCTAGTAAAATATACTTTTATTAGTTGATTAAAACTTGCTCCATCTTAATACGAATGTCCATTGAGGAGAAATATGAAAGTGCGTGGACGTCTAAAAACGGCTTTGTTTGTGCGGACATTACAGTCTTAATGCTGACTGTTAAAGTTTTGACCGCTAAAAAGGGGTGGTAACAGGAGAAAACTACTACCTAGTATATTTATTTTAGGAAATACGCCATAATAGTAAAATCAATTTACCAAATATCAACGCAATTTTATTTTTGACAATATTTGAAGGCCTATAACTTAAAAACAAACAATATTTTATTTAGCTTTTTTTCGTAGATCGTATTTATTTATCGATTAAATTTGCGGACACCCTGCATTTACCGATCATCAAGTCCTCCATTTTCAATCGAAAATATTATCTTTGGGATTTGACAGAAACGACTCGTCATCAATTATATTTTTTCCAGAATCATACCCAAATTTTGTTGCTATTAAAAGGCTCTCATTTTTCTAATAAACTTTTATTAGGCACATTTTTCTGTATTACTTCCCGTTTAAAAGTTATAAGCAATATCGTCCTAAAGAGTCTCAAAAGAAATAGCACCTGGAAGTGCGTCCACTGCATAGGGAGCGCGACGAGACTGGTGAGCCGCCAACAGTGGATGCATTTCTCTTTGAAAGTATGGTAAGCGGATTCATTCATATCGACAAAGGTATTCACAGCGCCTCATTCCTGATCATAGAACACTTACAATATTGGAGGCGACTTTACGACGAATGAAGATGCATTTTCTGTTCGGAAGAATCAAATAATTGACCGAAGGGTAAGAAACAATGTTACTACGGCTAGACTGTTACAGTATTTAAAAAAAAATCTACGAAATTCTATACGGCAGGCTACCCGGGAATTGAATTTGGATAAATCAACCGTTCAACGAATTTTAAAGACGAATGTGTATCATGACGACAAAATTCACAATTTGGAGTATTTGCCTGAGCGTTACAGACTTAAGTTTATAGCTCAAAATGTAGTAAATATAGAAACTGTTGGTCAGAACCTTTTTCGGCACGTTTCGGCAAACAGGCGCAACGAACACTACTGGTCCACATTGTAAATCCAGTCCAAAAACAAGGCTATTTTGGTGTAAATGTATGGTGCGGCATCATCGGTAGGCATTTAATTCTGTCTTATTTTTATGAACATACATTGAACAGCGTGAGTTGCCTAAATTTTCTACAAGAAAGCTTCCTGCACTTCTGGAGAATGTGCCTTTGCAGCTAAGGAGAAACCTATGGTTTTATCACAACGGAGCTCCACCAGGCCAGGATTATGTAGCAATATTTAGATAACACTTTTCCAGAAAAATGGATTGGGATTAATGGACCTATTCAGTGGCCCGGAAAGTCACCAGATCTAACACCCCTCGATTTTTTTATAGGAAGTTTTAAAATATAAGGTTTACGAAACACCTTCGCGAGATAAGTAAAAACTACAAACGCTTGTAATGAGTCAAACGGCGAAATGTTAATAAGCGCAGCCCACAATGGCGTCAGGCGGAGATATGTGTCTTGAAATGAGAGGAGATCATATAGAGAATAGATAGTAATATGTATGTAGTATGAGGGCGTTTGCCTCATTTTTTGTTTAGTTATTGTTATCATCAAAGGCGCAAATGCGGCCTGCTTAATAATAATATGCCGCCCCCTCTCCCGCACAAGTCTTCGACTTCTGGGCTAATCCTCGTGATTAGAATGAGGGATAGAGATATTATTATTATTATTATTATAAAACAAAAATTAACAAATATTTTGACAGATTCGACATTTGCTAACGTTGTTTGTATTTTAATTATGGAAATGGAGAATGCACAGATAATCTTCTATTAAATTATAAGTATTAGAAATTTAGAAATGGTTGAGCCTTATAATTCTGCAATGGTGTTCCAATATTTAAATTGACGCTTTCCAAAGATGTAATTGGACTGGCACTCATGAGCCTGTTGCTTGGCGTCCACAATGGCCATGTCACAACCTATTATTATTATTTTTATGATATTCCGAATGTTAAAATTTATTACAGTGCCTATGAAGACCTACGCAACACAATTTCTGATGCTTTTAAGTTAGGTATTCAAAAAACAACTAGATTTTTATTTAAATTATTATATTTTTTTAATCGCATGGGTTATTCTTCTAATAATAGTGTTACATATATTGACGTGTTCGTAATTTAATTATTCTACTTCTGTTACTTGTTAAGATCCAATATGACGTCCATAAAAAAAAACAATTGAATTTGCATAATCGAAATTAATGGCCATCTAAATAAAAACCTAATTTTGTTTTAATTTGAGCCACCCTGTATATTTTACGGTTTTTCAGATGCTAATGGCGAGCCATGAAATACGGACCACCCTCTATACTAAGATACAATCTAAATATCAAGAACTTCTCATGTTATTTCGGTCATTTCGTTGTACAAGCTAAGAACGCAATTGTCAGAGAATTCGTAACTGTTTTTTGAGGCAATCTATAAAAAAGTCCGAGTAAGTTAGAGAAAATATATCTTCGCTGATTCCATTTGAGCATTATAGTTTAGCATTACTTTAATAAGAACCTCAACCTACTGGGTGAATTTTTTGTGTTTTGTGCAGCCCTCGATTCTTTGTACTTGATATGCCAGCATTAATAGAAAATCGCCGAAATAATAAACTGAGGCCGGTTCTAGTAAAAACTGTTGGTTACCGATCTCTAGACATCGCCAAATTCCCAATAATATTAAGCTTGAAAATCGTTTCTGTATGATTTAAGTCACCCGATGTATGATAAATTGATAAATGTAATTTTACGTAATATATGCGTTTGATGATATGGTTTCTTTTTCTTATGAGAATGGAGAATCTATGATTTCGATAATTCCATAAACTATACAAATATATGAATACACATAAACGCTAGTATGTTTCGGTGTTTCTGGAATGTGGCTTCAATTTATTCGAAGAAATAAATTCCACTTGAGTTGAATTTAAAACATAAATGTGGCTTTGTACTACTCTTCAGACTTCATTTTTATGCAGAATGCGTTTTGCATATCCGCCATGGGTTTCTCAGAATAACAGTGTCGTGTTAATAATAAAAAATGTACCTGACAAATTTCCTAATTTACCAATTATTGACTATTTTTATTAAATACTTTATATTTTTTATGTAACATACAATAAGTACTCTCAGTGTATTATCTATATCCATTACGTATGTGTGTGTGTGTCTCTTCACCATAAAATTTAAACTAATCATATTAAATAAAATAATCTGTTGAGAGGAGATATAAAATTCCAATGTACAGGGTGAGTAAATTTTAAGGTTTGCTTTTAACATGACCTCAATATACTAAACATATTCTTCAAGAACATGTTTTCAAAATCTCAAAAACAAGCAAAATATGTGCTTATGAAGGAATTGATAATAACAAATATTTAATTAAGATTCAGTTCAAGTCTCTCTGGTTTCGTTCACACAAATTGCCGCTCGCGGCATTTTCTATCCATACACGCAACTCTTCCCCTGTGCATTTGAAAATAATATAAAAAAATAAAAATTCTTTGAATTTTTACTTTTTGCGAAGAAAATATTGACTGACTCACGTCTAAGTACGCGACTAGCTTCAAGTAAAAATAGACTACACTAGAAATGTAGCTCATTACTAACTGCAAAATTTTGATAACGTAGTACTGACCTTTCGAGATTTATTTGAAAAAATATTAATTTATTTGACATTTCCAATACCCTGTCAGGGTTCTCAGCGTCAGGGAAAACCTGAAAAACCTGGAAATGTCAGGGAATTTGAACTTTGTCAGGGAAACGTCAGGGAAAGTGCCAATAATTGTCAAAAATCAGGGAATTTTTATTGTCGTCAGGGAAAATTTCTGAATGCTACTCATGCCGTGTCTAAATTCTTTATTTAATGAACGCACCCAGTTGCCTATTTCTGTTTGTTTTAATCACACGTACCCGCAGATTGATATAATGAAACAGATATATCCGGAGTGTATAGCTTTTTTTATACATATTCATCGCCTGTTTCAAGACATATTCAATGGTGACGTTACTTATGTAATGCACCAAGAAAATGTATAGTTTCAAAACGTAACATCATTAAATATTTGTTTCTCTTTAACATCACACTCACTTTTTGATTATTGTTTATACAATTTATTTATAACAACACTATAATATTTGGAAAATGTGTGAGATCTGCAACAAAAATATGGAATTGATTTTAGCAACTGTAAACCAAAAACAAATAATTACCTACATGTTCGTGTGAGTGACAGGTTTAATGAAATTTGAAGAGAAAAGTAATTGGATTATGCGTTTGTAATGTAATTCAAGATGTCTAAGAATACGTAAATAAACAAGATAAGAAATATAAAAGTATCACCCATTAAATCTGAAAATTTAAATCACACCGATTTTGAAATTTCTATCTAGCAACTGCTGCAGAGACCTTAGCAAAGCATCTAAAGAGTTCAAACAGCGCTCAGTGGACGTTTTAAACACGGTTTAAAAAGCGACCTGTGTGATGTTACTCTTTCAATGCAAAAATATAGTGTTTTGAACCGATTTGAATACATTTAATGACATAAAACAGCTAAAGCTGTTTTTGTATAGCTGTTTGCTCAGTAGTAAAATATATTTTTATTGGTTTTGTTGTGTTTGTTTATATATATTTCTATTAAATCTCTTAAATATATATTATTAGATTTCTTAAATATTTATATTTGTTGCAATGACTGAAATAAATATTTCTAATAAAATTAAATATCCATGTCACTTATTTGTCATCAAATGGGCTCATTTATGCCTTATCATTTGACTTCTTTTTACTTTGGTTTAAGTTTTATAAAACATATTTTGTATGCTTTTTGTCAGGGAATTTTAAAAAAGTATATCAGGAAAAACCTGGAAATGTCAGGGAATTTGGTTCTAAAAAATTGCTGAGAACCCTGCCTGTATCTGTATTTTTCTTAAAATATCGCAAGGAATTACACCCTGTATATATCCTCAAACGTGGCCACCGTATGAAATGATCAAGTTTCACTTTCAACAATTTCATTTTGTAACAGTTAATGGGACATTTTTGTATAATGTGGCATACATACCATTTTTACTCATAAAAAAAGCTGCATAATATTTTCCATTTTGATATCTGAAGAGCAAATTTTTTTCTAGCGATCAAAACTAAAAGATCTTTCTCTGTCGATTGAATTATCGCATAGTATAGTCTATCTAGAGTTTGTCGTCAGATGAAATTAATACGTGGTTTTGTTCCCTGACCTCTCATTGTTTCTGCTTTATAATTAATCTTTTTAACCTGCCGGAACTAATTTTTCGATAGTATTAATTCTATAAACTCGGTTTTATTGTACTTCTGATACTAATAAGTCTTATCTGTTGTAATTTGATCTTATTTGGAAATTATTTCAATAAACAAATAATTAATCTTGAATATCACGTTGCATTTCATCTATTTCTTTCTCTGTTGTCATCTTTACCTGGTACCTACTTTGTCTTCAAAATTTAAAGGAATATCAACACATTTCCAAGGTTCCTGTGATGTTATAAATAATTTGTGTAAATATTCTGCTACAGTTTGTTGTAGAGCTATATGGATGTTCTATATTTAAAATTATTATTTCTTCTATTAGCGTTTCTCCACATTTCAAGACTATATTATCTGCTTTTGAAGAATAAACGATTTCATTAACATCACTCAGTTTATAACTTTAATTCTATCCAATATATCAGCTCTTTAGTTTTTAATACTAAAATTTAAGTATGTTACGGCTAAAGTACAAACTTGGTTAGTTTGTAAACTAGCTGGCTAGTATACAAACTAACTGAACCTTTCGCTATTTTGATAAATAACATACAGAGAATAAATTTTTAAAATTATTCGGAAACGTGCCTGTGCGCACGCCACTGATAAAACTGAATACAATATTTTATTGCAAAACACGTATTGTTGTTAACTTGTTAAAGCCCGTAAAACTTCATTAAAATATTCTGAGCGGTTTCTGCAATATTAATAAATTTGCATATTTTATTAAGACTTTAACATCCTGTAGATCGGAAACTAAGTGTTTTCAGAATATGTTATAATAAGAAAATATATCACGAAACAGTTGTACTATAACTTCCTGCAAGGAATGCTTTGAGTTACCAATACAGTCAAATATGTGGAAGTAAGAAATCATGCGGCGAAGAGTTTTTAGCATGTTTTACATTTGCTCCCTTGAACTCTAAAATCAACTTAAATAAATTATAAACATTAAGTTCAAGGTGTACAAAGACAACAATTAAAAAAAAAATCATGTTGAGAAGCCAAATAAAAACGTCAACACAAGTTGTTGACATAATGGTTTAACGTATATATATTTTGTTTTATTTGTAATTTTACATTGAAACATTCAGTAACATGTGGTAGTTACAGAGGGCTAGGGTGAAAAATAATACCACTATTATCCCCTTCCTCAAAAACCCGTGAGAAGCTTTCTCTGAGACCGGATTTCCAGTGATTTCGATGCTGTGAGCAGGGTGGTTTTAAATCCAAGTAGGTCAATTGTACTTCAAAAATGGTTAGTTTTCTTGATATTTTCATAAAAATCCTGATTTGTCAAGAGAGGTGTAGTGGTTTTTTATTTTGGGGGCAGTTACAGAAGGGTAGGGTGAAAAACAACACCACCATCGTGATCCTCACTCTTGAAAACTCTTAAAAAACCTTGTTGAGCCCGTATTTGTTATTTTTTGGGGATATTGCTATTAGGCGTGGGGATAGATTTAACCTCCGGGGGTTGATGTGGGTTATATCAGTGTAAATTAACTTGGTTTATTATTATTCATCACAGAAAAAACTCAAAAGGAAATGAAACTAATTTTAGGGTATTGCTTTCTTATTTCAGTTGAAAT
Organism: Monochamus saltuarius; assembly: GCA_025584915.1. NCBI lineage: Eukaryota > Metazoa > Arthropoda > Insecta > Coleoptera > Cerambycidae > Monochamus > Monochamus saltuarius. The sequence continues at coordinate 2,831,514 of CM046730.1, read as the reverse complement.
TAGTCTAACCTCATATTCAAAAAGTAAAAAAAAAAAATGTGATATACAGGGTGTCCGGAAAAGACGTGTACAACGGAAGACCACAGACTCCTGGGTATAAAATAAGCCGATTTAGCCCAATTTACTTATTTCCAAAATTGCTTCGTTTCGCCGCTAGGGAGCGCCAAAGTTCGCGAAAATTTTTTGTTTATTCCGAATATCTCGAAAACGACTTGATCGATGTTAACCATTTTTGGGCTACGCAGTTATAAGTCTAACCGACACTTTTTGACATTATTTAAAATCTTTTGCAGTCATTAGAAATATAAGAAAAATCATGTATCATGCAAATATAAGCACATATTTTTTTTAACCCCCTGTACAATTACTCTCAGTTTGTTTCTATTAGTAGTTTACTTTATTTAGAAACATTTTTTTACACTTTCATAATTTTGAACAGATGAGTAGTTTAGGCAGAAAACTATTTTTCGTATGTCAACAATATCAGCATTCGTTCTGCAACAAATAACGGAGTACCAGAAGTACGCTCTGATATTTTAAGTATCAACTTCAATACATATTCCGAACAAGTAGATATGCTTTTGGTTTATGGAGTTTGTCAAGATAACAGCCGCAAAAGTGTTAGGGTCTACATGGACAGATTCCCTCATCGACGAGTGTCAAATCATCAAACTTTTGCCAACATCGAAAGGCGACTTCGCGAATTTGGTTCTTCAACCAAATGAATACGGTTCAAGGGCGTCAACGTACCACGAAAACTATAAAGGTGCAGGAACAAATCGTAGATAAGATAGAAGAGAACCCAAAATTGGTGCAAGGCGCATTGGACAAGAAATAGGGATACCAAAACCATAGTTCATGATGTTTTGAAGGAGCAGTAACTACATCCGTACCACAATCGGTTTATGACTGGTTCATCAACCAATTGACCCTGAAAAACGTTTAGCATTGTGTAATTTTATACAAGATCAAAGAGTCCATGATATTAATTTCAGCAAAAACATTTTATTTACAGATGAAGCATATTTTGCTAGGTCAGGAATTATTAATATCCATAACAAACACGTTTATACTGATGAAAATCCACACTGTACTGAAGATAAGACATTTTCAATATGAATTCAGAGTAAACGTGTGGACGGAAATTATAGACAACTTTATTATTGGCCCGGTTGTGTTTCCACATCGATTAAATGGGGTCAACTATTTAAATTTTTTACTTAATTTATTGGACGATTTACCGTTACTACTTCGTCGTAACATATGGTTTATGCTTGATGGTGCACCCATTTTACAATACCCGTTAGTCAGTATTTACATAATCTGTATCCTAACAGGCGGATTGGAAGAAAAACGATGCTCCTATAAAATGGCCACCTCGAGCACCAGACTTACCTCCTAGCGATCATTTTTGTAAAGTATATGCCTACGCAGTTAATAATAAAGAGGATTTTTAAGTGAATCCAAGACGCAGTTAACATTTTACGAGGTAATCCATGGAGAGCACTACAACTTCGTAAAACCGTAAAACGGATTACTTATTGCGTACGAGACATACTGAGCATTTATTGTAACGAGATCATAACTTTTTAAATAGAATATAAATGAATTTTGGAATTTTCGTTATTTGTTGCAGAACGAATGCTGATATTGTTGACATACGAAAAATAGTTTTTCTGCCTAAACTACTCATCTATTCAAAATTCTTAAAGTATAAAAAAGTTTATAAATAAAGTCAGCTACTAATAGAAAAAACTGAGAGTAATTGTACAGGGGTTAAAAAATATGTGCTTATATTTGCATGATACATGATTTTCTTATATTTCTAATGACTGCAAAAGATTTTAAATAATGTCAAAAAGTGTCGGTTAGACTTATAACTGCGTAGCCCAAAAATGGTTAACATCGATCAAGTCGTTTTCGAGATATTCGGAATAAACAAAAATTTTTCGCGAACTTTGGCGATCCCTAGCGGCGAAACGAAGCAATTTTCGAAATAAGTAAATTGGGCTAAATCGGCTTATTTTGAACCCAGGAGTCTGTGGTCTTTCGTTGTACACGTCTTTTCCGGACACCCTGTAGATCAAACTGTATTTATCACTATCATTTTAGACAAAACTACTAACTTTCAGTAACATAAGGTTTTTAACATTATGCCATAGTAATTGAAAGGAATGGAAAAGTAGTAAATTTTCAAAAATTTCCAAAAGTTTTCTGCTGGTCTCAAAATATTTAATATATACCTGTAAAGGTGTAAAATCAATGTATATATCGAAATGTAACAAAAAAGTTAAGAACAGAAATTATTATTACCCTGCGAATAATATAATTTTATCAGCACTGTAAATATTTTGCCAAATTACCAATTTTATTACTTTCTTAATTTTATCTAATTCTGTGTCGAAATAAAATATAAACAACAAAAATTAGAAACATAATTTGTTGCTTTCTTTGAAACAATAGAATTTTAACTTATCATGGTGAAAGTTACTGAAAAAAGTTAAAAAAGTGTGTTCACACTGTATATTAATTCATTATTTTAATTTTTAATAAAAACTATATTTTCTGATACAAAATTATCATTTTTTAATTATCTTCTGCCTTATTGCTGAATATTTATGTTTCCTTGTTGATTGTTTTTAATAGGTATTGATTAATATTTCCAGGTACTGGCAATACGAGTACAGATGGCACGTATAAACCTTCCTTTCTTACTGATCAAGAATTGAAGCATCTCATACTGGAAGCAGCTGATGGTTTTCTGTTTGTGGTGAGCTGCGACACAGGTCGAGTAATATATGTATCCGATTCTGTTGCACCTGTACTGAACCATTCGCAAAGTGACTGGTACGGTTCGTGTCTGTATGACAACCTTCATCCAGAAGACGTAGAAAAAGTTAGGGAACAATTGTCGACGCAAGAGCCCCAGAATACCGGCCGCATCCTTGACTTAAAAACTGGTACTGTAAAAAAGGAGGGTCACCAATGTAATAATAAGTATATCTTTAAAGTCGAGCTATATAAGTAAAGCATTGCTGTTGCAGCTTCAATGAGGTTATGTATGGGTTCACGAAGAGGCTTTATATGTAGAATGAAGGTTGGAAATCTTTCCCCAGAAAGTATGGCAGTAGGACATTTAAACCGCCTTAAACAAAGAAACAGCCTTGGTCCTGGACGTGATGGTCAAAATTTTGCGGTGGTACATTGTACGGGCTATATAAAAAATTGGCCTCCAACAGGTAAGTAAAACAGATCTTTAATATGATTAGACAGCATATCTTCTCATATCAAATGTTCTGAGTAAACTAAGAACAACTAAGTTGGAAAAATATCAGATATGTTCCCAGGTGTTCAACTAGAACGTCAAGCTGATGATGAAATCCATACAGCCCATTGTTGTTTGGTAGCCATTGGTCGCTTACAAGTAACTTCTACTCCAAATACTAGTGACATGTCTGGTTCCAGTAGTAATTCAGAATTCATCTCTAGGCATTCCATGGATGGTAAATTCACCTTTGTAGACCAACGAGTTATAGGATTACTTGGATATTCTCCACCAGAACTATTAGGCAAGAGCTGTTTTGATTTTTTCCACCCAGAAGATCAAACACATATGAAGGATAGCTTTGAACAAGGTAATATTGTGTTATCACTTTTTTATTTAAATGTACAACAAATTCATTATTAGTAGTTGTTGGTATTGGTGTTACCTGCCAACATAAATTACTCAAGTACTCCAGTTTATTTCATTTTACAGTGCCATTACACGGATTAGTCTTAGGTAGATAACTTTTCACATAAGTTACTTTCAAGATACATTCATGTATTTCTATGTTCTTTCAAACACTACAATATTTTGGATATGAATTTAGCAATATTCCTAATTATACTTCCCCATTCTGCTGACTTTTAAAACTTCATGTGCACATGATCTAATTAAACTTATTTTAAAATCGACAATATTTATATAAAATTTATATTTAATGTAAAACTGAGTACAAGGGTTTTTATTTAGTCTGTAGAACGAGATATGGGTCATATACTGGTTTAAGTTTTGAAGATGAATTATTGAAATTTGGGATAATGTATATAATAAATAAGTAACATATCAATTTCATTTCTTGTATACATTGCATATATATGAGTCATTTTGAACAATTGTTAGACAGAAATGTTTGATGATATATCATTGTTTTCTAAGTCACGTTGGGTATCTCTCATCCCTTTAATTAAAACAAGATTAAATAATTTTATTTTCCTTTAGCTGTCGTTTTGATTGTATTTATCTTATAGGTAAATAAATCATATGAATATAATCCGTATCTCTGGGACTAATAAATATAGAGCATTCCATTTGAAAATCAAAAGTTTGTGTCACTTTCAGCTTATAATATTTTCATCTCCAAATATGGTGTAGATCACACACATGCTCTGTATAGCACTGAACATGTTCACTTTCTATATACCTGATTCTACAGTACCTTCATAAATGATTACAACCCACGTGATCAGGGTAGAGATTCTCAAATCAATCGCAGAGCAATTCATATGCGAATATCCTTTTCTTCACTACGGCCATTGAGAGAGACAAGAAATCTGTTTGCATACAAGTTGTTCTTCGAGAATCACAGTCCTGGTCACGTGGCTTGTAATCATTTATGAATGCACTGTACTAAACGATTTGGCTTTGGGTAATTGAATAAAAATACATTAATAAATGTTATTCTATTGATTTTATTTTAATTCTTATGTCGTCTTTCCATAAGGTCGAATTTCACAGGTAAAATATGGCATCAAATATCTTGTGGGACTGTAACACTGATTCCATCTACTGTGATGTTACCATTAATGCAGTCTATTATTGTAAAATAAGTTACTTAAAACAGTTATTAGTTACATACATTATATGTAGTTAATTTGGAACAAGAAACTGATAGCTGAAATACAAAAGTCAACATTTTACTGTTTTTCATAATAAAAACATACATTAGAACTACATTACATAAAAAATTAATTTAAAAATGTTGTAATACAGAAATAACTAATATTAAATTTGAAGTGAAAAACTAAAACAAAACTATAGACTTATAAGTAACTCGTTCATTGATAAATTGCCATTTGTTGTGGATAAAAAATGTTGCAAAAATTTTCAAGATGCTTACAATATAAATGAACATTTATTTAGAAATATGAATACAAAATGTGAAATTTGTATGACATTGCCATAATGTTCTGGTAAAATATAAAATAATATACTATTTATTGTGTCAGCATAAAGTAAATTTTTTATTTCAGCAGTGAAAAAGCCTGATTTCAGTCTTTTAACACTTAGACGAAAGAGATGTACTTTAGTGTTTTGTTATATAACTGTAAAATCTGTTTTGCACTTTATTAATGATTTAAAATTGTAGAATAAATTGACTTACCCGTAAGGAAGACTGATTTGAATTACCCAAGCATCTCCGCCGTCCTTCATTATAATGTAGTATACACCACAGCGGTACAAGTTCTTTAAACTAACATAAAAACTATGAGCATGCGTCACATAATATATACCTGGATCATGTTATTACAATTTTTTTCAGATTATATCACACATTTGAAGGGGAGGGGACTAAATCATCATCATCATACACAAAATGTTTCAAAATTATTAGTAATATAATAAAATATAATTAATCTGTATAATATTTACCAATAATGTGTTAGGAATATCCTATTCCGTATTAACGTAACAAATCTCTGTGCCTTATATCCCTACTCCTAAATCGTTGTGTACAACTGTATAGCAGCAGCACACCCGTAATGTCAGCATAAGGTATACCATTATGGTTACATCTTGTTGCGTTTGAGGTCATATAGATACAACGGTATACAAACCTGATTCAGGGTTTCTGGAACCCTAGGCTAATATGTTGTTGGCGCTTCTTATCCGATGATAAATAGTAGATCGGTTTTATACCAGAAATTGGAGCTCCTATTTCCTCTGCCCAATTTATCTAAGATTGGATATATGTTTTAAACTTATTTTACAAATGGTATTTAGTCCCACCACAATGTTGCTTTTTGTAAAACACTAAAAAACTGTTGCTCTTATGAATAAATTGTTGCTTTAATTGCAAGATTGTTGCTGTTTCAAATGCAGCGATCTTCGAAAGTAGCTGCTTTCTTAACTGTAGTAAGTTTAGTAAAAGTGAGTTTTTTGAATTTTCACTATGTACTGTAAAATAAAACAATTGCATTGCATCTACAACAATATAATTGCAATACTGTCGACTGTGAAAAGGAAAAAAATGTTTGGAAGCGATGGATGCGACCGGTTGCAGAGACTACTATGATATATAAAGGACTACCTTTGTCTGAGGAGTGGTTTTGATATATCAACAAAGAGCAGTTGGAGATTCCTAGCTAAGATTTGGGAAGTGCACATTAATTCTGAGACTGGTGACGAACAGTTACCTAGACCATAACATTTGACAACCCGAAAAAACAATAGTAGATTAACATACCTGATTGGCTAGTATATCTAAATCTGTCATTGCGACAATATTAGTTAGGGGCCATCCATAAATTACGTCACACAAATTTTAGGACTTTTTAACCCCTACCCCCGTTCTTGTCACAGAGGTTGTCACATTTTCAGAACCCCCTCCCCCCTGATGTGACATCACACATTTTTAAATTTTATGTATGTATTTAAAAATAATCAAAACAAAACAGTTACTTTTATTTTTTTCTTACTTTTATTATATAATCTTTAATAAAATTAACATAAAGTCAAATATTTTAGATAACAGAAAACACAAACGACTAGTTAGAAAGCAATAAACGACTAATTATGTTAATTAAAGATACAAAACCTAAGCATTACAACACCGCTCTAGATGTAAACTGTTGTTGCTTAAGAGATAATCTCATAGCGAGAGTGCTAAATTATTAATAAATACAGATCAAATTTGTAATTTTTTTATTCACATATAAATTTCGCGTTATGGATTTTTAATTTTAACATGTGATGTCACAAAGTTTTTGATACCCCCTGCCCCTTGTCACACTATGTCATATTCCGGTGTCATACTCCCATTAACATATGACGTAATTTATGGATGACCCCTTATTTCATTCTAATAATGTAGTTAGGTTGTATATGAAATTGCAGGTTGTCTTAATTGCACATTATTAGTTGCATCTGTAAATACGAGTTATTTAGTAACTGTATTTAGTTATTTGTTACGACACTCTTTTTCCTATAGTATCCATCTGCTATGTGCAGCACTTTTTTAAATATTGATTTAAATGCAACTAGCATATGCAAATGCATGTTACTTTTGGGCCTCATCTATAAATGTAATTTATAGTTATGTAAAATATATTTTGTTATTTGTTGTAACATCTCTTTTTATGGTATTCATCTGCCACTGCAACAGTTTCTTAATTATTGCTTTGAATGGAATTTGTTGAATTATATCTGAAGAGGTTGCCGTTCATCAGTCTTATTTCTGCATATTTGTTGCGTCATTTCTAATATAGTATGACATTAACAATTAATAATTTTCTACTACTAAATGATCTGCAATTTTCTAACACTTCACTTCACAGATCACTTTCACTGTCTCTTGTTACTATGTGCTATTCATAATATTTATTTAATATATCTTTGTTAAAAGTACGGGGCACACAGCAAGATCTTCTTCTCTAGATACAAAATTGTAATGACATGATCCAGGTATATGTTAAGCAACGCATGCTGATTAATAGTTTTTATCAATTACTTTAAACAACTTGTACCGCTGTGGTGTAATATTGTATACTACATTATATAATGAAGGACGGCGGAGATGTGAACGATAATGCTATTTAAATCACTGAAATATCAACTAATGAAATTCGAATTATTACACGAAAAAATAAATTATTTATTTATTTATTCATTCACGGGCTAAGTCCATTATTTGCTAAATACAATAATAGTTGCGCATGAATTGGTGAAAGATGCTCGTCGATCGAGAAGTAGCTCTGGGAGGGACATGCAAGTAAGTTTTCTCTAAAAGAAATGGACATGACACGATATAACTCATATGTTATATAATAACTTGAGATCTCTACATTTATGACGTATTTCAAGAGACTTAATGTTGAGTGCACTTTCAATATTTGCATAGTTGAGATTGGTATTAGATTTAAAAGCAACGTATTGCAAGAATCTATGCGGAACCTGTTCCAGTTTATTAATATGTATGTTGTAGTAAGGGCACCAAACACATGAAGCATATTCCAAGTGCGGCCTTACAAGTGACAATAGAGGAGCTTAATGAACATTATTAAAATCCTGAGAACATCACTTTATAAAACCCAACATCTTTAGTGATTTAGTAACTGCATAGGAAATCTGTGGTATAAAACTTAGTTGAGGGTCAAGTATAACACCTAAATCCTTGAATGTTGTAACACAATCAAGTGGACTGTTATCAATGTAATAAACAAACTGGAAAGGTTCTCTGTAATGGTGGAAGGACATAGTGTGGCATTTGCTTACATTAAGCATCATATCATTATGGCGACACCATTGAACAAGATTATCTAGATCTGTTTGAAGTTTAATACAATCATCAGCAGAAGTTATTTCAGAGAATAATTTAAGATCGTCAGCGAATAAAAGAAAACTGCTGTTAACAAAACACTCACAAGCATTATTAATAAATAGATTAAATAGCAACGGACCTAAGTGAGAGCCTTGGGGAACACCTGAGGTGACTCGGATTTCTTTAGATCTAAAGTTGTTAACTTGTACAATTTGTATCCGAAATGAATAATAGATGAGCTTAATGGACTCAACATTATTAAAATCTTGAGAACATCGCTTTATAAAACCCAACATCTTTAGTAATTTGGTAACCGCGTAGACTTAGTTGAGGGTCTAGTATAACACCTAAATCCTTGAAAGTTGTAACACAATCAAGTGGACTGTTATCAATGTAATAAACAAACTGGAGAGGTTCTCTGTAACGGTGGAAGAACATAGTGTGGCATTTGCTTACATTAAGCATCATATGATTATGGTGACACCATTGAACAAGATTATCTAGATATGTTTGAAGTTTAATACAATCATCAGCAGAAGATATTTTAGAGAATAATTTAAGTTAGTCAGCGAATAAAAGTAAACTGCTGTTAACAAAACACTCAAACATCATTAATAAATAGATTAAATAGCAACGGACCTAAGTGAGAGCCTTGGGGAACACCTGAGGTGACTCGGATTTCTTTAGATCTAAAGTTGTTAACTTGTACAATTTGTATCCAATGCAGTAAATAATTTTCACTTGAGTAAATATCCACCCTTTCCCAGTAATCCCAATTTGTTCAATAATATACTGTCAAATGCTTTGGAGAAGTCTGTATAAATTGTGTGGATTTGAGTTCTCCTTTCCAATGCAAATGACACAGGGTTTGTGTATACAAGCAAATTTAATTCTATGGATCTTTCTGTACGAAATCCAAATTGTTGGTCCACATATGGTGGAACTAAATTGTGATGTTAAGAAGTTACTAACAATGTTCAAAAAGCTTAGGTATGATGCTCAAGATACAAATGGGTCTATAATTATTGGTAACATTGGTTTTATCTCCCGATTTGTAAATAGTAGTTATGAAACTAACTTTCCAGAACGCAGGAAATTCGCCCACCCAAAGCGATAAATTGAATATAAGATGTAAAGGTCTAGATAGAATAAAACTACAATTCTTAAAGAAAACTGGTGGTATACCATCAGGACCTGGACCTTTATTAACGTCAAGACTACTTAATTTCTGGAAAATTTCAGATATGCTTATTGTACAACTAGAGATATTTAGGTTACCATAAGACAAATAATCTGAGGAAATATTATTTGAGGTATTGGAATAAATAGAGAAAAAAAACTTGGCAAACATATCTGCTATATCATCTAGAGTTACTCGTTCTGTTGTTGTAAAACAATTCATTAGGAAGATTAGTGGTACTATGCTTAGCATTAACAAAATTCCAAACACTCCGACCTGTCTAGCAAAAGCATTGTAATCATGGACAGAATGTGTCACTTTGTATTGTTTATGATCTTGTTTTTTAGCCAAGATGAGACTTAAGATCGTGGCTATACCACCGGAGAAATTTTCTTGAAGAAACTCTTTTTAGAGGAACAAATAACTCAATGGCAGTATATAAGCTATAATAAAGGAATATTGTTAGAAATACACACTTTCGAAAAAAGAAATAATGTTACAAACTTTGGGTCATAGTAGAGGAGCATAAGACATAAAAATGTAAGATAAGAAGTCCTGTTCGAAAATGTGTCGTTTTGGCACCAGAGGTTTATGTGCTAAAAAATTTTAGTTTTCGATACCGGTTATGCATCCTTAAAAGGCTTTACAACACAATGCTTACTCATGGAAAACTGGAAAGAATAAATTGTTCCATACAACATTACTTTTAACTTACTGAATCTTAACGATAAAGGTTACAAGATTGCTCCAAAATGGCGATCTTGAACTTCATTACATAAATGGAGATATGAGCCAAATTCTCTCACAATTTTTGGAATAGCTATGGGTTTTGTTGAAGAAAAAGATATGCAGCAAGAATTTGATCAATAAGCTGCTCTTGAGTTAATTGCCTTTTTAAATTACTTTGTTTGTGCCTATTTTGCATCATGTTCAATATCGTTAATATTAGTGCACGGTCAATTTGTTTTTAAATAGATATATATATTTTTTAATTCAACAATATAAGACAACTTAATTTTCACAAAAAATTTATTAGAAAAATAAAATTTTTCTGAACTCATTTGAGCACTCAAATAAACAAATGTGCCATGACAACTATATACCACATTAGTGATGACGTCGCAGTCTGTGCAATTGTAAAAAAATTGGAACTAAATTTTACCTATGAAATTTGACCTTAGAAGTATATAAAATCAACATAAATAGTAGCTTGCAATGAGATATCTATATGAGGAAGCAATTATACTGACGCTGTGAATATTCCTATAAATTGATACTTTGTATCTTTTTTTAAAGGAATAAACTTATTATTATAACAAGATAAAATGAATGAAGTGGTCTCACCTAGCGCTTCTTGGTCACCTAAAATGTCAAAATAGAATTAGGAATTTTTTCAACAAAGAGACACAAAATCTATCGTTTCCAACGAAGTACTGATGCAGGTCATCAGGCAATCATATACTTCCTACACATTTAAACTGGGGTTTATTATACAGACTGTCTGAGGTCTAATGACACAGGGCCGTTAATGTTGGTTTGACTTGTCATTCCATGGATGGCAAGCTACTCAGACTAAGTTAAATGTTGTTCAGTGTCGATTTTAAAATAAGTTTAAATTAGGTAAAATTTAAAAAATGGTGCTAACATTAACTAAACACATAACATTAATGATATTTTTTAATCAAGTAATTTCACTCTAAGTATATGTCTCATTAGTATTATTATCATATGCATATCTTATGAAGTCACACTAATTCAGTACATTAAATAATTATAGAAATAAATGTCATGTCAGGTAAGAAACACATTATTATGAAGTACATGACTAGCTCTTCATGCATTTAAACTTCTGTCTGAAATTTAATGAAATAATCAAAAATTTGTTAATTAAGTAAAAATAAAATATTCTATTAAAAATTTTAAAAAATTGACTGTCACCTACTATTAAGAAAAGCATTGAAAAAAAAAATGATAATTTCATTCTGTGGTCAGTAGTTTGAAGTAACTCGGATGATTTTTGTGACCCTGCTTCAGCTCCCAATGCTTATGCAACCACCACATCCAACGGAATTTAGAGAAATATCGATCAGAACCCTAATAAGAATTATTTATTTGCACTTGTGGGAAGCTGTTAAATTACATTTAATCTATAAACTATAAATAGTTGACTGACTTGTGGAAGTCATGCTTAGACAAAGGAGTGCCTGATATTTTTTTTGAATAGTATACAAATAATCAGCAGATGGTGAATGGATAGAAATTTTATTTTAATAAACAGCCACCAGTGTCCCAAAATGTGAAATATCAAACAGAACAATATGCAAGAGAAAAATAAGTTTATACAACGCATTTATAAAATAACAATAAACAATGTAACTTTGAAGTTCTTCTACAGTGGTTGCCACTTTTCTTTCAATAGTAAAAAGATCTCAATATTTGATTGTATACTGTTCAATAAAACAAAAAATCTCATTAAATATCAAACTGAACAAGAAAGTGTAATTAGTGCATTAGTTAAGGAAATAGGAGAAAACCAAAATTACACACATTTTGCAATTATTGAGAAAATTTAAAACTAGATATGATAACTCGGTTTACATGTTTACTAGATCATTCAACTCTATAATTATTATTTGATGCAGTATATTTGTAACTGTAAAAGCACTGAACAATGTCAATGTTTAAAATATAGTATTATTTTATAAATAATATAAAATAACATGTTTTTTAAAAATTGACAATTATTGTAATATATCATATTTTGCTTATTATACTAACATTTTTTATGACAGAAAAGTTTCAAACAAGTTCCTAAAATTTGGCAAAATTATAGGTTGTCCCCGGGAACCGGGATCAAAATTTACATATTCCCGAGAATTCCCGGTTCCCGGGAATTTTATAAATGTTAATCTTGACCAGTTATAAGTTCAATTTTCACTACACAGTTTCTACCCATTTCTTTAATTAATTCATAGCAAGGTAGCACGCATGAATTCTCTAAAATAAACACAATAATATTGTCACGGATTTCCCAATCCGTCTTTTCTTACTTCCAGAAAAACAATCCGTTAATTAATTACTTCTTTATTAACTACTGAACACTACTAAACACTAATTATAACTCAACTAAACACTTATTTAATTAATCACTATCTAAATCACTTTGATATCTCCAACTAAACACTTTAATTCAGACTGTAATACAAGACTTATACAAGACTAACTAACTCGGCCGTTTATTCTTCTTTTTATAGACCCAACGAATATTCCAGGTATATTCCAGTATCTCTAGATCCCTTTTCTCGTACGACTGGAACGCTTCTCGTCGATTCTCGATTTTTCCAGGCCGATCTCGATCACGGCATGTTGTTTGTTTACCAGAATGGCGTAGGGGCAATCTTAGACAATTCGCGGTGCCACAGTCGTCGGGTTGGGAGTGAGTGGGGCAAATTCCGTGACACTGCCCCCTCCTTAGGACCGATCGTCTCGATCGGATACACCTCTATACGGGGACAGACGCTCCAGATGGACGACCTTCATCTTACTCCTGGGAGTCCTTTGTATCCGGTATACGACATCATTTATTCTTTTAATGACGGTGTAGGGCCCTCCCAACGGTTTTGTAGTTTAGGCGATTTTCCTTTCTTCCGCGTGGGGTTGTACAGCCACACCAGGTCACCTTGTTGGAATCCGACTGTATTGGCCCGGACGTCGTATCGAGTCTTCATGCGATCGCTCTCTAGTCGCATTCGAGATCTGACTTGATCGTGTACGGCTGCTAGTCTTCGTTCTAGCTCATGGGTGTAAGTGTCTGGCTCTGTGGGCTGTTCCGCAGGACGACCAAATACCAAATCTGGGAAGGCGAAGCTCTCTTCCAAAGATGATCCTTGCGGAGTCTTTCCAGTAGTTTCATGGACAGCTGAGCGGTAAGCTAACAGGAAGAGTGGAATGAGCTTGTCCCAATCTGTCTGGTTCTCGTTTACAAACATCCTCAGATTGGTTTCTAGTGTGGCGTTGAAGCGTTCCACCATACCATCTGACTGGGGATGCAGTGGGGTGGTCCTGGTTTTTCGGATTCCCATAAGCTCGCAGACCTTTCGGAACACACCTGATTCGAAATTTCTGCCCTGATCTGAATGCAGTTCCATGGGCACACCAAATCTGCAGAACAGGTTGTTGACTAGGGCTTCTGCTACGGTTGTGGTCTCTTGATTGGGAAGAGGTATACTTCCGGCCATTTGCTGAAGTAGTCCATGGCGACTAACAGATATCGGTTGCCACTTTGGGTTTTCGGAAACGGGCCAGCGATATCAATGGCAATCCTCGAACGGTGCTCCTACGATGTACTGGCGCATTTTGCCTCTGGAACGGGTCTTCGGTCCCTTACTGGCTGCACATATGTCACATTTTCGGCACCAATCTTCTACATCCGTCCTACAACTCAACCAGTAGAAACGCTCCCTAACCTTCTGTAGAGTCCTATTGATACCGAAATGTCCACCTCCAGTACCTCCATGTACTTCCTGCAGCACTTCCTTGACCCGGGACCTCGGGAGTAGTACTTGTTTCTTGACCTCCGTTCCGTCATTGTTCTCCCATGCTCTTTTTAGGACACCGTCTTCCAACACCAAGGAATTCCATTGAGCCCAATAACTCTTTAATGCTGGGCTTTTACTACTGACTTTGGCCCAAGACGGTCGCTTGTTGGCTTCTTTCCAGTCCAGTAAAGGTTTGATGTCACAGTCAGCTTGCTGGTCTTCCCGAATCGCCGCTGAACTCCATCTGTCTTCAGTTTGGGCTACTACTATCTTGCAAGGAACAAATGATATGTCCTCTTTTCTTTCGATACTACTACATTGTTTGTTGTTGTTGGTAGGACAAGGTCTAGAAAGGGCTTCTGCGTTTCCATATTTCCTGCCTGCCTCGGAGTCGCGCCATTGCCGATCTGCCACTGGAGCCCTACACTGTCCTTTTAGATGACCCGTCCGCCCACAGTTCCAACATTGAAGTGGGCGTTCTCTTCGTCTATCGGGTTGTCCTCTCTTCGGATTGGTAGTTGGACTGAGTTTATCAATGGCCTCCTTCAGTGTTTTGACTCTCTCTTCATTTCTCATACTGTCGCTGTTATCACTGATAGTCGGCACTTTAACATGTTCCTGAAGGCTGCCGCTTGGGAGTCGCGCCTTTGCTGATCTGCCACTGTGGCCCTACACTGTCTCTTCAAATGTCCCATCTGTCCACAGTTCCAGCATTCAACAAGGCCATCCTTCGACTATCAGATTGTTCTTTCTTTGTCCTAGTAGTTGGGCTGAACTTATCAACAATCTCCTTCAGCGTCCTTATTATGTCTCCATTTGCCATACTATCGCTGTTATTATTCATGGCTCGCACTTTAACATGTCTACCGGATGCCATCTTTGCTGCCTCGAATTCTAGCGCAAGTGACAGAGCGTCGTTCAGTGTTTTAGGTCTGGCGAGTCGTAGTGCCTGCTGGGTTTCACAATCTCTTAGGCCGTCGGTGAAAACTTGAATGGAGAGATGGTCTAAGAATTCGGACGGGGCTGTTGGATAAGCCAATCGAACCAGTCTGGCAACATCGGTCTCAAAATGTTGTAAATTCTCTCCACTTTGTTGGTGACGATTTTTCAATTGTGCCTGGTACACTTGCTGCAGGTGTTTATCCCCATATCTCATTTCCATATGCTGTTTTAGAATATCGTAGCTATTCTGTTGCCCAGCAGGAACTCCTTGTAAGACGTCAAGAGCTTCCCCTCGTAGAGCAACTATCAGAGCTGTAGCCTTTTCATAGTCGGACCATTCGTTTGCTGCAGCTGCTGCTTCGAACTGACGCAGATATACATTCCAGGAAACCTTGCCGTCAAATTCAGGAGGCTTCGTTTTCTGAGTTCGGATAACAGGTCCTTCTGATTTGATTACGCCCTCCTTTGCTATCTTGTCTAATTTATGTCGAAGCTCTTCGCAGGTTTCTCTAACCAAGTTTATTTCTTCGTCTATTTCTTGTTTTTGTGCTAACATTTTCTCTTCTACTTGTGTTTCTACCTTATGTGACTGCTCCTCTAGTTTTTCTTCTAGTTGTGTCACTTTATATGACTGCTCCTCTAGTTTTTCTTCTAGTGTATTCTCCAATTTCTCTAACTTTGTCTGCATTTCTTTCGTCTGATCCCTCATTTCCTGTTGTATTGCCTGTATCTGATCTTTCATTTTATACCCTTGTTCGTCTAATTTCTTTTCTAATTTCTCCTGCATCATCTGGGACTGATCTTCCATTTTATGCCCTTGTTCTTCAAATTTTTCCTGCATTGTTTTCGTCTGGTCTTCCATTTTATGTCCCTGCTCTTCTAATTTCTCTTGCATCGTCTTCGCCTGGTCTTCCATTTTATGTCCCTGCTCTTCTAATTTCTTTTGCATTGTCTGCATCATTTCTAATAGTTTTGCCAGTTGTGCATCCATATTGACTTGGCTTCTAGTTACAGGCATGCACTCTATTTGGAAAGTTCTAGAATGTCCACGAATGTATTTCTAGATATCACCGTTGCCTTCCTTACAATGAAACGAGTGCAGTGATATGCCACACTTGGGTCTTTGTCTCACTTTGGTATAAAGTTCTAGAATGTTCGAGATTGTCCTTCGCGAATAACACCGTTCACTTCCTTAAGTCACGACGAGTGCAGTGATATGTCGCACTTGGGTATTTGTCTCACTTCGGTATAAAGTTCTAGAATGTTCGAGAATGTCCTTCGCAAATAGTACCGTTCACTTCCTTAAGTCACGACGAGTGCGGCGATATGTCACACTTGGGTCTTTGTCTTACTCCCGTACAAAGTTCTAGAATGTTCGAGAATGTCTTTCGCAAATACCACCGTTCACTTCCTTGAGTCACGACGAGTGCAGTGATATGTCACACTTGGGTCTTTGTCGCACTCCCGTACAAAGTTCTAGAATGTTCGAGAATGTCCTTCGCGAATAACACCGTTCACTTCCTTAAGTCAAGACGAGTGCGGTGATATGTCGCACTTGGGTCTTTGTCTCACTTTGGTATAAAGTTCTAGAATGTTCGAGATTGTCCTTCGCGAATACCACCGTTCACTTCCTTGAGTCACGACGAGTGCGGTGATATGTCACACTTGGGTCTTTGTCTCACTCCCGTACAAAGTTCTAGAATGTTCGAGAATGTCCTTCGCAAATACCACCGTTCACTTCCTTGAGTCACGACGAGTGCGGTGATATGCCACACTTGGGTCTTTGTCTCACTCCCGTACAAAGTTCTAGAATGTTCGAGAATGTCCTTCGCAAATACCACCGTTCACTTCCTTGAGTCACGACGAGTGCGGTGATATGCCACACTTGGGTCTTTGTCTCACTCCCGTACAAAGTTCTAGAATGTTCGAGAATGTCCTTCGCAAATACCACCGTTCACTTCCTTGAGTCACGACGAGTGCGGTGATATATCACACTTGGGTATTTGTCTCACTCCTGTACAAAGTTCTAGAATGTTCGAGATTGTCCTTCGCGAATACCACCGTTCACTTCCTTGAGTCACGACGAGTGCGGTGATATATCACACTTGGGTCTTTATTCCACCCACGCACAGGGTTCCAGAAAGTTCTTCCAACTTCCACTTAAACCCACTCACGCACAGGGTTCCAGAAAGGTTCTCAAACTTCCAGTTAAATCCCACTTCTGACACCAAATTGTCACGGATTTCCCAATCCGTCTTTTCTTTCACTTCCAGAAAAACAATCCGTTAATTAATTACTTCTTTATTAACTACTGAACACTACTAAACACTAATTATAACTCAACTAAACACTTATTTAATTAATCACTATCTAAATCACTTTGATATCTCCAACTAAACACTTTAATTCAGACTGTAATACAAGACTTATACAAGACTAACTAACTCGGCCGTTTATTCTTCTTTTATAGACCCAACGAATATTCCAGGTATATTCCAGTATCTCTAGATACCTTCTCTCGTACGACTGGAACGCTTCTCGTCGATTGTCGATTTTTCCAGGCCGATCTCGATCACGGCATGTTGTTTGTTTACCAGAATGGCGTGGGGCGATCGGGGCAATCTTAGACAATTCGCGGTGCCACAGTCGTCGGTTTGGGAGTGAGTGGGGCAAATTCCGTGACAATATTATGGTTTTTGTTTTATTTATTGGAAAATAAACGTGTAACAAAAACAAAACAAATATCGAAAATGCAATATTAAAATTTAAAATAGAAACAACATTAAAAAAAAAGAAAAACCTATGATTGTTTTTGAAAAAAATAGTATTTTAAGCATATTAAGGCATTTAATGATTTATCAGACAGCCTATTTCTAATTTTTGTGGTGAAGTTGCCAGCTACAGAAAAAACTCGTTCACTTTCAGTGGATGTTGGTTTCACTGACAATAAAGCTTTATAAAGTAACTCCAAATCTGGTGTGCGTTTTCCCGAGCTCTCTAAGAGTTGAAAATCTTTCTTTAATTTTAATAAATTCACCTGTTTCTTTGGTACTTCTTTGTGAGCGTTACTTATTGCATCTTTCAGTTCATCTTCAAAAGTTTGCTGCGGTGCGGCGTGTCAGCGTTTTCCGGCGTTGTTGAATTGGTGTTTATCTGTTTACATACAAAATGCGTGCTATGCACCATAATAAAACGCACGTGGAGACTGTAGATTAAGCAATTTTTTTATTCAGTGAATTTTCCCGAAATTCGGGAAACCCGAATGAAATATCCCGGGATTGGGAACAAATCTTTTCCCGGGAATTCCCGAGACCGGGAACCCGGGAAAGAAACCCTAGTTGTGATGTTCCACAATTTTTAAATTATTTTAGTAAATAGTATGGTGGTAATCAAAACTTATGGTTATTAAAATAAAATAAAATACATTTTGAGAACTCAGGTATGCATTCATTTTGAGGTTCTTAGTAGTACTACCTCTGTCATTACACAAATTTGCATATAAATTTAGTGAATTCTTAGTTCTAATTACTAGTGATATTTTTATAAATATTATTTTTATAAAACTTTCGTGTTTCAAAGACGAATGGCTCATTGATACTTTTTGGTCTAAAATAATCCAAGAAATGACCTCTCACAATATGACATAATTTTGGAAATATATGTATATTCTGCCATGCTAAGCCGAAACTTCCTGCCTTTTTCATAGATTGTAGATGTGTATGTTTTACGTAGTTAAATTAACGGCTGCTATGTTAAAAAGTAGTAAGTCATCATTTTGTCAAAACATTATTATTTTATAATCTATAAATCAGTTAGGACTTCTTAGCATAGCAGTATTAATATAGACGTTATATGATATAGGCTATATATATATTTTTTCTTTTTAGTTCTGAAGTTGAAAGGGCAAGTTTTGTCAGTGATGTACCGTTTTAGAGCGAAAAATAGAGAATGGATATGGTTAAGAACTAGTGCATTTTCTTTTTTAAATCCATACACCGATGAAGTTGAATACATAGTTTGTACAAATACGACAGCTAAATCTTTACATCCATCTGGCGAGACCACTGCAGAAACTCCAGAGCAAGTTAGTTATCAGCAACCAGGTTTAGACTACAGTTTGCAACGCCGAGACACTAGTATTTACTCACATATGCTTCCAACCACACATATTCAAAGTGAGTACTTACCGATGTCTTCTTCTTCCGGTTGTAATGACCGCTCAGAGGATTCACGATTTCCACGTTTACTTACTGACCCTCAACAACAAGCGGCTCGACCTAGTAGCGGTCAAAACGTATATACTAGTTATGAGCCCACAGCCTCACCCATTGCTTACGGCTCTCCATCACAAGCTAGTGCCAGTAGTAGCAACACTAGTGTATTGGCAAGATTAAGTAAAGGTAGCACAACTAGTCCAACTCCTGCCGCTGCAGCATGGAGTTTACGGCAGACCCAACCTGCTCCCGAAGGATATCAGTATAGCCAACCTAGCCCTCGTTCTCCCGGTCCAACTTATACACAACTCAGCGGCGGAGCACGTCCAGGAACAGGGACCGCGCCTGGTTCTTATCAGTGGACTAACTGGCAAGGGTCAGCTCAAACCTCCGATTCAGGTCCAGGTTCTAGTGGGTCAGGACCTCCCCCTCAACCACAACCTCATGAGCTTTCAGATATGCTGCAAATGTTAGACCAAGGAGGAGCAACATCCTTTGAGGACCTGAATATGTTTAATACAACCTTTGAATAAATTTATATATTTTTTTATACATAATTGTTGTAATATCAAAAAAACTCGATGAATTGCAACTGTTATTTTGGTGAATGGTAAAAAGAGAATAAGTGACACTTTTCAAGTGTGTGCAGTGATGTGTTTTTTATGGAACGAGGTATAAAACAGTATAAACAAAGTTAATCCTCGAATGCTGATTAATTCACAAAAATTTTAAATTGTTTGTAATGTTATTGTGACGTCCAGAATGTATTATAGCTTCAGTAAAGTTTGACATAACACTGTTTTATTTATTTTTGACAACCATTTAGGCTCTTAATTCTTGTATTACCTGTTAACAGACATAATTTTCTACAATTGGATAGGGCAAAATTTAAACATTTATATAATTGTTGTATATTTATATGCAGTTATACCATAAAAATTTAATAAACTTGAAAAATAAATTATACATTAGCTTTAACGGTGGTTTGTAATTCTTTTAAGTATTTGTTTGATTAGTAGCAACTCTATCAACAAAATGGCGTTATATATATTTAGCGATGACGGAGACATACTTGCCAAATCTACTTTATTAATAATGTTCAAATAAGCTATCTACAACTCCAAACCAAATTCCATTAAGATCGGCTTAGTAGCTTGGGAGATATTTGCTAAAATTAAAATTTTAGACTCGATTGCAAGGAGTCCCAGGGCCCTCAAAATTAGAATTCAAGAAAAAAATATGGGTCCAATAATGTCTCGTATAGATTACGTACCTAATTTTTTTTCATAATCTGTATATACCCTGTATGATTAAAAAAAAGAGCAATCAAATTTGGCTGTTGGTAAGAGATTTAATTACATCCAGTTTATACTTCAAAATTATATTTTGGTTAGATTAGCAATTATTTATTTTTCAGCTATATCCCAACTGAAAGCTGTCGAGCAATAATAAATACTCGTTGCTACTAGTAAATAACATTAAAGATCTAAATCTCTTAAAAAAAAGTACGTACAATTGGAATCGAATTGGTAAGACTTGTTTAATAATCCATATAATTATCAGAAAATTCATTCTCATCTTGTTTCATACAGAACAAATTGACTGCAATCGCTAAGAAGCCATTCTTAATATAGCAATTTTAAATTTTTATTAGTACTAATATCTACTGGCTTGGTCTATTGGTCTATTGTGATTATTATTGACTTGAGGAAAATCCAATTTCCAAATTCAATTAAAACTAATCTAGATCCATTAAATCCTGCAAAACACAATATTAGCTAATTAAATGGAAAATTTTTCAAATTGGATAATTAATATATTTACATGAAAAGTAATAAATGAAGCGTATAGATGCAAAAGCAGACATTTGACGATAACTAGTTTTGAGTAAATCACAAAAAATCTTCCAAGATCTTATAAGCTAATGAATCAACTTGCAGTTTTAACAAAAAATTGCCATATTATTAATAATAAAATTCGTGCTTTATCCAAAAATATTACATTTTTTTCTAAAAAGATATTTTACTGAAAAATTGACACGTGTCTGGTTTTGCATCTGAGTCTTGCAAATGTCTGCTTTTGCATCTAACTGAACTGCAAAATATCATGTTCTGCATCTCTATAATATTGATAAAAATACCACTATGGTAATAAAATGTGGAATTGCAATAAAAAACGATTATTATTGTATTATTGTACGAACAGCGCAACGCAAATGCGTGGAGGCCAAGGAACATAAAACCCGAAATCGAACATCACGTGATCTGAAAACCGCCACCTGATTTGTGCAAAGGCAAACGCGTCTGCTTTTGCATATAACTCGTGTGTGCAAATGTCTACTTTTGCATTTAAGACCAGAGTTAACACGCCTATAACGGCTTCAAATGTTTGTTTATGGTCCTGAGGGTCAGAAAATCATATTCCTGGCAATTTTTACGTATGATATCCATAGCTAACTAATTTTTGGTAAAAATGTCAAATGTCTGCTTTTGCATCTATACGCTTCAAATAATGTTATTTACTATGTGGTAATATTTGTTTTGTTACTGCGCATAAATTGTTTTAAAATTCTAAAGGCAACTATGAAAAAAGATTTTTCATATATCAGTTTAATAACTTCTTTCAGTTGTATTTTTTACTAAATGCTAATTGGAATTTGTATTACATTTAAACTTTTCGAACATTTTGTTGTCCATGAAGGATAATTAAACATAATGTAGGTACTATTTTAAATGCAAGTCAAATCCATTTCTGTTAATTTCGATTTAAATGTGGACATTCATTCATTGACATCCAGAAACAAAACGATTATTAATTGGTGAACAAAAGTATAAGTGAAGTGATAAAAAAAATGAGAAGTCATTGTATCGTTTAGAACTAACATTTTGTACACAATGTGGACAGATATAAGTGGAATACAGTTAAACATAATTTGCTATATCAGCGTTTTCTGTTATTGCAAAATCTATATTTTCTTTCAATTTCCGAGCAAGCATTGTTTGCTTCTTCAGCAAATGGCATTCATCTCGTTTTTCTTGTATTTACGACTTAAAATTCCATAAATCATAAATTTTATTAAAATGCAAGTTGATGTATAAATCAATCCAACCTAACTTGCATAAATCGTATTGCTCACTAAACCAGAGGAGTTACTATATATCTTTTATCCTTATTTGTATATAATTTTCTAAAAAAAAATATATAAGTAAGGTTTGGATCTTCTAAGCTTGTGATAAAAATTGATTTTTTAATATTCATAAATTAGAACCACAAAATGACTAATGAAATTATTTTCCATTATGCTATAGTGAGCGGACGAAATTGTGGACAGTGACTAATCGTTAGCTTGTAGACAAGCGCAACGGGCGAAGCATGCGGGGAGCAACATTTCATAGGCGTACTAAATTTGAATGCGAGCAGATATAAAAAATATACAAAAATGACAAAAATAATTGCATTCCATAATATCCATTATCTTTAGATTAGAAACAGTGATATAACGGTTTTTACCAATTTCGAAGCGTTAGATTATAAAAATAAAAAGAATATTTCAAGATTTAAAGTTTTTATCTTGTATATCGGTCTATCTAAGTTAATTTAGAAACTTTATCAAGACAAACTGAAAAGATTCTTAGCAACATTGTAAATATATCCTATAAATGCCCTCTTGGGCATCGATGACCCACCACCACCCAGCTCATGCCGCCACAAGATGTTGACTATTTATACATTTCATTGTTTTACACGAATATTATCATTATTATCACTAAATTAGTACGCATTACGTCAGAATTATAACAAACTTCACTATCACTACATAAATAGATTCAAACCATTTTTCAAATACTTCACTGTTCATATCTTCATGGTAATCTCTCGTCCTACGTGATTCAAAAACATGCAAACCATTTTCTAAAAATTCCGAATCGCTTCCAATATGTGTTATTATTAACCTACCTCCTTTTCCAGAAGGTGCCTTTAATCCTGTAGAAAATCCATCTAAAAATGCTTCTCTTTTACTTCGAACGTTACCGTCCTGCCAAACTTTTGATACCGTATAACCTTCGTTTGCCCATGTCACAGCATAAATTTACTTATGCTGTGCCCATGTTTCATCCATGTAATATATCTTTTTCCCCGATGCACAAAATTCTCTTCTATTTTTTCTAAATATTCTCTTCGCCATACTACAATTTCATCTTTTTCAACGAGCATACTTTTACGATTTTGTTTTAAAAACCGAAAATTCATCTCATTCATTGTTCTTCTAAGAACTTTGTCAGAAAATTGAGGCATGTCCTCATCTTCAGCTATCGTAGATTGAATTTTTTTTATCGTCGGTAGTTCAGTTCTGAAGAAGAATTCATGAAGTAAGTAAGTAAGTAAGTAAGTTTTTTATTTCAACAGAGTACATATTTGGTCTGAGAAATACGTCATACAATACAAAACAAATACAAAGAGAGTAGTCTTACATATTAAAATCAGAAAAAGTCACATATAGGTACCTAACATATCACATAACTAACATTTTAAAAAAAGATCCACTTATCAATTATTTGCATTAAAAATTATAATTTAAGTATTCATACACTGAGTAGGGTTCAATATCACACAGAAAATCTCAATCACGTTTTAGAAAAATATTTTCGTTTGAACAATTTTTAATGTTATTTGGCAGGTGGTTGTAGAAACTTAAGCAGCGGTAGTACGTTCCTCTTTCATACAATGTTTTTTTATGTATCAGATAATGTATGTATCCCGAAATCTAGTGCTGTAGGGACGGTCACTTAGGAAAGAATCAAACCTGTTACGATTCTTAATTAAAAATTGTAGGCATTCATAAATGTACAGGGCAGTAACCGTCAACAAATTATTAGCCCTAAATTTGCCTCTGCATGTGTCTCTAGTTTTCATATTAAGCATAAGCCGCATCGCTCGCTTCTGACATAAGAAAATTCTGTTAATTTCGGAAGAACTTCCCAGACGACAATGCCGAATTTAATTAAAGAATAAAAATTTGCATAGTATAATATTTTAACTACTTCATAGTCAACCAAATCCTTTAGAACTCTAATTGCATAGCAAATGGAGGACAATTTACTCGTTAAATAGTCAATATGAGTCGCCCACTTCAATGTGTCATCAATGTGAACCCCTAAAAATTTTACGGATGTAGATAAAGTTATTTTTTGACTATTTAAAATAATGTTTTTGGAGTTTCAACCAAGTTATTGATTTTAAATAAAATAGCATCGGTTTTACCTTCATTCAAAATTAATCTGTTCTCTGAAAATCATTGTTTAGCAGACTTTAGTAATGAATTTCCAGTGTCTAAAACTTCCATAAAATTGTGTCCATTAAATAATAAATTTGTGTCATCTGCGTAATTTATAATTAGTTGCTGCTCATTATTTGTTATTATATTAGATATGTCATTTAAAAAGATTATGAATAATAGAGGCCCTAGAATACTCCCTGTGGCACTCCCACAGACAGTTCCAAAACGCTTTGAGCGGACTTTCCCTTCTTGATGTTCGAGCTCAACTAACTGCTTTCGCTTTGTTAAATATGAGCGAAACCAGCTTTGAACATTCCCTCTTATGCCATATTTATATAATTTGTTTAATAATTCCTCATGGCTTATGCAATCAAACGCCTTAGAAAGGTCTAAGAAAATGCCACAGGATACATTCCCCTTGTCTAGCTCTTGTAATGCTTTATCAATAAATTCAAATAAGGCAGTGTCTATAGATTTTCTTTTTAGGTAGCCATGTTGGCTGTCAGAAAACAGACCACACCTAGTAAAAAAGGAATTTAATCTCGTGTATATGAATTTTCCTGCAAATGGCGTAATTTACGTCATCATCGACTTCTATTTTTTTCTTCTTTGAATTTACTTCCACACTTATGTTAGAGTTTCACGCGAATTCCTTCGTATACGTTTTTTTATTATTATCAGTTGTCCGTTACATAGGTTATGCCGATAATAATAATAATAATGCTTTATTCAGCCTAAAGCTGTATATCTTACATTACAAATATTTATAAAATACAAGAAGTCTAGGTTCCCAGTAGGTAGCTCATACAAAATATTTAACAAAATAAAATAGAAACTTCAGTATATAAATATAACAAAACAATCATAGACACAGACATATTATAATGTATTAACTCCTCATTACACAGGTAAATTCCGTATATAGATCACACATAAATGTGAAAACTGTTTTAATGATCCACTGCTATTTTTTATTTCGGATGGCAGGTTGTTATATTCTTTAAAACCTTTACAAAATAGTGATTTGCCAGCTAATAATGAATAATGCCTTTCTATGTACAAGTCATTCCTTCCTCTAGTATTGTGATCATGTATGTCACCTGCATATATTGCCCTGTTGCACAAATAACTCGGTAAAATAGAATTTTTTATTTTATAAACAAATTGTAGGGTTCTTAACAGAATTCTCTGTCTTACATTCATAAAATTTAGAGTTTGTAACATGTCGTTTATTGGAGTGTACCGGTTGCAATGTAATATAACTCTCATTGCCTTATTTTGCATTTTTTGCAATACCTGCAGTTCATTATTATTTAGATACAGTAACAGAGTTGCGCAATATTCGAAATGTGGTGCGATTATACTTTTATAAATAGTCAGCCTAGTAAACATTGACATGTCGTTGGATATTCTCCTTAAGAAATTAGTTTTCTTTGCTATTTTTTTTACGATGAAAGCCACATTACTTTTGAAACTTAGATGTTCATCTAATATAATTCCTAGATATTTTATTTCCTTTACTTTTTCTAGTGTTTCATTATTTAGTTTAATCGTCTCATTTTCAATTTTATTTAATTTATGCTTTTTTCCTATTATCATCCATTTACATTTATCAATATTTACTTTGAGACTATTATCACATAACCACCTATATACATTTTCAAGGTCATTATTCATAATGTTTACTACCTCACTAATATTTTTTCCTGATATGTATAACATTGTGTCATCTGCAAAAAGGTGTACTTTGCAATTTCTAATCGAATCAATAATATCGTTAATAAAGATAATAAACAGCAGTGGACCCAGGACAGATCCTTGAGGCACTCCATATTCTGTTGTCTTTTCATTGGATATACTTGCACCAAATTTTGTCTTCTGACACCGATCACTTAGATATGACGTAAACCACTCTAACACTTTACCGCCAATACCAATACTTTTCAACTTATATAGAAGCAAACATCGGTCAATTGTTTCAAATGCCCGTTTAAAGTCTAAAAATACAGCCACAATAACATTGTCATTATCAATTTCTTCAACCCAATCACCTATTATGTATTGTAATGCACTCTCACACGAATGTACTTCTCTGAATCCAGATTGCATTGGTATTAAAATATTATTTGCATCACAATAGTCCTTCAATTGTTCTTTTACCACCAATTCTAGTATTTTTTCACATATGGGTAATGAGTTTATCGGCCGGTGTTGTTCACTTACTACAGTGTTAACAATTTTTGGAACTGGTGTTATGACTGAGCTCTTCCAAATAGTTGGAAACACTCCTGTTAGTAAAGAAGTGTTTATAACGTCTAAAAATCTGTTTCCAATCACCTGGAATGCGGTTTTAATAATTTGCGTTGATATTCCATCGCTGCCCATTTTATTAGGTAGTCCACTAACAACTTGTTTCAACTGACTCATTTGTATCTGCTTAAAATCGTGTAGTATATTTTCTCCTCCAATATTTTTAAGTTCATACTCATTAAATTTTTGTACATTTGTAATAATATTCGATATACTTTCAATAAAATAAACATTAAAATTTTCCGCTATCTCAGACTCATTGTAAATTTGTTCATCATTAAATTTAATATACTTGGCTGTGTTCTGATTTTTTGTCCGTGTAATTTGTTTTAGTGTATTCCACATCGATTTTGGGTCATTTCTGCAATTGTCTATTTTTTGCTCATAATAATTTTGTTTTTGTTTCCTTATCATCGATGTAACTTTATTCCTTTTATTTTTGTATGCATTCCAATTCTGATCGTTATTTGTTATCCTAGCAGCCTCATATTCATTATCTCTTTCTCTCATGATTTGCAAAATATCTTCCGTCATCCACTTATTTTTATCTGCATATTTAATAGGTAATACAATTTCTGTCATCGGACAAATTGTGTTCAAGCAGTCTTTGATAATATTTGTTAGGTTTTCAGCTAAAATATTTACATCTGTAATGTTGTTGTTCCAATGAGTATTTGTCAACATATTCTGAAAGAGGGTTTCATCATACTTTTTAAAGCTTCTTACAAGTCGGGTAGTTTTATCAAATTCATAGTCTATTATTTGAAGGTTTATTGTTATAAAGGCATGATCTGTGATTTTTGGAGTATGGTTTACCTTAAATGATATGTCATCAGAGTTAGTTATTAATAGGTCGATAAGTGTTGCGCTATTGTTTGTAATTCTGGTTGCCTCGTTAATCAGTTGCCTAAAGCCATTCTCTGTGATTATTTGTGACAACTGCCTTTGGTAAAATGTGTTACTTAACAAGTCGATATTAAAATCACCTATTATAATGGTGTCTATTGTATTAGAACTATACTCTTCTATTGCATTCCCTAATGAATTTAAAAACTCCGCAGTACTGGCACTTGGTGAATGATATATTCCTATTATAATGTAGCTTTTATTTTGAATTTTACATTTTATTACTATACACCACATATTTTTATCAACGGAAATTGTCTTCAGTAACTCAAATGAAATTTCATTTTTTATATAAAATATGACTCCTCCTGTATGTGTGCTATGTGAATAGCAAATTTCAGCTCTATAGCCTTCAATTGTGATTTCAGATAGTTCTATATTATTAGTAACATGTGTTTCGGTAAGGCAAATTACCATAGGTTTCAATTTACATATCATCAATTGTATTTCGTCTTTGTTATGTAGAAAACCTTGTGAATTTAAACTTATTATGTGACAATAATTTTGCGGTGTTGTTCTACGGTTTATTAGTTGCTATTCATCAAAATAGTTAGTCCTTCTTTTCACACCATTTAAAATTCTTATATAACAGGGGCAATTTATATCTAAAGCATTATGGTTGTCTTCTATCCTTATTTTATATTTTTCTTTTGCAGAGCTACAATTTATACATTTATACACTTTTGTTTTGCATTCTCCTTCATGTTCCAGTGAACATTTATAACAGACCTTATTTTTTTGACAATCTTTGGCAAAGTGATTAAAGCCTAAGCATTTGTAACACCTTACTACATATACATAATCATAAGCCTTACCTCTTGACCATCCTATGAATATTTTAATTTGTTTTAACAAATAAGTATGTGTTTTGGGGTCCGCTTCCAAGATCAGTTTAAAACAGTTTTCATTTTTCTTTTTAAACCTCTTGAGTATTTTTAAGTGAAAACCCTCTTCCTGTTGTTCTCCATGTGTTAAGTTTTGATCAATGATTGCCTCTATAAGACCTTTATCGGTATCATCATCATCTATGTTTATGCCAATAACTTTTAATTTTGGAAACTTTAGAGTCGGCGTTTTTGTTTCATAGTTGGCGGACATTTCTTCTTCAATTTTATTCTGAATTTTTTCCCGATCTGCTTTGTTCCCACATCTTATAACTACTTGTCCACGAGATACTTCCTTCATTCCTGAAACTCCAGCTCTTAACCTAGATGGATCAATTGTTTCCTTTATTTCCCTTTTTGTTTTATCACTCTCTTGTGTCTCCTTAGGCTTAACTATTAAGACAGGATCAGAACTAAGTACATTTGATTTTTTCTCTCCTGCATTGTTTCCTGCAACAGCATTTGAATACGATAGCTTGCTATTTTCTTTGGTATTTTTTATTTCCGATACTACCTTTTCTATATGCGCATTTTGCTTTGTATTATTTTCTTCTAAGTTTTCAAATTTTTTTGTCAAACCAAGTAACTCTGTCGTAAGCTGTTCAATTTTTCCCGTTTGTTCATTTATAACTTTCTTAAGTTTTTTCACCTCATAAACGATTTCTTTATTTGAACTCCCTTCGCATGTCTTACAGAAATTACGATTACAGACCTTTTACTAGAACCGGCACTTTGATCCATTTTTAACTGTTATTTGTTAACTTCACGGTTCCAATAATTTATTTTTATAATTTAATATAACTATAAATAACACCCCGCGAATAGTAGCAAATCCCCCAACATACGCATGTTTTAATGGCGTTCTAACCTCGGCAAAGCCATGTGCTAACGCTCACGGTTTACACATACCAAAATATTGTTTTCCACAATGCAATAAACAGAGATAGAGAATACATCGGGCTTCAGTTTGACTGAGTCTTTATCGTGGTGGGCTAAATGTGAGGATAGTATCGTTGCACATAGAAAGCGGCACAGTAATGAGGTAAATAATGTGTAATCTCTTATAAAAATATTATACGCTTAATAGTAATAGTGTTTTTATATTATCTATTAGTCACTGTCCACAATTTTGTCTGCTGCCTATAGTTGCATATACGAAATACTTACTTGCAAGAAGATTTAACACTGTGTATATTCAAATGATTTATTAAACAAACAAGTGTTAATTAACTGAATTTATGCATTCTTTTCCAATAAGGACATTGCATTTTGAATTGGTGAATAAAAGCATACATATATTTTAAACCTGACTGCTGTATAATTTAATGATTTAACATTGGTGACACTGGTTATACAGGCTCTGAAGCACAGAGAAGGTAAGAATCGGTATTTTTAGAAAACAGTTGTACTCCTTTCCCTGTTCCAAATATCTTTTAACAATACATACTGAGTACCGGAATACTGGAATTTGCTGCATCGGAGCCATCACGCCCAAATATCTTAACAATACTGTTACATGTTAAAGTACTGAGTACGGGAATACTGGAATTTGCTGCATCGTTGCCATCACGCTAGGTTTAATAATCTAGAGTTTCAGTTCTACTTTGTTATTATTCCTACTTGCTTGATATTTGTGTCATAATAATTTATTATTTATCTACCTGACATTTATCACATTTTTTTAAATTAAATTTTATTAATAGATATATAAATACAATAATAGTAAAAACTAAAATTTTCTGTGAAAAAGAAAATGGGTAATTGTAATATCTATTTAGGACATGGGAAAACTACCTAATAATCTTCCAAATTATAATACAAAAATCTTCTTTTGGCAATTTCACGGAAATTTGCTATTTCAATTTAAATATGTAGAGGTGATTCTATCTGTATCTACAATAATTAAAAACTGAATATAACTATTAATGAAAAGTACTTAAATAGATAAAACTGAATTTTATAAATTTTTTTGTTAGGTGTTAATAATATTAACTAACTACTCTGCAGACCAGCACTGAGTTACATCCACATATTTTAGTTGTCGGCTGTAATAACAAATCATAAACTGTCTAATAAGTATGAAGTTAAAGAAACTAGCAAAAGTTGCACCCTAGAATCAAAATCATCAGAGTAATGGAGAAACATGATGGAGATAAAATGTTAAATTACCCAGAACAGATATCTTTTTAGGGATCGTGATAAAATTTCTAGTCAATATTTGATGTACCAAGAAAAATAAATATGTCTATCAAGCAATTATACAAGTTGATGAACATTCGTACCAATTAGCTATTGAGGCAGATAATCTGACACTTTAAAAAGCCAATCCATTGGCCTAAAATGTGCTGAGAAACATTGTATTCAAGACTAGCCAGGTACGTCAATTAAATGCAACAATTGTATTAATGCAGGTGGTTCTAGATTAACTAGCAGTGTTAAACACTGTGGGAGCAGCAACCTCAAGTGGATTCAAATCCTATGCGATTAAAGGATCCTTCAGACCAACACGGCAAACAGCGCGGCTGTGGTGCGGTAGTGACATCGAGCCTTGCAAGGACATATAAATCTGGTACATTTGATATAGTAATGATAATAAAATATTTGTTTTCAGTATCGCAAGTCTAAATGTGTCACCATGTTGTGAATTCATGCAATGCACATTGAATTCCACTCTGCTCAAGATTTCAGGAAAATCAAACAAATTATTTACAACTTTATACAAAGAGTCAAAGAGGTACTGAATCTACGAGTGCCAAGATTATTAACTCTGTATTTTGCTAATAATAGGTGATGTGGATAACCTATAGATGGATAAAATCGTGATAAAATCCTTGACCCTTAAAATAAACACGCTTTAAAAATGTTCTCTGAACGTACTTTTGATTGCCATACTTAGGATGCCAAATTGAAAAACAGTATTCTATTTTGAACGTATTATCGAAAAGAAAAGATGAAGTAAGGCATCAATTGAATAAAATTCTCTCGAATTGCGTATAATAAAACCCATATTTGTGTTGGTCGGTACAATGGTGGCGTGAATATTATGATTAAATGAGAGCCCAGGATCAAAAGTAACTCCTAGATCTCTACCTGTTTTGGATCTAAGAAGAGGTGTGTCATACGAAGTGTACGAGCTTAAAGAATTGACATAACCTATGCAATCAAGTTTTTCAAGAAAAATCTCAGGACAATTAAATGCTTCCGTCATGTCACTATAGCTTTAACCAAATTCGAAATGATTCTAATTGGATGGTAATTAGATCTGTCACATCTATCTCCACTTTTAAACATCGGACATATACGGATACTCTGGCCCAGTTTTGTAATTTTAGCTTTCAAACATTTGAGTGCACAGTAGGTTTCACTTTTAATATATAAAACATTTGAATTTCTACTATCACAGTGATTACTGTGAGCTGTAGCAGAAAAGTTTAATTTGAAGCCTTCTATATGTATTCTATTAAATTTTCTTATTCACATGATGGTGCTTTTAATGGTACTCAGTTCCATTTATTTTTAATTT
The DNA here is from genome assembly GCA_025584915.1 of Monochamus saltuarius. Classification (NCBI taxonomy): domain Eukaryota; kingdom Metazoa; phylum Arthropoda; class Insecta; order Coleoptera; family Cerambycidae; genus Monochamus; species Monochamus saltuarius. Next base: position 2,799,157 of record CM046730.1, on the reverse strand, counting down.
TACAACAGAATAATTTAAATGGTTATAGTACTTCGTCATACTTCAAAGGAAATTGACCACTATTCAGTGCAGGAATGAGAAAATCCTTGAAAATCACAAATTAGGGATATGGTCAAATGCCAACTAGTATCAGTCTCTCACATTGATCCAAGACAACTTTATGCATCCCTACCATACCCACAGAGGGGGCCAATCCTCTCCACAAATATAGCTAATCTATAGTCTACCGGCCACAGGATTCGAGCCTGGGGCAGATAACAAACACGATTCAAATACTAACACCTTAAACCGCTCGACGACCAATTGATTTCAATATACCAATCCCATATTATAATTTATAAAGATTACATTTTGAGTGGAAATTATTTATGAGTGCCGCACACCATTCCTCTCAGGTAAACAAAGTGAAACCAAATTTCAGTTGATCCCTTTAATTCAATCATGATATCAAATTTACTACACATGTGGTTTATAATTGTAAAACAGGACACTTTTGCAGCATTTTGTAGTCACATAAGATTATGTAATCTAATGCTAGATTACCCTAAAGCATTCATTGGACTGTCTTGACCACAATTTGCTTCTAGCTAAGTTAAAATATTATATGGTGTCTCTGACGGTTCTTTGCAGTGGTTTAAAAATTATTTATTCGATCGTAAGCAAGCAGTCAAGGTAAAAAAAGATAATTGTATTTTTTCAAGTGAAGTTGAAATTAAAACTGGTGTGCCCCAGGGATTGATTCTAGGTCCTCTACTTTCTGTGATATATACGGCAGATATTCACACGTATTAAATCAAAAATGCACTGCTAGGCGGATGATTCACAGATGTATGTATCTTTCAAGCCAGAGGAGCAAGTTCTTAATTTTAATCAAATTAATCTAGATCTAGAATTATTGTATGGCTGGTCTAAGAGTAATGGTTTGAAATTAAACCCGATGAAGACTACAGCTATATTATTCGGAACCCCTAAACAATGTGCCAAAATCTTAGAAACAAATGTATTAATTTTGTTCGATTCTGTACTAGAATTTAAGTGCTTGTAAAAGTCTTGAGTTAACTTTTGACAAATCATGTTAATAATGTCTTAAAAACTGCGTATTCTCGTTTGCATTGCCTGTATAAATTTAAAAATATTCTCACTACAAATGTTGAATTGAAGCTAGCTGAATCCTTAATGTTATCTTTGCTTGATTATTGTGAAATTGTGTATGGTCCATGTTTGTCAGCGTGAGATGCCAATAAAATTCAGGTTTTACTGAATTCTTGCATGAGGTTCGCAGAAAGGGTAAAGAGGAGAGATCACATTACTCCGTATTTTTTGAGGAATTGATGGTTTAAAATGGATATGCACAGGATTATTCATTATTTAAATCTAATACATACAGTTATACATACAAATAACCCACCTTATCTTAGATCTAAGTTGGTGTTCAGTGGTGAGGTGCACAGTAGAAACTTGAGAGATGAACTACTACTACAAGTACCCCTGCACTCATCCTCATTCTTTAAGTCTTCGTATTCATATTTAGCCGCACACCTTTATAATATGTTGCCAAAGTCAATTAAAATCATTGCAAGCAAAAATTCATTTAAATTTAAAATTGGGGAATATTTTACTAGTCAGCCAAGTGTCAGTGGTTTTCTTCTTTCTGTCTTTTATTTTACGTATTCAGAATTATTTGTGTACGCGCACATTTAATCATTGTCATCATCTGCATTTTTCGTTTAGATATTTGTAAAATTATATCCTTTTATGTTATGTAATAATGTTTCTCTCTTTGTTCTAATTACAGCATTGTGTAAAATGTCGTGATGTTTTTAATTTCTATATGTAAAATAATGTAGATATTATATATTAATGGTTGGGCCTAAGCAGCCAATGACTGAGCCCTGCCAAATAAAGACATTTTGATTGATTGATTATTTAATTATCGGTTTATTAGTCTGATTTGATTTTACATATCTTTTTGAAATGTTCTTTCTTAGACAGGATAAATATGTACAAGTTCTTACCACCACCTCTTGCTAATTTGACATCAAATATCTGGGCATTATGCTCTTTGGAACATGCGTGACACCATAATACAAATTGGAGGAAAATTAGTCTCATAATAAATAAAGCAAAAATTGATTAACATTACTCAAACACTAATAGTTGTACATAAGTCCATTTAAAATTTAGAGCAATTGGCAACGAGTACAAACTAAGGATTACTGTAGTATTCGCAATTACCAAAATATAACTGAAAGAATTATTTCAACACTTTTAGAAAATAAATAATTCTGATTCAGAATAAAAAACAAACATGATAGTAGTACTTTTATTTCAGTAATTATAATGAATGTTCAATCAAGCTTGTTATATAAACATGTCACAAGTTTAAGGCAAATATATTTAAATTTTACTACAAACTTCAAACTGGTTTTATTTAAGAATGCAGTATTAAATACTAATAACATAAATATTTTTTAAATAAAAGAACATATAAATTAAATAAAATAGCATTTTAATAAGTAAACAGGAACGTGTAGTAAAAAAACAGTTTGGTAATAACAATATACATGTCACAAACAATCTTAAAAAGAAGGCCTCAATTAATCAATAGAATGAATAGAATATTTTATACTGAAATAAAAAAATTACTGAAAGCATGATACCATGTTACATTTCTCACATCTAGTTTTCAAGTTTTGTTTTTATTAAAAAATATACAGTTACTTCAAAACAGAACTCTTACTGGTAAATAGAGTAGAACTACCTCTAATTTACTCTTTAAGTCTAAATTATACTCTCGGATTCAACATAAGACAGTAGTTGTTCAATCACAATGTAATATAAAAATTTAAAGCCTTCATTGTAATAAAAGAATTGCACAGCCTAATATTGGATTAATAATGAAAAATACAAATAACCAACTACTTGTAGAAAAGATGTCCGTAATCAATTAAACTATAAAAATGTAAGTGAATTATGAAAAACATGTTTCTTTTATAAATTCAGAATTAATAAATTATTCAATTATCGAATATCCCAATATCCACTTCAAAAGTATTGTTAAAATTTATAGTTACATTCCACTTTACTTGATAAGTTTTAAAAATTTAATGACCACACTTGTAAATGAATTAATTACATTGATTTCATAACTAAATTCGTTATTTTCGTTTTATGTAAACTTAAGATAACACTACAAAAAATTGGCAAATAACCACTAAAAAAGATAAATCAAAAAGGATATTTTAACAAACACACAATATACAATCAAAATGCAATGGTTTTTTAATAACGAGTATACAACATTCTTCTTCATAAAAAAAATGAAAAGAATACATATCAAGGGAATGTCAATACTAGTTAGTAATTTTAGAAGCGCATTTGGTTTTAGAGGCCTAATAATAAATTATTAATTATATTTATAAAAAATAATAAATAACTTAAGCAAATAAATAGTATACAACTTTTTATATAAATTTATATAAAAAATTGTATACTAGACGTTTCATTTATTTATTTCCGTTTGGTAGTTTTGCGACTGAGTTGTTCTTCAGCTGCCAATTTTGCCTTATAATCTTCTACGATTTCTCGAGCGTGACCAAGGACTGTCAAAGAATCGTTAATTAACTCTTCCCAATTTTTACAATATACTGAAATAAAACAATAATATTAATACAGAAAAATACCAGAATATTGGAAAAAGAATAAGTTAATTGGATTAATTTAATAAATCGTAACTGTAGTATACAGTTTCAATGCACTAATAGGTATTTTTTAATTTCAATCTTTCAGTCTGACTTATTTTTCTTCCTACAATTTAAGTTTAAGATCAGTTTTTTATACATACATATATGTGTATATGTATGTGTTCATCAATTATTCATTTTTTAATGAAATTAATAGAGTATAATACATTTTTTAAACTGTACTAAAAACTCTTCTCTATCATCACAAAGCAATCAAACACGGTTGTATCAATGTTGCCTGTTGTTATCTATTTAAATTAACTATATAAAACTATAACTGCATATAAAATTTTTCTCAAATTTATATTTTACATTCGTTTCTTATATATGTATTATAAAAATGCTACTGTATTTATTTAAAAATCATTCATTTTTAATAACCTTGTAATAAGATTTATTATTCCTACATATAATTTAGTTTTCTGGACTTTGAATTTATATAAATAAATTTTATTTCATTACCATCATTTAATTTCATGGATAAAATCATTATGGTGTATTCTTTGTTCATAAATAGTATAATTTAGTTTTTTTAACAAAATATTGATTTTACTAGCAATGCTTAAGTTAAGTAGAATAAATCGGAACAGTCATGGGCACAATGAAAAACTAAAAATTAAATTAAAAACTAAATTGATATCTGAAATGTCACTTATTTGGTATCATTAGATTCAGAAAATTATACTGAATACAAAATTAAATGGTATACAAGGTTTCCATTTGAAAAACAAAAATTAGTATCACTTCCGCTAAAACTGAAAATGAAAAAAATGCAGATATGTCAAAAACTAAAGTTTTTAAAGTATTGGTGTATACAGTCTTCATACAGACAAATCTCAATAATTTATCTTCGAAACTTAAACAAGAAAAGGGAAATCATGAAGGAAGGGGATTCGTGGATTAGTGCAATTAATCATCTTTACTTATCTTCGGCTGCTTTAAGATATACTAAGAAATGAATAATATTCAATGGGAAAAATCACTTACTTTAATCATCTAATCAATTTATTACATCCAGTAACATTTATTATATATTATATTAACATATTGGCTACGTAATTCCTATGTATATCTATAAATTACTGTCAAAACACAAATGTTACACCAACAACAGTATTAACAGTGGCACAATTTGTAAACAACGACATTGAGCCACTTCACCTTCACACCTCTGTGAATCGTAATAATGGTAATAACTAATATGCAATAATGTGTATAGGCAACCTTGAATACGTTCATAAGATAAATAAGGATGCATCTGAGGCATGCCTCATACCAATAACATATAGGCAAGGACACCAGCAGGAGGGCAAGGGGGCAGTTAATCCTTTGGTAGTCAACTGGAGGAAGGCATTCAAAGCAGTGGCAGCTGGTGACATATCAGATATGTCATATCTCGATAACCAGAACTTTCATAGAACGAGAACGATTATGCAGTTTGTGAAAAAAAGTTGAAAAAACATGGGCCTCACCAAAGATTTTCAAATTGGCTTCAGTAAATTTCGAGAAACATTTTTTTTCTATAGACGTAATTTTACCAACATGTTTTCAATTATATCGAAAAATTATGATTTTTGTTAAAGTTTTGTGATACATTATAAAAATTTCAATTTTTGAAATGGCAATACCCAGGGTCTCAAGTACCACCAAAGAACAGGAAACATGAGCAATATAAAGCTAAAATTAAATATGGCAAAATGTAAAGCTGTAATATTTACTCGAAAACAGAATTATATTCAGATTGATTATAATATCAACAGCTATACTCTTGAACGATGTTCTGAGTTTAAGGACCTTGGTGTTGTATTTGATTCTCAACTTAGTTTTTCTAGTCATCTTAATCAAATTACTAAGTCAGCAAACAAATTACTTGGGTTTTTTATGCGTAACTGGAACAATTTTTTAAATGCTAAAAGTTTAAAAACTTTATATTTTTCATACATTAGATCTAAGTTAGAATAGACATCTCTAATATGGGTTCCTATTTACCAAAATAACATTGTGTTGATTGGGGCAATTCAACAAAAGTTTTTGAAATTTCTTTGTTTTAAAACAGGGGTTTTACCCTGAAAGAGGCATTGATAACGCAATCTTGCTGAATATGTTTAATTTAATTTCATTAAATGAAAGGAGAAATTGTAATGCCATATCATTTTTGTATAACTTACTACACTATAATGTTTAGTGCATGTTTCTTATTAGTAGGCTCTGTTTTTTGGTTCCTCGCCAAAATGCTCATAGTAATGATTGTTTTTACACTCCCATTTGTTGTACGAATATTATGCGTAGATCACCAATATTTAATATTTGTCTATTTAATACTGTTTCAAATATTTGTGATATTAATTGTGACTCGCTGAAAAATATAATTGATTTATGTATTAAAAAAGTGCAAAAGTAACGTATTCTCATTTTTGTGACATCTAGTAAGTTAAATAATTTTCACTCTTTTTATTCATAATTATTTTATTTTTTTTTATTCCTATCAAGATGTATTTCTTATTATTTTTCTTGTATATTTTCTGTAATTGGGTATTTTACCTGTTGGAAATAACCGTGTTATTATTATTATTATAATATGCTAATGGTATTATTAATTATTTAATAAGAGTGCTTTTTCAACATTGGCAAAAATGAATATTCTGATTTAAAAAGTTGTAGCGAGATTTATTACTATTTCTTAATTACACATCGTTTTTTTTTTTTTCAAACTGCAAATTAACATTGATAAGTACAAGTAATTTATATTTTCTGATTTACGTATAAATAATGATTAAAACAAATTTTTAATTCTGTACTTCATATTTGGAACAGTCCCATCCTACTTGCCTCACTAGTTTAAAACGTCATGCCGCCACTGCCAATTATACAACATCTATTAGTCTGATACTTGCTTCTTGATACATGAATGACTACCAATTGTGAATTATTATTAAAGCAAAGCGGCAAAGTAATTTAAGCATATATTTAAAATTTTGCCTCAATACTTTGTACCTTCAAATAGAATCGATAAGAAATACAAGGCAGACAAAGGTGGAAGATGTAAGTCACAAAAGGGTATAGTGTGCTTAGCAAAATGTGGGCTGTACGAGTTTGTACGGTTGGATCTAGCATTGCTCCTTAAGTAGATAGACCTGTACAAGTAAGTATTGACTCGTCTAAGTACAAATACAAATCCTAATTTAATGAGTACGATATCGATTATGGTAGTCGCGTAAGAATGTGATGGTATGAGTATTAATTGGCATCGTGACATTCTACAATACATAATCGGCATTGTCGGCAAACTGTAATACAAAATTATCATCCAATAATATTCTAATTCGGCTCACTTTCCATTCTATCCCTAGTAGATGGGTAAAAACTACGTTCAGCAATTTTTATCCTTAATATTGAAACAGCTGAATTTAAAATAATATACCTTATATTATTAAGGCGGGGATTTTGTAGAAAAGGAATTGCACAGCCTGAGTGAGCGAAACGACGAATCAATCAGACCTATGAGACAGTAGACAAACCTTATAGGCCCGAACCGCACGATTCTCTGAAGTTTATCGTGCATTTTGACGTACATAAAAATGGAAGCCGTGATATATGTTATGATTTTACTCGAGGACACAAAATGTAAAATTACCAATAAATATTAATCTGAAAGTGAAACACAAGTTGTCCTATATATCCTGGCTAGTGAGTGAAGTAATTTGGTGGCTGTGGCTGTGATAATTTTGCCGTAATTGTGACATATTATCGTAGTAACTGTGTGGCTAAAATTGAGGTATTTTAACATTTATTTTAATTATTCTTGTGATTTTATGAGCAATGAAAATTATCTCACGCACTAGCGGGACCCTTTGTGAATACGTTGATATATAATAATAACCAATTATTTAAATTTTCTTGGAGTTCTGTGTCCTCGCTTGAAGCCCTGTTAGACAGTAAAAATATGTATACAAAATCCCAGCCTTAAAGTTATATTCCTTAAGAAATCTGGTCACTATGAGTGTGAAATCTGAGAAAAGAGCATCTGCAACAACATTTAAATCTAGTTCTAAACATTTTTGGCGAGCATTAAAATATTTCAATGTTGATAATATTTGAACTGATGATTTATTCCACGTATATGATAGTAGCCTTAATACATGCTTAAACTTACTGGACTATTATAGCAAAGCATTTGATACTCTAAACCATACTACGTTAGTTATGAAATTAAAATATTTCCCTTGAATTTGCACCACAACAACACATTCCAGGTATAGCTCAACAAATATTTTACTCTGCCTTCTCTTCATATTGAACAAATACGTCAAGCTGGTTATTTTATTATTCCACGTTTTGTGAACAAATTTAATTTTTAAAAACTATTTAACCCAGCACCCACTACAAAACTACGAATTATGATATGACTCCATGGTTGGATTTGCAATGGTTAGCACCGACACATTATTTGAGGTTATGTGGCAAAAATTAATTTTAATATATTATGAAGAATTCGATATTCTTCATAATTTAAGAGAATAATTTGTATCTTTTTCTAACAGTGTACAATGGTATTAACTTCTGAAATGTGGATAAATGTTTATTAGCAAGAAGCTATTATGCACATTTATGTGTAATTTTTGGAACCATTGAACGAAGCAACTTGTTAAATACTTTAATTGGTGGTACCAAACTTGTGGAAATTCTCTTTTAATCGATTATGGTTAGGTCAGTTAAAAAATTAAAATTTGAGTTAATATTACTCTGTAGCGTACTATACCCAATTTTACTTTACTTATGCCTTAAAACAAGTATTTTTAAATTAGAATCAATCGCAAAGATTAAATTTATGTTAAAATAAAAAAATTATTTATTTGAGAGGTGATATTACAACCTCGTCTTCAGCCGATCATATTGTTTATAAGGTTAGTATCTGGTCAGTGGTACTTAAAATGTGGATATATACATATCTCTGTAAATATTATTTTAAACAATGACTTTCACGACACTCATCTATATAACAAACTTACACCTGCAGCTAAAATATTTAATGTCAAAATATTTATGAATTATTATATATATTATATTATTATTTATGAATTAATTATACTAATATTAGAACCTTTATTTATACTTTTATTTGATGAGTTTGCGCTGCAATTTGCATAGTTTTGCCTCGCTTTTCTTTATATTATAGTTATATCTTTATAATCATATCGTATAATTTATTAGGTATGGTAAAAAGGTCAAGAATTGAAAACTAGATATCAGATGTTAACAAATATAGTGATGGCGAATAACATAACTTCAAATTGGTTCGTTACCACTAGTAACCAAAGATCACAAACGGTTGTTGTTTTTGCCACTGAACATTACCATTTTCGGGTAGCCATGAATCGTGATCTCTGTATTTTTTGGACCGGTGGTAAAATATTGGAATAACGGAATTTTGAATAATGTTCTGCAATCTTAATTGAAGTAAGAAAACTTATTTAGCAATGTAGTAGTATAAATAACACAAGACCTAAATGCATTCTATACCAAATTTCAACATGGATAAATCCAATTACTATTTAATTTTCTCATTTACCTTGTCCCAATTAGTTATAAACTGAAGTTATACTGTAAGTACTGTTACTACCTTACATATACCAAGTTAATAAAAGACTAGAGGGAATGTGCATATGGTATCACTATTTTTAAATTTAGTTTTCTAGCAGAGAATGTAATTTATATTTCCTCTAGTAGGGAATGCGTATATTCCTACCATGGTATGCCTGTGCAATAAGGTCAAATCCGTCATATTGGTATCAGTTTGTTTATATCAAGTTTTCTAGGAGAGAGACGTGATGTACATTCCCTTTAGTGTTTTTCTACCTCGGTGTTTACACATTAAAAATAATTTTAAGAATATAACACAATAATTTTCCAAAAACATATTCCTATTGTAAATATTTGTAAGGAAACCCATAATCTTTTACCATTTGAAGATATTGAGTCATTTATAAAAAAGAAGATAAGTTCATACCTTCTTGGTCGTAAGTAACATCATCAGTCATCCTTAAGAGTTCAACTGCTTTTTGATAGGCTGAATATAAGTCTTCTACGGTTTGTTTATGGTTATCAAGCATGTTATCTTCCGCAACTTGCAATTCGGATATTACTTGGTGGAAATTTAACATTTCAGGTGTCATATCATTTTCCTACAAAATACATTGCCATAGTTACACCCAGATAATAAATATTTTTGGAAAATCATGCATCATAAAACTGTTATCTATAATATTTAGCAATTATATTCGATTACCAATACAGTTCAATTTATCATTGACTTGAACTTGAAGTCAAGTGTTTAAAAGGTTCTCTTTTCATTTGAAGATATTGTTTCTCTCAATATGTTTAAAGTTAATTAAAATCCTAAGTGCAAAAAAAACTGGTTAGTAGTAGTAATTATTTTACAATTTTATTAGTTTACTAGTGCTATTAAATGATGTAAATTTGAAGCAAAACTGTTCTCAAGTTAATAGTGAGTTGATTATTGAAACTTTTATTAGTTCTTAGTTGTTTTTATTTCTTTGCATTTAACATAAAATTTTACAGAAATAGGTGATCTCAAATCAACGTTTATAAAAGTATAGTCAGTCAACTTAGGATTTATATAACTGACTAAAGAAATGGGAGTATCTGTACCATTTTCAAGATATTTGTCAGAAGGGTTGTCCAAAATGGACAATTATCCATGATTCACACGTTCATAAATATCTAGTTATGAAGATGATGGTAAAATAATTAATAGTTTATAATTACCTAAATGTATAGCAAGCAGATGATTCAGTTCAGAAAATAAAACGCAGTTCATATTAAACAAATTTTTGCAATAATAAAAACTTTTGAATGCCTAAAATTCTTCTAATTTTCAAGTTCAGAAATAATGAGAATATTATGAAAATTCATAGTTATTATAAATATTATATAAAATCTCTTAATTTTTTGGTTGTGAAATAAATTAACATCTTACATCGACTAGTGTGGTATTAGAATTTTTATAAATTATTGATTGATGGTTAACTTTGATAGCACTACATATTTAATTTTCATATCACTGGGATATATCTCGTTTAAATTTGTATTTATTACGTTTAATATAATATACATAAAGTCAGCAGCAGGTAAAATTTTGATGCACAAGAAATCAAAAATTTCCTTCAGTTTTCTAGTGCAACAAGTCAAAAATTTCTGTTCTCAAAAATGGAAGCACGCTGGCCAAATTTTGACACAATCAAATTTGCGACAAATTTGTTTTAGAGTGAGTTAACGAGTCATCCTAATTTCTTTAATAATATAGGTATGATAAAAAATTGGCTTCCGCTATTCGTGTAAGTCAAAGTCTGCCACAATCAAAATTGCAATTATTTTTAATTTAAATATATATGTGTATATATAGGCAACACAAAAATTTATTTTACAGCAATATGTCTCACAAGCAGATTATGAAAAAGTTTATTTTTAGGTGAGGTGGTTCTCTAAAGACTTGACAAAGTGGGGGGTCATAGGATAAATATTGTCCTAACTTTTTCATATCTCGAGATTTAGACCGTCAGATCAAAAAATTTAAACACACCACAAAAATATTAGATATGGTAGGCAAGCGATCAAATTGTCCCTAGTAGAATTTGAGAAGGTATTTGTCAGTTTATTTGAACCCTTTTAAAGCACTCTTATTAATTACAAATTGTACTAAAACGTCTCTAACTTTTTGTATAATGTACTGCAATTTGATTTAAAACGTTGTGTATTTTATCAGATATCAGATACCAAAAACCTATAAGCTATTTAATATTTCTATAAAATTCTATTCTCTAAATTTATATTTGTTGCCTCTTTCTTTCATCATACCTTCCCAACTCACATATGTTTTTTTAAGGTTATGCATATAGTGACAGGTTGCCTTGGGATATTTCTGTTTCTGCACGTGTGTGGTAGTAGTAAAATCTTCATTTTACAATGAAATTGTAGTATATTATATATTTTGTACGGTGACACCTAGACAAAATGTGTAGTACTTTGTTAAAGGAATGAATATCAGATATAGATTCGACAAACATTTCAGAAACAAAGACAATACAAAAACCACAAACTAGTCCGGCTCGTATAAGGGCTGTCCAAATTATGTTGCACATATTGTGGTCCTTGTCATCTATCCGACATGATCTACAACTAAAGGCGGTTGAATAACTATACTTTTATAAACACTGCCTAATTTATCCTCAGATGCCATTTTGCATCATATTAAAACAAAACAAGTCAATAATTTTTTATTTAATTTTAATATTTAAGTTGGCAAATTCGTAAAATCAAGGAAGTCTTAGAAATTCTGAAAAATTACAATGTACAACAACAAATGTTATTAGAAAAAGTTTCTCAGAATGAAAAATTGAATAAGTATGCAAAATTTCAATATCCTAAGTATATACCGATTAGCTATCCATTTAAATTTGAGAAGTTAATAAGTGCGTGTGTGTTATATAGCAAATATTTACAATATTTAATATTATTATTCAGTCATTCAGTATAGAAATAATTTACTTTGCAAACTTACATTTAATGACCTCAATTGTAATAAGTCTCCATCATCATCTTGTTCATTTTCAGATCCAGTATTCGTTTGAAGATCTCCACCTCCCAATTCTTTGACACGATCGGCATATCTAAGTGTATTTAAACTATGTTCACATGAATTCACTCCAGGTGATATCATAGCAATCATACAAGTACGGGAATTTGATCCTACGAATGAATCACGAAGCACTTGGGTTAATTTACTAACTCTAAATGGCAAGTGAGCTCCTTTACGACCTAATGCTCGGATGCATTCTTTCAACGCGAGAAGGGATTTGTTTATTTCAGCACCTTCCATTCCTGCAAATCAAATTTATTGATTATAATTTTTTTCTCAAACTCTTGTAATAGTTAAAACTATTCAATGGAATTTCAGGGTTACTCAGAAATTACTAAACAAGGAAGAAGACTAATGATATGTTCTTGAGCATCATTTTCTGAACTACAAAAATTTGACTTGCTCTTTACGCAAGTTAAACAAAAATGTTAAAGTTATATTTTGTATATTTTCTTAGTTATGTAAAAACCATTATTTTAACGGCACATTCTTGCAGTGGCACACAAAGTTCAGATTGAATTTGGTATTATTCTTTACAGTAGGTACTTTATAAAACAATTTAAAGCCTTTTCTGATGATTCTTTTCCATACAATGTTCTCAACAAATTACAAATTAATTCTTATTAAAAGATTTGAAAACCCAAATATTACCCTTATAAACACACTATCTGAGTTTGTTATTTTACATCCCTTAATAGAAAGACATTGATTTCAGACAAAAATTATATTTACAAAAAGGATATATGAAATTTACTACAATTCTTTGTGCTGTATTAATGAGTTTCAGAGTTTAGACAAACCTTCTGCTTATTCATAAAAACATAAAGAGCTGATATAAATATAATAAGACTAATGTTACAATTTTGTAATTTTTAAAAATATCTTTAAATGAAACTAGATAATGTACATTTGCTATTAATCTCAAAATTCGCTTCTGAACAATAAAAACATCAAGTGACAGAATGGATGAACCCTAAAACAAAATTCCATATGACAATCTCGACTCCATTTGTACATAATATAAATTAATTAATTGATATCTGGTAATCATTTTAAACCTGTTAAACATACTGAAATTAATTTAGAAATTAAGAAAAGACAATGGTCTTTCCAAACCAAATGTACATTGTTAATTATGACAACCAAAAATTTTAACTGGAAGACAACACGTATAGGAGCAGCTTTGTTGGATACCGCCACCCGTAATTATCTACTATTTGTATTGTTCTGTAAATTGTAATAAAGGCATATTATTATTATTAAAGAAACTTTTACAATTACCTACATAAATTTTTGGGCAGTTGTTTTGCAAATTATGGAATCTAATGGCTTCTGCTTTGGAACTGTTAAAAAAAAGACGATATTTTTAAAACCAAACCAACGAATCATTCATAGATGACATATTCTTAAATCTTAATATGAAAAAAAAAAAAAACGCAGTGTCATAAGCATAACGAATGACCGAGGTAACATTAGTCATTACTATAAAAAAGAAAAAGAATTGGCCCCAGCACATATCCCTACAGAACCCCTATACTATTACTTCTTAAAATATAAGAATTCATTTTCTGATAATGATTGATTCCATCAACATATAAAAATCCATTACATCCAGCAGTGTCATGGCTAGTTTGTTTACAAGTAGATAGAGTATATGTAACTACTTAGGTAATGATTTATTGAGTTTCTACAATAATTGTAGTAATGTGCATTGTGTTACCGAATTATGTAGTACTTGTAGCTACACGAATATTAAATGTAACTTATAGACTTGTTACAATTGTAAAGTTTATGTTAAAGCCGCTTTACAATACACAATTCTTTTCGCAATGGCTTGCAGCAAGCCCTTGCACCTGCAATACCTTTTCTAAAATGCTGACTCAGTTTTTTTTACAGTCATCAATCTCGCAATTGCAATAGAAGTACCAACACTTCAACCTGAATGCACATTAAAGACTAAACTGTTTATCCAAATTTGACAAATAACAATAATAAACAGCAGAATATAAAATAAAGGTTTCGGTTAATTTAATCTGCAAGCTCAACGATCAAACAATAATCAAGTAGAAACAAAAAAAGCAGTTTAAATTTTTGCTTATGGTGATAACCATACAAATCACTAAATTATTCCCCAGAATTGCAGAAAAGCTGCAATAAAAACACAGGCACACAAAAAAAAAAGTTCGGTGCCCGAGCCTATGGTTCCCCATGTATTTTTGGCTACCAAAACCGATCCCGGGGTCGGTATAGCCCAGACGTTCCATATTTGCACGCTACGGTAAAAAAATGACCAAAATTTGACCATTACCTAAGTGAATAAAGACATAAAAAAATAAACATCTGGGCTATACCAACCCCGGGATCGGTTTCGGGAGCCAAAAATACATGGGGCACCATAGGTCGGAGCTCAGGCACAGAACTTTTATTTTTTTTTTGTATGCCTGTAAAATCAAGCAAGATCTATATTCTGAATGTGCAAAAGTCAGATACAACGGTTTTTACAATAAGCTACTGTTCAGTGCACATGCCTACATGCAAGAGACTTGCAACTTGCATAAAGAACCACAGACTGTAAAGCGGTGTTTACAGACCTCTGGTGTAATATTTTTGTTAATTCTTGTTAAATATTTTAATATCTGGAAAACTGTAAATTTAGAGTAGTATTAGCAAAGTCAAAGAAGTGTGTTTTTTTTTAAAATGTGATAACACTTTAATGTTTCTACTTATACCCAACATCCAAAATAATAGAGAGTGACTAATTCACAGCACATAATACTGTACGAGAGATGTCATAAATATATTTTCAATTGATAGTAGTAAGGAAAGAATTAGGTCACTGTTGATTAAAACAATTTTATTTAAATATCAATAGTATTGTAATAGTAAAATGTCATATACAGTTATTTTTAGAATTTATAGATTTTTTCTTTAGTTTTAACTGCTATTTCCTTGATACCAATAACTTTTTTTGTGCAAGGCTGAAATAACAATTATTTCTTTATTTAGTAATAGGTTTTGTTGACATGTAACTAATAGCATATATTTTGCTATACTCGTTCAATTTCATAACCTGTCTTTATACCCCTAGAAGATATGTAGTATTAAAAATGGTAACATTGCTATACCTTTCCAACATCTATTCATTTTACCTGATTCTGATTTTAGAAGGGGTGTTTCATGTAAAACAATTAATTTGAGCAACCCCTAAGTTTCAACAGTGTGACATGAAATGGGCGGCAGAGGCAATATTAACCTATTACAATTTTGAATTTTTTTTTTTGTAAACTACATGCGAACGCCGAAATTTGATTTCAGATATGTGATCAGCACCCTCAAAAATGGGTGAGGGGGGGTAGAAATTTTTTTTTGTTAAAAGTTTTACTCTATTCTAAATAGTTATCTTCATTTTTTTATATTACTATCTGTAGAAGTTCTTATATAATATTAGTAGGGCAAAAAACAGATTACAACCGCATATCTTCCAAATATCAATCAATAACACAAAACACAAAAATCAGAAATAGCTAAAAAAAATTTAGTATGAACTTTACTTGTGTGGTATGATCAGATAAACCGGAGCTTCAAATGAAAAGAGAAATAGGGGAACAGAGGACTTCGTTTTTTGTTCAAGTTTTTATATTCAAGTAAAATTAAAATCGTTATGTCAAAGTGAACTGCAACCCATATTACACATTTGTACTACGAGTTGACATTTAGTTCTACACTTGCTGCTTTCCATTTGCCACAATACTGTTATTCTTACCTCAGCTTAGATGAGTGTCGTTCCTTTTGCAATAATGAAGTAAGCCAAACTGAGAATTTTTACCTCCCCCCTTACCGATGCAGCACAACCTCTTGAGCTTGGCTTATGCCTCTATAGATCATATACTTAAGACTTATGCCGCATTCACAAGTTATTTTTATTAAGTTCGGTCTGTTCTGTGATTTTTTAAGTTAGGTTATTGTTGTTAAACCAATTTATTTTAAAAAAAGTTTAATTTTTTTTTTTTCAAAAACTACATGCAGGAGCCAAAATCTGACTTCAGATTCGTGATGAGCACCCTCGAAAATAGGGGGTAGGATTTTTTGTTAAGATTGGAGATTTTTACGCTGTTGTAAATAATTACCAACATTTTTTTAGACATTCTGAACTTTGAAAATTTTGAGGTTTTCAACAAAGCACGTTCACTTCGCTAAATTCCCCGATTTATGTTCCTTTTACATGATGAACTAAACTGAGTGGCTTAGATAATCTTATATCACTTCAGACTCACCTCACAAGTAAAAGGAAAGTACTAACTATATCAACTATATTTGTGACATCTTTTGTTGGAGTCATACTTACATTTTCCTTATATGTATATTACCACTGTATAGAAAGGTTGTTATCTTAACTATATATTGAAATTTAGCGATTTTATGTGATGTTAGCGTCAAAAATAAACCTGCTGGCAGAATTCGCTCCCTTAACTAAGCAAAATACAATATGTATAATGGTGAGAAAATGAAAATTGGACGAGTATAGTGAAATATAAATACAAGAACAAACGACAGGAAGTTCATTTTGAATTATATGAGATATACTCATCCAATTAGATAGGTACCACCCTGTAAGCCCTAACCGTTATCAATTTTGCGTTTTAACTTCAACAGTGTAATGAATGTCAGATCCGACTGAGGTATTAAAGACAGATCATGAAATCATTTTTTTGGTGGTTGTGATGATTCATCTTTTAAATGTGCTTGATAAAGCCTGCAACCTGCAACGGTGAGACTTCATGTGTTATCTAATTGGAGTTGTTGTTTGTTCTTGTAATTTCTTGCATTATAACTAAACTAAAATTATTCAACTACTGATAAGTTAGTGACAAATGTAAATTTATCTGGCCAGTAAATTTACCAGATAGTCGGTCCCTAAGACAAATATACCAACATTCAGGTAATGTTTAATTATAAAAAAAAATATAATTTATTTACATAAAATAATATTTCATTAGATTTCAATTTTATAACTGTTTTTAAAATGTAAGGTTTGTTAGATTAAGGCGTTTATGATTTTGAAAATTTGCTGTAGAACTTAAATTATTCTCCATTCTTAAGAACACAAATATAAAATCAATAATTACATTAAAATTTAAATTAGCGGAAAGATATACTTGAAAATTTCCACACGCACACCCATGGTAGCGCTGCATGACCAATAGAAACTGTGTAATCGAGTAGGCTCTGCGAAGTAAGCACAGCTTACAATTTTATACTTAAAGTAAGTATTTCTTTTAGTATTCACTGTGTGTACTTAGTATATAAATTGTGAGCGAATTTATAACATGAGCTACTTACTATTATTTTGAAAGTCGGGATTGTAAAAATTTAATATGTTTTGTAAATACTGGTATTGTAATAGGCAATTCTCATCACCTTCTGTTTTGTTTTTTTTTTTAAGTTAGCCCTACCGCACAGGTTTGGGTGCCCAACGTTTGTGATCGCGTGGATCTTGGATATTGTTGAGGTATTATATACCTAATTAAATCATTAGTACTTTAGACATAAGATCATATCTTACTATTAGAGTGGATCCAATAGCATTGTAAATTGTAATTATTAAATACTATTAGAACTTACTTGTCTGTCGGTTTGCTGATGAAGTGTCTGCCCCTCTTTCATTCCCAGCTAAATCAATTAGCGAGAATTTGCCATGTATTTTAGACATATTGTTGTTTGACCTTAAGTAAATTTGAAAAACTGCATGTGAGCGAGACGAATTGGAGTTGGCAAATGTCTGTCCAGAAGTCCGTGCTTGGTTTCCTTTTTGAATTAATTTTAATACTTCGTCAGTGGTACTAACAACTTTTTCAGTAAGACCTACTACTTGTACTTGCTGTTTACCGTCTTCTAATATCCTAAGCTTTGCTTTGTTGTTCAGTAAATCAAATACCTTTCCAGAATATATTTCAAAGAAACTTGAAGAAACAACGAGATTCAAAGATCGATATTTTGGTGAATTTGCCAATTTGAATACATCACCTGCTGCCATCGCATAAATACCTTTTTGGCAATCCTGACTTTTGCCATTAAAATCACCACCCATAGTATGTGTTTTGCCCGATCCCGTTTGGCCATAAGCAAAACAAGTTGCAAAACCTCCCTCAAATATTGTTTTTATTAAAGGTTGCGCAGTGTACCTAAAATAAAAAATTATTAGAAATAAAAACTATAAATCATACCTAGAAAATAATTACCTGTATACCATTTCATTTGAGCATGTTTCATCGAAAGCATAATCGAATCTAAAGAGTTGATTCTCTAAATATTTTGTTAAATCCACTTTATTTTTTGGTTCATGAACAATTAATTGGTTCTTACTTGGAATCGTAATTACATCTACTTCTTTTCTAGCTACTTCCCTTTTATTTAAAGGCCTCTTTCGAACACAAACTGTTATTAAATGATCCTCGATAGCGTCATTCTCGGATAATGGTTTAATATCTAAACCACGTCGATATTCCCTTTAAGAAAAATTAATCGATAACCAGAAATTTAGATAACATGTTTACTTACAGTATCATGTTTAACAATTCCCAATGTGGATTTCCAGGAGCCATTTGTAAAAAGGCTTCTTTTTCTGCTTTTTCTTCAGCTTGTCGTTGCCGTCGTTCTTCTCGGTTTTTTTTTAGTTTCTCTACTTCTTTTACTACATTACTCCGTCGAGTATTCTAAAATAAAACAATATTAAATATATTTATATTTAACAAAAATTCAAGTTAGATAATTTTAATAACTAGAAACAAAAATTTAAGCAGGTTACAGACGGTGAGCGATAATACGATATAGAATGGTTTTTAGGTTTTCATGGCCGATGCTATCATATGATACATACTGATTTTTCCTGTAACAACCCGGAAATTCAGTATGTATCAAATAATACGATATATACTTATATTTTTCTAATGAGATATACTCCTACAGGCACGTAAACAGCATAGATATCTAATATATAAAATTCTCGTGTCACAGTGTTAGACGCCATAATCCTCGAAAACGACTTGACCGATTTTTATGAAATTTTATATGTATATTCGGTAGGTCTGAGAATCGGTCCTAATCTATTTTTCATACCCTAAGTGATAAGAGTGGTCCACCCCAAACATTTTTTTTTATTTATTGGACAAAAGTTTTTATTTTTATTTTTTTATGATGTGGCATTAAAAAATACATACAACCCTTAATTTTCACCCTTCTATGACTAACCCCTATTTTTTAATAGCCACTAGATCAGTTATCCCCGCCAGGCGTCTACCGGTGTCACTTCTCACCACAAACCTAGAAAAAATATAGACAGCGTCGGTTCATGATATAGGTCACGTGACAGGTGCCGCGTGACCAATCACAGTAAACAAATGAGATTCACGCTACAATACAACCAACGTAAATTGGCATAAAAACCAAGTTTTAGTGATTCTGGACCTTTTAGGGCAGCCATGAATTAGCGGTCGCCGGCAATATGACACTGACACAGTCTATATTTTTTCTAGGTTTGTGCTTCTCACCCAGTGAACAGCAAGGAGAAGGGATGAGAACGAAGCCGACTACCAAAATATTCATTAGAAATAATTCATATGGCAAAACAACGTTTGCCGGGTCACCTAGTAAATATATATTATAGCGTCAATGCATAGCGTTCTATGAATTTTAATCACAAGTGATATTTTTGTAATATATCAGATATACAGGGTGTTCAGTAAAGAATGGACCAAACTTCAGATGTAGATAGTTTGGATAAAAATAAGCTGAATTAACTCAACTTACCTTAATCCAAAAGTTGATACTAACGGAGCTACAGGGTGTCAAAGTTGAAAAAATAAATCACAATTTCTTTATTATTTTTCGATCGCATCGATCGTATTTTATGAAATTTGGTATAGGGAGGTTTATGGGGACTAGAAATTCGAATATGTCGACGATTTTGGTGTATCTGCTACAGGGCGCCATCAACGATGGTTTGGACCCCTTTAAATCGCTATGATTTTTTTGTGCTACACTCATTTTGGACTGGAAAAATTTTCTCCCCTATCTTTTCTAGTTAAAAACGGTACACCTTGTTGATGTTGCTAGAAGCAATGGTTTCTGAGAAAAACGCATCTAAATCTCATGATCTCTTTCAACAAAAATGAATGCCCTAGTTTTTCAAGTAGGATATCCAATATTAAGCTGGCTACTGAAATGTACGATATGGAATGCTTTTAGTTCCATTGCACATCCAAATAAAGGTACCACACCTAGGAGCAGACAAAAGGAGGCACATGAAACTCAGCAAAGAAATACTTCATTGGTTATGTATGTGGGTGCGAGAGAGACAATCATCTGCACTTACGATATGAATTGTGTTCTAATTTCCCATTATTTTGTTTGTAAACACGTCATTGGCGTACAGTGCCGTGAAACCAGTTTATCTTGTATCTCGTTAGTGTTATTCTTTGCTTATTTTTGTTGGTGTTATTGTTGGAACATGTCATGTTTTATAAGAGACTTTTCCAGCATTCCAGTCATCATATATAAAATTACATTTCAGTGGCACAGGCCTACCCAGCTCTTGTGGAGAGGGGAGTTTCTCCTACCATCTGTAGCTGAATATCAAATATGCACATCAAAAGACCCATACAAATCAGCGTGGCGGATGCCTCCGTAAGAAGAATTGTTACAAGAGGCTGCCTGCAAGGAGGTGTTCTATCACCACTGCTATGGAACTTGGTTCTAGACAGTCTCCTGTGCCAGCTCAACTCAGAAATTGGCATCTATACCATCGCTTATGCTGATGATCTCACTATGCTGATTAATGGAAAGTTTGAAGGGATCCTTTGTTAAAGAATGCAAACCCTAAGCCCCAAGAACCATTGAAAAGTGGTGTGAGAATCATGCTCTGTCTGTCAATCCCAGGAAGACAGAAATGGAAGAAGAGAAAAATGGGGTCAATAAAGCCACCAACTCTCCTAAACACTACGTTAAGCTTGGCATCGGATGTGAAATACCTTGGAGTCACACTTGATACAAAGTTAACATAAAATCTTCATTTGGAAGGAGACTAAAAAAGCATACATATCCTATGAGCAGTGCCACAGGACCGTTGGTAAAACCTGGGGAATGAAACCAAAGGCGCCCTTTCTTCTCTGGTGTTCTGGGCGGTCAGCCAACGTTATTATACGTTTATTAAGCACAGTTCACTATTTTTTTAATGTTCTATCAGCCAGTAATATTGCCATGTCTTTTTTAAACACCCTGTATAATAATTTGAACTCATTTTCATGATTTCTATCACTAAGTCAAATAATTAGTAAACACTTTCAATTAAATTCACTTAAAATGGAAAAAAATTGTGTAACTAGAAATATGGCAGTTGGGGCCAAAGGTGTACCTAGATAAGTTAGAACATATTTTGTCTTGATTCACCTACCTGTACTGTGTTGGTTTTACTAGTTGGTATACTACTTTCTTTCACTATAGACTCATTAGTTGGTATAACATGACCATTATTAGAGGACTGTGTGATTCGAGATTGATGAGCTGATCGTGCAACCATGTTTGCTATTGATTGTCTGGTTGGATTCTGCAGCAAAAAAAATATTTTACAACAAAATATACTCTGAATATTTAATACACACGTCATAAACAGCTGCTTATCATTTGGATACAAGAAATTTGTGGTAAATATCTCTAAGGAGACAATAAAA
Organism: Monochamus saltuarius; assembly: GCA_025584915.1. Classification (NCBI taxonomy): domain Eukaryota; kingdom Metazoa; phylum Arthropoda; class Insecta; order Coleoptera; family Cerambycidae; genus Monochamus; species Monochamus saltuarius. The sequence goes on along the minus strand of CM046730.1, from coordinate 2,777,033 downwards.
ATGTATGCAAATCACCACTACAAACAATAAATTAATCAGATCTGTATGTTTGATTACAATTTTTACACTGTAAAATATGAATACAACTGCCTTTTGGTTGTTATTTGAGGTTTACTAGAATAAGACCCACATATGATTTATAAAAGTGTTTCTAAAAATAATCATCTTAAAAAGCTCTTTTTTAATAACCACAAGATTTAAATTACCGCTATACATTTTCCAAAAGATTTAAAAAATCACAACCATTAATTTTGGCAACACTGCATTTAATATAATTTGAAAATATTTCTGTTATTAAAAATGTCAGCATAATAAACAAAAATTATTACAACTGTCCAAAAATCCCTACTATCGGATTGCCATGCATACACAAGTGGGTCGATACTAGCAAATTCGTACTTATCTACTTTCCGATATACACTAAAATAAAGATAATTTTATTGCCAACACGGTAGTATAAGATTGCTTGCGAAAATTGCCGTTGTAGTTATAAACAATAAATATATTTTGATTTGATTTCGACATATTTGATAAAAAATACTTCCGGTAAGCAGATGGGTGAAGGATGACCTTAGTTCAGATCTTGTCTTTCATATTACAACGTGCATCCATTTAAGATGGAAACACTACTGTGTACTACTAAGTTGTTGACCAACTAATTTTTATTTTTTAGCCTACTACATCACATGATATATGAATTTAGTTTCCGTTATCCAAACTTTTCCTCATTTTTGTTTGTTGTCAAATTTGACCAAATTGGTTAGCGTGATTGGATTCTGCATTTAGACATTACATTAAATAAAAAGTAACAAATTTAAAAAAATCAGGTTATTTTTAAAATTTACTTCACAAAACAAACAATTCTGTTAAAATTTTATTATTATTTTTTAAGTATACCAATATGGTAACATTTAATTCACATAGTAAGAAAATGTTTAAATTGAAACATAACATATTAATTAATTAGTGTGGCTCACCGAATTATAAGTAAACAATACGACTGGCAACTTTTGAATTTCAGTGATTAAAAAATAATCTAGTCGCCTGATTGAGAAAAACTGTTTTGAGAAACTTTTGAAGTAGTAGGACCTCGTATTTTATACCAGGATACAAATTTACGAATGGTTGTCCAATAAAGGAAAGAACTATGCCTTCAGAACAACTTTTTGTTCACAGAATGCATCGACTTGGCATTTCGAAATCGCCGCTACTTTACTACTACTGTAAGTACACAATACAAATCAACATTGATACTTTGCATTGTACTATTGTACCATCTTTAGTGTAATTACGTGGTAATTATAAATTTACCGGTTTAATCTAAGATATTTATGCATAGCAACTGACAATACAATTACCTGCTTGAAGCATTAGAAGACAATTATCTGGTTAATTAGTGAAATAATAGTAACTACTCGCGCCTGCTTCATAATTATGAAGAATTATTAAATTATATTTTCCGTTTCCTCCAAAATTTTCAGCTTTCAATATACACGATGTCCCATTTTAATTCTGAAAAAAAAATTAGGAACAGGTAAAACTCAAAACATTAATGGGACTTTGCTATATACACTTATTTCGAAATCTAAACCGTTTCCGAAACACAGGATGAAGTTGATTTTTATTATTTTTTTTATTTTAGTATCTCGGAAAGTTGAAGACTAATTATTGTTTTCAAACCTCATGTAATACATGCCAAAGTGTATCTCTACTGGCATAAAAGAGAAAGAAAAAGTATGTGGCGTGCTACCTACACTCCAAACCCCTTTTATGAATATTATATGTTAGGTTATTGACTAATGTTTAAAATAATGAGATATATCGATTTTTATAACATTTTTCTACGAAACAATATTTTCTTTCAAAGTAAATCAGTATTTTATGAAATTTAAAGAATGCGGGCAATCAAATGAATTTTTATTGACTTGATAAATAAAATTGGAAATTATATCAGAACAAATCGTTGTAAATTATCACAATTTACATTTATGGTAATATTAATTGAAAAAAATGGTTTTCAATTATCTGAGACATGAATAAAAAAAGAAAACAAGTTTCAACTTCAACACCCTTTATCTCGGTTTAGATTTCGAAATAAATGTATACAGGGTGGGCCATTTTAATCAGTACAGTCGAATATCTCGAGATTCGTGAGTGTTACGAAAAAATGACTCAGACATAAGTTGCTCAAACATCTGGGGACCAACTAGCTGTGCATTCAGATCTGACTTTGACATTGATTTTGAAGGTTATTTGAAGGTCAAAATCAAATTTTTAAATAGAAACCCAATATTTTGAAGCCGGATTCGAAAAGAACAAGAAATCTTACGTCTGAAGCCACTTTAAAAAAATTTTTGCTTGTTACTTTTAGATCGTAATTACAAGGTGAAATACCGGGAAGGCTGCAGTCAATCCTGTAGCTACGTAACTTGAAATCGCATTTAGGCTAACTTCCCATAATCTAAGCCAGGTAGTTAACATCATTCTGGATCATGTTCAAAGCCCAATTGGAAAATTCAATCCGCATTTGCATGTGGATTGGTTTTAATTCTTGGAGCAGTTATGTGGTACGCATGATACCTAAGAGTCCTAAGAATTCTCAATGGCGTTCTTCATTTTCATGATGTTATCCAGTTAACTACCTGGCTTAGATTATGGAAGTTAGCCTAAATGCGATTTCGTAGCTACAGAATTGACTGCAGTCTTCCGGTATTTCACCTTGTAATTACGATCTAAAAGTAACAAGCAAAATTTTTTAAAGTGGCTTCAGACGTAAGATTTCATGTTCTTTTCGAATCCGGCTTCAAAAATATGGGTTTCTATTTAAAAATTTGATTTTGAGCTTCAAATAACCTTCAAAATCAATGTCAAAGTCAGATCTGAATGCACAGCTAGTTGGCCCCCAGATGTTTGAGCAACTTTTGTCTGAGTCATTTTTTCGTAACACTCACGAATCTCGAGATATTCGACTGTACTGATTAAAATGGCCCACCCTGTATATCTATCTATTTCTAATTTATTCCGAATTAAAGTGAGACACCCTGTATATCCACGTTAGTTAAGAAAGTAGAAATTAATATTAATTATATAATATATTTATTGTTAACCGCTAAGTACAGTGATAAAACTATGATATAAGACAAGACAGTCCATCCTATTTCTTGGCACAGCCCACAGTTTAAGGAATGCTACTAGGGGGATTGAATCGACCGCAATGGTCGATTCAATCAGAACAAAAAATACGGACCAAACATATTCTACATAATATAACGTCGGCTCACTTAGCATTTTGCGCGTAGATTTCCCTTCTGCTAACGCATCTCCCCTTGCTTATCATTTAATATCGGTCGCCGTTTTAGCCGGCACTTTACTGTGTCAGTTAGATGGCGCAGTGTCCTGTGTAAGTATTGTACTCGATAAATTTAAAACATAGTTAATTTTATTGAATAGTGATAATGACTTCCCCCGGATTGTACTGTTCTTCCGACAGTTGAAAAGTTACAGAAGTAGGGAGGCACGGTCTCTACTGCCCCCCCTGCGGACGCCCATGCAATTATAATTTCAATAATTACTAAATTGAAATAGATTTATAAAAAATCTAAAAATATATACTTTAAATACACACGACGCACATAATTACAATTTTTTATATGAAATTAACATAGTGATATCATCCTTGCAATTAATTTATTTGTGGGCTATTTTTATGATAAATTTAGGTTTGATGAAAAAAAGTATATTTATTATACACTAAGATAATCTTATTAGTATTTTCTGAACCGTGATAATTATTAATAATTTGATAATCACTATGATTGAATTACTGACTTCAGTATAAATGATAAGATCTACACTGTAGTTATATAGTATTATCAATACAATAAAAATACATGAACTGATATAAACAGACAAGGCTAAACAACAGAATAAAAGGTTTTCTATAAGTTGTATTTTTTTATATCACCATGACCAGTAGTATTAAGTAAAATAAAATATTAGTAATAACTAAAATAAAAAATGTAAGCATTTTCATAACTATTAGCCAATTATTTTGTATTCTACTTAATATTACTACTGATTTCTATTAACTTTATTATTATTTGTCTTGATGATGTATGCAGTGCCAGATAAATAGTACCCATTTCAATGTGAAAAAATTCTTATTATTGAATTTTGATAAATATTACCAGCGCCGTTCGTCTTTAAGGTATGGCAAGAAATTAATAAATAAATCATAAAATGTTTTTAAGAAAAATTTGATATTACCAAATAGTACTTACTTTTTATAAACATTTTCTGATTTCAGTATTTTCTTAATTTCATCAATCTAAAACTGTAGATATTTATGTAGGTAATTTAACATTTTGTGATAATTTTAAATACGATGACTGTTGCTATATCGCATAGCCTTCAAGAGCATTTTTTATTACTAGCAAGACTCCTAAAGACGAACGATATTTGATAAACCAAAGGCTGATTTCTCAAAATAAAAGTTATTCCTGTATAATACGTAAGTACATGTTACCAGTCACCATACAGGGTGATGACAAAGTTCCGCATATTCATAATTTCCTCAGAAATTAACAAAAAAGAAATACAACGGTACCTAATATTAGGAATTTCTGTTTATTGGTTTTAAATAAAGGATAAAAAGCGCTAAAAAGATACAAGCTAAAGCAAAGTGAGACTTAATTTATGAGAAAGATTTTTAAGGTGTTCAAAAGTATACAATCTAACAAAAACGATTGTAAACAAGAAATTCATTAAACAAAATTTTAAAATAAAAACTTAAACTTGTTTAAATTACTCAGATCAGTAATTCAATGATTAATATATTTTGTTTCCCTCATTTGACCTTTATCAGGCAGTTGTGAAAAATTGTAGAAAATTAATAAGTATGAACAAAATGACATATTTATTAAAAAAGAGAATTGAAGTATTAATGATGGTTGAATATAGTGACAGATTAATATCTCAGGAGCAAGCTTGCCAATTGTTTAATGAACAACATCCCGAGAGGCTGCCTATTTCATGATATACTTCAACAAGGCAGACCTCAAGTCGATGAAAATATTAAATTAAACGAATATATCGCTTGAAGTTCCAGAAAATCCTCACACTTCTTCCAGACAACTGGATGCACAAACAATTATCTCGATCACTCCATACTCATAAAATTGCCACGAAAAGGAAAGTTACACTCTTAGAAAATACATATAATGCAAGAGTTGAATAACAATTATCTCGATGACTTCACAGTAGTAAAATTGTTAGGAACAGAAAAGTTACACCCTTAAAGCAGCTTTACAGACCGCAATTCTTTTTGCAATGAATTGCAGCAAGCCCTTGCAGTTGCAATACCATTCTTAAAATTATGACTTCCAGTTTGTTTTACAGTTGTCAATTCGCTATTGCAATAGAAGTAATACCAATACATATACTCGAATGCACACTAAAAACTTAACTGTTTATTCAAATTCGACAAGTGACGATAACAAACAATATAACATATAAAATAAAGATTTCAGTTAATATATTTTGCAAGCTCAATAATCAAGTACATGCAGTGGCGTAGCTAGGCGTGGGCGAAGCGGCCCCTCGCCCACGGCCTCGCACTTAAAGGGGCCTCGCGCGAGGCCCCCTTGGGGGTGATTTAAAACCGAACGCCATGAACTCTAAATAGTACGAATAGCACCCTAAAAGACCTTACTAAAAATAAGCTTTACCACACGTACTATAATTAAGTTAAGCACACCCTGATGCATGTGCTCTCTTATCTTAATTTTGTAAACAAACTTTCTGATTTTTCACCATTATTTTCTTGAAAATATACAGGGTGACATTGGAAATTCACGCGATAGAGGACAAAAAAATAATAAAAAGTTATATACACTAATGTCCGATCGCCTTTTGTTTTAAGATACAGAATTTAAAAATTTTTGTAAAATTTAATTTTTTTTAATATCCCGATTGTATGAAAATATTTGAACCAAAATTGATGCACACTGTGACCTTGCATGTAGCTATTATGTGTCACAATATTCAGTTCATTCAGCATCCAATGGTGGAAGAAAAGGGCCTCGCTGGTGCGACTTCGCCCACGTCTAGATTAGTCCGCGCTACGCCACTGAGTACATGCGAAAAAAGGCAATTTGAATGTACAGCCTAAGAATTTTTGCGTATGGTGGTAACCATACAAATCACTAAATTATTCCCCAGAATTGCAGAAAAGCTGCAATAAAAATCTAGCAAAACTTAATATTTTGAAAGTGCAACAGTTTTTCAGATACGACGGCAACGGCTCAGGGCGCATGCCTATGTGCAAGAAACTTGCAAATTGCATAAAGGATTACACACTGTAAAACGGGTTTTAGAAAATACATCTTTAAATTTGCTCATACATAAAAGCCGCACTTTGCTTTAAGGTGCCCGTATTTCTCGCCGTAAAATGATCAAATTTGTGGTGTTTTTTAGGTACTGAAATCTCGAAAAATAAAACTCGTAGAGCAAAAGTTATTACAAAAATAGAATTATTGATGTTTTGGTTATCCACTTTTACTATTTAAACTTTCCTCAAATAATGTAATAACTTTTAAAATGCATTTATATGACACACATAATTTCGCTATTCTAACCCCACATTTTAACAATTATTTTCACATACTTATAAACAAAAGTGAACAATCTTATATGCAGAACTATGTAAGTTTATGTTATAACAATGTTTACATCTATAGTTGAATTTAAAAATACGTATTTTGAAAGATTTCAGTACCTAAAAATTCATTGGATAGATCGCTTTCTGATGTTAAATATTGATTTTACTTGGTACCTTTGAATATTTGCAGGTGGCATGAAATAACATCCTTGTTATTTGCTAAACTCTATATTATTCAGTTCTTAAATGTCTAAAATTATTTATATTTGTAGAAAACACTTTTTCAGGAATACGGCGCCCTTAACTTGTATTAAAAAAAACTGTCTTCTATCTTAAAACCAGTAAATAGAAAACCCCTAACATTGGGTACTGTTGTACTTGAAAAACTGTAAGTGTTTTTTTGTTTAACAAAAGGGGGACGCAGTTTTAAAAAACTGTGATGACGTCACAGTCCAAACATAAAAAAACAATTTTACTTCAAGCAATCCCTTTTCAACAAAAAAAATTGTAGCATGCATAATTAAAAAAAATTGTAAGAAAATTGTGAATATTATGCCGAATTTTATCACCCTGTACCTATATACATATGTATTTATACACACTTGAAACAAAAAGGAAACAATTAGATATATAAAAAATACCGATAAAGTCGCAGTTTCAGAAGAAAGCTGATTGCTATTAAAATCGTCGTCACTTTCATCTATTTTTTGACTATAACGACCAGACTGAGCCATAGCCAAACTTGTGTCTTCTTCAGAGGAACCAGATGAATCCTTTAATGCAGCATTAAAAGAAGAAAAATAAATAATTAGATATATTAATTACAAAAAATACAATTACCACTACAAAGAAAACACACACAAATATATATTGTATAGTTAAAAATTTTAAAAATATTGGGAAAGCAGAAGAACATTGTTTATTTGTTAGTTCAAGCTTTAGAAATTTATTCACCTCGTCAGAAGTTCATAAGGAGTGTTATAACTTTGAGTAACTTACAAAATGCGCGGTTGATATAAAATTAGCCAAATTGAAAAATGAATTAAACATAAAATCTACATAAATAGAAAGTCGACATTATTATATTATTTTTTTTTTCTTACACAAATAGTTGATCATTGAAATCAAAATATGTAAAATCTCATAGTGTAGTATAAACAATTATACTAAGAAATTTGTCGGACATTGAAAAGGCCCAGCTTTAGATAAAATTGTAGAATTGCTTGTGATAAAATACAGGGTGTTTCAAAACAAAGGCGAAACATTTCAGGGGGTGATTCCTTGTTGAAAATAAAAGGTAGTTTGTTATATAAACGTTGGGTCATAACCCAACCATTTGGGAGATATCGCGTTGCAAAGATGGCGGAAAAAAGAGAGTTTTTATTGTTTTTCTCAGAAACGAAAAGCGTGGGAATGGTAAAATTTTGTGGAAGTGAAAATAATTGGAAAGGGTTGAAATAAACTACCCCTTTCAGTTTTTTTAACTATACTTTCAAAAAACTTCCTTAACGACGTAGAAAAAAATAAATTAGATTAAGCCGATTTATTTAGAAACTTTTTTCTCTCTTATATTTTTTTGATGAAATTAACTGTTTCGATATTAAAAAATAAAATGTAAAGTATTGCACGTCGGGAAGAGGCAGTTTCTACCTACACCCATTATTAGGAAAAACTAGTTGGCTGCTGTCAATTTCCAGATGTTTCCATTGTTGCTTTCACAGACAGCAAATGGTTTGCGCGGCGGTTGGTCGTCAGAGTTCGCAGCGTTGCCGGATACACGAAAATTTCTTAATATTGTTAAAATATTAGTTAAGGATTTCCGGGATTTTTTCTGTCCCGACCAAGGCAAAACTTTTTTTCAGAAGAATCTAGTAAAGATTTATAAAAATCTAATGATCTAGAAGGCTCCGGTTCTTAGGACTCCTTCTTTCATATATATTACTTAATTAGAACAGTATAATTTATAAAATTAATACATTTTTCAACGATTTTCATTGTCAATGCTTGGTAATGTTATTGTTGTTAAAACATGTATTATTATTATTCGATTGTTGCAACCTCGCTTATTAACAAATTAATAACTCTTCTCCCGGAATCGTTAAAAAATCGAATTTTTTGCAATAATTCTGGGATCAATTGAACAATAAACAATTATATTTGCAAAAATCTTGTGCCGATGGTTCGCCTTAAAAAACAGAAATCCCGGAAAAAATTTCGGGACTAGCGATTCGGGGAGTAGAGTTATTAATTTGTTAATTAGCCAGGTTGCAACAACTGGAAAATAAACAATGACGTGCAACAACCTTGTGCCGATGGTTCTCCACATGGTCCCAGAGTTATTGCAAAAAAATCTGGTTCTCTAACGATTCCGGGAGTAGAGTTATTAATTTGTTAATTAGCGAGGTTGCAATAATGGAACAATAAACAATTATATTTGCAAAAATCTGGTGCCGATGTTTTGCCTTAATAAGCCAGAAATCCTGGAAAAAATTCCGGTTCTCTAGTGATTTCGGGGGTGGAGTTTTTAATTTGTTAATTAGCCCATTTACAACAATTTAGCAATAAATAATAAATCTAACACCAAAGTGATAAAGAGGGACCTCGACAACCTCCGAGAGAACATTTTCCAGACATTTTCGTTGAATCGTGTGTGACATTTGCCATATGTTCAACAAAAATGGGTCATTTGCTAACAAAGTTGCGAGCGTACAGAGGTTAGATGTACCTTTTGTTATAAATAATTCCCTGAACATTTTGCAGAAAACCGCATCTTAATCGGACTTCTCCGCAAAAAGTTGTAAGTGAAATGCTAATTTGACGCGACTAGTGCGTGTGATGTTAATCCCTCAGTGTTCGATTTTTGTTCAAATTTTTGTAGTGCTGGCTTGTATATGAATAGTTCTGAAGTGTTCTATAAATTTAAACAATAGTTCTATGACGTTTGGTGATTTTTTTTTAATATGAGGGTCAACTTCACGCAGCCCCCCCATTTATGAATTTTGTTATATTTTTTTGCTTGTTTTAAAAAATTTCGATAGTTCTAGAGTTCTATGCAATTTATAGCTACAGTTTTGCACTATAACAGGTTTAAAAACCGTCATGTAGTTATTATGTAAAATTACCGTACTCGTAGGGCTGACGGTAGCCGAGCGGTCAAGGCGGTGACGAGCAGTCGCTGCCAGGGCAAGCACGAGCGGCCGGAAGTTGGTTCGAATCCAACACGGGGCAGGAATTTTTCTGTCCTACCCATGGATGTTTGTGATTGTAAGGGTGGAGAGTAGTATAAGTTAGTAGGTAAAAAGGGCCAAATATGGCCTAATTACCAGTAAGCTTAATTACCTTTACCTTTTTTTTTACCGTACTCGTCTACTCGAATTGCTTTTTTAAATTTAAAACCTTATATTATGTCGTCTAAGTATATTTGTATATTCATTTCATGTTTTATTTCTTTCAATATTATTTTTGTGTTTTTCATTTTATTTGATGTGTCCCAAAATTAGCCTGCTAAACGTCAACAGTAGAATCTATGTTCAAAAATAGGAAGAAAAGTTTTAATAAATGGATCCAATTTTGGACTCCCTATGGAAGTTATGATCTATTTCCGTCGTATTTCTCACCGTAAAATTTTCAAATGTTATCAAATTATTTTAAACCATCCCAAAGATATTTGAAAAAACCTCCTTTAAGGTTGCTGTATTTCTCACAGTAAAATGACCAAATTTGTGGTGTTTTTTTAGGTACAAATCTCTTACACATAAAGCAAAAGTAATATCGAAAACAAAATTATTTAAATTCTCCTCAAATAATATAATAACTTTTAATATGCATTTGTATGACACACATTATTCTAACCCCACATTTTAACAATTATTTTTACATACTTATAAACAAAAGTGAACTATCTTATATACAGAACCATGTAACCATGTTTATATCTAGTTGAATTTAAAAAATACGTCTTTTGAAAGATTTCTGTACCTACAAATTTGTTGGTTAGACCATCAGCAGTTATTATATTCGTTTTACTTCGATACCTGGATAGTCGCAGGTGACATGAGACCATTGTTGTTATTGGCTAAACTCTATATTAATCAGTTCTTAAATGTCTAAAGCTACTGTAAAAAAACACTATTACAAAAATACGGCGCCCTTAAGTCCTTTAGAAGAAATTTTACGATGTTTATTAAAACTTTTCTTCCTATTTTAGAACATATATTCTGTTGTTGACGTTTGGTACGCTAATTTTGGGACATAATATATTTTATTTAATTTAAATATTTTTAAATAACTTTATACAGGGTGTCCCATAACTAATGGGTCATACAACAACAGGGTATAGTAGACGTGAAAATAGACCATATAGACCAATAAAAAATAAAATGTTGTCGTTCATTTAGAAAAAAGTGTTAACAATAAATTATTTTAGTCAAACGGACGGTGCAAATTGTATAGGAAACATTAATGAAGTTATACTGCATATTACTTCAAATAAAATATCTGTTCAAGCAAAGAATCCGAACTGGTTCCAAACTGTCAAAAACTCTCGTTCAACTACTATACTATATATTTTGTCATTATCTGTATTTTATTCCTTTAGGCTAATTTATTTCAAATATACTAGCAGTTTCAAATATTTGTTTTCATTTTTATATACCACAACTCTACTACTATCTTTACGTAATTACATAGAATGCTTTCATCATCGTATGTCCAATTTTAACAGAAGGTAGCTTATGAAAAGTTAACTCATTTTTTTTCAGTTTCAATTCAATTTGTTCTTAAGGTCGCCGTACTTTTCGCCCGAAAATGATCAAATTTGTGATGTTTTTTAGGTACTGAAATCTAGAAAAATAAAACACGTAGAGTAAAAGTAATATCAAAAATAAAATTACTGATGTTTTGTTTATCCACTTTTACTATTTAAACTGTCCTCAAATAATATACTTTTAAAATGCATTTGTATGACATTATTTATTTATCTCAACATTATGCTCTTCATATCCGCAGTTCAATACAAATTGCTCATTTTAAGATATTTGTCCTCCTTATTCAATTTTAAAAATAATTATTAAAATATCAAACACTGAATTATACCTATGTTGAATTTACATAAAGCTTATTGCTGCATTAAAAGCATTGTTAAAAGCTTGTAAAAATACACTACTACTTGGATCAGTCAGTGGTCGCTCGGTTTAAGGCGTCAGTACTTGAGTCGAGGTGACTGGATCGCTGTGGGTTCGGCCCCCGCAGCCGGTAGACCGTATATAAGCTATATTCGTGAAGAGATTGGCACCCTCTCTGCGGGTATGGTAGGGTGGAAGAATGTTGACTCGGGTCAATGTGAGAGATTGATACCGGTTGACATTTGACTACCCCCCTAATTAATGAGGTTTTCCAGGTTTCCCTCATTCCTGCACTGAATGGTGGTTAGGGCCTACCAACGTAAGTCGTTCCTGGGACGCTGTTCAGTAATAAATGGTACAGATTACTGATTTTCATCTGCTTTATTTATTGCATTTAAGCTTCTCACCGTCAGAGAGCAGCACTTCCTTGAACCTTAATTTATCACGTGCGAAATTATGTTGATAACCAGTAAGTACAATTGTTTGCAATAATGACACTTTCTTAAAACAGTTTTTGAACCTCTGAGTAGAAATTTCATTAAATCTATTAGCAAGTGAAACAACTAATAAATATTGTTAAAAATTTAAAGTAGACTTCATTATGAATACGTCAGAAGTTCAAAAGAAATCATCAAATTCATATTAATGAGTGTCATTATTATTGCAAACGATTGTACATCAACAAGACAAGGGTAGAACAAATCGGAAGCTCATGGAGAATGATATATATGCGACTGATTGCGTTCTCTCCTTTACGCGACGCGAAGGTTTCACCACATTTTAGACGCAAAGGAGACTTTTTAAATAACCGATTTTCTAACAGGTGGATAGGTTGCAATGTACCAGTGATATGGCTTGGAATTTGAGATCCCCATGTATACTCAACTGCAAATTTCGATGTTTTATTTGCAGTGAATTTTATAATTAGGCATATTTACTTCAAAACGGTACCAATTACACTTTATACAAAGCTATTTTCTACAAAAAAACAATTTTTCATGTATAGTTATGTCTACTTATTTAGTAACTCGTACTTGTTTCTCATAAAAAACATTTTAATAACGATAATTAACAAATTAACTAGTTTTTGTTGGTCTTCTCAAAGAATACTAAATGTTAGTTATCTTCCTGTACCACATGGTTTGGTATCTTTTTCAAATAAACAATTCAAGTACATGACACAACATAAATACAACCAACTTAATTATTACTGTAGAATATCGATCAGTTACAGTCACACACATAGAAAGAATGACTAACTTCCAAGCATTCTATTACTGTTAGCTTTATATTGATTTTTCTAATTGTTTTTATTAAGTATACTTTTTACCGTTCCTACGGTGTCACCAACGGAATATGCATTATATGAGAACATTTTTTATTAAGCTATTATTTTTGCAAAATTCAGAAAAACACTACGAAGATTTTTTTATTTTTTAATTTTATATCGTAGACAGGGTGGTTATAAATCTGCATCCATCAATTTAGAGGATTTAGAAGCCGTAGGGTGTTAAAATTTAAAAAAAAAATAATTATTTAATCAGAAATAAATTAAGAAACGAACACTTTTAGATGCAAATATTTAAAAATTATTCAGTGGTGTAAATATGGGAGATATGTCATGTTTCACATTTCCACTAAAAATAATATGAATTCCTAGACATTTTTAAACAAAATTTGCGCTAACTGCTCCTATTCATTTTCCTCAAATTGAATAATTTTGAACTAAAATTTGAGCCTAGTGAAGAAAAGATGTTTTAGTGTCACTAAAATTTAAGGAATTTTTTGAGAGGTGGTCTAAATAGTTGTACTTCGTATAAACAATTTTGATACCGGGTTTCGTTAGGGAGTTATTCACCTTCAAAGTAGGAAATTGAAAAATAAATTTCGATCATAACTTTTAAACAACGAAATTTGAGCAATTAAAGTAACTCATAGCAATGCTCCTTTCCAAGTTTAAACTGATTCAATATGCAAAGATATAAAGGAACAAACGAAATTATCCATTTAAAGTTATACATCTTTGATATCGTTACCAAACTTGGCATTTTTCTTTCACAATTCTATTACTCCCTTATTTTGCTAAAAATAAATGATATACCATGTTTCAATATAATCTTGTACCGTTTTTGAGAAAAATCACATTTTATTAATAACAACTAAGATTTATTGTAGCGTAAAAATACTGAACATTCTTAAAAATAAATTGTTTCTGTAGAAATTATTAAAAAGAAGATAGAACTGTTATGTATGATGGAAAATATATAGCAAACAGTTAAAGTCACTCGTCAGCAGCCCACCAGACATTTATTATACAGGGTATCCCAACGAAAATTTGACCCCCCCTATAATTGGAAAACCGAATAATATTTCAAAATTCGCCGAGACCCGTCGATTTTTGTTCTTAGGGGGAGCTTTTTTGACAGTCAAGCCAACTCGATATGTTCATCCCCTAATGCCTAGCAACCCCAACTTAAAAATTTCAAATGCAACTACCCCACTTGTGGCACATCATTTTAAAGCCCTTTTCATTGCGAATACAGTGACGTACCGTTTTTAGAAATCGGTTGAGATTTGACAGAATTATTGGTTACAAACGAAAAGGTGACAAACCAACTTACGCGTAGTAATTTCTACACAAATGCCCACCACTAATAAGTTTTTCATCTACTACACATGACCGCATTACCTAATTGTTATTGATGTGTCTATCACTTTACAAAAAAGTCAGAAATGAAATAAAAAAGCTGAAGCAAATAAAACTAGATACTAAAATAGTTATTAGTAGAAGATACTTAAGTTCATAGGAATTCAGACCTTTTCAAAATAACAAAAAATCAGTACCTAATCGTTAGTTTCAACCGTTATTGAAAGGATTAACGTGTGTTCGAAATGGTTATTCTATCGCTGAAAGAGTAGAAATTGTTGCAATTTATTATCGATATCACGATTGCGCTAAAGCTACAGCACGAATTTTTAATGCCAATCATCCTGAAAAAATGTAAACCCCCAGTACGTTAAACACCTGATTGACAAATTTGTTGCAACAGGTTCGCTTTTAAACAAGAAACGTGAAGAAATTGAGCCAGTTCGAAATGAAGCAGTTGAAGTGGCAGTTTTGGGTCATGTACAGATGAATAATAAGCAATCGATTACAATTGTGTATCAAGCTTCTGGCGTATCCCGTTCCAGTGTTCATCGAATTTTGAAAAAAACACAAGTTTCATCCATTTAAGATGACGCTGGTTCAAGAGTTACATGAAGATAACTTTGATCGCCGTAACGGCGAATACTTTAGTGAACAACTTCTATTGAATCCAAATCTTCTCTACAATACATGTTTCTCCGACGAATGCACATTTATGTTGAATGGCGAAGTGAATAGACACAATTGTCGTTATTGGAGTGATACTAATCCGCATTTAATCAGGGAATTTCATACTCAGACACCTCAAAAATTGAATGTTTGGGCAGGCATTTTGGGCGACCATCTTGTTGGATCACTTTTCATCCAAGGTAATCTCAATGGAAAAACCTATCTAGAATTACTGGAAAGTACAATTGATCCTAGGATAACAGAGATTTTAGAAAGTGATGACAATTTACTAGAAAATGAAATAACCTTCCAACAAGATGGTGCGCCCCCGCACTATGCTGCTGCTGTGCGACAATTTTTGAATTTTGGATCCCGGGGCATTGGATTGGCAGAAGAGGTCCCGTCGAATGGCCACCAAGATCTCCGGATCTGTCCCCTTTGGACTTCTTTCTGTGGGGTCATTTAAAATCACGAGTGTACGCCAGCCGGAAACATTGCAAGTGCTACGTCAGAGAATTGTAGAAGAATGCCGATTAATAACTGCGGATGTCTTTAATAATGTTCGAACAGAAAGTGAAAACAGACTGTATTATTGTTTGGAAGTTAATGGGGGTCATTTTGAGCAATTCATCAAATAAATCTGATTTATTATTTCCTTCAGCTTTTTTATTTCATTTCTGACTTTTTTGTAAACTGATAGACACATCAATAACAATTAGGTAATGCGGTCATGTGTAGTAAATGAAAAACTTATTAGTGGTGGGCATTTGTGTAGAAATTACTACGCGTAAGTTGGTTTGTCATCTTTTCGTTTGTAACCAATAATTCTGTCAAATCTCAACCGATTTCTAAAAACGGTACGTCACTGTATTCGCAATGAAAAGGGCTTTAAAATGATGTGCCACAAGTGGGGTAGTTGCATTTGAAATTTTTAAGTTGGGGTTGCTAGGCATTAGGAGGCTGAACATATCGAGTTGGCTTGACTGTCAAAAAAGCTCCCCCCCAAGAACAAAAATCGACGGGTCTCGGCGAATTTTGAAATATTATTCGGTTTTCCAATTATAGGGGGGGTCAAATTTTCGTTGGGATACCCTGTATATCTAATTTATAAACTCATTTATGTTATATATTGTAAATAAAATGTTAGTAAAGTGTGCTGATCTGATGACACTGTGTTATGCCGATTGCACACGGAGCCAGTGGCCGAGCCAAGACAGTAAGACAGGCCAGCACTGTCCTCGTGTGTATTGACAATATTGACATGCTGAGACAGCAGAATGCACAACACATAAAGAAGAAGAAACCCAATATCCCTATTAACGGTTGGCAACAACTGTGACAACTCAGCGCCATCTACTTGAATAGTCGGATTGATGAACTAAAAATGACCGCGGGAACTTCGAATATTCTATTTGTACATATTTACTTTTTTAATGCGACACAATATTTAAAATCATACACAATTTACAAGTAGTCACTAGAAATGTGAAATTATATAAAATCACAAGAAAAAATGGAATAAAAATGTATATTTTTAAAAAACATAAATTATAATTCATTTACCGTATTCTTTACATTCGACAAACGTAGTTAATATAGAAAATTTATATTAATGAAACACATTTCTGGAAGCAATCCCATATTTCAATTTTATGAACGATGATAAAAATTTATATAGTTGATAATTTATTTTTTCTCTTGTTCGTATTTCGCCTACAGATTTTCAGTACAGAGCAACGAAATTTGAGGTTGAATAAAATAACAATATAGACACTTCACAGGTACTCGATTATTTATAAATCCATACAATAAAGAACATATTTGTCTCGAATGTCTTCTTAAATCTTCATTCAGATTTCGGGTTCATATGATCGAGAAACCAAAAATCTCTAATAAATAATGGAATCAATAGAAACGCTTCATGCATTGCATTACTTATAAATCCAAAAAAACAAAGAATATATTTCATTTGTCTTGAATGTCTTCATAAATATTTTTCGGGATGATCTGATTGACAAAGCAATAACCTCTAAACTTCTAAACGAATCAAAGTAATCCATGTATATTAACAAATATCATTATTGAAACTCCTCTTCCTGAAATATAATAACAAGTTAATGTGATAAAGCATTTATTAAAGATCATAATTTTGTATAAAAAGTAGGTAGGTACTTTTACTAGCACGTTCAAGAGGATATATTTTTTTAATTAGCCACTTGGATAGTGATAAACTGCTATGATAAAATGAGAATAAAAATATTTTAAGTGACCAAAAGTTGGGTTAAATTTAAATTTCTATCTCGATGACATAGTTATTTCGATTTTGAAACCTTCTCGGTATACCTACGTATTTAGGTAAAAGAAATTTTAAATAAACAAAACATATATACAAAATAATGAAGAATATTGAATTTTACAATATGTTAGCTCAAAAAATGTTCATAAATAATGAGAAAAAAAGTTATAAATGCTTAAAACATCCTTCTACCGGTAGCCAGTAGCACTGATTTTTGTTGGTAGGGTTACTGATTTGAGAAGGAATATTGCATACTAAGACGATTGTTACCGGTTTTCCTGTACGAGTTGGCTTGTCTGCAATGTCTGCTACGCGTGGCCCGTGGCAGAATTGTGCTAGACAGTGCACAAGACAGCACAATCGATAGACATCTAGGCTAATTTTTAAAGACATAAAGACAATACATACTGACAATAGTCTACCCCTTCCAAAATTTGTTTGGATTGGTCACGTGTGCATGAGTAAGCCAGCCGCATAGCAAGCCTGATTGATAGTCAAATTGTCGCCTCTAAAAATGAATTTCGAAGAAACAATAAATTTCATTCATCATTATGATCTGAAAATCTCGCTTCGGTCTCATGTCATAGCCATCCATTTTCTAACCCAAATTTTATATTTCTTATTAATTTCACTGTCTATAACTTCCATTATTTCCTTTGAAGTCAATAATGCTGCCCGTATATTAAAATAAACGTAAAATGCGACGTCTTTCCTCCATGGTAACAAATGAAACTAGTTCTAGTACTTAACTGGAATATTATGATATTGCCTTTAAGGCTGTAATGTTCGCAATTTTACAAAGCCGTTTTTAGACGTCCACGCGCTTTCATATTTCTCCTCAATGGAAATTCGTATTAAGATGGAGCAAGTTTTAATCAACTAATAAAAGTCTATTTTACTAGACAGCAGAGCCATATTTAAAGAAAAAAAATTAGATCTGAACAATATTTCGGTCGTAATATTGCCCACATTTAGGATTCCGGTGAGACGTTGTTAGGCACTATTATAAAAAAAGAAAGCTGTAGGCTAGTAAATCAAGTCTTCATATAACAGACAATTGCCTCAGATTTCAATTTCAAAAAAAAATGGGTTAGAAAATGAATGGATATGAGACCGAAGCGAGATTCTTCAGAACATAATGATAAATTTATTGTTTCTTCGAAACTCATTTTTAGAGGCGACAATTTGGCTTTGTATCAGTCAAACGACATTAAGGGCGCCGGTTTTATACGCAAATTTTCAACGAATTTCGTAGCTGTTTCCTGAGACAGTCTAAAAACAATCTGAGTAAGTTAGAAAGAATATCCCTTCACTATGTCAATTATCCACTGAGAAAATCGTATGCGGTATTATAATCACTGTCACAACCGGCAGAATACTTTTTAAAAGACATTAACACTTGAACTGATATAAATTATTGAGTATTTTTCACAGTAACTGCAACAAGGCAAAAAGGTGCAATTCACGGTCTTTGAATAGGTAAATCTGTTTTCTAGCACGTTTATTCACCAAAAATTAAAGGACGTAAATTAATTTCAGCATGTTTTAGTTGGGACACTATCGAAAAGATGCCGTTAGTTACGGTCTGTAGGGTATTGGCACTTGAAAATTTTTTTTATCCGTCAGGGTCGGACTAGCTTTTTAATGTTTATTATCAGTAGTACTAGTAATTATGATACAGAATTCAAAATACAGAGTGTTTAGAAAAACCAAACCAAACTCTAAAATCCCTCAAAAATTATGAAATTTAACCAAAGTTTTTGTTGACATTTTTGACAAGGGTCTGTTAGAATACTAATTAACGAAAAAATACAGGGTGTTTAGAAAAAAACGAACCAATCTCTAAAATCCCTAAAAAATACGAAATTTTACCAAGATTTTTTATTAAACTTTTATCAAGGGTCTGTTAGAACACTAATTAAGGAAAAAATACAGAGTGTTTGGAAAAAACCGAACCAATCTCTAAAATCCCTCAAAAATTATGAAATTTAACCAAAATTTTTTATGAAATTTTTGATAAGGGTCTGTTAGAACACTAATTTACGAAAACATACAGGGTTTTTAGAAATAGCCGAACCAATCTCTTAAATGCCTCAAAAATTATGAAATTTAACCACAATTTTTGATAAAACTTTTAACAAAGCTCTGTTAAAACACTAATTAACAAAAAAAATACAGGATGTTTTAAAAAACAAAGCCAATATCTAAAATTTCTCAGTTTATGGAATTTAAACAATTTTTTTTTAAACAACAAGGACCTAGTAGAACACTAACGAAAAAAGTACAGAGTGTTTGAAAAATCAACCGACTTTCTAAAAATTCTTAAATGTCACGAATTAAGAAAAATGTTTGTCAAATTTCAGCATCAAATAAAGATGACCCGATTCAACATTTGCATACAGGGTGTTAAAGTAACCAAACTTGAAAAAACCACAAATTTGACAGAATTTTAAATTTATTTTAAATGAAATGCCAGCTACTTTTAAAAATTATAGTGTCGGACCTTCCCCACTAGAGAAAAGTCAGACAAGGTGGGGCAGCAACCTTGCTGTACCTTTCTAGTTAATATTAGGTATTTGATAAAAAATTGACGTAACTGAGCTTAATGTAATATGGGAATGTACGTTACTATTAGGACTAAAAATTAATCATTTATTTCATATTTTAAATTACACAGTTTCATAAAGCTCTAAGCTAAGCATGAAGTACATTCTTTCCATCACCGTTGCCGTCTCGATGAATTGTTGGCTCCAGAAACTGAATAGCGATCTTCGGTTTAGGGAGCGATTCATATTTATGGCTTGATACGCAGTGGAGACATTCAATAGTAATAATGGCATTTTATTTTTATGTTGGCAATTTTAAAGCAAACTAATTTCTGGCGGTTTGTTTACTATGACATCAGAATTTTAAAAAAGTAGATGAATATTAAATTTGCACTAATTGTAACGATACCAATTTACCTATATGTATGGATATTTTTTATACCCTTCATCATCCATCAAGTACAGTTTCATGTAAATGAAATGAAAAAGACCAGTAGCGTGCACACTTCATTCTTTTATAGAAAATATATATTCAGCTTTGTATGAAGCAGAAATCATGAGATACTTAATAAGGAAACGAAGAATTTTCAATAAAATTGTAACTATATGAACACCAAGTAATTTTCACCTTACATTTTAGTGGTAACATTAAATCGATTAGCAACTGAAAATGCTGGCAGCTAAATCAGACATTTTATCATCACAATGCAACGGACTTATTTGATAAACTAAGAGCATGTATCGTTATTTATCACATTACCTTCTTTATAATAGTAACAATTTACCTCTAGTTATAAAACAATTTTAAATTAATAGATTATGTTATTATTATGTTTTACCTTTTTTCCTGTTCTGTCTTTGAAAATCTTGGTAGAAATAGGCAAATACTGTAAAAGTCAGTACGACCTTATAAATATTTATCTAATTTAAAAGTATCAAACAATTTGTTTACTGTTTTATTTCAATGTTAGTTTATGACAATGAAGAATGTTTCGTACATAAATAAATGTCAAATAATGTGATGGTAATCGAATAAATCTAGATGAAAATCTATTAAAATAATTTCAATTCTTTTTCCAGGCGCGCACTTATTAACAATCTTGCGACTGCTTTGACCATCTAGTGCGTGTACATTTGACACACGACACATTTGGTCCATATTGTCTATTAAGTTACGAATAGCGTCTTGAGGAATATTTTCTCATGAAGGGCTAGACGGAGCTCATTTACCGCAGCGGGAGGTACTTTACGATCTCTGACTCGCCTACCTAGCATATCCCACACATGCTCTATAGGGTTCAAATCAGGCGAACATGCTGGCCAGTTCATTTTGTTTATTTCAACTTCCGCCAGGTATTGTGTGACACATCTTGCTGTATGAGGCCACGCATTATGAGGATAAAGTCATTACCGACAATATGGACAGCCGTATGCAGGCAGTTATTAGAGCCAGAGGTGGCAATACAAAATATTAGGTTAAGTTTAAAAAAAATGTTTCTTTAAGTTGAAGTTGAATTGGCTTGTTAAATAATAAACAAACTTCTTTTAAAGTAGTGACATATATGTTTATTTTGCTCTTAAAAATGAACCAATGCACATAAAGACATGAACCAAAAAACAAATTGTAGGAAATGAATGGTTCTTAATGAATATTGACCTTTTAAAGAAATTTGGTAACGAAATTACTCCACAGGGCGTTTTAAAATTAAGGTCATGATGCAACCTTTCAATTAACCCTGTATAATGACTAAAAGGCCAACATTTATCAAACGACTAAATACGTGGATTAAAGTTGATCATTTTATCTAAAGTTTTATAAAAAAATTATGAAAATCAGCCTAAAAACAAAAAAGTTGGGACTCTTCAAACTTTACCAAAAATTTGACTGTTGCGTTTTTTTTGCACCTGAGTGTATATTGTAAATGATACTGCAGAAAACAACTACTCCGCGGACTAATGCCCCGACCGGCATTGAATTACTCCTGCAGTATCTGTGTGAACAGCCAAGAACCCTTCATATGTATGTTCACTTATAAACTGAGTGCAGGTGAGATATAAGTGGTCCGCTTACTTCCTGCTCGGTCTAAGCGGCTCGACTTACAGGAAGCGACCTACATTGCAGCAGGTACTTAACGCGTACCTCTCGCCCTGGGCGACGAATATATCTCACCTGCACTCAGTTTATATGTGAACATACATATGAAGGAGCAGCCAGTTCAATTGTCGGCCATCTGATGATATCTATTTGGCAGAACAGCCGCAATCCACATATTAATTAATACACCGCGGCTCAATTCGAAAACATAAATTTTTCACATTTTACACCTATCTCCACCTGCTTATAGGTATCGCGTACCTGGGTACTATGCGAGCTCCATCCCCCACCACTAAGGGTCGCTAAAGCGACGCCGGCGTCTGTTTGGACAAACCGCCGCATTACCTACTTTACAAAAAGTTTTACGTCAATTTTAACAGAACAGCCGTCTGATTAGCAAAATTTATTAGCAGAAGGAAATATACTGGTATATGTGGGAAAATAAGAAGTAAAATGCATATATCTGGGTAAATGTATTTTAAAATATGCATGCAAAACCATGCTAAAATTTTGGACTAAATTTTGTCGGGTAAATGTTTTAATTTTTACATATTTTGTTAACTTTTATCTTAATTTTTATCTAATATTTAGTAGGTATTTATTATAGCGTTACATATTTTCTATGAATATGTTCATATTTAAATTAGTACACTAAATTTAGTTATGTTAAATACCGTTTGTTATGTATCTACTGTTTATGAAGACGTGTTCTTAATAAAAAAAATGGTTTTTTTTAAATTTTCAAATAGCAAAAGCCACCAAACTAAATAGAGAAAAAAGTGTAAAACTCGGACTGTTACAATTCCAAATTTTAAATGCTCGTATATTTCTTACGGTCTACTACATATTCAAGTACAGTTCCATTCACAATCTACAATATCTAGGTTGTGTAAATTATTTAGCAAGGGTTACTCTCAGGGCAGCGCCAAGGGTACTTGCCGCCGGAGGTGGAATCTTTGTTGCCCTAGCAGCATTCTAGGTTAATCACCAAATAATGCAGCAATAAAATAAATATGGAAATATACATTAATAATAATAAAAATGAATGTATTTTTCTTCAATAATTAGCAGAAAACAAACAATATTAAAAAAAAAACAAGAGCTGAGAATAGGAACTTAAATAGTCTTCATAAGTAACAGTAAATATATTTATAATATAAAATACATGTGTAAAAATAACAACAACACATAAAATGATGCTCCCATATCAGTGTTACTGACTTTTCATTTAAATAGTAGGTATTTTGTCATTCAAAAAATAATTTTTCAGGCGTTTCTTTTTGCAAATTTCTCAATGGGCAAAGTGTGCGAGGAGTAAAAATGCATAGGCGTAATAAATTAGAGGACGCTCAGATATAAAAATATACAAAAAATACAATAAAAGTAATTGTATTACATCCTGTTATTTGTAGTAGTACCTAGTGATATAACAGTTTTTGCTAATTTCGACACATTAGATTATAAAAATAATGTTAGTTCCCAAATTTAAAGTTTTGTCAATTACTCGAGGTAGAAAATAATAGAGAGTGACTAATTCACAGCACATGGATCAGTACGAGAGGTGAGGGTTACAGAGCACAAGATTTGTGCCACTTGGTCAACATCGCACTTTAACAAGCTAACTAAGATCTTAGAAAGGACTTATTTATAGTAAGAGGATCTGATCTAATTGACAAAAATGTAAAACGGGAAGAGATATATTTTAACAGGGAGTGTGCAGTTTAGCTTGACTGACGTCTGCTACTAACCAACGGTCATTTGCCCCCCCCCCTGTATCGTGGCGCCCGGGTGCCACGCACCCCTTGCCCCCTCGGGTTGGCGCGGCCCTGGTTACTCTACTCTCATACTTTTTCGTGATCTAATCGAAAATAAACTACAAACTTGTGAATACCATTTCCTTATTGGCAATAAGGAACATAGAACATCTTTATTTATTTCACTGCCTCCCACATAGACTTCATGAGTTCCAACCATATTTATCGAGTTGAAATAAAGATGTATGTCCTTTAAATTTAATATTAGAGAATTTCGTGTCATATGGTCCACGACGTGCAGCAGTTTGATATATTTATTGATTTAAAGCACTGCGTGGTTTCCTTTGAGCATATACCGGATGCTGATAAAATTGCACAATATTCATAATTTTCTCAGATTTATTTTTTAAATTATGAACTACGTCAACCTATTTTAGAAAAATGGTATTGCTTAAGGTACAAAAGTTGTATTTTCCAGGTTTTTTTGTTTGAGCTGTAATGTCATCAGATATTTTTTAAACTGCATTCCCATTTTCTTAATAAAAATTAATGCCTTACAGTTTTTCTAGTACAACGGTACCCAATAGAGATAGAGGACGTTTTTATAAAAAAAATACAAATTTATACAATGTGTGGCAATTATGACAAAAGAGATTTTAAATAATCTGGATATGCTGGATAAATGTACCCATTGCACGAAACACTCAGCAGCAGCGGCTACTACAGTTTGGATATTCCACCAAGCACACAAAATGGCAATACAAAGACGCTATTAATCATCGAAAAATAATTTAATTGTAACCTACTATTAGAAAAATGGTCCGGCTTGCAGTGTCGTGCTGGTGGAAGGTTCGTTTTATTCTATTCACACCAACGCGGCAAGTGTAAGCACACGTAAAGTGTTAGCGTAAAAACTACACCTCGCCATTCGGTTATTTTTGAGATTTCGAAAAAATGTTACTTGAAGAATTTACTTAAATATTTTTATGTTCATCTTTTCTATTTACTGCAAAAGAATAATATAGGTAAAATAAGATATGAGATATTGTTTAGTGTTTAATCAACAAATAACTAAGATAATTTTTTATTGAATTTTTATTCTAGATATCCATGGGTATGAATTATATAGATGAAATCCATGTCACCTGTTGTTCCTCTACTATATTCTTTTGAGGAATTCCAATGAGTTAATTTAAAGAAGAAATACATTGTTGCCACGTCACGTGCTATTAGGGTTGTCACCCGTTGCTTAGAACAGTAATTACTTAGTGGAATACTATTTGTTAAGAACACTGAAATTTAATCATTACAACAAAGTGATAAAATATGTTAAAAAATGTGTTCAAATATAGTAAGAGTAAATAATGGCATAACTATTATATAGATGTATACCTCTGCTATTCGACACAGCAGATTACTGAAGAGAATGTCCTTACTTAAAAATAGAAAAAGGTAGGAATGTCCTTACTTGAGAATATGCAAAGGTAGCAACCCTGTATACGTGCTACTGTGTGAGCTCACATGAGATACATACCACTTCACACATACGACATACATTCTTATTGTACAATTTAATGCAAATTTTCAGATTTTTTTAATAGAAATAAATAATCGCCAATTGTACCAAAACACATGTAACCTTTGTGACAACAGACATCCAATATGACTAATCATGTATAGATACTTTTCAGACATGTTTACCAACACACCAACGAAAATATTGGGCAAATTGGATTAATACAATCCGAAATATTACAAAGTTCCCGTTACTTTTTGATCACACTCGTATATCTTGGAACATTAGTATCGGTATATTTTATATTTCATAGCAGGACACTTCAACATAAACACACTGTAGATATATTTTTAATGCCACACTCATCAATATAAAAATTATAGTTTTAGTTTGTTACTGATTATTTTTAATTTTAATATCCTAAAAATGCACTAACTTATTTTTGTGTGTAAACTAATAAGGTAAGTTTGTAAAAAAAAGCCTCAACTCTAACTCAGTCCCAACTTAGCCGTAATCTTTATCCTAAGAAGTTACTTTAATATATTACTAAACATAAACCATAAAAGGAAAGTACGAATACCTGATGAACACTTGATCTAGATGCGATAAAAGAAAAGGAATAATAATTGTATTACCTTAGCAATATTTATCTTTCTACGAGTACTTCGTACCACATACATGGGCACTATACCACTACATGTACACGTTCAACTAAAATCTGGTTAAAGTAAGGTTAAGTGTGAAGCTTAATAATCTATAAATTGCAAAACGATTAAATCAATAATACTTCGAAAAATATAATTAAAGCATTCAACTTTGGTGCCAGGCACCAAATAAATATACAAAGGCTGTGAAGGTTATTGTCATACACATTACCCCAGAAAAATCTAAGGAATTTACTCACGATGAAATTGATTTTATTCGAAGCTTACAATGTGTTTTCTGCGAATATGAATGGCTTTTCCTGGTAAAAATATTTCAAACATTGGTTTTTGAAAATGCTAGAGGTGCCTTTCAAATCTGTCTTTTTTTTCAAATAGATACAACAGTAGTTGAACAGAATTTTACAGATAGGAGACAGTAAGTAGTATAAAATTTATAATTTCAACAAGTATTGTACAAGAATAGATTCATTACAGGCAATTCTCAACTAATAACTCATAATACCGTAAGTATGTGACAAGTTGACAAAAGAAATTTTTAAGCAGAGAAGAAATAAAAATGGTCACAAATATAATATATTTTTTTTTTATTAAGAATACAGGATGTCTCAATAATCCCAGTGTGTCGCTGTGTCGGCTTGGTGTGTTTTGGAAGGTGATAGATTCTTTTAATTTATAGTTATGTAAAATAGGTATTGTATAAATATACAGGGTGTCCAGAAACTCTCCTGACAAACGAAGACCGGAGGTTCCTCAGATAATTTTAAGACAATTTAACCCAATTCACCTAGTCCGAAAATGCTTCCTAAGGAAACTAGAGCTCTTTGAAGATGGCGTCTTGTAAATAGTTTTGTTTAAATACCTTCAGAACGCTTCTACTTAGAAAAACAAAATCTGGTATGCTTGTTTAGCCTTCAGAGATGAATCGATTCCATCAATTGCGTATGTTTTACTTTTGTTGGCAGTTCAGAGCCACCTAGTGCAAAAATATAAATTGAACTTTAATGACGAAAAACGAAAAATCTTCAAATCCATTTTTCTAGAAAACGGTGTATCCTAATGACTTAAAGTAAGAGTACCTTTTAGTACTAGTATAACCGAAAGTTTAATAATCTAGTGTCACAAATGCTTAAAAGTTAAATACAAAGAAGTTATGCGTTAAAATAACCGTTGACCTACTCAAAACGGACGCCTATGACCGGTACTAGAAATTCGCAATTGATGGAATCGATTCATCTCTGAAGGCTAAACAAGCGTACCAGTTTTTGTTTTTCTAAGTAGAAGCGTTCTGGAGGTATTTAAACAAAACTATTTACAAGGTGCCATCTTCAAAGAGCTCTAGTTCCCTTTAGGAAGCATTTTCGACTAGGTGAATTGGGTTAAATTGTCTTAAAATTATCTGAGGAATCTCTCGGTCTTCGTTTGTCAGGAGAGTTTCTGGACACCCTGTATATTGTATATTTCATGAACCATATTTGTATTTTCTTTAAGGCTTACGATGAGCGCTCGATCCAAAGGGATATAGTTTTCGCTCAGTAACTCCTCAACGAAAAATGATAAAAATATGCGGTTTTTTTTAATAGACTACAAATACTATTTTACGTCGGCGCTGTGTTTTGAAATTTTGAAAATATGCAAAATTCATTTTAAAAAAATTTATTTTACACTTTTTCAAAATTTCAAAACACAGCGCCGACATAAAATAATATTTGAAGTCTATTAAAAAAACCGCATATTTTTATCATTATCCGTTAAGGAGTTACTGAGCGAAAACTATGGGTTTGTTCCAACACAGCAAGAATCGATTCCGAACCGTCCAGAATTAGTCAGTCAGTTTAGTTGTTAATGTACTCTCGGCGAATGCGACGTAAGACGGTGTTGGTCAAACATTTCTCACGGTACTGAACAGTTCTCGACGGTTGTTGGAACAGATGTTATATATCGTTTGATAGAGCGCTCACCGTAAGCCTTAAGACCATCTCCGTTATTATTCTGCAAACATTGAAAAATAAATTACTTTTATTCAAAATTAAAACTTTAGGTGTCTTGAAACTAGTTCCAAAATAACTCCCATAATATTGATCTCATTTGAGTCTTACACCAGTGTTCATAGAATCTAGTGTCCAGGGTGACCTAAATCATATTTTTTGACACAAGTAAACTAAGGTTTAAAACGTAAAGTGAACAAAAGAAATGGAGGCGAAAATTATTTTTTTAAATTTATGTACACTTTGTTTCTGAAAATAATTAAGAATAACTTTGTAAATTTGGCAGTAGGAAAGAGCAAAAGATGTAGGGGAAGTCGGATGGTTGCTGTGTGCTTTGCGGAATGATTGAGTTTACCTGCATCTAGCGTGGCCCATCAAGTACTCATCCTGAAATCTATTAATTACTTGAAATGAAAATAGCTTTCATAATTGAAACAAAGGAAATATTAGTGACTATACTATTTAAAACATCTATTACAGTATCAAATTTTCTGTATGGCAAATGTATCTGAAAAAGCTCTCCCACGTTAAATAAAATATATAATTTTCACAACAATAAAAAAATAAACAGGAATAAATGCAATTTATAAATGTATTTTACATTTTTTAATAATTTTATACATAGTAGGTATTTTATACTGCTTAAAGCTTCAATATGACTATATAAATATAGTGTCAACTTGTTTCTTAGTGTAGACTGTAGATATTATATACAACTTTCTATCAGTGTAGTAAGTATTAGATACGTCAAATTTTAAATTCAAGGTTAAATTTTTGTGACCATCCAAGATCAAAGGCGCCGCCTTAGCTTTCGCTTCTGGTAGTTCCTTTATTCTGTGACGTGAGTTTATAAATGCGAACGCGCACTTGTCTGAATTGGCCCACACTTCGTCGGCCCCGCACCTACCGGGATTTTATTCGTTTCACGCTATTATACAGGGTGTTCCTAAATGATATGCGGATATTTAAGGGGGTGATTTTACACCGAAAATAAATTAATGTTAGTTTGCTTTATAAGCTATGGTCTAAAAATGTTCCGTTACAAAAATACGGAGTGTTAAAAGTTTTAGGAAAAAAAAGGAAAATAATTAATATTTTCGAAACCGCTTTAGATGTTTTCATGAAATTTGGTATGTGGTGACTATTATAATAACGGTGCATATTTTGCAATATAAACTATATTTAACAGTGTCATGCACACGAGCACGGACTTTCAATATTTTTAAAGAAAAAATGGTACGTCAATGGTTTTCTCCCAAATAACGGTTATTTTTTTTTCAAAAACAATTTTTATCTGGGAGAAAACCATTGGCGTACCATTTTTTTTCTTTAAAAATATTAGTCAGTGCTCGTGCGCACGCTACTGTTAAAGAAATAGTTTATATAGCAAAATATGCACCTTTATTAATAGTCACCACATACCAAATTTCATGAAAATATCTAAAGCGGTTTCGAAAATATTAATTATGTTCCTTTTTTTTCCTAATATTTTAACACCCCTTATTTTTGTAACGGAACATTTTTGGACCATAGTTTATAAAGTAAACTATCATTCATTTTCGATGTAGAATCACCCCCTTAAATATTCGCATATCATTAAGGAACCTATATTAGACACTAAAGAAGTCGGCTCAGTTGTTACTATACAATACACGTAAGCCATTTTTGACACTTGAAAAACTAATGTAAAGTCGCGTATCACTTAATACCTACAAAAACTAATCGGACTTCAATATTCGGAATCGCCTGGATAGAGACTATAGTAGCCCAGCAATATAAAGATTGAAAATACTGCAACGTCAATAATGTTTTACTCGGAAACTAGGTATAAGGATTTTACGATATTGTCTCCATTTTATTCTGACGCATCTATTCCCAAACTCTTTTAGATAAGTTCTGAATCGCCCTGTATATGCAAATCAATGTTGTGAAACATACATAATAATTAATAAAATTAACAGACTAACAAAAAATATAACGAAAGCACAAGAAAGGTGAAATATTACCTACTAAGACAATAAACATTACAAAACAGTGAGGACTCCTTAATTAGAAAGTATGACATAATCATTTAGTGCTACAGTAGACTCGCGATACAGTGAACACAAAATGCACCAGGGGCCTTCACGGAATCGAATTTGTTCACGCTTATGAAAGTATACAAAAAGTGAAAAAGAAGCAAGTAGTCTAGTCTGTAGCATTTTATTTATTAAGCTCTACATCAGTTTTTGTAAAAAATGTAGTTATTTTACTTTGAACTTGTTTAGATGACAACTTTTTCAATATTACTTTTTCGTAAACAGATCTAAGATTAAGAATATCACTGATCTCCAATGAATTCTGCTCCGCCCACTTTAATACAGTGTTGATTGCTTCAATTGCTTCTGTGTGTGATACCCGCCGTTGAATAGAACGTTTGTTTACGTTACCAGGAGAAGCGGTGTTCACGTTACAAGGTAGATAATGGAACCAATATAGTGTTCATGTTACCGCGAAGTTCACATAAACGCAAGTTCATGTTATCGCGAGTCTACTGTATTTTCTGATTTTAAATATTTTGAGATACTGTAATGCTTGCTACAGACTATGCGTGAATTGTAAAGAATTCGTGCATAGTGTGTAGGGTTTTTATGAATGGATTTTTAACGAACAAGATCCTACACACTATTCGCGAATTCTTTACAAACCACGCATTGCGAATCGCGAATTCACGCATACTTACTCTGTAGCAAGCATAAAATACATTATCTATTAAAAAACGTTTTACTTATGTTGGGTTTTATATTATTTGGTAGCATATTAAATAAAGCAAAAGATATCATTTAAATTTTACCTTTATATCACAAATTAACATTTATTTTCATCAGAAACATATCTATTTTTGTTTAGTACATCTTAGAGCCTTTTGAGACGAGGACGCTGCATCCGAGACGATAAATCCGCAGCCGAAATTTGGCGGTGACTTACCAGATACTGTATCCCGCACATAGGCGTATGAGTTATTTTATTGTACTTATTAATTATTGAGGAGATGAACTGTACGCATCTTGCAAATTTGTAAATTTAGTAGAATCATTTAAATGTATATAGAACCCATATAGTACGTCTCCTTTTCGCTTTTTTTCATTTTATTGAAAAGATACTACCCGTTTTTTGAAAACGTCTTAGTCAATGATATAAACCACGCACTGCTAGCTGTGAAAACCGCTGTGTATGTTCTCCCTCATAAATTGTGCCGATTCGGCTGCCTAGACGACAGAAACCGCTGTGTGTCATCGGCCTTAGACGCGAAGTCTTTTTAACAACCGATTTCACAACAGCAAGAACCGGTGGATAGGTCGCAATTAATCAATAAGATGGTCTGTCAGACATATATTCTTGTAATTTTTATATGTGGGGTTATGTGAAAAGACCACGGCATAATAACATGGGACGTGAATGATTTGAGTTACATTTTTAAAAGGGGAACAATAGCATCTGAAATTTGACCATGGTTTTTGAAAAATTTAACAAAAATATATACGTCCATTTATTGAACATACGCTGTAATTGAACAAGTAATAAGCAAATGTTCACGAAACGACACAATTACCATTTTTTCAGTCAGTGCCAAGATCTTATCTACTGACCAGAAAAGTTATATGTCGTTATTTTCAATCAATATTCTATAACGCAGAAACTCTACAGGGCCTACTCCGAGAATAATAAAGGCAAGTCAAAGGTTCTCAGCGAAAACTAACGAAGTACACATTCATTCTGTGACTGGTGGCGACCAGGTACCTAGGCTACGGCATAACAACTTGAAAAAACATAGTAGATTAAATAAGAGCACAAGTCAAGGAAGTATTAAAATAGCTGTTTAGAAAATGTCAAAAATATTGAATAGTTTTAATTTCTTAATGGGAATACTAAATAATATTAGTTATTTTAATAAAAACACTCGAATATTCAAACGGTTTCATTTATAAACTACACTACGTACTTCTAACGATACGCAGCATAAGTAGTATGTACATTGATTAGCCAAATATTTTTCTTTGGCCGTATCAGTCGTAATACCAACAACAGAAGCCGAAATCAGTATATGGGCGGGCTCAGAGATACCAATAACGGATCTGTCCCCCCCACAGAGCCTAGCCCGAGAACAACCAGGGCAGGTCAAATAATCCCGACTAATGATAGGGATGTGCACTTTAACTCTGTTTCTGGCAGGTACTAGTTACCGAGGTCACGGCAGAATAACCCGGAAAATCATTGTATATCAAATTATAGCACCGACCGTGAATGCCTAAAAACCACTAAAAATATAAGTACATATTGTCACGGAATTTGCCCCACTCACTCCCAAACCTACGACTGTGGCACCGCGAATTGCCTAAGATTGCCCCGATCGCCATTCTGGTAAACAAACAACATGCCGTGATCGAGATCGGCCTGGAAAAATCGAGAATCGACGAGAAGCGTTCCAGTCGTACGAGAAAAGGGATCTAGAGATACTGGAATATATCTGGAATATTCGTTGGGTCTATAAAAGAAGAATAAACGGCCGAGTTAGTTAGTCTTGTATAAGTCTTGTATAAGTCTTGTATTACAGTCTGAATTAAAGTGTTTAGTTGGAGATATCAAAGTGATTTAGATAGCGATTAATGAAATAAGTGTTTAGTTGACCTGTAATTAGTAGTGTGCAGTAGTTAATAAAGAAGTAATTAATTAACGGATTGTTTTTCTCGAAGTAAGAGAAAAGACGGATTGGGAAATCCGTGACAATTTGGTGTCGGAAGTGGATTTAACTGGAAGTTTCAAGAGCTTTCTGGAACCCTGTCCACAAAGTGGGATTTAACTGGAAGTTTGAGGAGCTTTCTGGAACCCTGTGCGTGAGTGGGTTTAAGTGAAAGTTGGAAGAACTTTCTGGAACCCTGTGCGTGGGTGGAATAAAGACCGAAGTGTGATATATCACCGCACTCGTCTTGTCGAAAGGAAGTGAACGGTGGTATTCGCGAAGGACAATCTCGAACATTCTAGAACTTTGTACGGGAGTGAGACAAAGACCCAAGTGTGACATATCACCGCACTCGTCTTGACTTAAGGAAGTGAACGGTGTTATTCGCGAAGGACAATCTGGAACATTCTAGAACTTTATACGGGAGTTAAACAAAGACATAAGTGTGACACATCACCGCACTCGTCGTCACTTAAGAAGTGAACGGTGGTATTCGCGAAGGACAATCTCGAACATTCTAGAACTTTATCCGGCAGTGAGACAAAGACCCAAGTGTGGCATATCACCGCACTCGTCGTGACTTAAGGAAGTGAACGGTGGTATTTGCGAAGGACAATCTCGAACATTCTAGAACTTTGTACGGGAGTGCGACAAAGACCCAAGTGTGGCATATCACCGCACTCGTCGTGACTTAAGAACGTGAACGGTGGTATTTGCGAAGGACAATCTCGAACATTCTAGAACTTTCTACCGAAGTGAGACAAAGACCCAAGTGTGACATATCACCGCACTCGTCGTGACTTAAGGAAGTGAACGGTGTTATTCGCGAAGGACATTCTCGAACATTCTAGAACTTTCTACCGAAGTGAGACAAAGACCCAAGTGTGACATATCACCGCACTCGTCGTGACTTAAGGAAGTGAACGGTGTTATTCGCGAAGGACATTCTCGAACATTCTAGAACTTTCTACCGAAGTGAGACAAAGACCCAAGTGTGATATATCACCGCACTCGTCGTGACTTAAGGAAGTGAACGGTGTTATTCGCGAAGGACATTCTCGAACATTCTAGAACTTTCTACCGAAGTGAGACAAAGACCCAAGTGTGGCATATCAGTGCACTCGTATCATTGTAAGGAAGTCAACGGTGACATTTACAAACACATTCCTGGACATTCTAGAACTTTCCAAATAGAGTGAATGCCTGTAACTAGAAGTCAAGTCAATATGGATGCACAACTGGCAAAACTATTAGAAATGATGCAGACAATGCAAAATAAATTAGAAGAGCAGGGACATAAAATGGAAGACCAGACAAAGACAATGCAAGAAAAATTTGAAGAACAAGGGCATAAAATCGAAGATCAGTCCCAAACGATGCAAGAGAACTTGGAAAAGAAATTAGAAGAACAGGGACGGACAATGCAAGAGAAATTCGAAGAACAAGGGCGTAAAATGGAAAATCAGACGAAAGAAATGCAGATAAAGTTAGAAAGATTGGAGAATACACTAGAAGAAAAACTAGAGGAGCAGTCACATAAAGTGACACAAGTAGAAGAAAAACTAGAGGAGCAGTTACATAAAGTGACACAAGTAGAAGAGAAGCTGTTAGCACAAAAAATGGAAATGGATAAAGAAATAAATCAGGTTAGAGAAGAGCTTCGACATAAATTAGACAAGATAGCAAAGGAAGGCGTAATCAAATCAGAAGGACCTGTTATCCGAACTCAGAAGACGAGACCCCCTGAATTCGACGGCAAGGTTTCCTGGAATGTATATCTGCGTCAGTTTGAAGCAGCAGCTGCAGCAAACGAATGGTCTGACTATGAAAAGGCTACAGCTCTAATAGTTGCTCTACGAGGGAAGCTCTTGACGTCTTACAAGGAGTTCCTGCTGGGCAACAGAATAGCTACGATATTCTAAAACAGCATATGGAAATGAGATATGGGGATAAACACCTGCAGCAAGTGTACCAGGCACAATTGAAAAATCGTCACCAACAAAGTGGAGAGAATTTACAACATTTTGAGACCGATGTTGCCAGACTGGTTCGATTGGCTTATCCAACAGCCCCGTCGAATTTGTAGATCAGCTCTCCATCCAAGTTTTTATCGACGGCCTAAGAGATTGCGAAACTCAGCAGGCACTACGGCTCGCTAGACCTAAAACGTTGAATGACGCTCTTTCACATGCGCTGGAATTCGAGGCAGCAAAGGTGGCATCCGGTAGACATGTTAAAGTTCGGGCCATCAGTGATAACAGCGATAGTATGGCAAATGGAGACCTAATAAAGACGCTAAAGGAGATTATTGATAAATTCAGCCCATCTACTGGGCCAAAGAAAGAACAATTTGATAGTCGAAGGGATCGCTTTCTTAAATGCTGGAACTGTGGACAGACAGGACATCTAAAAGACAGTGTAGGGCCCCGGTCACGGATCAGCAAAAGCGCGACTCCCAGGCGGCAGCTACACAGGAAAACTAGGGTCAGCCGGCTTGACGGGGCAAAAGCCGGCTGCGTCCTCCTACCATGCCCCACGAGAAGAAGTTACGTTGTCACGTCTCCAGGACTCTGACTCCTTGCTAGTAGAAGGCATTATTTTTGGTCGTATGTTCCCTATGGTAATCGACACTGGAGCAACAAGAACTATAGTACGGCCGGATATTATTGGTGATTGGCGTATTAAGAACCCTGCCAAACGTTATGTCCTTACAACAGCCAATGGACAACAACTGCCAGTCAAGGGGGAATGCGAGCTTGACATAGAATTAGGAGACGTCAAATTCAAACACAGAGCCCTGGTAGCAGATATATCGGACAATGTCATACTCGGACTAGACTTACTACGAGCAAAGGGGGTGAACTTAGATTTGAATGCTGGTACGCTACGGATAATGGGTGAGGAAGTAGTACTAACGACCACCACTGAGAATAACGCTGTACGGAGACTCGTTGTTAAAGAAGATGTGTTACTACCTGGTCAGACCGAAACATTGGTTGCCACTGTAATGGATGGGGAAATGTTTTGCAGTGTAGGAGTAGTGGAACCCAGTAATCCGGATTTGTTCAATAAATCTATAGTCACCGGCCGCACACTGATTAAACCAGAGAAAACGACAATAGTACGGGTAGTTAACCTGAAAACCTATCCACAGAAAATTACAAAGGGAACTGAAGTAGGAGTCTGTGAACCTGTTATCATGGTCAGAACACTCAAAGAAAACAACGAAATGGAGAAGAAACCAAATAAGACCAGCCTACCGGAATGTCTAAGGGACATCGTGGATAGGGCCAAGCAGAGATTAAAAGAGACGGAGGTGAAACAACTGGAAGAGCTGCTACGTGAAAATGAAGATGTGTTTGCACTTAAACCAGGCGACTTTGGGAGAACCAATGTTGTGAAGCATCGAATCGATACTGGTTCATCATCTCCTATAAAGCAGCCACCACGAGGACTTCCACTAGCCAAGCGAGAAGAAGTTAACAAGATGTTAATCGAGATGCAAAATCAAGGCACCATAGAGCCATCTCAGAGTCCTTGGGCTTCTCCTGTAGTTCTGGTCAAGAAGAAAGACGGCTCCACCCGATTTTGTGTGGACTACAGAAAATTAAATGACGTCACCAAGAAAGACAGTTACCCATTACCGAGGATTGACGATACTCTGGACACCTTGGCTGGTGCGCAATGGTTTTCCACTTTGGATTTAAAGAGTGGATATTGGCAAGTCGAGGTCAGCCCAGAAGACAAGGAAAAGACAGCATTCACTACCGGAAATGGATTGTGGCAGTTCAATGTAATGCCATTTGGTCTATGTAATGCCCCTGCCACTTTTGAACGACTGATGGAAACTGTACTTCATGGCCTGCATTGGGAGACCTGCTTGATTTACTTGGACGACGTGGTGGTGCTGGGACGCTCTTTCCAGGAGCACCTAAAGAACGTGTCCGAAGTGTTCAAGAAGTTGAAAGCAGCAAACCTGAAGTTGAACCCGAAGAAGTGCAGTCTGTTCCAAAAGGAGGTTAGATACTTAGGCCACATTATTACTCCAAACGGTGTGAAAACAGACCCGGAGAAGACAGAGTGCATAAAGAACTGGCCGGTTCCTAAAGACAAACATCAAGTTCGAAGTTTTCTCGGCCTATGCACATACTACCGACGGTTTGTCCAAGGATTCTCTGACATTGCCAAGCCTCTTCATAAACTGACAGAAGACAACATCCCGTTCGAATGGACTTCGAGATGCCAGCAAGCCTTTGGGACGCTGAAAGAGGCCCTCTGCACTACCCCGATTTTGACATACCCAATACCTGGACAACCATTTATAGTGGACACGGACGCAAGCAACATTGGAATTGGCGGAGTTCTTTCCCAAGTACAAGATGGACAAGAGCGAGTAGTTGGCTACTTCAGCAAAGTCCTATCAAAAGCCGAAAGAACTATTGTGTGACTCGGAAAGAATTACTTGCCATCGTCAAGAGTCTAGAACACTTTCATAAATATCTAGATGGCCCAGAGATTCTCCTAAGAACGGATCACGCTTCCCTTAAATGGCTGTTGCAGTTTAAAAACCCTGAAGGACAGATGGCCAGGTGGCTGGAACGGCTGCAAGAATATAACTTTGTTGTTGAACATCGAGCCTGCAGGAAACATGGAATTGCAGATGCCCTTTCTAGGAGACCCTGTCCTGTCAACTGCAAGCACTGTAGTAGTCTTGAAAGGAAAGAGGACATCTCATCAGTTCCTTGCAAGGATGGTAGCAGCCCATCCTGAAGAAAGATGGAGTTCAGCGGCGATTCTGAAGACCAGCAAGCTGACTGTGACATCAAGCCATTATTAGACTGGAAAGAAGCCAACAACCGACCCTCATGGGCTGAAGTCAGCAGTAAAAGCCCAACATTAAAGAGTTATTGGGCTCAATGGAATTCCTTGGTGTTGGAAGACGGTGTTCTAAAAAGAGCATGGGAAAA
This sequence comes from Monochamus saltuarius, assembly GCA_025584915.1. Lineage (NCBI taxonomy): Eukaryota > Metazoa > Arthropoda > Insecta > Coleoptera > Cerambycidae > Monochamus > Monochamus saltuarius. The sequence continues at coordinate 2,739,392 of CM046730.1, read as the reverse complement.
CAATGACGGAACGGAGGTCAAGAAACAAGTACTACTCCCGAGGACACGGGTCAAGGAAGTGCTGCAGGAAGTACATGGAGGTACTGGGGGTGGACATTTCGGTATCAATAGGACTCTACAGAAGATTAGGGAGCGTTTCTACTGGTTGAGCTGTAGGACGGATGTAGAAGATTGGTGCCGAAAATGTGACGTATGTGCAGCCAGCAAGGGACCGAAGACCCGTTCCAGAGGCAAAATGCGCCAGTACATCGTAGGAGCACCGTTTGAGAGGATTGCGATTGATATCGCTGGCCCCTTTCCGAAAACCCAAAGTGGGAACCGATATCTACTAGTGGCCATGGACTACTTCAGCAAATGGCCGGAAGTATACCCCCAATCAAGAGACCACAACCGTAGCAGAAGCGCTAGTCAACAACCTGTTCTGCAGATTTGGTGTGCCCATGGAACTACATTCAGATCAGGGCAGAAATTTCGAATCAGGTGTGTTCCGAAAGGTCTGCGAGCTTATGGGAATCCGAAAAACCAGGACCACCCACTGCATCCCCAGTCAGATGGTATGGTGGAACGCTTCAACGCCACACTAGAAACCAATCTGAGGATGTTTGTGAACGAGAACCAGACAGACTGGGACAAGCTCATTCCACTCTTCCTGTTAGCTTACCGCTCAGCTGTCCATGAAACGACTGGGAAGACTCCGCAAGGATCATCTTTGGAAGAGAGCTTCGCCTTCCAGCAGATTTGGTATTTGGTCGTCCTGCGGAACAGCCCACAGAGCCAGACACTTATACCCATGACCTAGAACGAAGACTAGCAGCCGTACACGATCAAGTCAGATCTCGAATGCGATTAGAGAGCGATCGCATGAAGACTCGATACGACGTCCGGGCCAATACAGTCGGATTCCAACAAGGCGACCTGGTGTGGCTGTACAACCCCACGCGGAAGAAAGGAAAATCGCCTAAACTACAGAACCGTTGGGAGGGCCCCTATACCGTCATTAAAAGAATCAATGACGTCGTCTACCGGATACAAAGGACTCCCAGGAGTAAAATGAAGGTCGTCCATCTGGAGCGTCTGTCCCCGTATAGAGGTGTATCCGATCGGGACGATCGGTCCTAAGGAGGGGCAGTGTCACGGAATTTGCCCTCACTCCCAAACCGACGACTGTGGCACCGCGAATTGCCTAAGATTGCCCCGATCGCCCCTACGCCATTCTGGTAAACAAACAACATGCCGTGATCGAGATCGGCCTGGAAAAATCGAGAATCGACGAGAAGCGTTCCAGTCGTACGAGAAAAGGGATCTAGAGATACTGGAATATATCTGGAATATTCGTTGGGTCTATAAAAGAAGAATAAACGGCCGAGTTAGTTAGTCTTGTATAAGTCTTGTATAAGTCTTGTAATACAGTCTGAATTAAAGTGTTTAGTTGGAGATATCAAAGTGATTTAGATAGCGATTAATGAAATAAGTGTTTAGTTGACCTGTAATTAGTAGTGTGCAGTAGTTAATAAAGAAGTAATTAATTAACGGATTGTTTTTCTCGAAGTAAGAGAAAAGACGGATTGGGAAATCCGTGACAATATGTTCAGTTTAAACAAATTTCGTTAGGAAAGACTAATATAAGGATAATTATTTGCAGGTCATGTCAATGTCAATATGCACTCTAGGTTAATAAATTTTATCTGATGCATACTTTGATAAGCAGATTTATTGTTCGTGATATTCTAAAACAATGCACCAAACTTTTAACATACGATTTACTGATATAGCGATAAAGAAGTATGTAAAAAATGCCATAGGTATGGACTTGCAGAAATATTTAGACTGCTCGAAATATTATGGGCTGCAAAAAGTTTTGCAATCTTCAATCGAACCTTCACTGGTATCTATATGGTACACCGACAAAATGTGTCAGTTGTGTGTAGAAACTATAATTAAAATAACATAAAAGCAAAATTAAAAATTTTGAAAAAACCCACGACGGTTAAAATGTAATTGAAAAAGAATAAAATAATTAAAGAATAAATACAAATTTGGAGTCCTGAAATAGGTTGCCACTAAATACAATCAATACAATATGCTGCTGTGGCGTTTGCACAGATGATTTATTTTTTCAAACCTTCTTTTCTTCATTTAATATTTTTCGCCTTTTTATCCTCTCATATCTATCTTTTCTTGATTCTTTTGATGAAATACCAGATGTATAACCCATATTCACAGTGAGGTTCCAATCCGGATTATTTTGGTCGTGCAAATTTGCAGGTTTCCCTATAGTATAATAAATGTATAATTTTTGCTCTTTTATTAATAATTGCTTGCAATAAATATATATGTACCCTGAAATAAAATGTTTTGAACATATTCTTCCAAATTTAATTTTGGACTCTGTAAGGTCAGCTCTTTTTAAATTATTCATCCAAGCCTTTCGCCTCTCAGATGCTAATTGGTTAAATTGTTTATGTCTGTCGAATCAGAAGGAATTCTGAAAAAATTAACATCGTCCCTTGCAGTTTACTACCATACAATAATTAGGCATTTTATAATACAAATAACACTCAAGTAATTAATAATAAATTGGAATAAATATAAGGTTATACTTTTGTTTTACCTCCAAACAACGACCTTGAAAATCGTGACGTCACATGCAGATACCCTATAGTCTTGAGATGTAACTGGTCTGCTACTTCCTGCTCGGCCTAAGTGGCTCGACTTGCAGAAAGCGACCTACAATATCATAGGTACTTAACCGCAGACCTCTCGCCCCGGGCGATGCGCCATTAAATCTATAAATGATACTGCAGGAAACAACTACTCCGCGGGCTAATGCCCCGACCGGCATTGAATTATACCTGCAGTATCTGTGTGAAACAACCAAGAACCCTTGTCGGCCACTCCACCAGACATAGACCGGTTTCGGGCTTGTTAGCCCTCATCAGTATGCCATAGGTGAGATGACCGACAATTGAACTGGCTGTTCCTTCATATGTAGTTACATCTCACCTGCACTCGATTTATATGTGAAACTACATATGAAGGAACAGCCAGTTCAATTGTCGGTCATCTCACCTATGGCATACTGATGAGGGCTAACAAGCCCGAAACCGGTCTATGTCTGGTGGAGTGGCCGACAAGGGTTCTTGGCTGTTTCACACAGATACTGCAGGTATAATTCAATGCCGGTCGGGGCATTAGCCCGCGGAGTAGTTGTTTCCTGCAGTATCATTTATAGATTTAACGGCGCATCGCCCGGGCGAGAGGTCTGCGGTAATACCTACGATATTGTAGGTCGCTTTCTGCAAGTCGAGCCACTTAGGCCGAGCAGGAAGTAGCAGACCAGTTACATCTCACCTGCACTCGATTTATATGTGAAACTACATATGAAGGAACAGCCAGTTCAATTGTCGGTCATCTCACCTATGGCATACTGATGAGGGCTAACAAGCCCGAAACCGGTCTATGTCTGGTGGAGTGGCCGACAAGGGTTCTTGGCTGTTTCACCAGATACTGCAGGTATAATTCAATGCCGGTCGGGGCATTAGCCCGCGGAGTAGTTGTTTCCTGCAGTATCATTTATAGATTTAATGGCGCATCGCCCGGGGCGAGAGGTCTGCGGTTAAGTACCTACGACAATGTTTCCTGCAAGTCGAGCCACTTAGGCCGAGCAGGAAGTAGCAGACCAGTTACATCTCACCTGCACTCGATTTATATGTGAAACTACATATGAAGGAACAGCCAGTTCAATTGTCGGTCATCTCACCTATGGCATACTGATGAGGGCTAACAAGCCCGAAACCGGTCTATGTCTGGTGGAGTGGCCGACAAGGGTTCTTGGCTGTTTCACACAGATACTGCAGGTATAATTCAATGCCGGTCGGGGCATTAGCCCGCGGAGTAGTTGTTTCCTGCAGTATCATTTATAGATTTAATGGCGCATCGCCCGGGTAAGTACCTACGACAATGTAGGTCGCTTTCTGCAAGTCGAGCCACTTAGGCCGAGCAGGAAGTAGCAGACCAGTTACATCTCACCTGCACTCGATTTATATGTGAAACTACATATGAAGGAACAGCCAGTTCAATTGTCGGTCATCTCACCTATGGCATACTGATGAGGGCTAACAAGCCCGAAACCGGTCTATGTCTGGTGGAGTGGCCGACAAGGGTTCTTGGCTGTTTCACTGAGATACTGCAGGTATAATTCAATGCCGGTCAGGGCATTAGCTCGCGGAGTAGTTGTTTCCTGCAGTATCATTTATAGACCCTATAGTCTTGTTTATCTGATAAACAACGCCCATAGCAATGATTTCCTAGACGCGGCGAGTCTGGGGGTTGCTATTTAAAAAAATTGCCGATGACGTCATATATTGAACAACAATGACGTCACAAATATAGGTCGTATGTCAAAAAGTGCCTTTTTTAATAACAAAATCGACGTGCCAGGGGATTTTTTTCGAAAACTTCTCAATTTCAAAAATATATATAGTATGTAGGTATACAGGGTGGTCGCGATGTAATGGGCCAAAATTTATGACTAGATTCCTGACGTGAAAATATTGCGATTTAGACAAACTCACCTTAGTCCAAAAGTTGATACTTACAGAGATACAGGGGTGTTTAATGCAAAATATTATTTCAGTTTTTTCTTATTCATTTCATAATAAATGCTCATATCGAGATGAAATTTTGGTGTTAGGGGTTTTCTGGGGCGAGAGATTGAAATATATCCATGGTTTGCTTGTAGCTCATAGAGAGCGCCACCTTCGCTAGGTCGAATGCGTTGAAAACGACAAAACTTTTTTATCTTTCAAAAATCTAATTCTCAGGTAGCAAATTCTGATTTTACAACTTCTTTTACACAAAAAAGCTATACTTTTTGATAGTCGCTATCTTGCACCGTTCTCAAGATATTTAGCTTTGGTAATTCGAGTAATCAAAATAAGGTACGAATGTCAAAAAGAACAAGAGTTTATTTCAAATTATAAATTGTGATGAACAATTAAATATCGAATGTTACAATCAATGTTCAACATGTCCGCCTCCAACTTCAATACATTTATTAACGCGTTTGTTCAAAGACTGCCGTATTTTAAAATAGACATTCTTGTTACGAAATGATTCGGCGGCATTTACAATTTTCTGCCATAGCTCTTCGCGGCTGTTTATAGTTTCTCTATAGACAACTGATTTCACGTAGCCCCAGAAACAAAAATCCATAGGATTAAAGTCAGGACTACGAGGAGGCCATAATATTCGACTCCCACGACCGATCCAACGATCCGGAAAAATGTGGTCAAGATAGTTCCGTACTCTGACAGAATAATGAGGGGAGCTCCATCTTGCATGAAAAATAGATTTTGCCGTGTATTCAGTGGTAAATCGTCGAGGTAGTCAACTAAATGGTGTTGCAGGAAATCTAAATACAAGTCACCATTTAGATTTGGAAGAATTTCATGTGGACCCAAAAGGTGATTTCCTATAATTCCGCACCAAACATTTATCTTAAATTCATGTTGGAAGTGACGCTCACTGGCTACGTGAGGATTTTCATTATCCCATATGTGCTTGTTTCTAAAATTGAAAATTCCTCGACGAGTAAAGGTCGCTTCATCAGTGAATAGTACATTATCCAAAAATTCCTGGTCAAGGTTTTGCTGATTGCGCATAAAATGAGCAAATTGTAATCTAGCTGGTAAGTCTACTGCTAAAAGATTTTGCACGGGTGTAAAATGGTAGGGATATAAATTTTCCTTGTGAAAGGTTTTGAGAACTGTTGTTTTACTAACACCGGTTTCTCTAGCTACCTGCCTGCTGCTAACTTCTAGATTTCCTGCCACTCTTACTAAAATTTCTTCTTCTTGGTGAACTGTAACAGTACGCCCTGCGTTGTCTCTTTTAGGACGAAAACTACCAGTTTCTCCAAGTCTATTAAAAAGTTCTTGAAATAGGAATATCTATTCGGATACAAGTCTGAATACCGACAAAGCGCTCGAAGTCCAACATAATCTGATTGCGCATAAACGCAAACCATATCGCGCATTTCTCCATTTGAAAATAAATTATGGCGTGGCATGTTATCTCGCACTACGATTTAGATCATAAAGTAAAGAATACTTGTAATAAGGCTCGAATAATACTGTAATATTACTGGCTGCACTAAGATAAGTGGAAAATGTCAAAATTGGATTTTAACATCCGAATTTTTGCCGATTTGTAATTGAATGCAAATACATTGGAATTTTCAATGGCAAATTTTACGAGAACGGTGCAAGATAGCGACTATCAAAAAGTATAGCTTTTTTGTGTAGAAGAAGTTGTAAAATCAGAAAAGATAAGAAAGTTCTGTCGATTTCAACGCAATCGACTTAGCGCAGGTGGCGCTCTCTATGAGCTACAAGCAAACCATGGATATATTTCAATGTCTCGCCCCAGAAAACCCCTAACACCAAAATTTCATCTCGATATGAGCATTTATTATGAAATGAAAAAGAAAAAACTAAAATAATATTTTGCATTAAACACCCTGTATCTCTGTAAGTATCAACTTTTGGACTAAGGTGAGTTTGTCTAAATCGCAATATTTTCACGTCAGGAATCTAGTCATGAATTTTGGCCCATTACATCGCGACCACCCTGTATATTACCTTACGTGTACTTACGTATGTAGTAAAAAATTACAACAATATTTGAACACGTCTATTTTCTTCTGTCGCGCTGGTTTTAAACAACCTCGAAATTTATCGGGCGCACCCAGTACAACCGTTTCACGGGAAACTGAATATTAAACAGACCTAATAAAATAGCCGATGTTCAGTTGGTGGAGCAAAAAGTAGATACACCTTTACGAACAAAATAATAAAAATAGATTGTAATATTAGGACATTTTCAAAATGTTTGCTATATTTTTTGATTTTATTACAACGGTCACACTGTAGTCATCCTCGTCTTTCTCTACATACTTCTCCCTGCTGCAGATTGGTTTATCCTGCAGTCAGTAATATGTTGTTGTTGAATGAATTGGTTCATCCTTTAGTCAGTAGCTTTATTTATTTTGTTGGAAGGGCTCGAGAGACGAGACAATGTTGTATGTAGGATATCACAGATTGACATGTTTTAAAATATCGTTCAGGAAGATCCAAGAATCAGTACCAAAAATATATTAGAGCAAATTGATACATCTCAAATGACAGTGGTGAGAATAAATGTACTATGGCGGATGGCGGACTATGAAAGAATGAGAGCATTTAGACCGTTGACATTACATGTGCGACCTCCTGCAGCGTCAACAGCAGTCAGCCACACGAAATTTCGGGACGTTTCAGAGTAAGTGCACGTTTATATCGGAGCGGCACGCCAGGCCACGAACGACAAAATATAAGCGCCTAGCCAGGCACTAAAGCAGAGAATCTAGCAAGGTATTATTTGCGCGCAGCGCGATGGTCAATATACTATACCCGAGATCCTCCAAAATAATAGAGTGATTCATTCACAGCATTTAGATGGGTCACCCGAGGTGAGGAAAAACCTCGGGGAAAACTGAATGGCAAAAACCGCATTCTGATATATTTATTTGCGTTTTCTATGAAGCTTTATAACTTGTTTGTTAATATGTTAGATTTTTGTAAAAATATTATTTATTCATTTTTTTACGTAGATTTCATTGGCGTATGCAGTTTCATAAAATACTCTTTATTTTTTGAGTTATAATGCAAAATTACGTTTTTTAAATGGAACTCCCTGTATTTTATCTCACGGTTGGTGTTTTGTTTCCGTTAAAAATAAAAATATCAATATCAGCGAGAGAATAGCGAGCTGCCCGTAATTTTTCAATAAGAATGAGAGAGTAGTAAAAGCGACTTACTGGGAAATCTTGCCGTGGGTACGTCGGAGAGGGCCCTTTGATGTCGTCTCGATCTATCTTCGAAGCAGGGAGAAAGGATTTATCGGAAATAGAAAATGCGTAAAGCGGTGGCATAAAACACTGGTTTTCACCAAGAATGGTTAGAATTATTTCGAAGGTAATTAACAACTGACTGGGAATTTTTGAGGGAGGTCGCAAAAAACCCATCTCATTCTGTCCGCGCAAATAAAAGAAAAAGAACAGAAATAGATAAGTTTTTAGTTACTTTGAACTTTCGTTCATACAGGACGCGGATTATTTTGAAAAGTAAACTAATAATAATTAACTTATAATTAAACTAAAGATAACACAAATACGTAACAGTTGGATACCATTTTTCATTGGCTTTCCAACCATGTAATATACTTTATATTTCTTTATAGCAATATGTGTGGATTTTTTCCTTTCTTATGGTCAACTTCTATTGTTAACTAGTTTATATTTTATTTGTTTACAGTAAAAAAATGTAATTAAAATCATTATTATGTAAGATGTTATTAATATTTTATTTTTGTTAAGTATGTATTGGTAAAAATTTAAATCCACATCTAACAGCTATTAAAAAAATAAATACAATGCTATGGTTTGTATACGAATTTAATTTTTCTTAAAAATCGAGCGACCTTAGATACTTTTATTCTATATCCTCGGAAAATAGGAGAAACCCTCTAAAAGTGTCGAAATTGATCTACTCTGTAAAAAATATTTTCTTTTTCGTGTTTTATTTAGAAAATACCATTAATTGACCGTCGATTCTAATAAAGTCTCATCATCTTATTAAGATGACGATTCGGTATACATAATGCTCTACGATCAAGTTTAAAACTGCTTCGCTCCAATCCAATATAAACACTGTTGTGACCTAGCGTGTCACTCCAACATAAACGTGCGCTAAGGTCTGAAACGGTACGCTTCAGACGTGCGCTCTGCCACAAACGGTCCAGATATTCGCAGTTTACAGTTCCATAGCTTCTGTTATAAACTATCAAATTTAAAATTATCCAGTTTTATGAAACCTTAATTCAGGGTGTTTCATAAGTAACGGATCATAGGCCACCTGATAATTGTTTAAGGCTGGTTTCGCAGTGCCTGAATAACCGTAACCCATTTTCTCCTTTATTTTCCGACAGAATAATTTCATTTTTTAACTGTAGTTCTATTTAATAATTATCTATTACTTCCTCGCGTTAGAATTTTGATAATAAATTAAAAAATACAGCAAAAAAATAATTTTCGATTTTTTTTGGATAAGCGGAAATTCGGCCACGAGCAAGTTATAGTCTTGTCCCATTCCAATATATACAAAAATGACTGAGAAAAATGGGTCCAAATTTTCCAATAATTTCTTAAATTTACTGAAATTTTAACTTGGTACGTGAGACGTTTGGGTGGAACTTGCAATAAAGCTCCGCCTTTACACGTCACAATTCATTCATAAAATTCGAAGATGTTACTCCTATAATTTAACAGTGATAGACAGGGTGTTAATATAAAAATTGATAAGGAGAAAATAAAATTTCCAATTTCGAGGAAATTTTATTTTTGAAGATTTAACTTCGGAACGGTTATTAAACGTGCGAAAGACGGTTCTGTATACAAAGTGTTGAAAAATTTTTCACCGTTAAAAAACATTAAAATTAAGAGAGCTAAAAAATTGTGTTTGGTAAAACGTCTAACACGGGTTCTTTAGAATAATAATTAACGAAAAATACAGGGCGTTTAAAAGACCCCAACCAATTTCTAAAAACCCCTAAAAATTAATGGAATAAAAAATTATTTTTATCAGAAATTTAACAAGGGTTTATTAGAACATTAATTAATGAAAAAATACAGGGTGTTTAAAAAACTAAACAATCTTTAAAAACTGAAAATTAATGTATTTAATTAAAATTGTAGGTGAAACTTTTAACAAGGGTCTACTACATCACTAATTAATGAAAAAATACAGGGTATTTAAAAAAAATGAACCAATCTCTTAAAACCTCCAAAATAACGAAACTTAAAACAAGTTTTTGATTAAATTTTTAAGAAGGGTCTATTACAACATTAATTAATGAAAAAATACAGGGTGTTTAAAAAACTAAACAATGTCTAAAACATTTAAAAATTAATGGATGGAATGGAAATATTTAGATGAAACTTTTAACAAGAGATCACTAATTAACGAAAATGTACAGGGTATTTAAAAAAAACTGAACCAATATCTTAAAACCCTCAAAATAATAAAATTTTAAATAAGATTTGGATTAAACTTTTAAAAAGGGTCTATTACAACACTAATGAATGAACAAAATACAGAGTGTTTAAAAAACTAAACAAACTCTAAAACCTCTCAAAATTAATGGATTTAAAAAAAGATTTAGATGAATCTTTTAACAAGAGTCTATTAGATCACAAATTAACGAAAAAATACAGGGTATTTAAAAAAACTGAACCAATCTCTTAAAACCCTCAAAATAATAAAATTTGAAATAAAATTTTGATTAAACTTTTAAAAAGGGTCTATTACAACATTAATTAATGAAAAAAATACAGGGTGTTAAAAAAAACTAAACAATCTTCAAAACCTCTAAAAATTAATGGATTTAAAAAATACACAGATGAAACTTTTAACAAGAGTATTAGATCACTAATTAACAAAAAATTAAAGGATATTTTAAAAAAACTGGATCAATCTCTTAACACCTTCAAAATAATAAAAGTTAAAAAAAAAATTATTAAACTTTAAACAAGATACTATTACAACACTAACGAATAAAATACAGGGTTTAAAAAAAACAGTCTCTAAAAACCCTGAAAATTAATGGATTTAAAAAAAATTGGATGAAACTTTTAACAAGGGTCTATTAGATCACCTATTAACGAAAAAAATACTAGGTATTTAAAAAACCCAACAATATTTAAAAAACCTAAAAATTTATGGAATAATAAAAATGTTATTCAGAGGTTTAGCAAGGGTCTATTAAAACACTAATTAATGAAAATAATACAGGGTGTTTAAATCTTTAAAACTCCTGAAAATTAATGATTTAAAAAAAATATATCAAACTTTTGACAAGGGTCTATTAGAATACTAATTAAAGTAAAATACAGGGTGTCTAAAAAGCTTAACAATTTCTAAACATCCTAAAAAGTGTATGGAAATATAAACAATATTTGATGAAACATTTAACAAGGCTCTATCAGAACACTAATTAAAGAAAAAATACAGGGTGTCTAAAAAGCTTAATAATTTCTAAACACCCTAAAAATTTATGGAAACACAAACTTTTTGATGAAACATTTAACAAGAATCTATTCTAACTAACGATTAATTAACGAAACAAATACAGGGTGTTTGAAGGAGCCTAACCAATCTCTAAAAACCCTAGAAATCTATGGAACTACAAAACACTTTTGACGAAACATTTAAGAAGGGTCTATTAGGAGCAATTAACGAAAAAAATACAAGGTGTTTAAAAAGCTAACCAATCTCTAAAAACCCTAAAAATGTATAGAGGTATAAAAATTTTGATAAAATATTTAACAAGAGTCTATTAGAACACTAATTAATGAAAAATATACAAGGTGTTTAAAAAGCCTAACCAATCTCTGAAAACTATAAAAATTTATGGAAATATACAAATTTTTTAATAATTTAACAGGATCTATTAGAAAACTAATTAACGGAAAACAATACATGGTGTTTAAAAGACCCTAACCAATCTTTAATAACCAGAAATTTACGGAATTACAAAAAATGTTGATGAAACATTTAACAAGACCCTATTAGAACACTAATTAATGAAAAAAATATAGGATGTTTAAAAAAAACCTAACCAATCTCTAAACAACTTCAAAATTTATTTATTTTAACTTTATTTAGTTTATGAATTTGTAGGTAATTAATTTTGTAGGTAGGCATAGGACACATAATTTATAATAATTACGTATATTTATCAAACATAAGAATCTGAAATAATTAATAATAATAATAATAATATCTCTACCCCTCATTCTAATCACAGGGATTAGCCCAGAAGTCGGAGACTTGTGCGGGAGAGGGGGCGGCATATTATTATTAAGCAGGCCGCATTTGCGCCCAGGAACGACTTACGTTGGTAGGCCCTAACCACTATTCAGTGCAGGAATGAGGAAAACCTGGAAAACCTCATTAATTAGGGGGGTAGTCAAATATCAACCGGCATCAATCTCTCACATTGACCCAAGCTAACATTATTCCACCCTACCATACCCAGAGAGAGGGTGCCAATCCTATCTATGAATATAGCTTATATACGGTCTACCGGCAGCTGGGCTCGAACCAGCTCCGTCTAGTCACCTCGATTCAAGTACTAACGCCTTAAACCGCGCGACCACTGACCGATTCGAATGTACTGAAAGAAATAATCACACGTTTTGCAGATTATGTATTTTAGTTATACAGTGTGTATAGTTATTTGTATAGTTAGGTGAGTATAGTCAATGTGCAGCCCTTCATAAATGATTAGCCGAACCGCTATTTTCAGTGATTTTTGTTTAAAATATTTGACTGTACTTTAAACAGAAGGATTATTTTGCAGGAAAACAAGACGTTTTAATCAAATCTTAAGTATTACATTTCAAATATTTTTTTAGTAAATAACAACACATATGCGATTTCTAAATTAGACATTAATTCTAAATTGAAAAGACTTTTTAACTTTTGGAACAACAATAACACGGAAAAAAATATCCAAACGTCAAATTTTATTATTACTTGGACTTTCATACATTACAGACAATTTAAACGACATACTTACATAAATAATTGTATTTAGTTATCTGTACTATTTCAAGTAACATATTATGATCATAATGGAAATGCTTTAATTTTACTACCATGCATTCCCAAAACTGATCATCTCTTTATTCTCTTTCAACCTATAATAGATAGATACAAAATAATTAACGGGCATAAATCTTTACTTGTTCTTGTTAAATTACCTTATCTACAACCATTCCTAGAGGAGTCCAAACTATAAAATAACAGTATTTAGCCCGAGTTAATTCCATCTTTCTTGTATCTGATAATAATAACTATGCCTTTCAATTTCCATTTCCCGATTTCATTTTGTAAAAATTTAATTTTATTACTAGAAATAGCTTTTTCGGGTGTAAGTTTTGCAGCCGAGTAAGCACATTTAATTTCTGCAATGGTATTTTTGTCTATGATACCATCTGGGCTTGCTCCTAGATAAGGGTGTTCTTCGGAAATACATAAACCGCATTCATTTATTTTTAAAGAGAAAGTTCTGCTAATTAAAAGTGAGATTAAATAGAAATGTCAGAGATTGAATGCTACATGAGTTATAAATTTTAAAAGACGAAGCTTTTCCTTTCGTAAACACCCAGTTTATCACATAATAATAAAAAATGTATAATGTAACACACTTTACAACTAAAACAAACAATTTATTAAATGTGTCATATTGATTATTTCAGTTTACTGTTTATTTGCGGTAAATATGCAAATATTTCAAGTAGAAACAAAGTATAGATATTTACAGTTCTATTATATTTATAATTTTAGAAACATAAAGTAGTACTAACAAATATAATCTCTTTGTAGATTTTATCAATATACTGTTTCAGCTGTGAAGATACTTTACTGCAAATATTAATCGCCCTGTATATTTTGTCGATATAGTGTTTCTTGTAAATTTATATTTGAAATCATTTCAAATTATTTATGGATACACTACTACAGCTATTAAATCGCCCTATATGTTTTGTCCGTACACTCTTTCTTGAAAATTAATATTTGAAATCGCTTCAAGATTATTTGTGAACAGCTGCGAAGTCTGGCACGCTCATTCAGAAATGAACAAACGTAAAACCTACACATGCTCTCGTTTTCTAGGGCGGTTACAAAATACGTCTGGTTTTATGCGAGCTTCTCTGATGTTAGCTGTCTTTGTCTGTATCGCATACAAACTGTTTCATCGCAGTGGACGGAGGTCGGGTGTTACTCGCTATGTACAAAACTGTGACACGCCTTCGGGAAACTTCAGTTTCTCCAAACCGATAAACCAGCCTTAAGCGAAAATATTAAGAATACACGTAGGATCTACCGATTTGAGACGCAAAGGTTCAAACTTGCAGCTGGGTAAGTGCGTTAGAGGGTAAATTGGCATGCCAGATTAACCTACACAGCTGTCTGGCAGTTTTCTTCATGGTTTAAATTCTTGTAACCAGTAACGCAGTTTTATAAATCTTATTTTCTTGTCTAGTATAGTCATAGGTTTTCGATATATCCACGGACGTATCTGCAGTTTATCTCCACTAGCGTTTTGCCCGTGAACTGGACGGATTAACCTGCGGATTTATTTCTATAAATCCGCAGTGGACTACCATGATGGATTGATATGCCGCGATTCAAACTTACGGAACGATTTCTGCGTGTATGGCCAGCGAATGGTAATATTAACAGATACAAGGTGAAGTAAAACAGTTAAAAAAACTTGTAGTAAGTTTCACAGTTGTTGACGTATCAATTTCAAATTTGATGTCAATAGATTTTTAGGGGTGCCAAATTTAAATATTATCCCACATTTGAGCTATCTCATTGGGGGCGCCGCATAATGCAAAAAAATTGCTATAACTTTATACTTAACACTGGAGCAAAAAATTCGAGTAATTTTCATCAAGTAACTTGCAGAAGTATGCAACTCGGATTTGAGCACTTGTATAGTGTAAATGCCGCTTTACAAGTAGACTAAGAATTAAAATAATATTAATGAAATAAAAGCTGCTAGTTTGTGCCAAGTTATGAAAGTTTTCAGTGAAAAACTCAAAATTATTATATTTTTAAAAAAAATTTTCTCTAGTGTTAGATGAAAAAAAAGTTGTAGTACTGATTTTACATTAGATATACATTACCTAGGCCTAAAATAGGCTTTTTCGATATTTTTTTGTATTTCATAAATCGAAAGTACAAGTGAAAAATAATGGATCTGTAAAATATTAGAATTTTATTCGCATGTTTAGTACCTTAAAATTCATTAGGAATCTCCATCGCGCGAGAATGGGGCGTAGCCAGGCGCTACGTCACTATACGCCCAGCGATTGTGCTCGATTCGATGCTTGCTACATGTATTTTCGAAATATTACTTGTGTTGAGTACTGCTTGTTTCATTCAACATGAATACAAAAAAAGAATTGTATACTTACAGAATTAGTGGCGTAACAAACTTTTTACTTTTCATATCTTTAAAAGACTAAACACAACAATCTAAAAAACTGATTAAAATACTGATTAAAAAATTGCCCTTGTTGGCTGCAACCTAAAGCTACGTATCCATATCGCGTGGCAGGTGCGCGCAAACGGAAGATCATTGCCGCGATTCAACAGGGTTCGGAGTGAGCCAATTTTTTTCGGTTTTTAATTGCACATTAAAATAAATTCAGTGCGACTACATCACGAAATGCGGACAATTATTGTTCCTTGATCCGTCATCGTTCGTTCATATTCAGTAATTTCTATGTAAGAAATATTGAAGTGTTCTAGCCAATGGTTACCGAAAAATCACGTACTCCTGAAATTATTTTTGATGTGGATTGCTTGTCCAGAAAGGATATTACAATACAATTTAAATATGAATCCCTATATCTAATCAACAAGCTCAAGTCATCGGAATCACTTCGAACCTGTTGCAAAAAATTACTTATGTTGTCTTATACAGGGTGAACCTTAAATAAGTACAAATATTTTAACCAGCAGTATAGTTCACTGTGTAGAACACATAGTTAATGGTTTTTTGCAAAAAAATGAGAAATAAAAAAGTGAAATTTTAAATAAATTTTGTAATTTTTCTGTAGAAAACTTGTTGAGGACCGCTGACTTTCATACATTTACGAGTCATAGCGCTTCAGATTGAACGTGTAGTTCACAGTGTTGCCAGTGTTACACAAATGTCTTTGCTTGAAGAAACTTAATATATTGTGTGAAAATCATAGTTTTTCGTTATTATTTATAAAATAACTTAAGGAAATTGTGTCTCTGTCTAACAGTGTACAATGGCATTTTCCATTTTTAGGACTTTGTAACTGGACATTATAAACCGTGTCTCGAACTCAAATAGCACAGCAAAACAAAAACATGCTACATTATTTATTTAAAAAATGCTCCCGTTTCCCTCTGCACAAAACTTTTATAACAGAACTATTCAAAATCCTCAGTTAACTTTGAGTTTCTAAAGGATATGTATATACTGAACTATTTTGCAATTTCATTGTATTCTGCAGGTCCCAAAGCTTACCGATTGACGATCAAGAAGGAGTATGAATTTCCTGATGTGGCAATACTTAGAGACCAAAAATATTAAAATTAAACCCGGTATATTAAAGCAAGTTAAAAAAAGTGTATGCATATGATGAATTAAATGATGAAACACTTTAGCCTTCAACAACACATCACATCCATACATTGTATGGAACACCGTAATAAAGTACAATTTACGGTTTTCCGTGTTCTCTAGCGCATTTCCCCCTCAAAAATTAAAGAAAATTATTTAATTTGATCATTATATTTTAGTACTACGCTAATAAGAACCTTCATCTACTGGGTGATTTTTTTTGTGCATTTTTAGATACGATTCTTCGTCCTTGAAACTCCAGGCTTAAATACTCACGCTAAAAAAAGTCGTCATATCGCGACGGATGACGGACTGTCGGTTCTCCGCGGTGGATTGTTCGAGAAAACCAAGGTTTTAGATGACCATGGTATAGGGACTCCATTACTAATCCATTTATTTGGGAAATAAGTATACCATCGGGTCACTTGCCTTGCTTGGTAAGGAGCGGCCCCATCGTGTTGATACCACATATCTTGTATTGGTAGAGTGTAACATTTTCTAAGAGAAAAAAAATGTGGCATTCAAAAAGTTAAGTTTCCATTAAAGGAATTAGATAATTGATTAAAAACGTTTCTTAAAATATTTGATTTTTCTGACCATCACATTTTTGAAATAAAATCTTGTTTAAGTACTTTTCAAAAAACAAAATAAATAATTACTTCCTTTTAATAAATTTTAGGCACAACTTTACTAAAACAAAATGTTTATGTAACAGATACAGCTCATGGCTTTGTATACTCGTACATGTACGGTAATACAACGGCAAATACCAACTTCTAAATAATGTGCCGTAAAAATATCATTGCACCTGTTACAACTTTTTTTTAAGCTTAGACTTACTACTAACATTTCAGAACATTTTATATCTTGTGTTTTACTACATTCATATTTTCATTTCATCTTTTGATAATGATAATTTGTAATAAAATAACAGTTCATAATTTAAATATTTTCACATGAGCATACATAAAACTAATTTACACTTACTCTCATTATAATGACTACAAGAAATATGATCATCTACATAATTTGAAGACGAGCTCTTGTGCAGGAAATATTGTTGAAACGACCTCTTTGCGTAATCTAGTGCGCGAATCGTTAAAAAAACATCATTTTCAAAATGTATTTGACATAGTTTGTATGAACTACGAGTATTACTAGTCCTGTGCACATTTTTCTATTAGCAGCCACTGCCCAGATCTTTGCTCTAAAATAAAAGTTAGTATTTGGCAAAAATATAAACAGGTATATTTTAAACTTCACTTTGATATGTACATTAATTCATAAAGTTTTGCATATTTTAAATATTATTATTGTTAGGTATAAAATATTATATTGGATTTTGGGCAAATTAAGAAAAACATAAGCAATTCAATTTTGTTAACATTTTTTGATTATAAATTCTGTATATATTTTTAATTCAAGTTTCTTTTTTACAATTTTTATATTTTTTCCCCCATTTGCAAGTTTAAGCGTATAATAACTCCTGTATATAAGGAAAGTAAATATTTATATGGGAAGTTTGGGCTTGGGTGTTTAAACCTTACACCTGAACATTATGTTAACACACTGTGACCGACACCATAGCAAATATAAAGATGATTAAAAATTGATCCAAAAATCTTTTGTAGAGATATTAAATAGTCTGTAAAATTGTACGGAAGCACTGTTAAACCACTAAATGTCTCTTTATAAGCTTTTAGTTTAGAAAATAATGTAGATACATTACAGTACTTTAAACAAGTATCTCATGAATGTTTTGTAAGGCATTTACGCAAAAAATGTCCATTCACACATACTATATAGCACATTATCTTCTTCCTCTAACAAATTTTGGCATAGTATGAAATTTCTGAAACTTACCCTTAAATTAATATATTACATATTATTAATGTAATATCTTACCATTAAATTCTGGTAATAACTTTATAGAGATCGCAGATTTTAATAAATGTTTCCCTGAAGAAGTGAATGATTTATAATTTAAATGTGCTACACATATTCTTTTTCGCCCGAGCCTCTGCAAGTGTTAGCTTGGCAAATGTATGGTCTCCGACAAAGCCTAAACTATTTTCCCATTGCTGACATTTTCAAAATGTATACGTGTTATTGGTTTTATAAGGCATTATAAATATTTTAACTAACATAGGACCATATGTTATGATTAATTAAATGATTGTAGATATTGGTAATGGTAATTCATAAATTTGAATTCCTGTTAATACATCATTTATAAATGTATTAAGTACCTTTCATGATCTTGGAGGAAGCGAAAACACGAAATATTATCCCAGCATTAGCTTTACAATCATCGGCTGAACAGTAACACAACTATTACTAGTCAATAAAATTAACTCACTCGAAATTTATCGGGCGCACCCAGTACAACCGTTTCACGGAACACTGAGTATCAAACAGATCTAATAAAATAGCCGATGATCGGCCGTCGATGTTCTGTTGGTAGTTGGTGGAGCAAGGGGCATGGGATGGCAGAAGGAAGAATGAGTTGAGTTGAGGGGGATGGAGAGAAGTTCAACGATTAGTATATTTAAACTGTGACACCATCGGCGAGTGCTATACACCATGTTGGTACACTGAACGTACATCAAGGTCTTGTTGAATCCATAAATTGTGTTTTTATATTTCAGAGCCTTGTTGGAACCAACTCCCAGTTATAAGTATTTTTATTGGCTATTTTCTGAGATGTGTTTATTGAATTTTAACCCTTAATTTCTCACATTATTTTAAATTACGTAAATGTTTCTAAAATTGCTTATAAAATTTAAAATATATTTTCCCTGATTTATTTACCGACTATTTTGTTTATTGAAACCTTCAGGATTAAGACTGTCAAATTGTATAGAGTCCTTATTATTATTATGTATTTGAATGTAAATACTTCCACAATACCATTAATAAATTTGTTATAGAAAGAACGTATTATTTTCATTCTAATCATAGTAAGTTTGATAAAATTTGTGATTTGATTGCCGATTGATTTGTGCCAATCTACACTGATATTTCTGTTTCCATCCACACCAAATTTAAAACGAAATGCAATACATCAACAATTGTAAAAGTTATTACAAGTTTTTATAAAAAAAAATTACTCCAACACCCTGAATCTCTGTTAATACATAATAAATATTAACTCCCACACATAATAAGTGTATTCTTAATATGTCTAATACAAGATGACCCTATAAAATACATTGTTCAAGATATACCTACGTTAGGTTTGTTTTTACTAATCGGTCACTGAATAAAAACTACTTTAAGATTTTACAGTCTTCGGCAAAGAGGCCTACGCGGTATGCGACGCAACGGCATGTCACGGAATCTTAGCTGATATTTAATAAATCCTACCTTTATCAGAATAGATCAGATCTTTATATAGTTAGATGGTGATTGTACTGTATGGAACTATTCCATGCTTAAAAGTGTTGCACTGACAACACTGCAATGACGCATACCTCTGCCGCATGCGACATTGCCGAATACCTATCTCCCACGGTAAGTGTACCGTGCTATCTCCTACCTTAAAGTGAACATTCCACCGAATACGGCGCTGCATTGCGGATGGATGTATCCGTTGACCGAGAAATTCTGTTTCTATAGCAGTCCACTTTGTTTGGATAATTCACCAAGTTAAACACAGTAGTTGTAATTTATTAATGATTAAGAAATGGTCCATCCTTTCGGCACGCAGCGATGTACTCGGTGGAATGTTCGCTTTAAGGTCAGGACACATTATAACCGCACCAACCGCACCGTGCCCGAGCCGAAAGCGGCCGTATGCACGGGTAGCCAACTCGTATAGGAAAACCGGTAACAAACGTCTATGCAATATTCCTTCTCAAATCAGTAACCCAACCAACCAAAATCAGTGCTACCGGCTACCGGTAGAATGATATAAGGATGTTTTAAGCATTTATAGCTTTTTTTCTCATTATTTATGAAAAATTTTTAAGCTAACATATTGAAAAATTTAATATTTTTCATTATTTTGTTTATATGTTTTGATTATTCAAATTTTCTTTTTACCTAAACACGTAGGTATACCGACAAGGTTTCAAAATCGAAAAAACTATGTCATAGCAAGATAGAAATTTAAATTTAACCCAACCCAGTCACTTAAAATATTTTTATTCTTATTTTATCATAGCAGTTTATCACTATCCAAGTGGTTAATTAAAAAAAGATCCTTTTTATACAATTATGATCTTTAATAAATGCTTCATCACATTAATGTATTATATTTCAGGAAGAGGAGTTTCAATAATGATTTTTGTTATATAATAATCATGAAGATTACCTTGATTCGTTTAGAAGTTTAGAGGTTACTGCTTTGTCGATCAGATCATCCCGAAGGAAGATTTATGAAGACATTCAGGACAAATGGAATATATTCTTTGTTCTTTGGATTTATAAGTAATGGAATGCCTGAAATGTTTCCATTGATTCCATTATTTATTAGATTTTTGCTTTGTTCATCATATGAACCCGAGACTTGAATGAAGATTTAAGAGACAAATACGTTCTTTATTGTATGGATTTATAAATAAGTGAAGGACCTCAAATTTTGTTGCTCTATACTAAAAATCTGTAGGCGAAATATGAACAAGAGAAAAAAGAAGTATTTTTTATTATCGTTCATAGAATTGAAATATTGGATTGCTTCCAGAAATGTTTCGTTAAGGTAAATTTCCTATGTTAACGTTTGTCGAATGTAAAGGATACAGTAAATGAATTATAATTTATATGTTTTTTTAATTTTGTGTTGTAGCTTTGTTCAAAATATACATTTTTATTCCATTTTTTAACAGTGTTGTGATTTTATATAATTTCCCATTTCTAGTGACCAATATTTAAATATTGGTCGCATTAAAAAAGTAAATATGTGCAAATAGAATATTCGAAGTTCCCGCGGTCATTTTTAGTTCAACAATCCGACTATTTAAGTAGATGGCGCTGATGTGTCACAGTAATGACCAACCGTTAATAGGGATATTAAGTTTCTTCTTCTTTATATTTTGTGGCCGTATGGGGACCATGTTTCAGCTTACCACACGTCGCCGTACCCATGCCCGTTTTGGCACGTTGGATAGTGTGTAGTGGTAGTGTGTTTATGAAGCGATTTATTAACGAAGTCTCTACATACTATTCATGAACTCTTCACAGATCATGCATTGTGCAGCTTAAAGACGGCACATCGACATGAATCAATTCATTTATGGAAAATAGCAGCTAATTCACGGATTTGTTTAATGCGCGCTATTTCGTACAATATCTCATTTTCCAAAATCCAGCATCGCGCGAACGCGAACCAGTACATGCATAGTGTGTAGCTTTGGTTTTTGGTTCATAAACATGCATATAGCCTGGAACGGGTGTGAAAAACGGCAACGATTTATCAGCAACGGTTTTTAAAGGTCTTGTCCAACAGCCGTCGAGAACTAGTTCAGAACTGTTGTTTGACCAACACCGTCTTACGTTGCATCTGGACGGTTCGGAATCGATTCTTGCTGTTGTTGGAACAAACCTAAAGTCTGATATTTATTTGCTTACAAATCGTTGCTGTTTTCACAGCCGTTACCCTGTACACTTTTTACGAATTACTACGAATAAAACAAAACTACGTATCACAAACTGCGAATACACGCATATAGCCAACTTAAAATTGAAAGAATTTTTCTGATACTTCACTTAAATAATTTATTTTTCAATTATTCACTTAGCATATATATATATATATTCAATTTACTAGGAAAAAAAAACCTACCCTTTGTAATTTGTTGAAACCTATCTGTTGATTGTTGATGAGAGTTTTCTCTAGTGGATTATATTTTTCCCCAGGTTTTGGAATAATTATCTCAGGATTTAGAGATTCTATCGAAGCCATATCAATTTCTTTTCCTTTTGTTTCACCCTGCTCAAACCATTCCACGGTTGCACATCGTAGGTCATTGTTAATAGCAGCAACAATAGCTGAATGCACTCGCCCTAAAAAAGGAGAAATGAGAAACATTATTATTTGCGGTTAAAGTTGAAAGTTGCGCCCCGAAAAAGAAAAACTTATTTGTACATTATTTATAGAAAAGAAGGTTTTTCCTATGGGCCACGGATCTACTTTTCTTATCGAGACACATCGTTTCAACTATGTAAATGATTATTACTAAAGCAAACAAAACACTGCTATATAAAGGGGTTGACTGTGGAATGTTTATGAATATTTTTGGGAAGGATTAGCTGCCCCCTCTCTAACTTCGCCCATGGCTATACCTTCGATAACTAGCAAGAGTTGTCAACACAAGTTGTCAATGGTTTAATGTATGTTTTGTTTCATAGACTTTTAAAATATCTAAAAAAATGTTAAAATGTCATATATGCAAGTATTTTCAAAAACGGACTCCGAAACTGGATTAAAACATCCTGGTCTGTATTTTGAAAAAGTTGTCTGTATTTAAAAATATAAAGTTACTTATGGGTCCAAAGAATTGAAACGTAGAACTCAAATACTGGTAACACTATTTTATAGAAAAGAAAAAGTAAAAAGAGATAATGGAAAAATAAAAACCATTTTTCAAAATTTTATTTCATATTTAATAATCGAAATGTCTTAAATTTTTGAATGGCATTTGACCAAGTACCAAATAGTGTAACATTGCCACAATTTAAGCGTTTCTATATATCTTACAGTTTCCAAGATCTCAATGGTAATTCACGAATTTCAATAATATCCTTACATTTTTTTTTAAATAAAGAAATGTATCAACCTATTTTCGTAAAAGGGATTACTTTACGTAAAACATGTATTTTTTATGTTTTATGTTTAGGCTGCGGCAGATTTTTTTAAATTGCACTCACCCCTATATTCTTTAAAAAAAAATGAATGCCTTACAGTTTTGGTACAACTGGTACATACTGGAGTTGATGAATATCGTTTTAATTTATAGCGATATGAAAATGGTTTAGCAAAACGATTTCCCGGTAAACATGTGCCAAACGCAGCGAGGGAAATTTGAAACCGAATCGTGGAGAGATGGAGGTCCAGGGCGTCCACGGCGTATTGCAGCAATGTGGCGTATCATACACGAATATCAATTATAACCGTATCATGTATAGCGTGTCCTAGCATTAATACCAGATTGGACGAGCAGGACCGGGACGATAGCGCCACGATCTCCTGACTTTAAATCATTTGGTTTCTTTTTGTGGGGATATTAAAACATTGAAGTGGATATCTACTATGATTTACGCAGACGTATCATAGTTGCTGCCAATAACTTACGAGTTCAAAATGGACAAGAAACATTTATGATAGTTTGTACACACTGGGTAAGATGGGCCCAAAAAATGATGAAATCATTTTTGAACACGGCTTCTACTTGTCAAATGATGAAGTATGTATACAGGGTGCCTGTGAAAGGCTGGGAAATCTCGGAGCTGGAGATACTGGTGACCAAAAAAAGTCAATTGAGCCAAATATGCCTTATCTGAGTGTTGCTGGTTTCAAAAATACAGGGCGTTCAATGGTAGAATTTTATTTTGAAATATCTCAATAACTTTGAAACCTGTCGGAGTATAAAATAAAATTGGCACAATTATGTTTTTTGGCACGCCAAATAAAAATTTTTAACTAATTTTGGTGTTGCTTATACAGGGCTTCAGTTATCCCGTTCGTTTGATAGAAAGGGAATTTTTTTTATTTAGAAATACGGACATCATGTATTGAAAATAGGAAAAAACGTGCTTTGTTTCATAAAAAAAATACTCTTGTTCGATTTCGATATCTCGCTTGGTTATCGAGATATTTGCATATACAAATTTCAATGCATTTCGTTTTTATGCATGTAATCCTTAAATTAAATTAATGCGTCTTGACGGCTAGTGTGAAGCAAATTATTTACAGTTTTTTAAATAGCAATTTAAAGGGAAAAGAGAACAAAAAGCATTTAAGGAGAAAATACAAACAAAACAGAAACAATTTTAAACTTAAAAAATATCTACTTATGATTAAAAATTAATAATTGCCTACTATAAAAAAATGTTCAAAATGAGCACCGCTTTGCCTAATAAACTCACGAGCACGTCTAATTAATGATGGTTGTACTCTCCAAATCATCTGAATATTATTCTTTTCTTTCCTGGCTGTGGTGGAAAATCCTTAGCCACACTTCATTTTCACTTGCCATAGGAGTTGCATAAACACGTGTTTTCAAGTCACCCCAGAAGTAGAAATCCAAAGAATTTAAATCTGGTAATCTAGGCGGCCAGGGCACTGGTCCTGATCGGTCTATCCATCGATCTGGATAAACCTTATTTAAGTGCTCCCTAATTCTTAAACTCAAATGAGGAGGAGCACCAACGTGCATAAACCACATATTAAAGCGTGTTTGTAAGGGAGGATCCTCTAATAAAGTAGGTAGTTGGGCTTGAAGAAACTATAAATATCTTTGTCCATTTAGTCTAGGTGGTAGTTCAACAGGTTCTATTAAATAATGATCATGCATTTGATGGCGGGTTTGCCTTATACCATGAGGGCTTTCGTATGCATACATGTGCAAATTATACAAGTTTATTGGTCCGTCCCTACAGAAACCTGCTTCGTCAGAAAATAGTATAGAGGTGGTAAAATCGTGAGCTTAGTTAACTTATTCCAACAGCCATGTGCAAAATTGTATTCTTGCAGGATAATCATCTATGCTTAAACCCTGAACTTTTTGCATATGGTATGGATGGAACAGTGGTTCTTTAAGAATATTATTTAGGGTGCATTTTGTAATCTGAAACTGTTGCGCTGCATTTCTAACACTAACTGTAGGATCTTCATCAATATAATCCAGAACAGCTTCTACAACTTCAGTTGAACGAACAGTTCTGTGAACTCCACCATGTCGACCCATATTTGGCATAAAACTACCTTAAATAATATTAAATGTATTACAATTACAAATTAAAAACGTACTTATTACTCAAAATAAACTAATAAAGAAGTCATACCAGTTTCCCGTTACCGCTGATCAACGCGCTGAAATGTTTTTGGATTTGGTAGTTGCCTGTTGGGAAATCTCTCAGAGTATAATCTTTGAGCTTTCAATGCATTACATCGGGCTTCTCCATAGATTAAGTGCATATCACAATATTCTGTAAATGTTTACTCCATAATTAAGTACTTCAAAAATATTACAACAATTTTCATCTTGACACTTTAATTGTATCATAACAATGGAAACCATAGTAACGCTATGTGCAGATATTTTTCAAAACCACTTGATTAATCCGTTATAATTTTTAAAACATAGTTTACGAGTTTCCCCCATAGCTAAGAAATAAAAAATAATAGGTATTCAAATGATACGATCACTGTTTACTTTCCCTTTAAATTGATATTTAAAAAACTGTAAATAATTTGCTTCACACTAGCCGTCAACACGCATTAATTTAATTTAAGGATTACAAGTACAAAAACTAAATGCATTGAAATTTGTATATGCAAATATGTCGATAACCAAGCGAGATATCGAAATCGAACAAGAGTAATTTTTTTATGAAACAAAGCACGTTTTTTCCTATTTTCAATACATGATGTTCGTATTTCTAAATACAAAACAAATTTCCTCGCATAAGCAACGTCCAAATTAGTTAAAAATTCTTATTTGCCGTGCCAAGAAACATAATTGTGCCAATTTTTTTTCATAGTCCGACAGGTTTCAAAGTTATTGAGATATTTCAAAATAAAATTCTAGCATTGGTATTTTTGAAAGCAGCAACATTCGGATAAGGCATATTTGGCTCAATTGACTTTGTTTGGTCACCAACCTTTCACAGACACCCTGTATAAGGAAAAAATATTAAACTCTCATGAAGGTCTATTATGTAACCCATACTAACTTTTTAAAAACTTTATATTCTATTCAACTGTTTTACACAATGCTTATGAAAATGAGGGATGCAATTTAAAAAAATTGATGATAACATCACAGCTGAAATATAAAACCTAAAAATAAGTTGGAGTAATTCATAACACTTACAATAGACACGAAAATAAATGTTCATCAAGAAGGAAGCTCGCGCGTCGATTGCGTTCAAGCAAGGAGTCCAGACTCAAGAGTAGTTCCAAACTGTCAAAATCGTTCATCCAACTAGTTTTTGCATGATGTTTACTGAAAATAAATTCATAACTTTACTGGTCGAATATTTCTGACAGTTTGAAACCAGTCCGGATTCCTTGCTTGAACAGACCTATAATGTATCTCTAATAATCCGAGGGCCACGGACAGTATCGCTATGAGCGAATTAGTACAAGCTTGTGTTGGAGCGACATGTCAGGCCACGCTAAAAGCCACACGCCGGGCAGCACACCCGGCAGTTGCCCCGCTCTGGAATATTAAAAATAACGGTTAAGAGGTAAGAATTTTAAATTTTTTACAGTTATTTCTTGTTACTTTTGTTTTTTGTTTTTATGATTTTTAGAATGTAGGATTAGTGTTTCATGATTTTTTATGATTTGTTCACGTTTGCAGGTGTAATATTCAATTCTATTTTATTTAGACGTGTAAGTCATCTGCTATACCACTAAAGATTTTACCAAAGTTACTTGTTTTAAGTTATTTTTATTTTTCATTAAAATTTACAAAAAAACTACCTACGCATTATTTTTGTTGCCCCATGGTGCGCTTGTGTGTATGTTAGAGCTAAGCGCCAGGGAGTATTCTAATTTATAAATTTCAATTTTCTATTGGCATCGACCGATACCGATATATCAAAAACCGATATTATACCGATATATCAGCTATTTCCGTCGAGTCTTGTGTTTTCTATAGAAAGCCTGCGGAAATTAGGTATGAATTATGGAAAGTTTTTGAGAAAATATGTCAAAATAACGAGAAAACTGACAGTGCACTTTGTAGTTTAGCAAAAAATTGATTTCTTTGGACGGCAACGGCAAAACCGGCTAACCACTGATAATGCAGAGTGTATTGGTTTTACATCACAACTTGCCTAAACTAAATCATAAATATTTCTAAAATAATGTTTTGACGACTTTTCAGATTTTTGCATTGTTTTGCGAGTGCCGTAATTGTAATGACATCGGTCAATATTTAAGAAGCAACTCAAATGAATCGCCACTTGTCAGACGATTCTCGAGTCGCGAAATGAATCGTAGCGTATCAAATCAATGTTTGAAAAGCAACAACTCTCGTTGAAATAAATCGTCACTTGCCTTGTGAAGATTCTTGAGCCGAAAAATGAATCGTAGTATGTATATCGGTCTAATATCGGAGAAGCAATTCATTCAAAGGAATCACCATTTGCCACATGATATAAATTATTGCATTTTTAATAATTTCGCACATCTCTCGTATTTATAATTTACAACAAATATTCGTTTAAAATGAATCGTAGTTAATAGATGGAATACGCGTTTTTTATCTGATTTTTTTACACATTTCTCAATAGTTTTGTAGTAAAATAATAATTATTAAGCAAGGATAGAATTTTATACTTTACATAACGTTCCATTTAAATGTAGATATTAAGTTTTACGTACAGTTTGATATAAAATTTGAAATTTAATATTTCACATAGGTATAGGTATAAGTATAACAATTAATTATACATTTACATTATTCTTAAATATGAAAACCAGTTAATAAATACAGATATTGCATGCGTGAATATGTCGCCGTCACCGATTTAAATTTTCAGATTTCAAACAATTGTATTATTATAATTATATATTACAACATTAGATCTCGGGATTAAATTTCATCGTTCAAATGAACGAATCATAAGAGTCGATTCATTTTATCAAATTGAATCGTGTGAATCGATTCATCAAAAAGAATTGAGTTGCCCACCTCTAGTGTGCACACAATATATAAAAACACATAAGAATGCACGGTGTGAGATCCTTCTGACGTTGTATCACATGGCGTAGCATCAGAGCAATGTCTTCCCGGCTTAATACGCGCGCATGAATGTGACATTCCAAGTAGAAATTGTTAGTTTATGCGCAGACCCGTTCCAATTAAAATGCTTCGATTTAAAATGTGCAGTACATGCAGACACAGACTAATTAAAATAAGACTATTTGAAAGCATGCCAACATTGGCAACAATAATAGCAGCGCCTCCCTGCGCATCTAGGGTTGCGCGTATAGGCATTTAACGTCAAAATTATCAAATATCAAATTACTAATTGCACAAGCAAACAACAAAACAATAATTCGGACTGCAGGCATAAAATTTATTTTTGATTTTTTATCTGATTGGAGTAAATGTAAGATAAAAATAGTAATTCGTGTTTTTAAAGTTTATGTTCAATAGGTATATTATTATGATAGATAGATTAGATAGATTCTTTATTATTCCTATTGATTGTCACAAAATAACAATATGGAATTCGGCAAAAAAGGTGAAAGACAATAGCTTGAAAAACATATAAAATACATAAAATAAAAAATACGTTAGTACTTATAACTTATAAGTTAACTATTAAAATATTCGTTCATACTGTAAAAGGCCCCGGTTATAAGAAATTGTTTCAAATATTTTTTAATATTTAGCATTATATTTTAGGTGTTCACATTTAAGGAATTAACATTTCATGAAGAATAACTTAAATTTTGTGAGTAATCTGATAGATAGGTAGATAAATCGTTTATTATCCATTTTGGAGCAATACAATGCTATAAGGATTCGTCTATAAAATACATACATACATATATTATAAGTAAATTACATAACATACATAGTAAAAAACAAACAGTCGTTAAAATCACCTTAAAACAAAATACACATTGAGAAAACGTTATTAAGATATAAACACACATATATAATATATATATACACATATATACCCGCACACAATACACATAACATATAAATAAACGTATATGAACACAAGAAAAAAAGAAACAGAACTTTTATAATCACTTGTATCCTAGGAATTCCTCTACAGAGTATGCATTAATTTGAAGAAGATACTTTTTAACTTGACTTTTGAAGTTAGGAAGAGTTGGTGAATTTTTATATATGTCTGGTAAATGATTATATAATTTCAGTCCAAGGACATCATGAGCCCTCGAGGAAGGAACACAAAATTTATTTTTGTTTCGAGTGTCATGGGTATGATAAAAACTATTTTTTGTAAATTTTTGTCTATTCTCATGGATGTAAACCAAAATGTGAAATATATATAAACTTGGAACAGTTAGAATGCCATATTTTTTAAAAAAGGGTCTGCAGGATTCTATTGCAGAAATACCAACTATACATCTAATTATGCGTTTTTGAGTAATAAATACATTTTGTGATTTCGATAATTTTCCCCATAAGATAATGCCATATGCTAATTTAGATTGAATTTCAGCATAATAAAACAATAATAGACAAGATATATCTAAAATACTTTTTAGTATTCTAATTTGGAAACATTTGGAGCTCAATATATTAAATAGCGTATCACAATGGGATTTAAACGATAAGGTATGGTCAGATACAATACCTAAAAATTTAGTGGTGTCCGTTCTTTCAATTTCTAGATTATCTGACTTTATCTTCATAGTAAAATCACTGCGATTTTGAGCAGTATGGAATATCATACATTTAGTTTTAAAAAAATTCAGAAATAGTGAATTTGCTTTACACCAATCCCACAAATTAGTGATTTCTGCATTAATTTTACCATGAAGAAAATCTTTGTTTGAGTTAGAAAAAACAAAGGTGGTATCATCTGTGTATAGAGTAGTGAATGCCTGGTGCATTAAATTTGGTAGTTCGTTGATATATATAATAAACAAAATCGGTCCCAGGACTGAGCCTTGTGGAACACCAATGTTGTTATTTAAAATAGAGGATGTACAGAAGGACTGTTCTGTACGTATTATTTAAGCTGGCTATGGCTGGCTGGTATTATATCCCATATATTATAAAAATATCGCTTGTGACTAAAAAGTACAGAACGCTACGCATTGACGCCATTATAATATAATACCTATGCGGTTTACTATGTAGGAATATATTTCTAATTACAAAAATATAAATATATTATCACTCATCGTCCGTAACCGGCTTTAGGTACAATTTACTGCAATAATAATGGCATTCATTAAAAGGAGTTTGACAATTTATTTAGAACTGCTAACGCATTGCGCAATCCGGCATATTTCTGCTCCATTTTATGCACGCATTGTCGCCAGTTTCATGCCACACAGTAGTCAGTAAAGTACATGAAAATGGATCCGTGTATATTGTATTTGTGCTATAAAAACATATGTAATAGAAGACGTAAGAGGCGTTGGGCAGTACATCCAATTAATAGAAATAGAATTCAACAAAGTGCATTTTATATTTTATATGGAGATTTACAAAAAGATGGCGACAAGTTTTTTAATTAGGGGCCATCCATAAATTACGTCACACGAATTTTAGGACTTTTTAACCCCTCCCCCCGTCCTTGTCACAGGTTATCACATTTTCAGAACCCCCTCCCCCCTGATGTGACATCATACATTTTCATTTTTCAAATTTATGTATGTATTTAAAAATAATCAAAAGAAAACAGTTATTTTTATTTTTGTCTTACTTTTATTACATAATCTTTAATAAAATCAACATAAAGTCAAATATTTTAGAAAACAGAAAAAAACAAACGACTAGTTAGAAAGCAATAAACGACTAGGTAATTATGTTAATTAAAGATACAAAACTTAATCATCTTGTGTCCATGGATTTTGGATTTTGTAAATTTTTAAAGTTTTTTATTCACATAAATTTCGCGTTATGGATTTTGAATTTTAACATGTGATGTCACAAAGTTTTTGACCCCCCCCCTGCCCCTTGTCACACTATGTCATATTCCGGTGATACCCCCCCATTAACATGTGACGTAATTTATGGATGACCCCTTACTTTCGTATGTCACAATACTCACAATCATCTTTTGCTGAATTAATTATATAACATATAACAGGATTTGGTCTGATGGTATCAATAAATATTTCAATATCAATTGCGTCCATTGCATCCATGTCCCGCTTGATCAACAGGTAAACTAAAACAAACTGTGCTAAAACTACTGTTGACAAACAGAGCCACTGGACTTGCGACAAAGAACGCTTTGCATAAAAACGCCGATATACTTTCGTGTTTGTTCGGAGCGCGTACGCCAAGAGTTCTGTAAAGCCATCGCGACAGAATTGAAAACGCGAGAGCAAATAAACGAGCGTAAAATGCATAAACGTAGTAACTCTGTTTATGGTATCTTGAAACGCGGCGTTTTTGTCAACTCCGCGTTGAAAGGAGAAAAACGCATGCATAAAAGGATCTAAAGCCATCGCGACAGAATGGAAAACGCGAGAGCAAATGAACGAGCGTAAAATAAACGTAGTAACTCTGTTCAGGGTATCTTGAAACGCGGCGTTTTTGTCAACTCCGCGTTGAGAGGAGAAAAACGCGTGCATAAAAGGGGTCTAAGTCCGTCGCGCGCTTGAAATAAACCGATTTTTTACGCTCGGTCCATAACACTTATTTAGACAACAAATAAACATAGCGGTTCATATAAAAAAACAATCGAAAGACAAAGCTGCTTCCTAAGGCTGCTGTGTAATAATTTCTTAAAAATTAAGTTTTTAATTGTGTAAATTTAAAGAGTAAACAGCGCGCGAAATCGTCATAATTACAATTTATTTACTTAAAAATAAAGGCTTAAATCGAAAATTGATTACACGAGGGAAGTAAGTCTGCCTTTTAGCTTTGCAACGATACCAAAATTATATCGATTTGATAAAAATTACTCAAAATTCCATGATAAATGCCGAACGTCTACAACGTCAGAAACGAATATATTTTAAATGCTGCAACCACGTGTTTTACTCAGTGGGATAGGCTTAGACACTGGAAAATGCGGGCAGGACCGGAGTTTAAAGAAATATTCTAGCACTTATAATTTGTACGTTCTCAGTTGATACAGTATTGAATGAATCGATTTGAAGAAGTTCGATGCTTTTATTTTCATTGGTAGAAAGTTTTTGCACCCCATTAGGCAGTATTATAAGAAATTGATATGTTAAATTGATCTTGAGAAAAACAGTGCGGTACAGCCAGGCACCGATATTTGTTGCCGGCATAAATATAATCTTATATGCAGAACTATGAGTTTATGTTATAACAATGTTTATCTATAGTTGAATTTTAAAAAATACTTCGGTTCCTTTGAATATTTGCAGGTGGCATGAGATAACATTCTTGTTATTTGCTAAACTCTATATTATTCAGTTCTTAACTGTCCATAATTACTTATATTTGTAGAAACACTATTTCAAGAATACGGCGCCCTTAAGGGCAGATTGTTACCGTGAAAATAAAGCGATTGAGCACAACATGCCTTATTCAATTGTTGCTCCGTTTCATTCTACAGGGTGTTAAAGTTGAAAATATGTTTTCGATTTTTTGCTATATTTTAAGAATGTATGGACCGACTGTTTCGAAAATGTGTACTTATATTTTTTGAGGGACAATTACGAATATGTAAACAGTGTTGCCACTCAATTCATAGATTAGGTAGTAGTGTTTTTTATTATTTTTTATATTTAAAATGCCCCGTCATAATAATTTTTCGAACATTGAAATGAGAAACATGATATGTGTATATGCGCAAAAAATTTTAGTGGTCGCCGTGCAGCAGCGAGGTACCTACTTGGAATTATATTGAGATAATCGACAACCCGATCATAGACTATTTAAGATATTGTACGAAAGATTAGGTAAAACAGGATTATTTCGCCCAAAAAGAGACGTTGGAAGGCCGAAAATATCAACAGCGGACCAAGAAGATGATGTTTTAGTGTGAATTGACATACGTACAATAGGGCCCTAACCGTCCCGGTTTGGCCGGGATTAACCAGGAATGAGAAAGTTTGTCCCGGCAAAACTTTTGCCTTGGCCGGGACATAAAAAATTCCGGAATCCTTAACTTAACAATATTTTAACAATATTCAGATATTTTTGTTTATACGGCAACGCTGCGTCGCTGCAAACTTTGACGACCAACCGCCGCGCCATGTCCTGGTAGTCTGAGGTATATTTTTGTGCGTATACTTATATACCGATTATATTATATTAGTTAGTAATATTATTCAGAATCTCGAATATTTTTCTGAAAAAAAAAAAAATGGAAAAGTATGTTCAGATATTTAGTGTTGATGTTGCTAGTGATAACTTAAATGAATTGTTTAAATTAGTGTCTTACATAATGTCGATTCCTGTCGGCAATGCTTTTTGCGAACGTGTTTTCAGCATTGTTGGCCAAGGAAAGAAATCGACAGAGTGTATCTCAAGTAAAATCGGAAATACAAGTGAGACTAAATTTTTATTTAAAATGTGAAGACTTTTTGGCTCTAGTTAAATCAGACTAAAAACTGTTTCAGGCTGCTCGATCTCAACAAAATTATAGATTTAAGTAGCAATGGAAAATAAAAAGGGTTTATTTTATAGTTTATTTTAATGTTAATTTTTGTCAATAATATTTATTAGTTTTGTTAAGTAGTTACTTACTTACCATTTACCTAGTCCTAGTTACCAAAGTTATGTTTTATGGATATGAATTTATGTTTTTTCCTCTTACCAAAAGCCAAAGGTAACTAGTCTATTTTATAGTCGATTTTATGTTTAAAAATAAAAAAATGTGTGCTGATATGATGTTTGATGTTTTGTTTCAATTATTTAGAAACGTAAAAACAATTGTCCCGGAATGGCCGATGCTTAAGTTGGGAACCCTAACGTACAAGCACATGTCAAATTTCGGCAGCTACTGAGTCCTGAGTCTTCCGTTAGCAGAATACTACACAAAGAAAAATTGTATCTTTATCATTACTCCAGTTCAATATTTAATGCCATAAGACTCTCTAGCTAGGTTACGATTTGAACAGTTTCTTAACTATAAAAAGTATTTGAGATTTCTGCAAGACAATTTGCCAGGCTTGTTAGAAGACGTTCCACCAGCAATTAGGCAAGACGTGATATATGCACGATGGTGCACCTGCTCACTTCCCCCTACTGGTTAAAAATGTCTTGAACATTTTCCACATAGGTCGTGGCAGCTAATTTCCTTGACCACCTTGTAGCCTCGACCTTAACCCCTTATTTATTTTTTTGTTTTTTTTAGGGTTATTTTAAAGAAGAACTTTTATTCCGCGAAGACCTTCTTCAAAAGGTGTTCGGAACAAGGCACTTTATTTAAAGTAAAACGATATTTAAATAGGGGCAAAAGAAAATGTATTCATGTTAATGGTGGATATTTCACTCGGTTTTTACTGTATTAATGTTGTAATTATTAAACTATTAATTTAAATTAATTTTTAATGAATACTGTTGACTGTTATCATAAAGTGCATTAAAAAATTGAAGTTCTAATACCTCGAAAACGCGGCGGTTTATTGATATGAAACAAGTATACTTTTTTTTACTTAAAAATGATTGGTGATGCATCTGTATAATAAGGAAATGCAATAAACATACCTACAAAAAAGTTTAATCCGATTATATCGGCAAAACACACTGCAAACAGCACCCTGTTTATGGGATATCGAAAGTGAGCTTACGATGACATGCCCCTCAAAAAAAAAACTCCCTACACAGAATTTCATATTGATATTGAGAAAAATCTATTTGAATTTTCGCTTCTACACCCTATATCGTTTTTGGCTCACACAGTATATTTTAATATCTAGAATAATCTTGTATAATAAAGTATCATAGAATAAAATTTTAAATTGGTATTGGAAAAAACTTAATAATAAGCATGTACGTAATAACTATTATCCTAATCAAAATTACAAATTCAAAAAGTTTAAAACACATTAAAATATTTATATAATAATGACTCATGTTTTATTATGCATTGACTTCATTATAGAAATTTAAAAAATCAATTAGAATAATATTTGAACATAAAAAATCACAAAATTGAAGTTAATCGATTTATTTACAATTTGGAACTCTGACAAAACTTTGTAAATAACATTATTTTTGTCCATCCAGAAAAATAAAAACTGTTCACTCAATTCCATTCGCACACCCTGACAGTCTTTTATTATTATTATTATTATTACTAGCATTATTATAAAAACACACTCCGAGGGGGTTAATTTTGTAGTGGCATTTATTTTCAAACTTCATTCTTCATCAGTATTAAAACGCGGACTTTTAGTAAACATGGACGAAGTTAAGCCATCAAATCTGGAGGGGCCAAAGCCCCGGGTGGAATGTAAAAATATGTTTTTTAATTTCAGTTATGATATGTGAGTGTGATAATATTTATGAATATTTTTGAAGGGGCAAATACAGGGGGCTGTAAACAGGCACTTTTGAAATTGCCTCTGTGTGTCATCATAATATTAATGTGCAATAATATGTGTGCCAATCTTTAATGCGTTCATAAGAACAATAAGATATATAAGCAACAAATAGAGGTCAGTGGCGTAGCCAAGCGGGGGTTTTGAGGGCCAGAGCCCTCCCTCCATGGGTTGGGTTGGTTGGGTCATATAGGTAATGTCCCACTACAAACCTGCAATCACTCTATTCATCAAGATTTGGCAACGCGGTCAATAAACTAGATCTACATTAGGGTTCACCTGCAACTAAGTTCTAATTTTATTTTGTCATTTTTGTAACAAATATTATTCGTACCTGTTTATTATTTACATGTTTATGATGGGATCGTTTTTTATAAACAATATTTATTAACAATAAAATAATTGTTTTAATTTATTAAAATATTTTTTATGAAAAAAATCTAGCTTGAAATACTTAACTTTGTTCACTGAACTCCTAATTATTTAATAAATAAGCCCTTACTACATATGATGATAAATAAATTGTTCGCGATGTAGGAACTACAGCGCCCAACTCCCAAATTTAAGTAAAATGTGAGGTAAAACGTTAGTTAGCTTTTGATCCCGTGGTCAACCAAATCGTGTACCTTATCTTTAATAAATATGTAATAAATAAAAGTACATATTCATTATATTTCTTCAAATTTCAAATTAACATTGATGGATAAAAGTATATAAAATACTACAAGGGCAGTGGACGATGCGTGTAAAATAGAAATAAAATATTAATTAATTCGAGAAAATCATCAAAGTTAAACAAGCTCTTAAATAAATATATGTAATTAACAGAGTAGAGCAATTTGAAATAATTCTGAATTTGCATATTAGCTGATTGGCCAAATAATGATGATTTAAGAAGTCTGTAAAAATATTAAACATTTATATTCGTATTTAGAGCAGTAGTATATCTATTTCATCCTGCCTATCTCATCAGTTCAAAAAGTCACAAACTACCCATGGTTCTATCAACGGAATGAAAATAAAGCATTTTCCGAGGCATTTTCTTTTAGTATCTCTTCTATCATGTCAATGTGGTTAACTGAGCGTTTGGTGAGAAAATTTACGAAATTTGAAAAAAAAAATTAATATTCACCCTAAATATCATCACTTATTACGTTTTGTTTCACTGAGCATATTACATAGTTAAAATAATTTAAAATAAATGAAACAAAAAATGGCACTACGATATTTTGTTACATTTTAATATTTCATTAATCATTATCATATTTTATTGGGTTCCAATAAAGTACTCGATATTTTAATATATTTTGCAATATAAAATAGGAGAAATGCTTGACTACTAATGATGAGTGCAGTATAAGAATGCTCGGTATTTAAATAGCATTTGTACAATAAAAATACTAAATGCTCGATAAGTTTTAAAAGTATGTTTCGATATTGTATTCATTTTGCACGATGCAAATTTCAAAAGTGTTCATTACTTTATGCACGATATTTAATTTTGGTTCGCAGATTTGAATCTAAAAGCGCGTGTGCGCAATAGAATGATTTGCAAGCAGTGAAATGAACAAACGACTGTCCCGGGCTGATATCATTGTTTAACCTAACCTAACATAACCTAACCTACAGTCAATTTTTCAAACTTAAGAATATATTTTCTGCAAATAATTTTTGTAACTGTGCATTTACACTTTCTCTAATTATTGTTTTTTACTGCATATATATATTTAACGGTTCATTTAATAATCTCATTAAATATTCAATATTTTTACCGAGTATTTAATATTCTTACCGAGTTTTTAATATTCTTATCCGGCGATGAATAGTTTTATCGAGCAATTAATATTTTTACCGAGCATTTATTATTTTTAACTAGCAAGTATTATTTGTGATGAACACATTTATATGTTTAGAGAGCATTTGTTGTTTTTATCGAACATGTATTTTTTCCCTCGTGCAACTATTATTTCCAGTTTGCGAATACATTTTTCACTGAGAATTTATAATTTTAACCGAACAGTTATTATGTTTACCAAACATTTCTTAATGTATCGTGCATTCAAATAAAATATCCTATTTCTATATTATTTTATTCGGAAAATGTATCGTGCAGTTAAATAATTTAAGGAGCGTTTAATATTTTATTTATCTTAAGCGCGGTTTCACACAGGACGATATTATCGGTATCGGTGTCAGTACTAATGTCGGAATGAATTAGAAATGCATGGCTCCAAACAAAGATGTTTACACACTCAATTCGACACGTGGCTCCGATAATATCGTCCTGGGTCCTAAACAATAATATGCAATATCTGACGATTCCATAAAAGTAAAAAAAAAATGATCGACATATTAAAATTGCATATTTTCGTACCAACATGCGATGAATAAAAATCTAAGGTCACAGAATTGCGACTTATTATTAATAACATCTTTTATTTAGGTACAATATTTTTTCGAGAAAGTAAAAAAAAATAGCCGATATGCATTACTTTTTCGTCACACTGTTGTATTTTTGTTATTTATAATATGTACATATAGAAAATTAACTAAAACTATTAACTTCCTTTTAAAAATTCAATGATTTGAAATATTATTCGCCTCCACATTTTTTTCCTTAAATCTACAAGATAACAATAGTGAGTCCATAATAATTGGTCGCAGCTTGAATCAGGTAAAACGACCTTGCATTTACATATGCAATCCATATAAGGTGTCATCATGTTCACGTTTACGTCATGTTGTCCTCCTTGTAAGTACCAAGTAATAGGTTCCCAATAGTTTACACAAGACAAAATGTAAAATTTCGACTGGACACCCAAATTAGGTTTGTGGTATACACCAAGGAGGAACTATTGTTTCCTGACTGTTAAAATTATATTACCCACTTTTCACTATTAAGGAAGAGTAAAACCCACATGTAAAGATGATCTTTACATACTTCAAAACCAATCATGTTTAAGACTAAAAACAGAAAGTCGAGCAGAAAGTATTCTCAAAAATTAAAAAATGTAATCGTAAGCAAACCCGTGTTTACAATTACTAGATAAATATTCGAAGTTGTAATTTCAAAATTTAGGTATCTACAATTTTTATATTACTATTTATATATACATTTTATAATGGTTACATTCTAGTATCTGCTTTGTTCCAATTCGCTACTTGAACTGTTGTGATAATTTCTGATAATCGCTTAAAGCAATTATGTAGTTACGATTTTAAAAACATGGTTAATTTTGTTCAGCACAGTTTATAAATTATTTTAGTAGATATCTACTAGACAGACTATCACTGAATCAAGTTGGGTATCTATAAGTATACTTTTGTCGTTGAAATCAGTCTTAATAACAAGCTATGATTCATTCATATTGCCTACTCAAAGAGAAAACACATGTAACATTAAATTAATTTACCTTAGCAATTAATCGAATAAATCTTACAATTTTGTTCTGCTGCTGTTCAAATAATAGTTCGAGAATAAAATAAGTGAAATAATGAAATATATAATTATAAAATTCGATTAAATTTAATTTATTAATTACTTTAGTTCTATCCTATCTAACTTTTAAGGTTATTTTCCTTACATGGATTAAAAAAGGTCTGTGGCAACTTATACATTTTAATTTTGGTTATGAGAATAGTTTTGCTTTATTTTATCACATTTAATTTAGATAAAAAAAATGCAATATTTTATCTGCGGGAATCATCCCTGATTTAAAGAAATATGTACCTAACTATCTAACGGTGAGAGTACCGATTCGATGGGCCGTAACCTAACATTTTATGTAACGGCAAGTTAATTTTAGATTATTTAGAGGTTAATAGCTATATAAGATAACTTTTGGAACTAAAACAGTAAAATTCATCATTGACTGTTAAAACTATTTCTGCTCAATGAAGACAGCTGATGCATATTAATGATTCTTAGTCAAGAGGTATTGTTAATACAAACATTTATTTAAAAAATATCGCTAGTACTACATATCTTGTATATTTTAATATGTAGAAATACAAAAATATCGGATACAGTAGTCAATATTCTAACCAAAAAAAAATAATAAGAAAAGTTATCATTCCACATCTTTCTGTAAGTTTAGCAAATTAATACATAATTTGATGTAAAATATACACAACTAGCAAAAACTTATAGAAATCAGAATACTTCATTATTTTTTGTAACTAATGTAACAGAAACAGAAATAAATTACAGATACTTACCATCGGTTCTTTTTATGTTGATACTTGAGCCTATTTGAAGAATATCTGACCTATCCATCGCTGGAATTTGTTACAGTATTTAAAAACTATATATAACACTAAGTACGGAAAATAAATTAAATATAAATAATACGAATTCACAATTACTTTTAAATCGTTAACTAATATCTCACTTTCAACTGACAACTGACAACAATATACGATACGCTACCCTACAGTCAGCAAGTAGGAAAACTGGAAGACATGCTGGGTAGCGCATGCACATGTCAAAAATTGAAGCGGGATAGTTTAAATTAGATATAAAATTTGTAACGTTGTACATACCTACTACCTACCAACTGTACTTATTCATTTGCATTTGTAACTTGGTTTACTGATAATAACAAATATATTTTCCTGAAGTATTCTACGTAAATTATAATCGAATTATTTTGTTACATCTATAAAAATATTATAAGCAAGTTAATTTTATGATTATTATTATAGATACAACCTACGTCAAAGATGATTCTCGAAGATATAAAAACAACTGAGCTATGAATGTACAATAAAATAAAATAAAATATTAATTGTGTTTTAAATCCTATTCTTATTTTTTTCCCGATATTTGATATATGTCTTACAGTGGTATTCATAGTCCGTCCGAAATTATTTGAATTTCATTATAAAATTCGCATAATTTCGAGACGGAGACCGCTCTCCGGCGACCGGAGACAGACTATGAAGTATGAATACCCAAAATACCACCGTTATTGTAGTAGCAATAGATAGGTACACACATACCTATATACCTATGAAGAGTTATAAAATGAACTAATCTAATTTCAAAAAGCAAAAATTTTGAAAATGCAATCTTTACCTCTTTAAGTATATACGTTATATATGTATAGAAGTTTCTTAAGCTCGCTTTACATTAACAATTTCTTTCTCAATTAATTGACCAAATGGCTTAGTCAAGTTAATTGACAAATGTATTGCTAAAACTTGGATGTAAAATAAATTGATGAGGAACATGTTCAAATTGTTTTATTTTCTCGTCAATTTTTTTCTTCAACTCAGGAATACCAACCTAAAATAAATGCAATAAAGTGGAGTTGAAGGATATGATATGATTTGATTTATATTTAACCATCAGTAATCCAGCAACAGGCAACAGCAATAATAGGCTTGTTTTTACAGCAGTTGAAAACGGTTTGGAAACTGTCAGAAATATTCGACTAGTTATGTTGAGAACGCGTTACCATTGAATTTGACGCAATAAATAGTTGGACGGACATTTCTGATAGTTTCAAACCGTTTCCAACTGCTGCTAAAACAAACCTAATAAACGCAGTGGAAGCTTTTTTAACTATATCTCCCATTTTTCGCCGTAAAATATAATTATTAAAGTTACTTTTTATTTTAACAGTTTTTGTTTCGTAAACATATAACGTCAAAAGTTCAAATTACTTATAGCAGTGTTTAATAGAAAAAGATAGAGAACAAGTTTAGACGCTGCGCATTCACCATTTGGGTCATAGCATAGCCTGCTGGCAGCCATTTTTAGTCATGTTTCTATGGTTTGTTTACAAATAAAACTGCCTTCTGTGGTTTTGTTTATTTAACGTTTTTCTTATCTTCGTGTATAACCATAGATAGTTTATTATAACTTTTGAATAATATAGTGTGTCTAGAATAAAAAAATAACAATGAAAATGTTCAGAAAAA
Source organism: Monochamus saltuarius (assembly GCA_025584915.1). Lineage (NCBI taxonomy): Eukaryota > Metazoa > Arthropoda > Insecta > Coleoptera > Cerambycidae > Monochamus > Monochamus saltuarius. Next base: position 2,697,835 of record CM046730.1, on the reverse strand, counting down.
AGAATGAGAAGAACTAGAACTAGGTAGTTTCATAACCTTTATCACTTCTTTAATTTGATTAATTTTGTCAATAATAAATTGCAGTGCACTTCCTGAAAATTCTAGTAGTACCATAGCATTATCTTCGCCAGAGAAAAGTTATCAAGCTCTGAAAAAATGCCATCCAGTCCTGTACATCTAGTATTTCAAGCTCACCACATAAAACAAGAGAGTTTTATGTAGGTAACATAATTTTATATTTGCATTTAGCTAAACTGACTTTACTATAAAATTATAAAAATATTTATATATTTAATACTTTTTAGAAAACCTGTATTAGCTGAGTTCCCTCCTAGTATACTTCATCTGGTAGTATACGAGTATTCAGCAGCACAAAACAAAAGAGACTGAGAAACTTTTATTCGTTCTGTATACATTTGTAGGTATACTTTATATTTACTTAAAATAAATAAAATATGTCAGACATTTTTTATTTCTATTTCAGTTTAAGCACAGGAAAGTAAAGAAAAAGAGTTCTTGAAGTTAAGAAAAGATGTAACGAGTATGCTAATGTACTGCACGAAAGAGTTATCAAGAAAGAAGTAGTGGACTAGTGGAAAGAAGGAAATCGGTTCACAGTTCGGAGCTCATAATAGATGGTTAACTCATTATCACTAGAGTGGGGTGTTCGCCCCAAGGTGGTTCAAGTAATATGATAAGTTAATTGTTGTAATCTGTTGTATATTTAACTGCCTCCTGTAATTTATATGTATAAATAAATACTTCTTGCAGTCAAACAAGTAATTAAAATTATAATAAATGATTATTAATTACTTTCTAGTGTCTTATTAGTGACTTAGTTGTAGTGACATATGTCGGAATCACAAGCATATTGGTAACATTTTAAAGAAATAGTTCATTCCTAGACGTGGTGCATAGATCTAAGAAAATCGATAAGTTAGAACATTAATCACCTGAATGATTTAATTAACTAGACATATGAGTGTAAATATACCTATTTAATCCATCGGATAAGCCTGACATGGGAGTTAAATCGGCATTCAATAAATTCAGCCATGCATGTAAAAGAAAAAATAGCTTATGACTTCTTCAAGAAGAAATATAAATCAGATAAATTTCAACACAAGACGTCAGGTATTAATTCGATAAATGTGAACAGGTATTATGAACCAAAAAATAAAGTAACGTAATCATTGCGTTTACTTACATAAAATATATTTTTTTTAATTTCCCAACATTCTTTATTAAAATTGCACTATACATATGCATAGGCTAACCCTTTTGATAATTATTTTATTGAGACTGTTAAATATTCAAGTATTAATTAATTCGACCCTTATTATGCAAACCAAAAGAAATTATCTTGAAAAAATTACATACAATATAAAAATACACAATGCTAAAAATATTTGTCCTGTAGCGATGATTATTTACATACCTATCAGGCAAATAGCGTTGATTGAAAATATTGAAATATTCTATAAGATAGCCAGCCGTATGTATAATATTGAAATATTGTTATATCTACCCCGCGACACGTCTCCAATCCCTCGCCAATAAACGTGGTCTCTGTAATATGGCGCCATCGTTGGCACTAAACGAAACTAATGCATTTCTACTGGAAAGGTTTATTGCTGAGCTAAATAAAATATCGTTACCACCATGGGCGTACCTCAAAATTTTCATACGTTTGAAAATATGCATATTATACACAAAAATGTGCATAAAAATTGTTGTATACACAAATTAATATTAACGTTTAGTTAAAAATTAGTTTTCAAAGGTTTGAAAGTAAATCAAATTTAGGCTTTATGTACAAAAAGTATAAAGTCTTTTAGTTGTATTGAAAATAGATACATACTTGATACAATATGAATTAATAAATAATAACCATAATAGGTATAGATACATTAGGTCCTCACTTTAACAACCCTTTACTGAATTAAGTATTTCCAGGGTTATTGTGCTCTTAAAATTCACCTAAGTAGATCACTACAATTACTTTATCAATACAAATAAATTTATTACCTAGGTACCTGACAAAGAATTTATTTAAAACTTAAAAGCGATACAGCTTACAGAGAGCAATGCTGCCAAAAATTCTAACAAGGATTTCAGATTAATTATATTTTTCAGTTGTTTGACATATTTAGGTATCTAAATAAAGCAAAAAAATTTAGTGACATTACGTGTGTTTATGTGTACGTCTAGCGCTCGTTCTAGAAGCAAACATTCACCGATCCGCCGCAACTGGCTATCCTTATTCAGCCGATTAAAATGTCTCTACGTATAATAATATTTGTGTAGCAGCTTCGCTCATTTTGCTTTCTAAAAACAGGAATATAAAAATAAGATCCCATAAAAATAATGTTATTGAGTTTTAAGACAATTTGAAAAGTATATCATTCGTTATCTTTTCCTAAGAAATTTATTTATTCGTCTGTTAATTGAAGCAGCTCCGAGTTACATTTTACTGATACATATGTCAACTTTATACAGGGTGTAAAAAAATAATATACCGGACTTTAGGAGATGGTAGTAATAAAAATATTACTTTATATTAATTTGTCGGAAAAATGGTAGATTAGTTTCTTGAAATTTTTCACTATTTCGCCATAAAGATTTGTGGTGGAAAATGAAAACTATTTGAGATATTTGTATTTAAAGTTTGTAATACAGAAAGAAACATACTCAGTTCTGACGCCGAGACTGTCGGTCGCGCTGGAAAATTCCCAGGATATATCGGATCTAATTTCGAAGTGGTGCAACTTCGTTGCTAGAAATGTAGTGGATTCAGGTCTAAATACCTAGCAGACCAAGAGGAAATCCATCACACATGATCCAGCGTTGACCATAATAAGTATTTAAGTAACTTTTTACATGAAAATTGCTTAAGCTTTAAAATAAATCACTTTTTAATTGAATAATATTTACTAAAATGTATATAAATTTATCGTATATGATATAAATGCCGCTTCTTCTTATACATTACATATTTTAAAACAATTTTGTGAATAAAAATCGACCCTTACAAGTATCTTCTGAGCGAATAACTTGTTTCAATGTTAACCAAGTCGATGACGATCATACAAATTTATGATAAAATACAAAATTTCACACAAACTGCAGTATCCTGTTTTCCTAAAAATAAATATTCCCATTGTCTACCATTTAAAGGACTGCAACTCTATTATGAAGCATTTTAAAACATGTTCATAAAAACTTATTTTCTAATTTTGATTACACAGCACTTGATCGACACTTCACCACTCAAAGTATAGTATACTATGAGGGAAAGCAGATATTATTTTGAGGGAGAGTGAAACAAAAAGAAGTTAAGGCGTTAACACATAATAACACATATTAATATTAATATAACAGTAGATTGTGTTTTGGAAAAGAGAAGATATAACTTAAAAATTATATATATATATAATTTCAATTTTATTCTGCCTATAATCTAATATCGACTATATTTTTTATACTTTTAAAATTATATATATAGGTACAATATATGTATATTTGTTGATATTTATGTGTCATAAAAATAAATGTGTTTCTTGCCTATTATAATAATAATATATCTCAATATCTCTACCCCTCATTCTAATCACGAGATTAGCCTAGAAGTTAGAGAATGTGCGGCATATTATTATTAAGCACGACTTACGTCATATGAACATATTAATAATTCATTATATTTTCATGAAAATATTTAAGAAATTGCAACGGAGAATAATAAAACTATATACTACACTAAATGTCTGCACTATAATATATTGCATTAAATTACAAAAAACGATTGTTTTTACCACGACAAACTATCGAAAATTATGTTGACAATATCAGCCGTGATGTAAGTCGTCTAAATTCTTGCCGCAATATTACTTAGGGCCTCTGAGAAGTCACCATACTGTTTGCGCGCATTTGTCGTTGTCTGCCTAGTCTCGATAATAGGTCATAGGTCACATCGCTACGCGCCGGCCCTAGATAAAATAAAAAATATAGTTAAGCGCGCCGGCGGCCGGCCTGACTGGAAATATCCGTACATAAATAAAGATACAATATCCGTACATAGATAAAGATACAATATCCGTACTTACTAGTAACTTGGTTAAAAACCGAACGCCGTGTATGCTTCACGCGAGCATGGTCTGTGGCGCGAGCCGCGCGCCGTTATTTTATTGGCGAACGGTGGCCTTGTATGGATTAGGATCGAGCGGTATTATCGCTCTTTATCCTACACCATCTCTGTAGACCTGGGCGGCCTCGTAGAGGTGGGTTCACTTCTCCGGTCAGCCTCGACCGCTGTTGCGGCCGATGCTGTCGGCTCGAGGAACCTCCTCCTGCCCTGGCTGACGCCCTGTGTCATCATCAGTTAGTGTTGCCAGGTCTGTTTTAGTTCGACCTGGCTTTTTTATGCAATATGTCTCATAATAAATCAGGAATTTAAACAAAAAACGAAAATCAAATATTTTTAAAAGAACCCTTTTTCTAGTCGAATTTTCCGATTACAGTAATATAAATTATAATTAGATTATTTTGTCTAATTTTTAACTTACCCATAATTTGTATGTAACTATATTAATGTAAACTATTCCAGTTCACCTCGGATCATAAAATTAATAAACAAGGGTCTAATGAAAAGGACTTCTTGGCTAATGTGCGAACTTATAAGACGTGTCCCAAGTATGATATCCTAAATATTAATTACTGTTTATAAGTTTCGTATTTATTAGAGCCCATCTCAAACAATCGTTCACTTAATTGAATATATGGATTTTTAATTACTTACATACATATTCATATTACTGTAAATAAAAATAGAACTAGGTATACTGTTTTACAAATGTAATAAGTAGATAATAACTCGAAATAAAATCAATAGAAATATTAATATAAGTACTTATTTTTAAAATAAATCTGGTCATACATTTACTTTGATTCTTCTCTTTTACAAATTTCACGCACCCATTTTCTCTTTTTTATTATTGTATTTTATTTGTCTTCCTCACAGAGTACAATTACTATTACAGCTTTTGCATCCATTTCAACTAGTGATATACCTATCTACTAATAAAAATTGTTCTCCTTTCTTTGTTATAAAAAATATTATTATTAAAAATATACGTTCCTTATCAACTGAAAACAAAACAGAAATTTACAAAGAATTATTGCGTACGCCACCGAATATTACACGACAGAACATTTCAATTATTGACTTGACTGTCCACACTGTGTTAGATATCACATAATGAATTTTTCCACAATGGATCAAAAGATAAAAATAAAAGTCGCCCATACTAAATAATATTTGGCATAATAGACTTATTAATTACTTAGTAAATGTATTATGTTATTTTAGTCAATTTACAAAAATTACAGATAACAGATTTATTTATGAATAATCAGTGGCAAAAATGCGACACATACAAAATTTTGAATAAACACTGAATATACTCGTAAGAATAACATTTTCACAATTAATTGTGTACTCGTGATTCAGTCAGAACCTACACGCAACTGATTTAGGTCGAAATATAATTGTAAAACATAATTCTGACTATAAAAAAAAATCTGAAATATTTCTAAAAATGTTAATTTTGATCAAAGCAAATTTTTACTCCATTGGCTCAAATACGTACATAGTTTTTTATATAACTGTATAAAAAAACATTAAATCAAAAATAAATTATCGTCAGCTTTAATTATTATTGCTTGCACAAAAACTTCACCGACTAGTACACACTAGTAGTTTTGTCGGTATCAGTGAATTCAGCCAAAAACTTATATTTTTACAGACTATTATATCGGCATTAGTTAAAATCCTTGGTTTATAAAAAAATATTATTTGTTAATTTACAAATAAATAAAAAAACACGACAATGTTTTTTCCAATGACTTGTACATTCTGTGTAGTATGGTTTTTAAAATTATGTTTCTCTTTTAAACATAGTTCCTAACGAGACGCCACTGTAAATCAGCAAACCTAGCCAATTTGCAAACCAAAATATGCAGAGCATCGCGACGCAGCTTTTTTGACTTAACTACAGGTGGCCGACACTAGCACATCTAGCGTTAAGTCAATCGTCCGTATACGTTTTTGCCCGTAAAGCGAGACGTCTTGTTATAATATTTCAGTCAACATTTCAGTGTTTTGGAGCCGACTTCTTTTCGGGGACTACATCACTTGACGAGCCTTCTGTTGCGTAGCTATATTTTCTGTGCCGTGTGATAAAGAAAATAAGCTGCAGTGCAGTCCATAAAGAACTACGAGGCAACATCCCACAATTTAAAATAAAATCATTTTAAAACTTCGATGAGCACGATGAACAAATTGTCTAGAAAATGCGCAGTTTTTGTACTATCTACTACCAGTGTTTATAAACACTGCTACTAGTTATATAGTATAGGTACCTACTATATATTTATATAAATAAGTACTTTTTTATTTCTATTATTTTTATTATTATTCTTTCAAGAGGAATTAGAAATTGGGGACATAGATACAATCGTTTGCAATAATAATGACACTCTCTTAAAACAGTTTCTGAACTTCTGGAAGTTCTGAATAGAAATTTCATTAAATGTATCTTGGTAATAAGTGAAACAACTAATGTTAAAAATTTAAAACATATTTCAATTTGAATACGCCAGAAGTTAAAAAAAAATCGTAAAATTCATTTTAGTGAGTGTCATTAATATTGCAAACGATAGTACCTACATAGGTACTATCGTTTGCAATATTAATGACACCAATAAATATGCATTTTGCGACATTTTTGAACTGCAGACTTATTTGTAATGATTTCTACTTTTAACTTTCAGCATTAGTTCTTAGTTATTCTAATCACCACTAGAGGATGGACGTCTTCTAAGCATGTTTTGTGAAGATCATAAAAAGAAACAAAAAATTTGACAATTTACAGAATTTATATGTGATTTATATTTGTAACTCGTAATTCGTAGTCGTAATCTATGATTTCTCCATTTTAATTTTAAAACAAGTAAAGTAATTTTCAAAAATAATGTGACCTTATAATAGTCTAATCATTGGTCATATAAGCTTCATAATAATTATGATATGTAAGAGACATTTGACAATCTAGAAAATTGAGGTTATGTTATAAATTTGGGAATCAAAATTGATGAAAAAGTCAATAAACAACGTGAGTTTAAATGTTTTTACTTATAGGTATAGATTTTTATTTTTACTAAAATATTTTCAGGAACAAGAAACCACGTCTGAAGGGTCTTTTCAAACTTGAGTATTTTGTTTTGAAAAATGATACCTTTGCTGAAGTGTCTGAAAACATTGTGGTAGTTTCCGCCTAGAATACGGTGTATTATGTGGTTTCAGTGTTAGTGTTGTAGACAAGCCATTTTTGTGCAAACATTTTAATGAATAATTTATTATTAAGTGTATATTAATGTATTAATGTTAATGTTTTGACAAGAATTCAGTGGATGTAATTTCCAGTTTGACGTTAAACATTGCTGTTACATAAAGAATAAATAGAATATTAGAATAGAAATTTGATTATAAGTGGGCACATTCAATGGGGCAAGAACTAAGCAGTGTGCTAGCATTTGCTATCTGAATAAATTGCTGAAATATCGTTTAGTAAAAGAGAAAAGTGAGGTTAAGTTGTCTTAATATATAACCTTATTCATCTGTCAGCAGCTCGACTAGCAAATAAAAATTTGGCTACAACCAGTAACCATTGATTAGTAGATCGTGTGGTTTTCTGTTATCATAAAAATTTTGATTTACAAGCAATCGACAATCGTTGCAAAGAATTAATCATTTTTCAAACTCTGAACATATGAATATGGTATTAACATTAGGTGAGTGCCACAGTGTTATGTGAGTGCCCCTTTTTATGTCAAAATCTTTACTTTTCATATTTGCTATGAATTCATCAAAAAAATGTTTAAAAACAAAAAATTTGAGCATTTTTTAAGCACTATCACCCTTGTTTTATCTGCCGCTAGACATATTCCTACTTAATTTTTCAAAAAGGACATATAAGTGATGAGATTGCCAAATATCATTATATTAATTATTTATCTCTACACATTCAGAAAATATTAATTAAACTGTCATAAGGAACTAACTTTTCATACCCTATACCCTATAATAGCTGTATTCTTTTTACCAGAAATCTTAGTTTATCTCAGTTAATCTTAGTTATTCTCCATGCTGATTGGTCAATTTAGTCAGATTAACTCAGATTAGCTAAGATTTCTGGTAAAAAGAATATGGCAAATGTTGATATATACTTCCCGTCTTACTTTGGGGTCTAGAAAATGCAGTAACTTGTATTATATTTAGAATCACCTTGTATAATTGTGTAGTTCCATAAAATGTATTGTCTACTGAATTCTTGTGCCTACAGTGAATTTTTATTTATTTTGAATTAAAATTGTGTCGCCTGAAAAAATAGCAGAGAAATATTATGGATGAAATGTTCAACATTTTAAAACATATTCTGTTTAATACTATTATATAATTATTATACTAACTTTATAACTGATAATAATAATTTAAAGAAAATATATTAAATCTGTAAAAATATATAATTTGTAAAAATATTTGTACTAAAGAGTACCTTTATCAATCACTGGAGGTTTATAACCATAATTTTGTTTCTGTAAAAGTATGTGAAATATCCGATATAGTAACTTATAATACTTGTGATTAAATCTGCCTTATAACATACAATAAAAGTCCAATTTTTGTGCAATATTAGGTGTTTAAATAATAAAATATTTTAAAAATAGGTGTAAATTAAAATTTTCAGTCAAAATTAGCAAAATCCCGTATTTATCCGATAATTTTTATGACACATGTAGGTTAACGTTTATATAGAACAGAGAATTTTAAATTTGTAATTTATTATGGTTCCAGTATTGAAATAAAATTATACAACACACGTTTAAGCAAGATTTTTCTTAAATAATTTGCAAATTCCCACAAGTAGTAAAAACACAACTTTGGGCCTCGATTGTAAAATTTCTGTTTATAAATAAATTTCACTAGGAATTCATTCCCATAAAAAATTATATGACAATCTTATTATCGGCACATTTAAAACGTTGGAAATAATTTATGAGAAACTACAGTCTTTTATTAAATATTTTCTATTTTTAAACTAAAACGAGTGATTAAAATTTCTCGCGCCAGAAAGCTAGCTTTTTATTGGTTAATTTGTCGCCAAGCTTACACAACCCCATAAATTCATGTTGCCAATGTCAACTATCTACTAATCCTAACCACATATATCATTTATATTTATATTAGCTTAAGATGAATGTTATTGCCACTTCGTAGATTTAGTTTGTGTTTATTATTTTCTTTTGTTAATCCAAAAGCAAATTTTTCAAAAGTTAGCAATTATATTGTTTTTTTTTTCAAATTTACCGCCAAATGTAGTTAATTCTTCCTGTGTATATATGACTTCTTCATTTGCTCTAAAATAAATATGTATAAATAATTATTTTATAACAAGTGTTTTTGTTTAATGGCGAAAATCGATTCTATTCTGTGACTTGTCTTTGAATTTTAATAGTAGCCAAATCATAACATTCATCATAAATGTTTGTGCGGAAAATTATTTTTTATACGATAGAATTTTTAACTTTTTTTAAACATATACTACATGATCGCCACCTGTATGGGTGCCACAATTATGCATGGATTTCTCGGATACCTATATTGTAAAATCTGTAGTTATTTTTTACGTTTTAAATTAACTATATTTTTTTTGTGGCAACTACTTCGACGTATTACTTTTTTTGTGTTACGTATGTATTATCAAAAGTAAACAATCACCAACAAAAAGTGACGAATAAATAAATAATATAGGTGACCGTGGGTCACAGGTAGAAATATTACAGTTTTGCTTGAAGGCTGTGGCTTCGCCATTAGAAAGAAAATAATGGCATTGTTTATATAGTTTCACCTAGTTGTACAACCGAAAAATATTACTATATCTGTATTGTGCTGCCCTCTATCTAAAAAAATGCACAACAATCTTATGAATGAACTGGACAAGGAAAGACTATACAAATGTCTCTGTCTTGCCTTGAAATATCTGTAAATGTGCAAAGCAGCAACACAGAGAACATATAAAATTTAAATTTATATTATACAAATTATGTTATGAGCATAAAATATTAAAAGGAGAAATGTCATTATGTCATTTTAGCAGATACAGATATTCTGCAGTAATATTAAAATAAACTGTAACTTGTATATAGGTATTTAAAAATGTAACAAAACAATCAGCAATTTTTTCAGGATATATGTATCTTTATATTGTACAGGTATTTTCTATTATAAAACCGTTTCAAAATATTTCTTTTATCAGATATGATCACAGTAATTTTTTTTTAGAATTTGGCGATGATCTTAAAATTTATATAATTATACCTATTTTAGATAAAAGATTCATTTATCAAAGCATATAAAACTCATTATAATAATTGTCTACCATGAAATAAAAAATAATTTCTTTATTTCTACACGATTACAACTTACAAGATATGAAAAGGATGTGATAAAGAGGTAGGGATCTTAATGAGCGAAGATAAAAAGTATTAATTAAAATACTCACATTTATTGAATACAATATTATAAATTTTACAAATACTTTACTCATGCTGCAAAATTTGCAGTTTTTGTACTTTCTGATTCTTTGATAATGCGCCTTAAGGTCGCCGTATTTCTCGGCGTAAAATGTTCAAATTTGTGGTGTTTTTTAGGTCTGAAATTAATCTCGAAAAATAAAATACGTAGAGCAAAAGTAATATGAAAAATAAAATTATTGATGTTTTGTCTGTACACTTTTACTATTTAAACTCTCCTCAAATAATACAACAACTTTTAAAATGCATTTCTATGACACACATTATTTCGCTATTCTAACCCCACATTTTAACAATTATTTTCACATACTTATAAACAAAAGAGAACAATCTTATATGCAGAACTGTGTAAGCTTATGTTATAAGTTATAACAATGTTTACATCTATAGTTGAATTAAAAAACACGTATTTTGGAAGATTTCAGTACCTAAAAATTTGTTGGATATATAGGTAGGTACAATCGTTTGCAATAATAATGACACTCTCTTAAAACAGTTTTTGAACTTCTGGCAGTTTTGAGTAGAAATGTCATTAAATCTCTATCGGTGAGTGAAACAACTAATAACTAATATCATTGTATAAATAAATATAGTAATCTATTTCCTTTGTTCGTAATATTGAGAACTTATTAATTAGTTCATTTTCTACTAGAGGGGGCCTCATGTTCCAAATCTACATATTTAAAAATTTAAATAGATTTATAGATATTTTATTCCGCGCCATCTAGACTCAAGAAGCGAAACATTCTCTTAATAAATAGGTTTCTACTATTTCAAGACATAACGAAATTATTGAGTAGATTATTTCGGTATACAAATTTTCATACAAATTTAGAATAATTCAGATTGCTTTCATCACCACGCATCCATTATATACGATTCTACAGCGAAAGTATAGGTACATTTTAAAGTGGTCAAGGGCACAAATATGTTTAAATATTTTTGAAGGGCCGCATAGATTTATATTTATTTTATATATACAGTGACCCATTTGAAAGTGCGACAAAAATTTGATTTGTTGGGCGATTAAAATGTTTTTTTTTTCAGTGATGAGCCTCTCTAACTACTCTAGTGCTAAATTTCAGAATGAAAATTAAAATTTCAAGTTTCCCTTCGAAATTTTTCGAAGCGTTAAAATCCAAATTAATGATTAGCGATTTTTCTATTTCCAATCTGAGTGCATCTCCGATTTAGTATAGTTTCAAATGAGCGTGACCGAAATATAAAAATAATGTAGGTACCTATTGGTCTATAACAGAATTACAGTATAATTATATTTACATTATGTTATCAATTGAATAGTCATCATTATGAAATAATAACTTTGTAAACAAATAATTATTACTGTATTATAAATAAAAATATGTCAACTTTACAAACAATTTCAAAATTATATCTTTTATAATAAAAAACACCATAATATATACCAAATTATAATAATATAACGAACAATAAAAGACTGCCATACCTACAATAATGTATTTGAATTAAATGGGGATTTAATTGAAAAATTGTATTATTACAAATATGATTATTTCACCAGAATAAATAGACCTAACCAGAGCCAGAAGTCTCTCTGTCGGCGTCGTACGCTGTTTCTCGTCTCGCGACTTGCTGCGCTGCTGGTTTGTGCTGGTGCTGGTTAACCCTAGATATGCACGAGCACGAGATTCTATCCCCACGCGGGAATATACTCGTGGCACAGCTTAAAAGCTGTGCTCGGGGCCCGGATTCCGGATTGTATATTCGTTAGCCCGGTGACAACACCGGGCCGCATTTTTATTTTTTACCGATGCTAATGTCTGTGAGTGGACGCTAGAGTCTAGACCTAGAGTGTTCAAATTGCCGCGCAAACTCTCAATATCCTGTATACATATTACACACTTGAGAGGTTTTTTTAACCAGCGACAAAATCTCGATAAAATGATTATTGTATTAATTATTCATGTTGAATTAACTATTATGTACTTCATTTCAAAAAATGTTTTATTTAGGTTATTCATTAGGTTTAGATTATTAATTAGATGGCTCTGAATGTAGGAAAATAAAAAGAGTAATTTAACAGCAAAATATATAATAATTAATTAGCACTATCGATTTGCATTGAGAAAATTAGGAACTAATATGTTAGCAACAATTTAACTCTTAACTTTATTTGTAATTCAATTGACATTCAAGGACAATTTATTTTATTTTTAATATATTGTGTTTTCTAGTAATTTCGTAATCCAGTATGCAATAAATATGATTGAAAATTATATAAAATATGCAATCTATTTAAAAAGCAATGCAATTTCACAGAAAATGGACATTTATGTTTGTCATCATCACAAAACGCTGTAGTAGGACAGACGAGTGTAATACAAATTTTATTACACTAGTGCATTAAAGAACCATTTTTTTCACTAAATATAGTTCAATGAAGTTTTCAAGATGTATACAATATTTCGAAAAATAATCATTTTTCATCACTGACTGAAATTAGCTATCGAATGAAATGGAAAAATAATTTTTTTAAAATATATAATTTTTATAAAGGAATATTTAAGCTTTCTAGCAATGTTTTATAGATAACTTAATTTCATACAAGCTGTATATATTTTTTAGTGGAACGTCCTGTATATTTTTACATTTTCTAGTGCATAAATTTCTGCACTCTGTTAATCCGTATAAATTGATACAATAATATTACACACTCCTATACCTATTTATATCTTGCTTTCTGTGTAAATGAGGATTTTTGTTAAAATTAAGTGAATGCGTCATATTTTTGCTCAGTATTATTATTACCTTTCTGTCTGTTTTCAAAACATCAGATCATATTTGCGCAAACGTTTCCAGCCATTTTAAATAAAATTTTAAAATTGATCTTCTATGGCTTTCTAAGTTTCTACACACATATAAATAACATCAATAACATATTGTTAGGTCGTATATACAAACGAAACCCTACAAAAAGCTGGAGGAGGCCATAAAGTTTTTTCATGTATTTTTTTGTTGGTGGGAGTCGTATCGTGCTATTGTCTGTCGTATGTATGCCGACAATGTTGTCAGATCAGAAATTATGAAATCCGTAGATATCCAACAAGATATTCTTAGAAAATCCGTAGATTAGTAAAAACATGTTTCATTTAAGTTTAAATATATTGATACAATTAAACAATATAATGAATAGCCCTACAAAATTACCTGCAGTATAATTTGAGCAGCTATCTTTATCTATATAATTTTTTGTTTGTATTAAATGTACTATTGCCTTAGTGGATAAGCGGCTGTTCTATTTTATATTTATTAAATTAATTTGTGACAACATCCGTTCACATGAAGCATTCCAATGAGGCATCATCCATAAGTATCCAGTAGATTCTCAAGTAGATACATATTAGTACAAATTAACTATTTGGATATTTAATATTTATAAGTTGTAAAACTTAAAAATCTATATGGATTTTAAAGTTTTTATTGAGAAAAAAATCCGTGAATCCGTACATAACAGAAATCGGAAGATTTACGGATTAATCCGTAGGTCTGGCAAGACTGACCCGATGACGGCAACAGTATTTCCCTGATTCATCTAATTGAGTTCAGAGCCATCTATGTCTAACTTCCTCTACCATTCTTGATCAAGTGTCGGCATGTAGTATTATTACAGAGGGAAAATTGCTAGAATAAATTTAGTAATAGATACAAACGATAGATGGCGAAAACATCATTCGTCTCATTTCACTGATTCACAGTTTCAGTACGTAAAATATATTACTCTATTTATATATACAATGCTAATATTAAAATGTGAAGTAGATTTCATTACAAATACATCAGAAGTTCTAAAGAAATCGCAAAATTCATTTTAATGAGTGTCATTATTATTGCAAACGATAGTACATCGCTTTCTGACGTTATTGATTTTACTTCGGTACCTTTGAATATTCGCAGGTGGCATGAGATAATAACATTCTTGTTATTTATTAGACTCTATGTTATTCAGTTCTTAAATGTCTAAAATTACTTGTACTTTTAGAAAACACTATTTCAAGAATACGGCGCCCTTAACATTTGACGATATTTGTTTACATTTTTTATACAGCAAAGTTCTAATTGATAAGTCGAATATAAATTCCCTATACAACAACAGTTCTTTGGACACATATATCATTCACTTAATTTGTTTTCTACATTTTTAATTTTTATGTTTAAAAAAACATAAATATTTCTTCAAGAAGAATTTTTTTTAATAGATTTAGTGAACTGAGTCATGCATATCTTAGTAAATATTTTTGTAGTTCACTAGGTTTTTGTAGTTCACTATGTTTCTTTAAGGCACATGGGTCGTTAATATTATAATTTTTATAAAATAATAAAATGTCTGCATTTTCGACCAACCCACTATAACTAAGAAAACCAGTTTGTTTTTACTATTTTCAATTTCGATCGATAACTATACTCTAGCGAATTCGATACACGGTAATAAGCATGTCTCTTTTCTGCATAAAGAACAGTCAGTTAATGTTAGAAAGAGAAAAGAAATACGGTATATACGTAGCATAAAATATAATGCAAAACAGTAATATAGTAAATGCGTAAGAATTTAAAGAATGACTACACTTCACTGAAACTGCCCTCTGGATTTCACTAAGACGAACTAATCGTCGTTGTTTAACTAGGTGAAGCTATATAAACAATGATAATCGTAAACATTATTTTCTCTCTGTTGGCCATGATCTTTTCTCTCTTATTAGAAAAAGAAAGGATAGTAGTAAATATCTAGTCAGGTAATATATTTTGTAAGTAAAATATTACACATTTGACCTTGGGCGAATGATCCTCTGTCTCTATTTATTGTTTTTGCGGAATTTCCCACTAAATTATTTCGATCGCCTCGCCCTCTCACGGCGGGGAAACTTTTTATATATAGTGTATTTTCCCGCCGTAAGAGGGCAATGCGGACAGGAGCACAAACTTCTACCGAAAATTCTAGTGGCTCTCAAACTGTTTTGAAGCGGTGTCATTAATATTGCAAAAGCTTGTACGTACATAACGCGATATAATGTACTAAAAATAAATATAAAAATCTCTGGTTGTACCTATAAGCTGAATTTAAAAACATTTTTATAATATATTTCTCCACTTGTTTGATTCAGCCAGCAGATTAGGCAACACTTTACGCATATCCCAGCCCTAGCTATCCAATCAGTGGTGCCAGATTTTGAAAGTCTAATTATCAAAAAACAAGTAATGTATTACCAGATTTTAGGAAAAATTACAAAATTTAAGAAAAAATAACATTAAAAATCATATAATAATGTTAATAAATTTTATTATAATAAAAAACAACGAACACATATTACAATTTTCTTGAAACAAATGTATTTGGGATGAGAGTCAACATTTTTACTGTTGCAAAGTTCCTTTATTAACAAAATACGTAATTTGGAGACTAATTGTATCACTGACATTAAGGTTGTGGACAAATGGTTAAAAAATTTAATTAACATAGAAATACCACGTGATATAGAAGTTTTTTTATCTTTAGGTGCTAAATTATGTTTGCCACCAAATGTTAATACCGGTAGAAAAATTAGTTTCATTTTATTTCAGTATAAGTATTGCTTTTATTTTGGCAAAACAATGAAATAAGATAATTAGATGTACTAAATTTAAGGCTGGATTAGGTTTATAAATTGTATTTATTTAAAAAAAACAAAATTTAAAAAAAAACATCCAAGTAAAAATAAATGTTCATTACCTACTATTAAAAAAATAGTATAAATAAAAAATAACTGCATAAATATTTAGAATACATAACAAATCGCTAATATTGTAAAAAAATAATTATTCAATTAACAACTCCTTTCAGTTTTATGTGCCGCGACCAAAGCGTACGACGTATCCTGTAACCAATCGATACTATTCACAGAAACATTCCGAATTCTGAAAGTCAATAACAGTTATCTGTTATTTTGAACTGTTATTTAAAAACAACGATAGCGGTTGCGACTGTTATTTAAAAATAATGGTTTTGCCCATCACTACGCGGTAGCGATTCCGAACTAGTTCAGGATTAATTTACGGATGAGCGCAAGCGCAGTTAGTATTTCAGACGATTAAATTCAAACTGCGGTTACGCTTACCCGTAAATTAATCCTGAACTAATCACTATCGCGAACAAGGCTAATGTCTGAATTAGTTCGGGATTGCTACCGCCACAGAATATATAGCTTATTTTCTGTGATGCTATGTATAAACAAAAGACTATCAAATGGAGCAAAACAAAGTAAAAATAAATTAAAAAGTCTAGGTGCAGCGGTACATATAATAAGCGGGTGTATATGTAAGCAAAAACAAAAAAAGAGAAAATTAATAAGTAATACAGACAAAAAACAGTGTATAGCTAAAATGTATATGAAAAAACGGAACAAAAAATATAAATAAACATATGTAAAACAGAGTATAAAAAAAATAAAAAAACGGGGTATACATCAATAAATAGGTATAGATAAAAGTGACAAATAAATATATAAATAAATAAATAAATAAATAAATAAATAACAATAATTTAAGGACGGACAGTGTGTTGGTGCAATAAAGCAAAAAATGAAAATAAAGAAAAAAAATGACTAGAAAGTACAGCTTAACCCAGCACCTAGCGTGCTTTGTGTCATAAACTATTGGGAAAAAAAGGAGTCAAATAAAAACAGGCAGATAATACTAACTATACTATAATATACTATTGTCACATATTAACTCCGCGGCGTTCCTCCTCTCCTCGCGCCTGCAGGTTCCTTTCCTCGACTTCCTTGATCTTCATAATTTTTGCTACATACATCTTTACGTTTTCCCAGTTACTTCTACTACTGAGCACCACTTGCATAAAATTATTTATTTATTTATTTATTTATTTATTTAATTAATTATCGGGGTTATTTCTGTTCCGACAGCTATCTCTAGCTGTCCCTTTCCGTCTCCCATCTCTGGCATTCGAAGACAGTGTGCTCTGCCGTGTCTTCGTCCGCCCTGCAGCTAGCACACTCTTCGCCTTGGCTCTTTCCAATTTTATGTGTATACTTCCTAAAGATACCATGGCCTGTTAGGACCTGCGTTAAGTAGTAATCTACGTCCCCATGCTTCCTCTTCTTCCAATCAGCTGCAACAGGTATCAATCTCTTCGTCCACACTCCCTTTGTACTGTCTTCCCATTCGTCTTGCCATTTCCTCTCAACCTCTTCTCTTACTTCCTTCTTGTCCCTGTTCGTTAAATATATCTCCCTTCTTTCCTCTGCCAATAGATTTACCGGCAGCAGTCCTGCCACAACCATGGCTGTCTCGTAGGACACCGTTCTGTATGCCCTGCATACTCTTAGGGCCATTTTCCTCTGCACTCTCCGCAGAACCTTCCGATATGGGGCTACCCCCATAGCTTCTGCCCAGACCTCAGCACCGTATAACATGGTCGCCTGTGCCGCGTGCGTAAGCATCATCCGCTTACTACCTCCTGGTCCTCCTATATTCGGCAGTATCCTCGTAAGGGCCATTATAGTTCTATCCGCCTTCATGGCTAAATTTTTGATATTTGGCCCAAAAGTGCCCGAAGTGTCTACCACTACTCCCAGATAGTTGCCCACTTTTTGGACTCGATTTCCACCTCCCTCAATCGCACCTTGAAATCCTTTGTCCACCTAGTGTATTTAAGGCACATTGTTTCAGTTTTGGCCGGTGCCACGGCGAGGCCATGCATCCCCATCCAGTGTATTACCACTTCCAGAGCCTCATTCATGCGATGTACCACCTCTTCAAAATCTCTATGACATCCTATAACTACTAGGTCGTCTGCATAGGCCACTAGGTTAATTCCCTCTGGCATTCTACTCTAAGATTCCATTGTACATCACGTTCCACAGGGTTGGGCCAAGCACTGACCCCTGCGGAACTCCTATATTGACCTTCCTTACTTTATCCTGCCCGTATATTATTTCCTGTCACACAGGTAATCTTTGATAACCTCCACGATCGCCGGTTCAATACCCTTTCGCTGCAGCGCCGTGACAATGCATCTCCACCCCGCAGAGTTAAATGCATTCTTGACGTCCACCATTGTTATCACGCACCATTTCCTTATCTCCGCCCGGTGTGCAGCCTTAGCAATATCCAGCACCCGGGTTATTGCGTCGACCGTAGATCTTCCTTTCCGGAAGCCATACTGGTCCTCCGCCAGCAGGCCCCTCCTTTCCAATTCACTCCCTAGTCTGCGATTTATCAGGTGTTCATACACTTTCCCCAGTGTATTTATTAAGCATAACGGCTGTATTCCCTATCTTTCCCTGCTTTCATAGGCTTCTCTATCAAAACCAATTTTGCCTTCTTCCAGATTCTAGGGAATCTAGATTCCTCGTGCAGGCGGTTCATAACTCTCAAAACCCTGTCTCCCGCTACTCGTGTCACAACCTTGACCGCTTCTGGCGGGATCCCATCTATCCCTGGGGCTTTCTTATTCTTTAGCCTCTTTGCTGCCGCCTCCAGCTCCTCCCTAGTGAATAGTTCTGTACTTCCCACCTGGGTTCTTTCCCACCTAACCTCCTCCGCCCTCGGGAATAATTTTTCAACCCAGCACTCCTTGTCTTGCGGGTTCAGCATCAGCGGTGGATGCAGCATCCCCAAACTCTTGGTAGCCAGTACATACGCTTGACCAAAAGGATCCTCTTCAAGCTCCCCAACTAGTTTTATCCAACAATCCTTCTTACTGCGCCTGATGCTGTGCCTCAACTCTCTTTTCGCCTGGTCATACTCCTCCTTTGTCTGGTCAGTATCAGGTGTCCCTCCGGTTTCTCCTCCTGCTTCTGGTGAACTTTCTCCTTTTTTAACCACCTCCTCCTTAGGTCGGCAATATCGTTGGTCCACCAATACGGTGCTCTGCCGTATACCGTCCTCACTTTATCTGTTGTTCTCTGATATGCTTTCCTCAGGTCATATGTCAACCCCTCCGGCGTTTCGTCCAACCCTATTTCACTAACTCTTTTCAATTCATCCCCTAGTTTAACATCATCAACTTGCCCATAAACCCATCTCTCCTTTGGTCTTATATTCCCAGCGTTTTCCACGCTGAATACTATATATCTGTGCGGGCTATACGAATACTTTTCCTCCATTACTTTCCAGTTTCTTATTTTATAACTAAATCCACCAGAGGCAGCAGTGACATCTATCACGGAACTCGAGTTCCCCTTACAAACGTTGGAACCCCACCCACATTCATGGGATAGATATCTAGGTATATAGCATCGTACTGAAGATGTATCCTCTCATCTTCCTCGCCAGACCCCACATTTCGGATTTCGCATTGAAATCGCCAGCCAGTATTATATTGCTAACTTCGTCCTTTTATGTCATCCACTAAGTTCCTCACGTAATTATCAAAAGTATCGATATCCACATTTGGTGATATATAGCAGCTGTAAATTTTATAATCTTCGATCTGGGCCCAGACATACCCATCTCCGCTACCAACTCTGGTAATCTCGCTTCTCCCTGTAACACCTATCGCCGCATCCTTCTTATTGTCGTTAAACCATTTGGCATGTCCAACCGTTGCCTTATGCGGCTCACTAACCAGCAGATAGCTCGCTTTGACTTCCGCAGCTGTGACCATTGCTAGGTCCATGGCAGCTGCGCACCTATTCGCATTTATCTGTAAAAGGTAATAATTGGACCTTACTAGGTAAGATCCTCCCCTTGGTCTAGCTTCAAATAGGGCCTTCCGGAACTTTCCACAGTTACTACTCCCCATTTTATGCCCCTCCTGGTCGCAGATAGTACACCTAGAATCATTTTTACACCCCTTATGTGTATGATCGTCTCCGCAATTGTAGCATTTCTTGGATCTGTCTGGGCCTTTACATTCTTTTGCCTTATGGTCAAACTCCCAGCATCTATAACATTTCGGGACTTCCACTCTTTTCTCCGCCACGCAGCTAACCAAGCCTACCCTCATTGGTCCAGTTGCGAGCAGAGTCTCAACCTTGTCTCTGGGTATCGTCACCGTCGTAGATTTCATTTTGTTTCTTTTGTGTATTAGTTCGCTCACTTTTATGTCAGATTCTTTTACGTCTCCAATCTTTTCCTGGACAGCCCTCATGACCTCCTCCTTGCTAGCCAGTTCATCTAACCCACTAATATGTATTATTCCCTTTCTTTGTGCACCTCCAGCTTCCTCACACTTAGGTTTGCTCCTCCAAAATCTCCGGAGCCTCCCTAACTCGTTCTCACTCTTTCAGTGATAATCAGAACATTTCCTCCTTTGTACTTCTAATTCTCTTAATGATTTTTCCAGCCTGCGTTGGCTCTACTGCCCTCTTCACTTCCTTTAACACTCCTTCGTACGTACTTTCTCCCACTTCAGTTACTAGGGCGTACGTCTTCCTTTCTCTTATTTGCATATTTTGTCCCCTCATCTATTTTCTTCCTTTCCTTTTTCGCGCCCTTTTATACAGTCCTACCCTGCACCCCTTTCCATGTACTGTAGCCTCTATCATTTTTCTATATCCATATCTATAACATCCGGAACGTTAATCGCAACATTGTTATCCAAGATGATCTCTTCTCAATGTCCTCAGGGCCCCCAAAGATTTTCCTCCGTTCCGTCCCACCTAAGCCTAATTATCTTCTTAGACTCAGTCTTTTCCCTACCAGCCGACCTAATCTTGATCGATTGTTCCAGAACCTCCATCTCCTCCTCCGATTCAAAGATATCAGGATATTCCTCCCTCCACCTTTGTCCAATATTTCCTGCGCTTTACCTGTTTTGCATAATATGCATTTAACCTTCTCCTCTGCCCCATACAATTCCTCAGGCACAAGCATCGTGTTCTGGAACATGTTTTCGCCCCATATCTTGTCTCTCACCTCCAGCCATTCCTCATAGGTTTTAACTTCATCCAGCTCCGTTAGTATGCTATCCCACTCCGTAGGCGTTTGTGTAGCACACTCTCGAACCTTCTTCTGTTCCGTCTGTACATCCACATCGTATTTCGGGACGTCCGCTTCCACAAACCTATGGGCATTGAGCCATTCAGTTACTGATTGCCTTTTAAAACCTTCATACTTCTTCTAATTTTAGCCGAGATCTCTTTTATCTCGCGCTTTGTGTTCGGATTTTCCTCGATCTTCTTTTCTAGATCAGCGCTCTGTCTCCTTAGCCCTTCTATGGCCTCTAGAATTACAAAGACCACTGGGTCCTCTACTTTATTTACGGCTTCCACGTCTCTTCCACTCTCAGAGAATGAGGTGTCAACCACCTTTCTCTTTTCCCCTCCGAAAAGGAGAAAGATCTTCGATGCTGTGACAACAGTCTCGCAGGTATTGCTTTCTTCGGCTCATCCATCGATATATAGATCATGACGACATTTACCTTTTCTTTCTAGCTTTCTCCTTTCTGCCCAGAAGATCTATATACCTTCCCATCCTGGGATTCCGCCGGGCAAGCCGATTGATAAACGCCTTGGTGCTCCCCATAACCGTCGGAGAGACCTGCCGTAGCAGGGTGGGATTTCCGGTTACCCGGACCCACCTGGGGACTTTTTTTCCATGACCCAGCGTGTCGTGCTCGGTCCCGCCACTATTTACGCCAGCGGACGGCGGACTTCTTAAGGAGGCAATCCCCCCCGTGCTATCCTGTTGATCCGCGGGTGGTATTTTATTTCCCACCTACCCTCAGACACCACTGGATTGTGGTGCCCATGAGCTTCCCCTATCCGCCACCCGGGGACGCGCCTGGTGGGAGTTAGAGGTGTCTCCCCCGAACACCGCTGGAAACGGTGCTCGACCAGGCACGTCCATCTGGAGCGTGCATCCGATCGGGACTAAGGAGGGGAGGCAGGGTCACAGAATTTGCCCCGCTCGCACTCAATTCGACGATTGTGGTATCGCAAAATGCTAGATTGCCCTGATCGCCTCTACGCGATGCTGGTAAACAAACAAAATAGGCCGTATATCGAGGCGCTACTGGAATATTGAGAATCGACGCGAATCGTTCGAGAAATAGAGCTAGAGCTGCTAGAAAATACCTGGAATATTCAATTGGTCTATAAAAAAGAATAAACGGCCGAGTCAGGGGTCTTGAATTGGAGTGTTGAAATTTCCTGGAGTTTTAAAGTGAAATAGTGTTTAATTGAGTTGTAATTAGTATTCCGTAGTATACAGAGTGTTGAATAAATATCAGCAAAAGTTAACTGAATGTTTTTTCTGGTAAAAGAAAAGTTGGGTAGGAAACCCGTGACAGCATCAACAATTATAAGTAGACAAGTCTACAATAGAATGGAAATAAATTTCTATAATAATAGTACCAATAATGAACTTTGCTATGTATAAGTAAAAATGTATATTAATTACAAAATGAATGAAGGTAAATATGCAGTGGTTAAAAATTAAAATTAATATTAATTGACAGGCGAATTATTTTGTTAATATAGGAGAGTTTTACGCTGTTGTAAATAATCACCACATACTTAAATAGAAAAATGAGAATGAAGAGATGAACGAAAATGACTGCAACAATTGATCTAAGTCTCCTCTACTTTGAATAACATTTTCCTTTAGGCGTGAATTTTGCCTAGAAGACTTCACATGCTTGTTTTTTCCAGTTTTTGTTTCAAACCTGCTTTTGGTGACATCTTTAGCAATAAAAATTTTAGAATTCCTGTTTCGTAAAACCTTTTCTATGACTGGCGAGTAAGTCATTTTGCTCTCCAATCTAATTAATGGAATGGAATTTTGTGCCTGCTGTTGAATATAAATTGTTATTAAGAACTTGCAAATAGTGTACTACGTTTTGTAAATAAATGCAGTTTAGATTTAATTTGGTTATTTTAGTGTCTATGTTTTTGTAACCAACATAGCATATTTTATAGTAGCAAACATATCGATTAAATCTTTATCGGCAATTCATTCCATGTAATTTTTTTGTATATCTGTCTCCTGAACCTTAGTAAATACCAATGTGTAAGAGGAAACATAACAAATAACTCTTGACAGATATACAGTGGCAACAAAACAGTTTCAGATTACAAACACGGAATTCCAGGAAACAACTACTCTGCGGGCTAATGCCCGACCAGCATTGAATTACACCTATAGCAACAGCTAGAGTCATTCGTCAGAC
Organism: Monochamus saltuarius; assembly: GCA_025584915.1. Classification (NCBI taxonomy): domain Eukaryota; kingdom Metazoa; phylum Arthropoda; class Insecta; order Coleoptera; family Cerambycidae; genus Monochamus; species Monochamus saltuarius. The sequence goes on along the minus strand of CM046730.1, from coordinate 2,674,035 downwards.
GCCCACCAGACATATACCGGTTTCGAGCTTATTAGCTCTCATCAGTATGCCATAGGTGAGGTATCCGACGAATAATCCGAGCTGCTTTCGTCTGTCTAACCCGACAGAAGGGACCATGAGTACGCGGTGTAGAACTAACAACTACATCTATCGGCCGTTCGCTACTCCATGCCGGACTGAAAATGTCACAGACACGAAGCGTTCTACATGCAGTAGACACCATTGAAAGCTGTCGACCTTTATCGCGATCGGCGAGAAACGATATTTTGCAAACACGGAATTCCAGGAAACAACTACTCTGCGGGCTAATGCCCCGACCAGCATTGAATTACACCTGGAAAACCTATAGCAACAGCTAGAGTCATTCGTCAGACGCCCACCAGACATATACCGGTTTCGAGCTTATTAGCTCTCATCAGTAGTGAGGTATCCGACGAATAATCCTAGCTGCTTTCGTCTGTCTAACCCGACAGAAGGGACCATGAGTACGCGGTGTAGAACTAACAACTACATCTATCGGCCGTTCGCTACTCCATGCCGGACTGAAAATGTCACAGACACGAAGCGTTCTACATGCAGTAGACACCATTGAAAGCTGTCGACCTTTATCGCGATCGGCGAGAAACGATATTTTGCAAACACGGAATTCCAGGAAACAACTACTCTGCGGGCTAATGCCCCGACCAGCATTGAATTACACCTGGAAAACCTATAGCAACAGCTAGAGTCATTCGTCAGACGCCCACCAGACATATACCGGTTTCGAGCTTATTAGCTCTCATCAGTATGCCATAGGTGAGGTATCCGACGAATAATCCTAGCAATGGTGTCTACTGCATGTAGAACGCTTCGTGTCTGTGACATTTTCAGTCCGGCATGGAGTAGCGAACGGCCGATAGATGTAGTTGTTAGTTCTACACCGCGTACTCATGGTCCCTTCTGTCGGGTTAGACAGACGAAAGCAGATAGGATTATTCGTCGGATACCTCACCTATGGCATACTGATGAGAGCTAATAAGCTCGAAACCGGTATATGTCTGGTGGGCGTCTGACGAATGACTTTAGCTGTTGCTATAGGTTTTCCAGGTGTAATTCAATGCTGGTCGGGGCATTAGCCTGCAGAGTAGTTGTTTGTAGGAATTCCGTGTTTGCAAAATATCGTTTCTCGCCGATCGCGATAAAGGTCGACAGCTTTCAATGGTGTCTACTGCATGTAGAACGCTTCGTGTCTGTGACATTTTCAGTCCGGCATGGAGTAGCGAACGGCCGATAGATGTAGTTGTTAGTTCTACACCGCGTACTCAGTTTCAGATTAGTCTTAGAAGCACCTTTACAGCCTTTCTGCACTAAAATGATAAAATATGGCACTGGAAAACCCACTAAAACTTTAAATTAGCGGGACCGAACAAACTAGTGCTACTTCTACACATATTTTTATCTTTTTTATATGTAACTGATTTCTTGATACTATTTACTTTTACTTCTAACTACTACTACTAACATAATAAGAATAGATGTAAGTATACCGATTACAATTTTTATTTCAATAAGATAAATTTAGATTTAGAAATATTATACGATTGGCCCAAGAAGAATGCTTTAAAACTAAATCCAACAAAGACTACTGCTATGTTATTTGGAACTCCCCAACAATGTGTGAAGATTAGATATGAGAATAATTTAAATTTATCTGGGTCTCTTATAGAATTCAAAAGTACTTATAAAAATCTTAGCTTAACCTTTGATAATTATTACTTAACTTTCACATGTCATGTTATAAAAACTGCATATTCTCGCTTACAATGTCTATACAAATTTAAAAATATTTTAACAACTAATGTTAAACTGAAATTAACACAGTCTTTGATTGTATCTTTGTTTGATTATTGCGATATTGTTTATGGGCCGTGTTTGTCAGTCTCTGACTCTTATAAAATACAAGTTCTACAAAATTCATGTATGAGATATGCAGAAAAGTCAAGAGGAGAGATCACATCACTCCTTATTTTATTAAAAATAGTTGGTTCAAAATGGAAGTGCGTAGAAATATTCATTATATTAATTTAATACATAAAATCATAAATACAAAAATTCCGCCATATCCAATTCTAAGTTAATATTCGATAGAAATCTGAGAAATGAACTTTTACTACATATACTTCTGCACTCATCCTCATTCTTTAAATCCTCGTATTCTAATTTAGCTGTACATTTTTATAATATATTACCAAATATACTACTTTTGTGTTAGGAAAAAAAAATGAAAAAAAAAACAATAACGCTCGATTTCTTTTCAAACAATATTTTGATTTGGTTCGATTAAAAATAATATTTCATGTCATTATGACTCTGAACTTGTTGGTAATAACTGGTCTTATTTTAACAAAAATGTAGAAATAAAATTATATATATATCTAGACAAGTCATGTCTCTTAACCAATTGGACTAATTTTGTAAGTAACGTTGTTTAAAATTTTTGCATTTTATTAAATTGTTAAAAATTCCTTTTAGATTGGAACAAACATGTAAACAAAAAATATTAAAAAATGTCTATTATCTGAAGATGGGTGTTATCCCGAAACGATCGTAATACATTTCTATGATTGCATAGTATTTTAAACTAGGGTTTTTTTTATTATGACCAATTCCCAGGAAATATTTTATACATTGTTAAACATATATGTCACAGTGGCACAATACTTGAAATGAGGCTGAATTATGCTGTTATAACAAGTAATTCTAGCAAACAGTGAGTCTATTAGCTAGCTATGCGAGAATGCCATTCTTGCATAATTGTGTTAACTATGACTTTATTGAAGTGATAGGTAATCAGATCATTGTAATGGTCATTTTCAGCTTTACACCAGTTGAATAATAGAGCATTCCCACCCACTAAGCATGAAACATTACAGCATATCTGTGCAACGTTGCATGCAGCTGAATTTGAGTTGAATTACGATACATAACTAATGAAAGTTGTAAAATGCTTTGAACAATGTTTCATAATATAATATTATTTAAAAATGTTGAGGGTAAATTAATTCTACAACATTTCTGCAACGGATTTGCATATCTTTTCATATGGTATTATTTAGTTTTTTTAATCTATAGTTACTCTGAGAAATATTATGCTTCAGCTAAACGAGCAGGCCAGTTTATAAATATTCTTTAAAATTGTGGAATATGCGTTTTTATCAAAATCACGAAACGATTCAGTTAATTATATGTATATTTATAGCCGACAGATGGCGCCACTTATATCTCCCTGATACTGTGTAATCGAATTTTGGTAGGATATCTACAAGATTTGAGTTTTGCCAATTGGCACTACGGGCAAGGGAATAATAGTTCCCTAATTTATGCTTGGTCATAAAATCCCGAAGAAAATATACACCCTGTAGTGTATACAGTATATTTAAATTTAAAAAAAAATCAATAGGTAGTGGTACTCCATTCTTACCAACATTACATTCCAAATGCAGTGTCTGGAATGTTATAAAAGAACATTGCACTGCGACTTGTGTGCAATATCAATAGAAATTAAAATGCAATTTGCTAGTAATGTGTTCCCTTAGGAACCTTACACCATAGATAAAGACAGAACCTTACACTGCAATGTTTCTAGCCTGCAGAATAAAGGTCCCTGGGACATTGCATACAGTTAATTATAAGTGAGAGCAACATTACAGCTAGTACAGAAATGTTTCTATAACATTGAAGAAATTTAATTATGTTTAGTGGGCAGCGGCTATAGTGTTTCTTTTGTCAGGTCCCGTATATGTTTACTCCACTGCCTTCCAAACATTTTCTGTTGCTAAGAACTAATTGTCTATCTATAGAGCTAATGAATATTTTTTTCAACTTTCTGCAACTTACTTTCTGCCTTTTAAGTTAATTCCTTACTTATATTCACCGTCTGCTCAGTTTATAATGAATTTATTGTCATGCAACATGTCAGAGATAGTCTTCTTTAATATAATTTGTAATTTCTTCCTTTTGAGATCTCGTAACCATCATGAACGGAATATTGACTACCGCTTACTATACAGTGTGGAAGAAAAGTATGGAATAAATTCATTATTTCTAAAACAACAAAGTTTCATAAAATTTCCTTAGACCCGTCGATTTTGCTTTTTAAAAAGACCAACGCATTTACGACATTCATTTGTTTCCATACTTTTCTTCCACACTGTACCGGGTGTTCCTCTAAGAGTTTCAGTGCGAATATCTCTTAAACCATGTAACGAGCCCGCCTTTAGTATTAAATACCTTGGTGAAGTGAAGTGGGGTGTTCGCGGGTAGTGCCGGGGACATGCGGATTGCGGAGACAAGAAGTTAGTGGACATCACGGGTTGGACACTGTAGTACGCGACCAGCAACACTCGTGGCGCCTTGTCGTTCCAAATATTAGTTGGTACAACTGAAACCAGTTATTTATTTATTCTAGGTTGGTATACCTAGCACCCTATAAGCGTCAGTGGGAGCCTTGTCAATCAGTCAATTAATTTTGTAGTTTGTTGTGTTTGGTATTATTTGTGTAGTAAGTGTTCTCGTGGTGAAATTGAAAAAGTGTTGTGCCTTTGTGCTGATTAATTAACAATTTTAATATGGTATCTAGTTATTGTGTGCCAAATTGTACTTCCAGGGGCAACAAAATACGGATGCATGTTCTTCCCAAAAAAAACGATTCCTTTATGTCTTAATCAATATATTTTGTTGTAATGAGTCAATTATATCTATTATATGTTTTACATTTTAAATAAACTACTGATATTTTATATTTCTTTTTTTTTTCTCAATCACAAACTTTATAGCAATATTAGAAAATGCAATATAAAAACTTAGAGTGTCAAGTATTTTTATTAATCTGTTGTTGACAACTATTGCTCTAAGTTTTTATTTTGTATTTTTTAATATATTTATTAATGTAGTTGGTACATTACAAATAAATCTCAATTAAATTTCCCGCTTCAAAGCACTGCAGCGCCGCAGGTGTTGCTGGTCGCAAACTCCCTACATTTGTCAGTGTCCTATCTTTTTTCTTTTCGGCCACTGATCTGTGGTGGACATTAGGACGTGGGTCCCAGTGGGTCCTGTTACACGCATTTTAGTTATTCGTTATTGGTATTATTGTTCTCTTAATAAATATATATTGTTCATTGTGTTAAATAATAAGCTGAGAGTGTAGAGTTTTATGTTATATCCTATATATGTAATAAAAGGAGTACATATTCTTATTGCCAGTCCAATTTCTTCAAGAGAACCACACCCGAGTAAAATATTCCTGTGCAGACAAGCAGGTTCGGTATATTTGGCGACCAACGGGGCCTTGAAACTTGGATTTTGGGTAATAAAGGCTCATTCTCTTCAACTGAATTTTGACTACGACGGGCTGGAATTTGGAAACAGTAAGTGACTACAGACAGAGTACAGAAAGGAAGCAGAGCGGCGTTCGAGGTACGAGTTTAAGTTGGTGTACGCGGCACGAGGAGCTTCAAAGGCAGCGAGACAGCGGCCAACGCTAGCACCGGCGAATAGACGATCGGCAGTCGGCGGCGGCGCACATCAAAAGAATTGCAGCTGCACGGACGAAGGTCAGACGTTTCTGTTCATTATTTTATGTTAAACATTTCATATAAAACAATTACATTTTGCAGTTTAAAAAAAGAACTATATAGGTATTTATTCTATTTGTATTTGATACTTACATTTGATAAATTATAGAGACAAATGTAAATGTATTGTAAGGGAAAAATATTTTCTGTTCAATTTTAAGTACGTACGAAAAGATATAAAAATGTCGAAAAGTAGGAAGAAAGACAAGAAAAATAGCTCAGAAAGTTTAGAAATTAGCGAACTAGGGTCTGCGGTAAATGAACTAACGAAAAACGTAACTGCTATGCAAGAAATGTTACAAAACATGCTTATTTCTAAAGAAAAGGTAGAAAATAAAAAGGTATCAAATGACGAGGTATCTTCAAGGGAGATTAGGCAGGTGTCGAACAATAATAGGAATTATATTTCTTTGTGGAAAGATTTAGGTGGTAATAATAATGTTTTTTCACCTGGGGGGTCAACTCACCCTGTAGATTTCATTAAAAAATTAACTCAGGCGCTTGAGGATGCGGAAGTTCCTGACCATAAAAAGGTTGATTTGGCAGTAAATTGCTTGCGGGGATCAGCTTTAACTTGGGCCATGGCAAAACGTAACAAATTTGATACTTTTTCGGAGTTTAGTAGTTCGTTTATGCAGAGATATTGGGACTCAGAGGATGAGAGAAAAACGTTTAGAAGAATTGAGTATGGGAGTTATGAAAATGGATCGCGAGCCGATTATTTTTTAAGATTAGTGAATGAAAATAATTATCTATCTCAACCATTAACTGAACGGGAACTAGTTAAGATTTTAATTAAACATTTTGATCATAATATACGGCGTGGTATAATAAATAACGGTATTGATGAAGTAGATGAAGTAGAAAGGTATTTAAGAGAATTAGATGAAATGGATAGGGCGGAAGATAATAGAGATAGAAATAGAAATTTCAATAGAACAGGTTTTAATAATAGAGTTGATAACCGCGGAAATAATAGAAATAGGGAAATCCCAAGGGAAAATAATCACAATAATCAAAGAGTAGCGGAGAGAGATGAAACAGTTAATTTGATCAATTTAACTTCAGAAAATAAACAAAATGCAGATTAAGAATTAAACGAAATCCAGGAAGTTCCTACATTTTGTAAAGAAAGTGAAGATTTATTATCTGATAACGAAACGGTTCAGAAAAATATTACAAAAATGCAGTGGCCTTTGATTTCAATAGTAGTACATGATGTATCAGTTAATGCGTTAATAGATACGGGTAGAACTGTATTTCCGAGGCATTTTTACAAAAAGTTAGTATGCAGAAGAAAAATATTCCTATGCTACCAATGACTGGTTTATGTATTAAGGGGGCGATTGGTAAAAAGTCGCAACGCATTAGTTCGCAAGTGTTGATCGAATTTACAAAAAATAGTTATGAAATGGAAGCTTTGTGTTTAGTTGTTCCAAATTTAGCATGCGATTTGATTCTTGGGTGTGATTGGTTAGTTACATACAAAGGGATGTTAGATTTTAACAATTTTAAGATAACATTAACTGTAACAGAGGAGCCTATTACTGTCGACTTTGTGTTAGAAGAGGGCTGCCCGATTGTGTTAAGTATTAGTGAAGAAGAAGGGGATGATATTAGGATAAATTTTACGCGACCTACGTTAAATATTAGTTCGGAAGAAAATAGGTTAGAAATAGTGAAAAATGCTATTATGTTTACGGAAAATGAAAAAAAGAAATTAGTTCAGGTATTAAACAAACATAAACAAATATTTTCAGATCAACCAGGTTTAATTAAAGGTTATGAACATGTCATCGAACTGAGAGATAAAACTCCATTTTGTTTAAAGTCATATCCTATACCATATATCTATAGGGAGGCTGCGAGAGAACAAATTAGAGAAATGATAAAATGGGGGGTAGTAGAACTTGCTAAAACTGAATATATTAGTCCAATGATTGTAGTTCAGAAAAAAGATAAAAGTCCACGTATATGCTTAGACGCACGGTTTCTAAATTCTCGTATGATAAAGGACCACGTCATTCCACCGAACCCCAATCAAATGTTTGAATTTTCGGGAATGAAGTACTTGAGTACTATCGACTTGACCGCGTCTTATTGGCAGATATTAATACGCGATGATTGCAGAAAATATACTGGATTTCAATTCGAGGGTCAGACCTATCAGTTCCGAGTTTTACCCTTCGGGTTAAGTACGAGTGTTGCTAGTTTTATTCGAGCTCTTAGTTTAATTGTGGGAAATTTAGATTTTGTTATCCCTTATGTAGATGACATTTTGATATATTCCGCGTCAGCCGAGGAACATTTGTACCATCTCGATCTTTTATTTGAATCTTTAGAATCAGCAGGAGTTACAGTAAAAATTCGTAAATGTGAATTTGCGCGAGATAAAGTAAAATTTTTGGGTCATGTATTAACACCGACAGGTATTCATATTGACATGGAACGTGTGTCTGCTATTCAAAATTTTCCAAGACCTCTTAATATACGGCACTTACGATCATTTTTAGGGACTTGCAATTTTGATAGGAGATTTGTGAGCAATTTTTCAGATCTATTGTTACCTCTAACTAATTTATTGCTAAATTTTTGTCAGTGGAAGTGGTCTGACGAGGAAGAAAAAGCATTTCATCAAATTAAAGAAGCCTACCTTAAAGTTACATTTTTAAGACATCCTGAAATGGATAAAAGATTCTTTATACAATGCGATAGTTCAGGTTATGGGGTGGGGCTTGTCTATTCCAAATTAATGAAACAACAAATGATAAAAATATTGTAGCGTTTACGAGCAGAACATTACGAGGAAGCGAATTAAATTATTCTGTTACAGAAAAAGAGGCGTTAGCTATTTTAAATGCGTTGAAACAGTGGCGTATCTTTGTATTAGGACGACCTTTGACGATTATCACCGACCACAAGGCTGATCGACGAAAGCAACGTCATGCTAAAAGTATAAATGTACTGAATTAAAAGTGAGATTTAGTCTGGGTAAGATCCCATCCTCAATCGTCCGCTGAAAATGCTAAGATAAAGAAATTCTTTTACTGTTTGAGGACCATATAGTATCCTGAAATCAGCAGGACCTAATTCCTTTGAAGTTGCCAACGAAGGTAAATTTCATTCAGTCCAGAATATTGTAAATTTAAAGAAATATGTTTCTCCATGTACTCAAGTAGAAATCAATAATTAAGCATGTAGGTACGTTTTGTTTTCAAATTGATGTTAGATTAGTTTATTTTGCAGTTGTCCTATGTTCTTATGTTTTGTAAATTTTGAAAAAACAAATATATTTTTCCTTAAAATTTAGGGGGGTAAATGTAACGAGCCCGCCTTTAGTATTAAATACCTTGGTGAAGTGAAGTGGGGTGTTCGCGGGTAGTGCCGTGGACATGCGGAGACAAGAAGTTAGTGGACATTAGGACGTGGGTCCTGTTACACGCATTTTAGTTATTCGTTATTGGTATTATTGTTCTCTTAATAAATATATATTGTTCATTGTGTTAAATAATAAGCTGAGAGTGTAGAGTTTTATGTTATATCCTATATATGTAATAAAAGGAGTACATATTCTTATTGCCAGTCCAATTTCTTCAAGAGAACCACACACGAGTAAAATATTCCTGTGCAGACAAGCAGGTTCGGTATAACCATCATAGCCCGTGCGACGAAATTTGGTATACAGACACTAGATGACGCGTAGAATCTAATGATAACATCAATTCTTATACAGGGTGTTCCATTTTCCAAGAAATCGATTTAATTTTGATTTTTGGTTGTCAGCCCTGCTGTTTAAATTGAAATATACTTAATTATGAACACATTCTGATAAATAAACATTCAAAAATGTCAAAATTTAACATCAAAAACGCATCCCTTAGATTGAACTGTGCTCTGTAAATTAGAATACAGAACAACTGTTTAACATATAAAATCGATTAAATGTATGTAAGTACTTAGATACTTCCAATTTATTGTAATTTTATTTTATTGTTAATAAGTTAAAATTTGTTCTAACTGATGATGATTAGTAGCCTTATTTTTGTTCAATTTGTTGTCAATAGTGGGAAATTAGAGGCCAAATTTCAAAGAAAACACAAAATTTTCTTAATTGTCGACGTTTCGTCACTTATCGTGACATCCTCAGGACACTATAAAATTTAATAAAGTCAAAATTACAACGCAATTTATAAATGACAAACTTAACATTGAAGTATTAAAAAGTGTGTTTAAAACATTACAATAAACAACTATTGTTGTAGCCATTTTATGGAAGAGTTAACACCCCATATTCCTTAAACAAAGCTTTGCACGTGTGATAACTTGGAATACCCGCAATACATCTCAATACCCGTTTCTGGGCAATAAATACACCAGGTGATAGGGTAGTATCGCCCAAAAACATACACCGTATCTCAAGCGGGAGTCAACTTGAGCGTAATATAAATTCATAAGCTGAGGCCTCGTCAGAACTGATTTTAAGTTTCTAAGCATGTAAAACAGAGAATTTAATTTTGCTATTAGGTAAGTGCAGTGCTCTTTCCAATTTAGGCACTCGTCCAATGTGAAACCTAGAAAATTGACAGTTGTTACCGTATCAGACAATGGAGAATTGTATACCTGAACATTTAGTTTAGAACATTTTTTCTGATAATTGTGGAATCTAATATAAGATGTTTTTAAGGGATTAAGATATAATGAGTGAGAGCCACACCAATTCCTAACTTTATTTAAGACCGAGTTGCATTTGAGTGCCAGTGCATCATCAGTTTTATTCGAAACAATTAGCGACGTATCGTCAGCGTACATAACTGGGAATGCAGCGGATATTAAGGTATCAAGTTCACTCGTGTACAACACAAATAATACAGGTCCCAATACTGAGCCCTGTGGCACACCCATACCCACTTCCCTGTACCCAGAATTTATTCTTTGAACGGTACTAACTGAGGAACAAGAAAGACTTACATATTGTGTCCGATTTTTGATAAATGAAGAGATCCATTCATAGGCCACCCCCCTTATACCATAGCCATCTAGCTTTTGCAATAATTTTTCATGATTCACACAGTCGAATGCCCTGCTGAGATCACAGAAAATCCCAACAGGGCACTCGCCTGCCTCCATAAGTTCAATAACCCTTTCACAAAACGAGTGTAAAGCAGTTGTGGTTGATTTACCCGCACAGAACCCGTGTTGTTTATCTGTAACAATATCGTGAAAACAATATTCGAATATTTTGGAAAAGCATGAAGGGACAGACACTGGCCTATAATTTTCCACATTGTGACAATCGTGTTTTTTAAAAACAGGTACAACCTTTCCAACTTTCAGATAATCTGGAAATGACCCAGTCTGAAACGACAAATTAATTAAATAGCAAAGAGGTTTTACAATAGCTGTCAGAACTTTTTTTATGATGAAAACCGGAACGTCATCCGGTCCCGATGAATTTTTATTTTTTAATTTATTTCAACAACTCGTCAGACGGATAAGGTTGAATAAAAAAAGAAGGCTACTGTTGATTTTGGCTACAAATGGGGTAATTATTATTAGTCAATGGAATATTCTCAATCAACTTAAGGGGAGCATCTATAAAATAATCATTGAAAATTGAAGCTACGGACAGTGGATCGGTACACAAGTCTCCATTATCTAATTTTATACTTATATTTTTTACAATGTTAGACTTATTGGACAGTTCTGAGATAACTCTCCAAGCGGTACGAATTGGGTTATCAGAATTTGCAATTTTACTTTGATAGAATTCCTTCTTTGTTCTACTAACTAATTCAGCATGTGCTTTTCTTGCGATTTTATAAATGGGGTTCAACTCGGGATACGAAGCTCTCAAAATATGCAAGTCCTTCAGTTTAACACTGGATGTTCTTACAGCATCATTTACCCACCACTTATGACTTTTCTTATAAAATTTCCGCCGAGGAAAACTTTTATTGAAGTGATATAAAAAAGTATTATGAAAACCTTCATATGCAATATTCATATCAAAAGTATTGTATACCATATCCCACTGCTCTCTCAATAGATCTAATCGAAACTCTTCGATATTATTAAAGCTTCTCCGAAAGTGAGAAGGCTCCTCATTCCGCCCGTAATCGATTTGAAACAGCACAGTCTATGGTCAGATACATCATTGTCAACTACAGCTGTAAGACTGTTCCGTATCATATTTGTGAAAACATGGTCAATTATGGTTGAGCTGGAGTGTGTAATCCGAGTTGGCCACCATGCCATCGGAACCAAATCGAATCCAGATAAAACGTGACACAAATTTCTAAAAACATTTATATTCCGACAAGTCTCAGACGAATCCAAATTAAAATCACCAGTTAAAATTATTTTAGCATTAGGCACAAATATAAAATCCAACACATTAAAAATATTTTCAAAAAATATATCTAAGTCTCCACTAGGAGATCTGTAACAATTTAAAACAATCGTGTGCATGGTGTTTACTTTCAAGACACAGCACATATTTCCAAATACAGAATTTGTCATGATTAATTGTTTTGACATTAATATTAGTGTTAGTATAAATAGCAACGCCGCCCTTGTCATAAACACTTCTACAATAGAAACCGGACAATTTAAAACCACTAATATGCTTAGTATGAATAGAAGCAAGTTTTGCATGGGTTTCGGTCAAACATAGAAAGTTTAAATTACTATAATTACAGACATCAACCTCAATTAAATCAATTGCATCTTGATTAAGGCTTTGTACATTTAACACTAAGATGTCTGGGTTAAACATCATTTTTCCGGAACAGTTTTCTTTCGAAATTGAAAAAACCTATTCACACACGCTCCCTCAGGCTACCTTGAAGTTGTCCTCAAACATAGTCACCTTGAAGGAAGAGTAGAGATTTGGGTACTTGGATGTCATAGACTCACAGATCACTTCGGGAAAAGTATTCTTTAGTAAATTTTGTAGGTCCACGGCTGTAGTATGAACGTCAATTCTATACGCATGTAACGCTACTAACTTTCGCACCCCCTTGATGGATACTTCTTTATTATTTCCTATCACCGTTGCATTACGGTTACGTCCTCTCCGATGAATCACTGGTTTCCACTTATTATCACTTTCAGATAAATTTTCTTCAAGAGAAACTAAGGTTGTTCTTGTATCTGAGTCAGGCATCTGCTGATTGGTCAACATAGTGCCATCACATTCTGTATCTTTTGTAAGATTAATTATTTCCTTACATTTTAATTCACTTTGTACCATCATAATATCAGCTGATAATTGTTTACCTCTGACAACAGAACTTTCAATTTTCTTTTTATTAGTTTTTGTTTCATAGCTACGTCCAGTATCTGTTTTTGCGCCATTTGATTTTTGTTGCTTTATCTTTCCCTCCTTATCCATTTTTTGCGGGTCCTCATTATCCTTATTCTGAACTAATGATAATTTATTTATAAGGTCAATCTGACTTGTTAATAACTTTATTTTATCACGTAGCTCAGTAATTATTATATCCTTTTGTTTAATAACATAGGAAAAAATGTGTACATCAATCTTTTTATCCACGTTAGGAACATTTTCCATAGCTTGGAAGATTCTGCTTGGATAGAAATATTGGTCCACAGCTTTGCACAGCTCATAGGAAAGAAATTTGCACAGTTTTTGCATTTCACACCGTTTAATACCTTCGATTTACACCGTTTACAAGTCGGAGCAATCGAACACACGCCCGACCCAGACGCCATTTTTCAAGCTATTACTGTATTTTTTTATTTTATTTTTTTTTATTTTTATTTATACAGTTAAGGAAACCCAACAGAATTCTTACAAAATTCCAATAATAGGGTTACACATAAAAACTGTGTGTAAACACTGCTCATACATAAATTTAGAATTTAATAAACTAAATTAATTAATTCTAGCACTAGATTAAATTAGACAGCAAAAAAGAGACAAGAAATAAGTTTAAATAAAAAAATAACTACATAAAAATTGATATGGCATCATTTCTCACTTGATTTAAGGATCTATAAAATAAATCTATGTCATTAAAATATTCATTGTATATTTTTTGCATTAAATAAATTGGAGAATTAAGTAAATAATTTGTAGAACCGAACTTCAAGTGAAATAGATTAGTTGATCTAGTTAACCGCTGTTTAATGTTATAGTCAAAATTTTCTATGATATAGTTGCAATCAATATTGTGATTAAATAATTTATAAAAAAAATTATCAGTCTACGAGATGATAATTTTAGTAAATCATAATGTGTCAATATGATGAAAAATAAACACGTCTATTAAATCTATAATTTAAAATATTAACAAACTTAATCTGAACTCTCTCTATACGATCAATATATTTATTATAAGTAGGATTCCAAACTATACTAGCATATTCAAGAACACTTCGACAAAGGGAATTATATAGCAAAGTTATAGATTTGGGATTGGTAAATGCTCTAGTTGTCCTCATAATAAAACCTAAATTACTGTAAGGTTTCCTAACAATGGGGATTCAATATGTAAATCAAACGTCAATTTTGAGCCAAGTATAATTCCCTATTACCGAATTGACCTTCTTAAGTTTACAATAATTGACAATGAAGTAATCAGAGTCAAAATTAGCAGGAAATCGTAAAAAAGTTATAGAACAGCATTTAGCTATATTTAGCAATAATTTATTCCTTTGACAATATTAACAATTAATTATAACAATCGATTAAATTTGTGATTTCACTATAAATCTTTAAATCATCAGCATAGATAGAGAATTCAGAATATGAAAAACCGTCGCCAATATCATATAAAAGTAAAGAGAAAAGAACAGGTCCAAGATGCGACCCTTGCGGAACACCAGAAGTAACATTAGCATAAGATGAAGAACAATTGTTAATTTTGACACATTGTGTTCTGTTACGTACATACGACATTATCCATTTTAACAAAGTACCATGTATACCGATATTCTCAAGCTTTACAAACAGAGTGTTGTGGTGAACTTTATCAAACGCCTTTGAGAAATCAGTATACACAGCATCCACTTGCTTATGATTATACATAGAAACTATTACATTTTGAATCAATGGAACCAAGTTCGTCACCACAGATCGACCCTTAAAAAATCCATGTTGATGTTCACGTATTAAATACTTAGTTTTGAAAAACAATTCTTTACAAACGATTGCTTCAAGTATTTTCCCAGGGATAGAGAGCATAGAAATAGGACGATAGTTATTAACTAAATTTTTATGACCGGATTTAAAAACTGGAGTAATTTGAGCTTGTTTCCAATAAGATGGAAAAATTCCCTCAGATAGTGATTTATTATATATAATATATAATGGATATGATATGGATTCCACGCAGTATTTAAAACATGTCGGAGGTATTCCATCAGGACCCGCACCTTTATTAATATCCAAAGTCTTTATAAAGCATTCAACCTCAGCAAGAGTAATTTTATCTAACGTTATAGTTGTATACGATTCAGTGGAACTTACTACTGAGGGGATATCAGATGGTTCAAAAACTGAGGCAAAAAATTCAGAAGAAAGCTCACAAACTTCTTATTCTGATGAAGCAGTTCTATTATCTAATTTAACATATTTTGGTATAGATTTAAAATGACGCCTATTTGATACATAACTCCAGAAATACTTGATATTATTTTTACATTACTTTCGACTTTAGAAACATAATTTTGATAATATCTTTTAATAGCTTGTTTAACCAACTTTCTAACATTAGAAAATTCTTGATAATCTAAGGGATTCTTAAATTTTTCCACCGGCAGTGCAGCTTATATTTTTCTTTAATTGAATTTATTGTGTAACGGGAAAACCACTTCGGATAATTATTACATATTTTCTTTTTATTAATATTTCTATTTATAATATCAAATAATATTCTATAAAATTTTTGCACCGCTTCATCGGTCTTGCAGTTGGATAATTCTGATGTCCAATCAATTTGACTGATTTCTAAATTAACAACATCATAATTTGCTCTAGCAAAATTATACTTAAAGAAAGAGTTTTTATGTTTCATATTTAAATTAATATTAGGAACAGATAAATGAATTTCGATGGTTTTATGAGCCATATCTTCAGGAACCATAGGAATGCAACAACGAGTTATAAGAGTACAACTAAGAGAACTAAATGCTAAATCAAGTAACACATCATTATTATTAAAGATGCCATTATACTGTAGCAGCTCCAATAAGTTATACGAATCAACAAGGCACTCTCCCAGGCCATCTGTGGTGCGTACAGCCTTATAAGAATTTACATAATCACTTTTCTCCCAAACAATATTAGGGACATTATAATCACCAACAATAACAAAATGGTCATTTTGATGCCTTTGTACAATTTCACTGACTTTAATCAAATGAGCCTTTAGATTATTTAAACTTGCATGAGGAGGATTGTAAACACAACACAAGTGTAATTGACTAACTTGAGAGACTCTGACACTAATCCACAAATCTTCACAGATACCATCACTTGACCAGTTTACTCTTTCAATGGATTGATACCTATTAATTATATTATTAGTTTATTTATTATATATTTATATAATATAATATAATATAATAATATAATTTATATATATTTATTACTGTATTAATGTACTTAATTTGTGATAGAAAGTCTCTAAATTCTACTCAGATTTGATAAATGTGGAATCGTTTTTGAAGCAGGTGAATTTTTGTTTATGCTACTGGAACTGAAGTATTCACTCAAGGAACCCATTAAATCATTATTTATGATTGTTTCTAGAGTTTAAAGCCTTTCTACCACTTGTTACCGACCACACATTGCCGGCACGTTATTATTTCTAATTCTAAGTAACCACAAGATTAGATTGTAGATAGCTGGCAACGCGCTTCAAGTCGAACCAAGAGAGAGGATGTTCATAAATTCAGCTTTCTGTTGTAGGGATCGTCCCCTATTGCTTTTATGATTTCCCAGAATATTATATTTTTTACAGCTGTTAATGTTTGCACGCAATTTATTAGTTTGAGAGTAATATGGTGAAAAATAATAATAATAATTCCCGATAAGGATTACTGTATTGTATGGAAGATGCAATTAAACAGGCAAGGTTGTTCAAACTTCCATTTTCCTTTAACAAAACTGTACCATTATTGCAAATACGTACGTACATTCAATGTAGGTACCTCGTGGTATTACGTATTTATAATAAAATTTCTACAAAAATACTCATACTTGCTTTGACAGTTTCTGTCACTTTACGTTTTGACATCTACGATGCGGTAGTTGCGTGTGTGTAAATTGGACTCATGGCTATTCACATTTTGCATGACAAAACAATGTAATTTGGGGACTTTTCATAGAAGTTTTTTTATGACAAGATAAAAATTTTTCGTGATTTTTTTTATCAGAATGTGTTCATAATTAAAGATATTTCAATTTAAATACAAATTTTACCAAGGTTGACCACCAAAAAATCGAAATTAAATCGATTTTATGCAAAACCGAACACCCTGTATAAAACTAATGCCATTATCGAATTCTACGCGCCATCTAGTGATTGTATACCAAATTTCGTCGCACTGGCTGCAATAGTAGCTGAGATATTCGCACTGAAAGTCTTAGAGGGAACACCCGGTATATAGTGGTATACATACTTTTAGAACTAATGATCAGATTGAGCCTATGCCATACACAAGCCAAGCAGCAAATTGGTGGTAATCAATAAATTAACAAATATTCATGGTAAAATTTTAATAAAATAAAAATAAAACTTATAGAACATGTATAATCTAATTCTTTGTACAGATATACGATTAATAAGTATACTATATAACTAAAAATTGGAATTGTTTGGTAACTTAAAAAATGGAATGTTACAAATACATGCCAAAAATGTAAATTTATGTAGATGTAACTCCTTTTCTAGCAACTAGTAAATTTAACACAGGATGTTTCTTAATATAACTGACTGCCTTTTTGTGGGTTACCATTGTAAAGTCATATCCATTACACTGTAAAATCTTGTCATGAACTCGCAAACCTGCCCTTGATGCAGGACTAGAATCATGTACTTCTGTCACGTATATACCCTGTAAAATATTTAATATAATTAGTATCAATTTATTTGTAGTTTCATTAAAATCGCTGCTCTATTGTAATGTTAAATAGTTACAAGAAGCAGTTACAAGTTACACAAAATTTATACAAGTATAAACTAAAGCATACAATATACAGGGTGTAAGGAAATTAACTGCACTTCTCTGAATTTAGGTGAGAATATTTGAAATGCCTTTGTTGTTTTTAAATTAGGCTCTGTGGGGGTAGACCCGCTACCAGTACCCCTGGGCCGCCCAAATACATGGTGTAGCGTGTATAATGTATAAAAATTAAACTATAGCTTCCTGACGATATTTCTAGTAGAAAAGTCTTATCTGAAAAAAGTTATATTTGCATTTTTCATATAAATAACTTGAATTATGCATTAACAAATTGTCACTAAGACGGTCTTGGACGTAGTGGTTATCCTAACACATTTTTTAATATTCTTAATAATGAAGTGAATACTAATCTAACTTAATGAAATAAAGAAAATCAGCTGCACAGGTTTCTTGTGACAAGTAAAAAGTTGCATAAAAACGTTTCCGATGTATGCAATAAATAACACAAGGTCGTCCTTCATTTTTGTTAAATTTATGAAACACATAGAAATATTTCGTATAAGAGTTTTCTGTCACAAATATCGTCAAAAAATTGTATTTTAATTTAAATACATCATACACGCCATACCCTGTATTAATTTCGATTCTTATTGTTGATACTATAGCTGTTGCTGTTAGAACCACTCTTCAAAACAACAGTGATATTCTGAGATGTTCTCTAGCAGCCTTTGCAAATGGTTGCACTTCAAGCTTCAATGTTGCACTGTTCTTTAATGTCGGTTTCTTCAATGGAGGCTCAGCAAAAGTTACGCCACCAAAAATGCTTTCAGTAAAAAGCGATGAAATGTTTGGATGCAACCAGTGCAGAGACTACTATGGGATATGTCAGAAAAGTGGCTGAGGAACGGTTCTGACTGTGGTACATGTAATACCAATAATAGGAACCGGACACAATACATGCCTTCCGATGTATGAGTACTGACAGCGGATACCTTCCACAGAGTTTAACCAGGCAATAAAAAGGGCAAGTCAAATAGTGAAATAACAGCAGGGTATATATCAAATCTTCTCTAAAAAATTATAAATCTATATCTATAAGATCTAATCTATAGATCTAATGATCTATATTAGTATCAATTTTTAAACTAACCACTATTTCGGAGGATCGGTCAGTGGTCGCGCGGTTTAAGGCGTCAGTACTTGAATCGAGGTGACTGGATCGCTGTGGGTTCGACCCCTGCAGCCGGTAGACCGTATATAAGCTATATTCGTGGAGAGATTGGCACCCTCTCTGCGGGTATGGTAGGGTGGAAGAATGTTGACTTGGGTTAATGTGAGAGATTGATACCGGTTGGCATTTAACTACGCCCCTAATTAATGAGGTTTTCCAGGTTTCCCTCATTTCTGCACTGAATGGTGGTTAGAGCCTACCAACGTAAGTCGTTCCTGGGCGCAAATGCGGCCTGCTTAATAATAATATGCCGCCCCCTCTCCCGCACAAGTCTTCGACTTCTGGGCTAATCCTCGTGACTAGAATAAGGGGTAGAGATATTATTATTATTATTTATCAAATTTTTTGTCAGTATCTTACAAGTAGAAATATTTAACAGAATGGATTAAACTGGAAACATTTTTCTTTTAGTTTTAGAAAAAAAGATGTAAAAATGTTATTATCTGAATACGAAATATGAATAACCTAGGGATACATATCTACTTGAGGATTATTATTTTGTAAAAAAAGCGGCATTCTCTAAAAGATAAAATCATGGAAAATCAACAATATTTAAAAAAAAATTGAAAATAGCAACCTACTTATAAAAACAAAGTTATGGAAACCCAGAAAACAGCACTGTTAGATTACCGTAATAACAAAATGTCAAAATTTCATTATTTTGCCTTGATTTAAAAGATTTTAAGAAAAAAAGAATTCTTAAAATGTGCAAATGTAATACTGTATATCCTGCCGGAAGACCTGGACCAAATCTCACCCAATACAGTTATTAGCTTCATAAAGAGACTACATCTACTTGGTGAACTATAATTTTGAGTGTGAGCCACAATAGCGGTATATCCTGCCGGAAGACCTGGACCAAATCTCACCCAATACAGTTATTAGCTTCATAAAGAGACTACATCTACTTGGTGAACTATAATTTTGAGTGTGAGCCACAATAAATCATTTGGTCACAATGGAGAGCTGGAAAGGCCCACTCACTTTAAATATAACCATAATTGTATATTAATTTGGTATACCCTGTACATTATTAAGAGTAATTAAAAAAAATTCTAAACAGTCAATAGTCATAATTACTTTAGATTTTTTTTTTGCTGAAAAATAAAATATGTCAACTTGTCTTTTAAAAAGATATTGTTTAACATAACAAATGTATTTTTTCCAGGTTTTATGTTTGAGCTGTGTCATAACAGTTGTCACACATTGTTTTGAATTACACCCTCCACTTTTTTTAACAAAAATGAATGCCTTATAAGTAGGGTATTTTCACCGGTTCTGAGTCCCCCACCATTTTCCTCTTTGAAATGACCTTTGCTGTGACCTATTGGATGACATTCAATAACGTTGAAGGTCACATCAGTTGATAACTATTATTTGACCTCCACCTATTGAAGATCACATCAGTACCAAAAGATGTGACTTTTATTTGACCTCTACCGATTGGATGTTATATGCACATTCATTGACCTCTATAATTTTTATAGTTAGTGGAGTATGTATGCAAATGGCAGTGTGACGTACGAATTATAATGGAAGGGATTTACTATACAGGGTATCCCAACGAAAATTTGACCCCCCCTATAATTGGAAAACCGAATAATGTTTCAAAATTCGCCGAGACCCGTCGATTTTTGTTCTTGGGGGGAGCTTTTTTGACAGTCAAGCCAATTCGATATGTTCATCCCCCTAATGCCTAGCAACCCCAACTTAAAAATTTCAAATGCAACTACCCCACTTGTGGCACATCATTTTAAAGCCCTTTTCATTGCGAATACAGTGACGTACCACTTTTAGAAATCGGTTGAGATTTGACAGAATTATTGGCTACAAACGAAAAGATAACAAACCAACTTACGCGTAGTAATTTCTACTGACTTGGAAGATTACCCATAAAAGGTGTAATGGATTTAGGGTTCACACGAAAACAAGTGTGGCAGCGAGATATACAAGATTTTATTGCTCTTTTCGAAGATAAAATCCAAAATTGCTGAGATAAGAGAAAATGCATGGTTTGCAAACCGGGATGCAAATAACTAATGCGAAAGGATTCGATAATTAAGGAAGTCAGTCTATGTTTACAAGACAACAATATGGGATATTTAGTAATATATTTTAAGGCAGAATGTAACAATCGCTCGCCCACCCTAAGAATACCTCGTTCATCAATAAAAGGAGCCAATTTTCGAATTGTCTTTGAACAAGAACGATTGGTTTTGAGGTTAGAAATGTCACTAACGAAAGCAGATAATTGGACAGATTTAATTAATAACAAGAAAGCCTCATTCAATTGCGGATAGGTGAGAGCACCTTGCCGTCTATTCTCTTTGTTTCGAAGATTATATGAAAATCGAATACAGTACGATATAACTCTTTTAATTGTGCTAAGAGACGAAAAACGATCCAGTAAACTATCAAAAATATTGTTTGAAGGTAAACAAACTAGTAAGGAAATATTTCTTTCTTCAGCGACCACGTCGGAGCGCAAAAGATTCTCATAGGCCGCAGTTGGCCACAAATTCTCAGGCAAAGATAGCCAAGAAGGTCCTTCCCACCACGGCTTATAATTTAGAAGGTCTAAAGGATAAAGTCCGCGAGATGCACAATCTGCAGAGTTGGCGTCACCAGGAACATGATACCAACAATCTGGAGAAACCTGATCCTGAATTCTACTCACGCGATTGCTCACAAATGTCTTCCATCTGTGAGAGAATGACTTGATCCAATCTAAAGGTACTTTAGAATCTGACCAACAGTAAAGTTTACTAAATGATAATTTGTTTTTGAACACAGTTAGGACCAACGACACGAGATCTGCTAGCAAAACAGCTCCACAGAGCTCTAGACGAGGCAACGATAGGGATTTCAGTGGTGCCACTTTAGTTTTCGCAACCCAATCGAAAATAGATTACTGCAGCGTAACCCCTTTCCGACGCATCGCAGAAACCATGAAGTTGACAAGCATCGAAATTGTCGAAAACTAAACGACGATTAATGTGTAAAGAAGATAAATCTGGTAATTCCGACTTAAATTTAGACCAACACTCAATGACATTATCTGGCGGTACCTGGTCCCATGACAACCCAAATGTCCACAAATGTTGCATAAGATGTTTTTCAAAGAATGTCAATGGTGCAAGAAAACCTAAGGGATCAAATATTTTTCCCAACTTGGAAAGAATTACACGTTTAGTACACTTCGTCCCTGCGGATTCAATTTAATACAAAAAAACATCATTAGAAGGATGACATTGCAATCTTAATATTTTTATGAAAATATCTTGATCAAAAGATATTGCCGCTTGTAATTTGGGATTTGTTAACAAAGTATCATTAAGCGAAATACCATTAGATTCCTTGGCGGAAGCGTCAAAGACAACTCGAAGTTTGGTGGTTCTACTATCAGGCTTTAAAATACAATGGTGTGGAATATAGAAGCACTTGTTAGACTCTAAACTATTTTGGAAAGGTTCCATATGTCCACATTCTAAATATTCTTTCATGAAATCCGAATAATTTTGATAGAGAGTTTCACAGCGAAGTAATCGACGCTCTAGCGAATAAAATCGACGTAATGCGACAGCGTATGAATCAAAAAATGACGGTTCAGGATTACAAAAAGGTAACGAAACTACAAATCGACCTGTTTCGGTTCTATAATGCGATTGTTCAAAATGCTGCAGACACAAATTGTCCTCAGGTTGTTGTCCTCACTAATTACTCTAGGAACTTCTTAAATATCCCAAAATGCTTTAAATATTCTATCCAAATCTAAAGTTAACGAGGTTGAGGCACAAAAAGCAACAATATCAGAAGACGTATGGCTACAAACTTTTCCTATCAAAACATACCCAAAAATAGTGTTTAAAGCCGAAGGCCTATCTTCTATAGATAAACGACCATCCTGTAATATTTTCGGAAAACAATCAGCACCCAACAATATATCTATGGGAGCTGGAGTATTTAATCGAGGGTCAGCTAACTTGACATGACACATCTTGACCAGTTACGAATATCAATTTGGGAATTAGGCATATTACCACAAATTGAAGGTAATACAATAGCATCACAAAATATTGTAGGCGAAATTTCACCTCTAGGTCTGATCCTACAACTAGCTGCTCTGTTACTTTTAGAAGACATTTGATCCAATCTATGTATTGTTATATCTACGTTAAAAGAAGATAAGCCGAGACGCTTGCAACATTTTTCGGTTATAAAATTAGCCTGACTAGCGCTATCTAATAGCACTCTGGCGCTGTGAATATTTCCCCTGCAGTCGAAGATGTCCACTATGGCAGTGGATAGCAAAATTATCGTTTCAAAATTATCCGATCTAGGAAAAACCTTAGCTGGTATTGATGTAATTATTTCACCAGCATCGGTCGATGGCTGTGGATCGATGGTGGGGTTATTAGTATTTTTTCCTTCTTGTGTTTCGATATTTGAAGTCTCTTGTTTAAAATGCAATAATATATGATAAAGCTCATTACACATTTTACAAGTTATTTTGGATTTACAAAGTTTCGATGCATGATTAACGCCTAAACAATTCAAGCACAAATTAAACCGCTTTACGATTTCATACCGAACAAACGGCGTTTTTTCCAAAAATTTTGGACATTTATACAAGGGGTGATTTTCAGAGCAAATGTGACATTTTAACACAAAACTATATCTGGTCGTATTAGCAACAAAAGATGAAGTTGATCGATTACGTTCCGTAAACTTTAAATTTGGTTTATTACTTGAGGGTTGACCTCTTTTTTCCTTTGGCAAAACAAGAGCCACGGTATCTGAAGAATAATTTACCTTTTAAAGTAATTTTTTCAAATATATCTCAGTGTTTGGAACAACTTTGGATTTCTGTTAAGATTTCAGGTCGATGCGGTGCTTTTGGGGTTTTCTACCGTCCACCTAGTCAAAGTATTCCTGATGCTTTTAATTTATTTGATGAAGCTATGTCACAGATTTTACACTCCTCTAATTTTGTTTTTTAGCGGGCGATTTAAATATGGATTTTATGTTACCTAATCCCCTGGTTTTACTTACTTTCTTAATTTTATTGAATCTTACAATTTATCGCAATTAATTAACGAGCCAACCCGTATCACGGCAAATTCACAAACTTTACTTGATATTTTGCTAACATCTGATGCAAATTTAGTTATCTCTTCCAAGGTAACTCATTCTGGAGGGATTTCTGACCATTCTATCGTTTCATGCTCTATGAGTTTTAGCAAGCGCATCAATCCCGTACGGTTTATTACGTATAGAGATTTTAAATATTTCGATGATCATTTATTTCGTCATGATTTGTCTATTTTAAATTGGGATCATATTTATAGTTTGCAGGGTGTGGATGCCATGCTTGAATATTTTAATTCTAATTTATTTGAACTTTTTGGTAGGCATGCACCTTTGCGTACTATTAGAGTGACTAAAAGACGAGCTCCTTGGCTCACCGACACTATCAAAGAGATGATTAAGTTATGGGATAAAGCTTATCGTAAATATAAACAAACGCATTTAGGTAGAGACTGGACCTGTTATAAAGATCTTAGAAACTATGTCACTGGGGCTATCCGTAGGGAAAAGAAGTCGTATTTATCATGGGTGCTTAAAAATAAAAATAGTAGATCCACTTGGAATACGTTAAGATCACTAGATATTGTCGGCTCAGCTAGAGAGCATGATCTTCCTGTTCACTTACATAATCCCAATATAATACTTATTTTAATAATATTTTACCAATTTCACCCTCCACTGAACAAATTGAATTGCTTAACAAATATAACACTTATACTCCATTTAGAAATATTGATAAATTTTATTTTCATACTGTGAGCACTAATGACATTCGTAAGTACATTAATTTGATTAAATCTCAATCAGCTGGCTCTGATCATATCTCAGTTATAATGCTTAAATTAGTTGCTGAACACTTATTAAATCACCTCACTTATATAATTAATACATCCATTTTAACACATACTTTTCCCAGATGTTGGAAGAATGCTAATGTTATTCCTTTGCCGAAAGTACCTAATGCTACAGAACTTAATCATCTTCGACCTATTAGTATTTTGCCTACCATATCCAAAGTTCTCGAAATGGTTATGAAGACACAAATGTCGCAGTTTGCTTTTGATAACAAGATTATACCTCCATTTCAGTCCGGCTTTAGGCCCCAACACAGCACTACTACTGCTTTAGCACATATTTCAGATGAAATTTATAACGCCACCGATAATAATTTAATTACTTGTTTGATTCTTTTAGATTATAGTAAGGCTTTTGACACACTAAATCATTCTATTCTTTGTAAAAAGTTAATGTACTTCGGTTTTGATAATAATGCTGCTTCTTATATTTTTAGCTATTTGTCTGATAGAACACAGCAAGTAATCATAAATTCTAATGTGTCTAATGCCTTGCCGGTGACTCATGGGGTTCCTCAGGGCTCCATTTTAGGCCCTTGCTGTTTTCTATTTATATAGCTGACTTTTATATATTTCTGAATAAATGTTCTGTACATCATTATGCTGACGACACCCAAGTGTATCTCAGTTGTCTCGTCGCGGAAGTGGCTTTATGTAACGATTCAATTAATTACGATTTAAACTCATTGCTAAATATATCTGCTGCTCATAGATTGAAACTTAATCCTGACAAATCTAAGGTTATAATTTTCGGTCCCAAAAAGAAACGTATCATGGCGAAAACGGCAATTAATTTAAAATTAGGAGATATTTCCTTAAATTTTACTAGTGAATGTAATAACCTGGGGCTTTGGTTTGATGAGGAGCTGAGATTTTCCAAGCACGTTAACATTCTGTGTCGATCATCATATAATACTTTAAAACAACTTTACCCCCATCGCGCCATCATGGATTCATATTTGAAAATCAGTTTATGTAACTCCTTAATATTCTCGAAGCTCTCTTATTGTGACTGCATTTATGGCCCGGCTCTTCTACATTCTGATACTCAACGTCTGCAGAGAATTCAAAATAGTTGTTTCAGGTTTGCTTATGGGATTAGAAAATTTGATCGAGGAATTACTGATTTAATTAAAAAACAAAATTTTCTTAATCTTTCGTACTTGCGTAAATTGCATTCGCTATGTTTAACTCATAAAGTTATTCAACAAAAATGTCCTGAGTACCTACATACAAAATTTAATAAGCTACATAAAGCCACTTCTACGTTTAATCCACGTTATTCGCGCTTATTAAAAATTCCTCGCCACGCCACTGCCCTGTATACTAGAAGTTTTATTTATCACGCCTGTAAAGAATATAATTCTCTGCCTGTTTCTTTCAAATCGTACACTATCTTGAATTTTAAAAAAAAGTTAAAGCAATTTCTTATGCAGAAATTTACTGGTAGCTAATACGCTAATAATCTACTTTCACTGAACTCCTTACCTTCTTTTATTTGTGTTTTTTGGGATGTTGTCATGGGTTTTTATTGTTACTATAAGTTTTTGTTTTTGATTCATATAATATATTCATATAAGTTTATGGTGTATATCATATTATCAATTTTATAATTTAGGTATATAAGGATATATATATATATATATATATTTTTCTCATACTGTTCCTTGGGGTTAAGTTGAAAAGCAGTTTTAAACTGACACTTCGCCCCTTTATTAATTCTTTTGTGTTTATAATGTACTCAATTTTATTTTTTGCAATAAAAGACATTTATTATTATTATTATTATTATTATTATCTAAAGCTGAGCATTGCTGATATAAAAACTTTTGCAATTTTTCAAATGAAGGAAGTTCTGATTGATTATCTTTAGAATTATTATTAAGTTCATAACGAGTAACGGTAGCAATATCAAGTTTTTGAATTACTAAATGATATAAAATAAAGTCCCAGTCTTTAACAGGTAACCCAAGGTTTTTAAGCGCATCTAAATTTTCGGTAAGTATATCTAATAAATTTCTAAGAGCTTTAAGGTGACTCGAATGTAAGTTTATCTAGTTCCACGATTTCTTGCCAACAAGTAGTGCTCAATACTCATTTACTTTGGTATCTATTTTTAAAGGCAGACCTTTAAGTGAAAGCAATAAATATTGAAATTTCTCTACATCTGACAACGCAGGATTATCATTAATTAGAGAGCAAAATAAAAAATAAAAATTAGAGCAGTTTTGAAAACTTCCATCAAATATAGGTAAATCAAGATCAGGTAATTTAACATTCAGCTTTATTCTATAACTCCAAATCGAATAGAAATGTGTTCCATCGAGTAGAGGTTAACTTGTCGAATCGGAATTCTTCGAAATCGGTATTCTGTAACTGTGTTTAACTTCTACTATCGACATGTCTAATAGAAATCGATTTCGACCGGGCAAACGTTGTCGAAGTGCAATTTCGATATCGGAATGTGATGTAGCGCATGCGCAGTGTCGATTATTTCTTTGACATTAGTATTATTTAACCTAAAAAACTAAATCTATACAAATTAACTTTTCTTCCATATTTTTATATTGCAAAATAATAATTATTGATAGATTTATTTTCTTAGAAGGTGTAGCACAAGACATGTCTTCAGATAGTTCTGTTCCTCTTGAAAGAATGTCACTACCACGTTAACCTTACACTTATGGTAGCTGAATAAAAGGCGATTCTTTTTTTACTAATTTATTCGAGCTGTACAAGATATTTACATATGGGTAAAAAATACAAGACACTTATTTTATACCCCTAATTCCAACGACTCCAGAGTACCTGCTCTGCCGAGGTCTCAAGTAAAAGCCATAAACGACCCATTTACTTTTATTATGTGATCAGGTTAGGTTCACTAAACGTCAGTTGGTCGTTAAAGTTCAAATTCGCATGATAAATGCGGGGTTGCCGTTGTACCGGAGGTGCGTCAGATAGACGTTCTCCTTTACGATTTGTTGGCACTTCTACATGAGTTACAGAATACCAATTTGTGCCAGGGATCAACGCGGTAGATATTGACCATTCCGATTTGTAAATATTACGATTCGATCTGTGCATTTCTATTCGATTTGTTAAAAGTTACAGAATAGGCCTGATTATGTTGTTTGCTTACTGTTTTATTTGGATTAACAACTGCTTCATTTGTGTCAAATAAATTATGACAAATTGCTTTGAAATCAAAAAGTTTCTGTTTAAATTCACTCTATTTCTATTTCCTCATTTGCTGTATCTGAAAGAGATATATTCGCGATGATGGCACGATGGTTTGTTTCGAATTCATCCCTAACTAAATCAATCTCCTTATACCTCATTTTCAATTGAGCTTGTAGAGTTGCATCTTGTAATGCATTATTTGCAATAGCCAATGACTCGAAGTGAGAAGTGAGAGAACGAGCTTTATATTTGTTTTGAATTGATAACACTTGAAAATTTGAGGCTGGTATTTGTTTTATTATACAAACTATAATAACATAAACTTAACAAAATGATATAGAGATGCGTTCTCTTTAAAGGACTGTAATCTACTGTTCGTCTTTCAGTCGACACACTCGTCATGCCATCTATAGTTTTAAAAGCAAAATAAATCCCTAACATACACCGCCCCTTGAAAGTGCATACTTTCAACAGTAAATGCCACAAACTTTTAGCACTTTTAGTCACTCACTAACAGGTAGAGGGCAGATTTTTGAGAAGCTTCTTTGAGATCCCCACTGGATGTGTGAATACTCGCAACCCTGGCTATACCGTCTGATCCGGGATGCAACGCCACAATACGCCCAAGTTTCCACCTTTGCGGAGGCGAGTTATCGTCTTTGATGAGCACTAACGAACCACAGCGTAGACTGCCATAGCTTTTTTTCCAACGGGTACGCTGCTGCAATTCGCTGACATATTCCTTTTGCCAACGGACCCAGAAATCTCTTCGCAGTTTGCTTATTAATTGGAATCGACTTAATCTGTTGATGGGAACTTCACTGAAGTCAGGTTCAGGCAACATGGTACATGGTCTGCTTATGAGAAAGTGAGCCGGAGTGATGGGATGCAAGTCATTTGGATCGGTCGACATTGGAAACAGAGGTCTTGAGTTCAAGACTGCTTCAACCTGAATGAGCAGAGTATAAAACTCTTCGAACGTCAGACATATTTTGCCCAATACTCGTTTCAGATGTTGTTTGCTAGATTTGATACCTGCTTCCCACAGGCCACCGAAATGCGGGGAATGAGGAGGAATAAATTTCCAATCTATATTTTCTAGTGATGCAAATTCGGTTATAGCGTTTTCATGTTTAACTAAAAACTTGCCTAAAATTTTTAATTCTGACGCAGCAGACACGAAATTCGTACCGTTGTCCGAAAAAATTTGCGTTGGTCGGCCTCTCCGTGACACAAACCGCTTCAAAGCCAGAATAAAAGCGTCTTTACTTAGCTCAGTTACAAGTTCCAAGTGTACGGCTTTGGTAGCAAAGCATACGAATAGGCAGACATAACACTTGCTCTGCTTAGCTCCGCGTCCCTTTCTATCTTTAATCAAGAATGGCCCGGCGTAATCAACACCGCTTTTGTCAAATGGAGGACCCGGTACTAAACGTTCTTGTGGGAGTGGTCCCATCTTTGGTTGTACAGTTTGAGAGTTAAAGCGAAAGCAGGTCACACATTGACGTACTGTCTTCTTGGCTAGGTTACGACCCAAAATTGGCCAAAATTTTCTCTTAAAGACGCTAAAATCAATTGAAGTCCCTCGTGGAGTAACCTAAGATGTTCACTAGTAAAAAGAATTTTAGTTAAATAATGTTTGGAGCACATTAGTATAGGATGTTTGTTTTGAAATGTAAATTTTGACTTTTGAATTCGCCCCCCTACACGCATGTCATCTTCGGAATCCACGAACGGACTCAAGCTTAATAGCCTGCTGTTATTACTAATCTCTTTTTGATTTATCAGATTATTATATTCTATGGGAAATGATTGTTGCTGTGAGATTTTTATTAGACATTTAAATGCGTAATCAATTTCTTGCACTGAAAGTGGGCCATATTTGCGCAAGTTTTGTTGCTGTTTACAGTTGTTTCTAAACCTGATTAAATAAGCGACGACTCTTTTGAGCCTGTGAATATTTGAGAACTTTTGGAACGGGAATTCGCTTATTTCTCGCGACGAGAGGCACACGCCCTTACTCACTCTTATGTCTGGCAAATCTACGACCTTTAACTTTGAATTCGGCCAGTTTGCTTCACTTCTTGCTAGCCAATTAGGCCCGTGCCACCACATGCGTAATGCTTTCAATTGGCCAGGATTAACACCCCTAGTTAGCAAATCTGCTGGATTATCTTTGCTTGTTACATGACGCCATTCATATTGATTAGTGATTTCTTGTATTTCAACCGCTCTACTGCTTATAAAGGGTTTTAACGAGTTTGGCGTCATTTTTAACCATCCTAAAACAATGGTGGAGTCTGTCCAGTATATAATTTTGTGAAACTTTATTTCCCATGCTGACAAAACTTTTTAGATAACCTTGCAACAATGAGAGCCCCGCACAACTCCAAACGAGGTAAGGTCATTGTTTTCAATGGAGCGACCCTTGTTTTTGCACACAAAAGATGCACCGAAACGTCGCCTTGTTGATTTGTTGATCGAACATAAATGGCACCTCCATATGCACTTTCGGAGGCATCAGAAAAACAATGAAGCTCGATATTTGTTGCGTGTTTACATATAACATGACGTTTAATTCTTAAATCGCATAGCTGAGGAAGTTGACTCCGAAACTTAGACCAACTTGTATGTAAATCCGCGGGCAATGATTCGTCCCACGTTGCTTTCAATAGCCACAGCTTTTGCAAAATAATTTTTTCTGTTTTAAGACACGGTCTCAGTATGCCTAACGGGTCATTTACTTGGGAGATGTTAGACAAAATTGTGCGTTTAGTGACCGTTTGAATATCCGCGCAATCGCTTATAGTGTACGTTAAATTGTCCGTTTGACAATGCCAAATAAGGCCTAATGTTTTTGCGTTTTCGTTTGATCCGAGTTGTATACTTTTCAATGCGGAGTTATCACTCTGTATATGTTTTAGCACGTCTGGATTATTTGAATAAAATTTACGCAGTTTGAAACCGCCGGTTAACAATACATCAGATACTTCTTTGCATATTTGTGAGGCTTCATGAACTGTATCTGCTCCAGAGAGCAAATCGTCCACGTAAAAGTCACGCTTGATGATTTTTGCTATATTCGGTTTGCTTTCTTCGATATCAAGAGCCAATTGATTAAGACACCGTATTGCCAAAAACGCGGCCGCGGCCATGCCATAGGTAACCGTGTTTAGCTCGTATGTTGCTAGATCGGAATCTGGGTTTTCCCGCCAAAATATTCGCTGCAGAGGTCGTTGAGATTTTTCGATCAGAACCTGGCGGTACATTTTAGCAATGTCGCCCGAAATAACATAAGCGTGTTTCCTAAAGCGTAACAAAATTGACAGAAGGTCTTGCTGAATTGTAGGACCGATCATTTGTAAGCTGTTTAATGAATATCCCGATGATGTCACAGCCGACGCGTCAAATACGATGCGCAATTTTGTCGTGAGACTGTCCTCTCGCAAGACACCTTGATGCGGTAAAAACATGAAATAGAATCGCCACTCAAATCGCTACGATCGCTCACCTTTGACATGTGACCTAATTCTG
The DNA here is from genome assembly GCA_025584915.1 of Monochamus saltuarius. Taxonomy (NCBI): domain Eukaryota; kingdom Metazoa; phylum Arthropoda; class Insecta; order Coleoptera; family Cerambycidae; genus Monochamus; species Monochamus saltuarius. The sequence continues at coordinate 2,642,380 of CM046730.1, read as the reverse complement.
CATATTCGGTCATGAACTGGACGTATTGTTCTCTTAATTCGTGATTTCCTTGCAACCTTTTTCCAATGACATGAAACGTTTGATCGCTGGCTCTCGCGAATCACCTAATTTATTAATTGAATCCTTGAAAGGAATAGATACGATAAATCTACCGCTTGAATCTCGCTTTGTTGTCTTTTGAAAATAAACCTCGCATGCAGTTTCTTCCTCAGAGAAGGATTTATTCGCAGAAATTTCTTCGATTTCCCAGAAACGAGACAGCTGTTGTTGTATGTCAATATTTTCTGAAAAATTACACTGAATTTTCGTGGGCATTTGGATATTTACAGGGCCGGACACTATCCATCCTAACTTTGTTTTTTGTAGTACCGCTTTGTCAGTACCTGTGCAAATTTGACCAACGCATAACAAATTCCAGAATAAATCAGCTCCTATTAATAAATCTATTTGATTGGGCTCACAAAACAAAGGATCCGCTAATTTTATGTTTCCCGGAATGCCGAATTGTTTTGTATCTAATTTAATACTAGGAAGATTACCGGTAATGTTTTGCAAAACTAAACACCAAATATTTGCTGTATATGCACAATTTAGAGATTTTAATGTTGTTTATCTTTGAATACGCTTGATTTAAACCTGCTACCGCGCAGTCAACCTTAGTTGTTTCTAATTTTAATTTATTGCAAAGATCCGCTGTTATAAAGCTAGACATAGACCCTGAATCTAATAAAGCCCTAACTTTATGAGACTTTCCGTTATTATCATATATTTCGACGCATGCCGTGGACAGCAAAACTTGCCTCATTGATGAATAGGATGATAAAGAGACGTTGTGTGAAATCGTATCGCTTTCCTTTGAACCGCCCGGGTCCGCCGGCATCGCCGATACAGCTGGGACACCTGCTTGCGACTCGTTGGCTTTTGGTTTTCGCGCTCAATGTGTAACAGCGTATTATGTTTAAGATTGCACTGCCTACAATTGCCAAAACGACATACTTTACTACTATGCCCAAACTTCAAACAATTTAGGCATAACTTAGCCTTTTGTGCCCTTTTATTCGTTCTAGAACTGGAAGATTTGTGAATTCGCTACATGAATAAATAAGATGATCTTGTTTACAATATGCGCACGTGGGCGTGCTAGAAACAAAGCCTCTAATGTTTGATGAATTTTGTTTTGGCTTTTTATCCACTTGTTCTGGCTTCTTTGCTTCGAGAGATTCTAAATATTCGGCACGCTCTTTTAAAAGATTTTTAATTCGTCTAACGTATGAGACGTTTTGTTTTACGACTTTCCCATTTACGCGAGCTTGTTATGTCTATTTTTGTGATAACTAAATGAATAATTAACGCGTCCCAGTTTGTTGTCGATTGCTCTAATTTTTCTAAGTCCCGTAAGTGCCGCCAGACAGTATGTATTCCGAATTTTTCTGAAGATTCCTTTTGAAGAGGCTCTAAATCGAACAATGCTTTGATATGTTTGTCTATTAAAAGACGCTTGTTGTCAAATCGCTCTACCACGGCCTGCCAAGCACCCTCGTAATTTGCTTCTGAGAATTCCTCGGACATTAAAAATTCTGCGGCTTTGCCTACCATCGAAGCCCTTAAATAATGGAATTTTTGAATTGGCTTGACGCTTTCATTTTCATGAATTAAAGACCGAAATGTGTCACGGAACTCCAACCAATGAATATGTTCGCCATTAAATTTTGGGATATCTACCTGTGGCAATCTAATGCCATCTACTTCATAACGTTTTACGTTTTGTTAGAAGAACTTTTGATGAAACAGATTTTTCAGATTTGTCATCATCTGCGTACTTTTTGAGCAATTGTTTTGCTAGTGAAATTTGGTTATAATAATTAGTTTCAAATACATCGCGCTCGGAAAATTGTTCCTCCATGTTTTCCGCCGAATTTTCTAGAATTGTTTGTATTTCATCGAAATCTGACAACAATGTTTCTGTGATTTTATTTAACCTTTCATTTAACTGAATAAGATCTAATTCGTTGGGATTTCCCCCTTTTTTAGCTTTGTCATTTAAAGATTTTATGTAATTATTAAAATTAGATAATTTTGATTTAAGGGAAGCCCTTCTTCTAACTAATGTTTGAAATTCCTCAGTCATTTTTGTAAAAATTAATTTACTGTTTTTGAGTGATGTAATTGCGTGATATTAGGTGTTACTATTACAAAATAGCCCTTCAGATTGCTACAGCCAAGTACTGTAAATGTTTTTAGGTAAGTAATGGAATGGACTCACTGTTCGTTGTGCTGATATAGTTGCCCTGTTGATTCGCTGCGAAACCTTGATGTTCCGGCGATCTTCACTGCAGCTGTTCCGCTCCAGTTGCTTATGTGCACGTGTGTTGCTACTCGTTGCTTCTAGCCGGCCGGCACAATCCTTTCGGCTCTTTGTCTTTGATGCACTGTTTTCTTTGCAAATTGCAAACTTTGTTTTGATTTTGCCAATAATGTGGCTCGCTGGACCAAATTATGTTTTGAATTGATAACACTTGAAAATTTGAGGCTGGTATTTGTTTTATTATACAAACTATAATAACATAAACTTAACAAAATGATATAGAGATGCGTTCTCTTTAAAGGACTGTAATCTACTGTTCGTCTTTCAGTCGACACACTCGTCATGCCATCTATAGTTATAGTTAAAAGCAAAATAAATCCTAACAATATTGTTTCATTTTATTTGCGGCCATAATTGTAAAAGTATTTTGACTATATAAACAAGACGCTTCAAATTGTTTAAAGTAACCAATAATTTGTGCAACACGTACGTATATGTGATTGAATTAAACTAAGTTACGATGAAACGACAATATTTACTATCAAATGGATAAATGGAATCAAACTGCAACGAAATCAAATGTTTCAAAACGAAAATGTTAACAGTTCGATATGTTAAGGGCAGAAGTCAGCTGATGCTCCTACTAAATGAAAATCAAAATTAAAATAGACCGCGCGCCAATAACCGTAGATGAGTCGCGAAGAGAGTGGGGATATCAGTTCGCGCTGTTTAGAATAGCCACTATTCCTATCTAAATACACGAACGACAAAAACTACTACAAAAAATAAAACTATGATAAAGCTGAACTCGCGAAGCCAAATTTGCTGTAACAATTATTATTTGTATAAACAACTAAGTAAGTTAACTACATAATGACTAAAAAATCCGTGCTCAAAGGTCCAACTTATGTATACAGAGCGACTTTCCAAATAAGGTTTTAATGATTAAATTAACTGTAAGTAATTTTTTGTATCGAACAACAAAATTGCAAAGTATCGCACACCCAAAAATCACCTTCAAATGTCACAACTCACCATTCGCCAGTTCAGCTCTTCATAACTCTAAATATTGGAACAACACAAAAATAAACGAAAACAGCAAATTTCGTAGACACGCCGCGCGGCTAGCTCTTAGCGATTCTTATTCTTAATTTCGACTTCTTCTTTCTCGCTCTTGCGCAGTTGCGACAAAAATAGTCTCCCTTTGGGTGTATTTTTTCGCGCGAAGAATTTTACAAAACAAAAGACATCTTAACACAGTTACAACAAATCTTAACTAATTGAATAACCTAAACAATTACCATGCCAAAATCGGAAATAAATATTTTATTTATTTATACATTCACGAGCAAGCCCACTCAAAAAATAATACAGGGTGAGTCAGTCATAACGTCATTAATTTTAAGAGGAGATAGGGAATAATGAGTATAATGCGAATACGTGATTAAAAAAATCTAAATGCATATTTACGCCGAAAAAAAATATTTTCAAATCATTACTTAAACCCCCTTTTCAGACTGTCACTGACTGGTCACAGCCTTGGTCGGTTACAGCTCACAGTTCAACTCGATATCGACCTGATGCAATGTTGTCAAGTTGTAATATTTTTCTATATAGTACCTACCCATCTAGGTTTTAGACATCACAAATAAACGGTTGTACTGACTATTTTAGAATATCATTTTTTCTTGCTCAGTTCAACTTCAGCCAATAATAATTTAAAATGTTAATACCCAATAAAATCAAATAATAATAATCAAATAATTCTATTAAAAATTGCAAGTATCGCGGTCCACTCAGGTTTTCCCGTAGAAAATACGGCCCAATCAAACGATACCCGTACACTCGCGTGTCGATTTTCTCTGAGCAAATGTAGCTGTTATGACTGCAACAAAACTCCAACGTGTCTAATAATAAACTGAGTAATAAACCATTTACGTACATTACATAAAAAACCTATACCCAATGGGTAAATTATTGAGAAGCTGAAAAGTGTTTCGTGTTTAAATACTAAGTACTTAATAAAAAACCATCGTGTTGTCGACAGAAAACTAATCTAAGTTATCGAGAGTTAATCTTGACCTTGACCTACCGTATTATTAGGTCAATAACCTAGTTACCTAGTTTTTGTACTGTTATTTAACGACAAGGAGTAAAACTATTTTTTTTAATCTAGATACATGAATGAATTTTCCTTAAATATTGATTTATTTGTTAATAAAAACAAATGTAGATAACAAATAAATGTTTTAGAATGTTAGGTTATTACAGTTTAATAATATTGATATTACGTTTTCACTACGTTTTACAAATAAATATGAATTTTTAGTATTACTTGTAAGTACAATTAACCGCACACATAACCAGATGTACAATTTGTAGTTACGTACATCTAGCCTAGAAATGTAGTTTTTTAAGTAGTATGATGCTAACCTGTTTACAGCCCACATTTCAAGTAAAACTGCATTTATCCGTCCATAGCACTTTATTAATAAAATTCAGTCGCATTTCGTAAACATTCTCCGTATAACACTACCATTTCCACATATTCGGAATTTGTAAAATTATGCGTTGTGAATTTACGCCAAATACGTGAGGTTAGACCGAAATAAACAAACTACTGCTTACTGCTTGTATTCTCTCCATCCCCCCTCCAAATGTGTGGCATGATCTACAAATTTGAGGGAGAAATGCAGGAAATGCAGAGTGCTAAATGGAGGTAAATTTGAATAACACGCTGATGTGTTAGACGATATTATGTATGTAAATGTGGCATCCATGGTTAATACGGCAAGTCTGTGGCATTAGATTTTCGTCGGGTGCGCCATCAGAAAGTTCGTAGCGTACCAGGAGCGTCGTGTTACTGATTTTTATAGGGTGATTTGTTTATTTTTTTAAAGGTCGAGCAAAAATTTTTTTTTCGATTTTCTGCCTTTATTAGGCCTCCCGAATACGTGGTTAAAATTAATGACATTATGACTGACTCACCCTGTATAAAAAGGTAGAATAGTGAAAACAGACATAATAAAAATAGTAAAGCAATACATAAAACAAGTAAAATACAATTAAATATACTTTTCACCCAAAGCAAAAATACAATAAAATACAGCAAATGCAAAAAAACAATACACTATAATAAATAAAATCAAGTAAAAATTACACAAACAAATGACAAATAGAGAAATTTGGGAAAATTAATATGTATGTAAATATTAGTAAAATGTTAACACAAACATCAACCATGTGTGCTTAGAAAACAGATTTTTAATCTTTTTAGCGATGCATCAAATATGTCTAGATCAATAAGTGTATTTGCTATTCTACGCATTCTAAGTATACAGCTGTTTAGTGGCATTCATTTTACAGAAAGGAATGGAGGAAACAAGTGCAATTGTCTAGTACAGCGATTAGATATAAGAAGCTTAATTTTAAATAGAAGTTCAGGGCAGTTACACCTGCTATTTATAATGTTTGATATTAACAAAAGATCCCTGCAATTTCTTCTGGTAGATAAAGACTGCAACCTTATATATTTTTCGGTTGAAGTGTAATTCCAGTTAACTTGTAACTTAAATGCTAACACTTAATATATCTAAGAAAATCGTTTTGAACACAATTAATTTTTTGGATATGAGTTATATGTATAATGTGGGGACCATACACATGAACAATAATACACATGAATTCTCACAATCTAGAATTTTGATGGCAAAAGTATCTGTGAAATCACAAGTCAGTCTCTTGAGAAAATCCCACATATTCAATGATTTCACTATGACAGCAAAAATGTGTTGATTAAAACTAAGAGCAGTATCAAAAATAACACCAAGGTCTTTAATTTGATGAACCAAATCCGTTCATTAATATTATAATCAATATTGTTTGAGGTTGTCGAGTATGATTAAAACTTTTGGTATGACATTTTTTAGCATTGAAATCCATATAATGTGCACCAATTTACCAGATTGTTTTAAACCTTGTCCTCATGCACGCGAAATTTGCGGATTTTGATTGAAATTATTAAAGGGGGGAAAGTGTCAACTTGAGATTCTTACAATCTACCGTGACAGTCAATAACAGTTTTATGATGAAAATGATAGAAAATATTGCAATTGACAAAACTGGCTAAAAGTTGAGACTTTTCAATAAGTTTTATGATGAAAATTATAGAAAATATTGCAGTTGACAAAACTGGCTAAGAGTTGAGACTTTTTCTGCCATTAAATAATTCGAGCGAATCTTCGCAAATTTCGGGTCTCAGTCATAATGTCATTAATTTTAACCACGTATTCGGAAGGCCTAATAATGGCAGAAAATCGGAACAAAATTTTTTACTCGACCTTTAAAAAAATAATCAAATTACCCTATAAAATTCGGTAACACGACGCTCCTGGTACGCTACAAACTTTCTGATGGCGCAGCCATATGACAATCGAGTGATGAAGGAAACATCGTTGCCACATCATGTTTACATACATAATATCGTCTAACACTTCAGCGTGTTATTCAAATTTACCACCATTTAGTCGCACTTTCTGCATTTCCCGCATTTATTTCCCCCCAAATTTGGAGGATCACACCACACATTCTCGTATATTGTAGCTGCTGAATATAGGAGAAGTTCCCTAACAGTGTGCAAGTGCTTCTATGCCTTCGCGATACGGGTTCTGTGAAACCACGTCGGGAACTTGCTGGACATCGGTGTGATAAAAACTGTTTTAAATTTAGTTGAGGAGCAACCTACTATTTCTATAAGAACCATTTCAAGGCGATTGGAGATATCCCAAAGCAAGGTCTGCAGAATATTACGTGAAAACTCACTGAACCCGTATCATTTTCAGAAAGTTCAGGCTTTAGAACCTGCTGATTTCCCCAGCCGTCTTGAATTTTGCAATTTTCGACCCTAATTTTATTAATAAAGTGCTACGGATGGATGAGTGCAACTTTACTCGAACTGGCATTTTAAACAGGTTAGTACCATACACAGGTTAAGGAAAAGTTTAGATTGGTCACTTTGGCTTTCCCGCCACTCCCTATAAATTACAGTTTAGCTACTATCAGTTAGATGGCCCTGTAATCGGCTATTGGATTGTGATTGGATTTCGGTTTCGACGTTTTTAAGTGTTTTGAAGTAAAGTTGTTTTGAATTGTGTTACTGTACTTTCTCGGCATCATAGAGTCTTTTTGTGTGATTTTGTGATTGAGTTCAGTGGGATTTAGTTATTATTTTAATTTTAATCATTTCATAATGGAGTACGTTGTTCCGTTAATGCCGAAAAAGTGTTGTGTACTAAACTGCTTAAATAGGAGCAGTAAGAGACATCGTTTCCCGAAAAGTGATACTGCACTTTTTAAAACATGGCTTGATATTATTAAACCTGTAGATTTTGATAAACTCACAATAGAACAGATGTACAATAGATATTATGTTTGTGAAGACCATTTTTCTCCTGAATGTTTTGTTCCTGGAACGCGTAGAGGTCTCATAAGAAATGCAGTGCTTACACTTTTAATTCCAGATTATACAGATACAGGTATGTACTGCACTATATACTTACAGGAATATTATTATTTATAAAATTATATACATACTACATACATTTTGTTAAGCAAAATTGGTAGCACAGGTACATACATCGTTACTTAGTCATATATGAAACTCATCGATATTGATAACATTTCAAAAGTTAGTTCATCTTATTGCTGTTATATCACTAGCTGTACGAGTGTTGCATAGTGTGTAGACAGGTTTTTTGGTTAGAATTTTAAATTGCATTGTTGATGTTTTGTACCAAATAATATATTGATTTTCTTATTTATATTCATTCTGAAATAAGTATTCCACATCATTTTAAAATAATGAAAACTAAAATCGTAAAAAATATACTGGTCTTCTACCATTGTAGTATTCATATATTTGAAGAATACTTAGGTACTTATACTGTAACAATAATTAAGAAACACCTGTCATGTTATCAATTTTTTTAGGATCTGAAGTTATTTCAGAAGCAGTATCAGAATCATCGTCGTCTATTAATGTATGTAGTACTACTAGCTCTACAACAACCAAAATGTTATTAACGTCCAGTGCAATTGAGTCTTCAGTTTATGTATCAGAAGCAGAAATAGCTGGACCATCTACTAGGTCATCTACACCTGGGCTATTAAGCTTCACTGAAATACCTGATCCTGACCTATCCATAGAAGGAAACATTTTTACCAAAACTGCTTCAGGTATAAACTATAATATTTTCCCTGCTTTTATGTTTTTTTTATTTTTTTTTTACAATTGTACAGATTTAAATATATATTAGATCAGCTATATCTGTAGAAATTAAGAATTATTGAAATGTAACTGTACTTATTTATTGTTGTTGCATATTACATCATTCTCTTTTGTAAACATCACAAATTATATGACATTTTCTTTTTTCAGAATGTCGAAGATCAATTTTAAGTCAAGTTAATACAACTCGTAGTACCTACTTAACTCCAAAGGCAAAACATTTCTACTGGACTCTGAAGAACTGAAGTAAAAAGATGTCTGCAATGAACAAAAACATTAAATCTTATTGAGAACGGTTGGTGACTGTAGAAAAAGTTCAGAATGGTAGAGATTTTCAGAACCTGTTGCAATATGTGAATAATCCTACATATCGATCATTTTATTATGTGTCAGGTCAGAAACCAACAATTAAAGTCACGTGCGAGGCTTATACACCACAAGAAAAAATCTTAGCTTTGTCATTATTTAAAAGCAGCGGAAAAGGTTATCGATTGCTCAGCAAAATATTTGCATTAACATGCATCTTCCAGAACCCCGAGTACCCTCCTCCAACGTATTCCATTCTATCCTGGGAGTTAATAAGCAAATTTTTGATAGTTTGAAATTATGTGTTCAAAATATGAAAAATGTGCAAGAGAGTTTGCATTTTACTATTCGATGAAATAGCATTGCAATCTAATTTAACATATATAATAGAAAACAAGATGCAATATTTGGTATGGAAGATTATGGAAATAAAAAAAGAGCTATATTAGCTGATCATGCAAATGTTTATATGCTGAAGGGAGTCTACAGACAGTGGAAGGGCCTGTCAAGTCAAATAAGTTAAAGGATACAATTAAAACTTCTTATTTTACCGTTTCTTTTTGGCTTTTTTTATTAATGATTAGTTGAATATATACTTTTTAAATAAAACCAATCAAATTACTTAAAAAAAAGAGTTGTCAAACTGATGACAATCTTCAATAATTTTTATCCAAATTATTCATTCAAATTTTCAGTAAAGAATATGTGTCATATTTTAAAGCTAGCTTCCTTTGACGAAAATAAAGTGATTGAAATCAATTTTTCTTAGAACAATTATCCTTGCTTAAGAAGTTATAGAGTTGGGAATAGTGATGTGAAAAACCGTTATTTTCAAATAACAGTTGCACCTGTTATCGTTGTTTTTAAATAATAGTTCAAAATAACAGATAACTGTTATTGACTTTCAGAATTCAGAATGTTTCTCTGAATGGTATCGACTGGCACAGGATACACCGTACCCGTTAATTACGGCCCATAAAACTGAAGAGAATTTTTTACTGCATAATTATTTGTTTAAAATAAGCAATTTGTTACTCGTATATTGTCTAAATATTTATAGTTATTTTTATTTAGACTATTTTTTAATAACAACGAACATTTATTTTTATCTGGTTCTATTTTTTTAATTTTGTTTTTTTGAAATAAATACAATTTAGAAACCTAATCCAGCCTTAAATTTAATACATCATAAATCTAATTATCTTATTTCATTGTTTTACCAAAATAAAAATGTCAAATACACTGAAATAAATTGAAACTAATTTTTCTGCCGGTATTAACATACATCGTTAAGTATTTTTGAAAATATTTAAAATGATAAAAGAATGGGTCTACGCTAGTATAACGTACCTATCCACTGTTACGTTATTTTCTAAACACCGTGTTGCCCTGAACTAAAACTATTATCGGTGATCGTCGTTGTTGAGAACTCTAAAAACTGCGATCTGTGATTCACCGTCGTTTTTAATCCGCTGTTAGACCGTTACGTTATTTTCCAAACGCCGTTGTTGTGAACTGGAACTGTTATCGGTTATCGTCGTCGTTGAAAACTCTAAAGACTGCGAATGGTTGTTACTCTACCGTTCCATAAGACGGCTTCGCGTTTCGCTTTAGCTCGCGGCCTGTACTCACATGCTCTGCGCAGCTGCCTCCCACTGGGACTATGACAACTGATACCTGTTATTTTGGCAGACAAATAACAGTTGTTGAACAGATAACAGTTATAGAATAACAGATATGCAAATAACAACCCATCTCTAGTTGAGAACTTTTCTTATTTAATTTTTTACGAGAATTTATGTTTTAGATAATTAAACGCAAATTTTGGAAGCTAAGGGTTTTTGTATAATAATCATGACACTGACACTATCTGTGTCAGTACATTTCTTTCAGCTGTTTCAAAATAACTATTTTTCTAAAAAGTTCTGTCCTTAAAAAAAATGTAAAAGGAATAACATAGTAGCACTTTATTTTCGTCCAAGGAAACTGGCTTTAAAGTATGACCAGATAAAATCTGTGGTATGACCCATTATTTATGGAACACCCTGTATATGTCGGTAATATCGTAACCTGTAATCTTGTATCTGGCGATAATTCGGGAATCTGCAAGTTGGTATAGTTTGGATCGCGACCGCTGCAAGAAAGGCGACAATTACGTCTTTGACGACACAAGAGGGCAGTTTCGTATCTAAACTTGTTTCCGTAATCTGTGGTATCATACTACTTAAAAAACTATAAATTTTTAGGCTAGATGTACGTAACTACAAACTGAATAATTAATTGTACTTACGAGTAATACTAAAAATTCATATTTATTTGTAAGACGTAGTGAAAACGTAATATCAAAATTATTAACTGTAATAACGTAACATTCGAAAATATTTATTTATTATCTACACTAAACCGACGACTAGCGTGTGGATTTTTGTCCGACCAAATGTGGCTGTTATGACTGCAAAGAAATTAGCTTAGTTACAGTTATATTTAACATTGAAATCACAAAACTCCAACGTATCTAATAATAAACCGAGTAATAAACCATTTTAGGTACATTACATAAAAAACCTATACCCAACGGGTAAATTATTAAGAGAACCTGAAAAGTGTTTCGTGTTTAAATACGCAGTAACAAAAAATCATCGTGTTGTCGACAAAAAAACTGCCCAAGACCAAAATGGCAGGCCTCTGATCTGATGCTCATAAAAGTTATCGAGAGTAAATCTTGACCTACCGTATTATTAGGTCAATAACCTAGTTACCTAGTTTTTGTACTGTTATTTAACGACAAGGAGTAAATTTTTTTTATCTAGATTCATGAATGAATTTTCCTTAAATATTGATTTATTTGTTAATAAAAACAAATGTAGATAATAAATAAATATTTTTGAATGTTAGGTTATTACAGTTTAATAATTTTGATATTAGGTTTTCACTACGTTTTACAAATAAATATGAATTTTTAGTATTACTCGTAAGTACAATTAATTATTCAGTTTGTAGTTACGTACATCTAGCCTAGAAATGTATTGTTTTTTAAGCAGTATGGTACTAACCTGTTTAAAATGCCAGTTCGAGTAAAGCTGCACTCATCCGTCCATAGCACTTTATTAATAAAATGATGCCAATTGCAAAATTCAAGACGGCTGGGGAAATCAGCAGGTTCTAAAGCTTGAACTTTCTGAAAATGATGCGGGTTCAGTGAGTTTTCTAGTAATATTCTGCAGACTTTGCTTTGGGATATCTCCAATCGCCTTGAAATGGTTCTTGTGGAAATAGTAGGCTCTTCAGTAATTTTGCCGATGTCCCGCAAGTTCCCGACGCGGTTTCACAGAACCCGTATCGCAAAGGCGTTGAAGCACTTGCACCTGAAAAATGTCTGTTAGGTAGACGTCTCCGATATTCCGTAACAGCGGCATTCGCATTTCGTAAACATTCTCTGTATAACACTACCATTTCTGCATATTCGAAATTTGTAAAATTAGGCATTGTGTATACGCGAGACCGAAATAAACAAACTACTGCTTGTATTCTCTCCATCCCCCTTCCAAATGTGTGACGTGATCTCCAAATTTGGGAGGAAAGAAATGCGGAAAATGCAGAAAGTGCGACTAAATGGTGGTAAATTTGAATAACACGCTGAAGTGTTACACGATATTATGTATGTAATACTGATGTGGCAACGATGTTTCCTTCGATATTCGATTGTGATATAGCTGCGACATCAGAAAGTTTGTAGCGTACCAGGAGCGTCGTGTTACCGATTTTAATAGGGTGATTTGTTTATTTTATGTATAGGTCAAGTAAATTTTTTTTTCGATTTTCTGCCTCCCGAATACGTGGTTAAAATTAATGACATTATGACTGACTCACCCTGTATATAAAATTCATATGGTGTTCTGAATCTAAAATCAATGCACATGATCTCTGTTCAGTTCTGCAATCCCTTTTATGTGAAGTAACTCGAGCAGTAAGTGATCTGGATGTTTGACCAATATATCTCAAATTACAGTTATAACATGGGATATTATAACTGCAACAGGCAAGTTTGAGTTCTTTTTACCTTGCTATACCTAACTTTTAATTTCCTATATAAGCTACCTATAGATTTGACACTTTTTTTGCATTTTTATGCCTTTTTCATCTTTGAAAATATTAATAACTAGTAGGAAGTTCTTTGACAAAAGGTAAAGAACCATAAATATATTAATTTCGTGATGCAGTTGCCAGTAAAGTTGAAAATTATTTTCATAAAATATTTATTTCTAATGTTGGCATTGTGATAATTATGTAATAATAAAATATATTAATCTATAAACTAAATAATTGTAACAATGTTGATGATATTATGGGTGATTCTTATCAATTTTTTTACTGGTTTTCAAATGTTGTAGGTTTGTCTTTTTTTTTGGTCTATCTTTTTTTTAAATAGTTATTGAAGTCAAATAACTTATCTTGAATGAGTATTTACAAATTATAAGGAAACATTTTTAAATAGCAATAGTACTTACGTTGGTAGTAAAGTTTACGGAGAATTAAAACACTAGGCACACAATTCAGTCTCCTGCCATCAGTTATTTTGTACATATTTTTTACATTAATTACAATTTCGAAAAAAAAAACCTCTGAATATGATAACATGAGATTAAATGGCAAGGAAATATAACAATTTTATTAGTAAAATAACCATGTAGCAAAAAAGTCATCTTCAAGATTCTTTTAATTATTAAATAATAATAATATCTCTACCCCTCATTCTAATCACGAGGATTAGCCCAGAAGCCGAAGACTTGTGCGGGAGAGGGGACGGCATATTATTATTAAGCAGGCCGCATTTGCGCCCAGGAACGACTTACGTTGGAAAGCCCTAACCACCATTCAGTGTAGGAATGAGGGAAACTTGAAAAACCTCATTAATTAGGGGGGTAGTCAAATGTCAACCGGTATCAATCTCTCACATTGACCCAAGCCAACATTCTTCCACCCTACCATACCCACAGAGAGGGTGCCAATCTCTCCACGAATATAGCTTATATACGGTCTACCGGCTGCAGGGGTCGAACCCACAGCAATCCAGTCACCTCGATGCAAGTACTGACGCCTTAAACCGCGCGACCACCGACCGATCCAAATAATGTAATACTTCAGCAGTTAATTTCCAACTTCAACTTACTAGTAAGTAGTTCTTTATATAGTATAGATAAAAAAATGTAAATTATAGTGAAAATAATTAATTATAATTAATATTGTTATTAAATAATTGTGTATCTCTTGTAGCCTTGAGAAAGACAATAAACATTGCTGAAAGCTCGGCATAGCAAACTAGAATTTACTTTGATCGAAGCCCTCCTAAAACAATAACTGATTTTGGTATTCAACTAGTCCGTCGTGACTACCTTTTGACTTCTTTTATATACAGGGTGATTCACTTATTTAACAAAATTTGGAAATATGTAGATGCATCATGAAAAATGGAGTCAAAATGGTAAAAAAAGTAAAATCCTTATAGTTTCCAAGAAAAATGTTATTGAAGTTGTAATATTTTCAACCTTTACATCGCTGGGCTACTGTAGTCTCTAGCGTCATCAGAATGTAGGTGACTCCAAATACTGAAATCCGATTTTAGTATTCATGTTTTTTCGATAGTATTTATATTAGTTTTTCAAGTATCAAAAATAACTTACATGTATAACAACTCGAAGTTGATAGAATTGTTTTATAGTGACGTAAGATAAAATGCTTTAGCAGCTTCTCGTCTGTATGCAGTATGATTTCCAGATGCCAAATGCAGCTACTTTACAGCGACAGTGCAACGCAGGCGTGACATGGAAAATTTGCAACCGAATTGTGGAATACATGGAGGTCCAAGGTGTCCATTGCAGCAGCGGAGGAATACATTTTAGAGACAGTTGAAGAGAATCCCCAAATAAGTATCAGGCAAATCGCTCAACAAGTGCGACGAATGCCCAATCAACAGTGTGGCATATCATACACAAGGCTCAATTATATCCATACCATGTCCAAGCATTAATACATTTTGTCAATGGTTACTGCAATAAAATGCTCAAAGTCCCAGATTTACAGCCAACGTGTTAGTTACAGATAAAGCTATTTTTATATGGAATGGAACATTTACAATACTTATGTTTGGGAATATGAAAATCCGCAAGTGATTCAATGAGATCATTTCCAATAACACTTTTCCTTATTTTATCTCAGTTATTTTATTAAGCAGTTGAATTTGCTGAAATAAAACAGGTGTTACAAAATTTTATTTATTTCTTTCTTTGGGCAATTCTTTCAATTTTTTGTCTGTTTATTTTCCAGTTTCCAATTTTTTTTTTATGAAGTTCTGTATATCCTGTATATATACACAGGATGATTAAGAACTTATCTAAAATAAAAATTGAATATGTACAAAAACAATAATTTTGAAAAAAAAACAAAAAAGACGGTTCGAATGATTTAAAAATATACTTCTGCATGGTAAAGGAAACTAGGCCACTGTAAAACCTGACAAGGCAAAGCATGCAATCGGCAACCTGACAAAAAATTTAAAGAAATTCCCAAGGAAAGATATAAATAACATTTTACAACACATATTTTATACAACAAATTCAACTGCTCTTGCTGCTGTTATTAATTATTAATAGAATTAATTTGTGGTTTTAATTAATAAAATAGTTTGATATACCTGATGTTAGACCAACAAAATATTGGGCCAGTCTCACCCAATTTCTACAAACTAACACAAATGTTTCTGCTTCTTACCCGTCTTGAAATTTTAAGTTATTGGAAGCAGCTATGATACATTTGCATAAATCATCAGAGTGCCCGCTTTAGTGCGATACACTTTATTTTTTACATATACCCACAAAAAGAAATCCAAAGGATTTCAATTCAGGAGATTGGGCCGGCTATGATACAAGTCCTCCTCCTCCAATTCTTTGATATTAATGCTTGGACATGCTGTACATGGTATGGATATATGCCGTGGACACCCTGGACCTCCATCTCTTCCATGATTCAGTTGAAAATTTCCCGTTCACGCCCACGTTGCACTACAGTTTCACTCACTGCACACCGTGATAAAAGTAGCTCCATTTGGCACATATTTACCCGGAAATCCTTCTGCTAAAGCATTTTCACTTCACCATAAATTAAAACCATATCCATCAACTTCGAGTTGCTGTACTGGTAAGCCATTTTTGACACTTGAATAACTAATGTAAACACACATCATAAAAACGTTAATACTATAAGGATTTTAATATTCTGAACCGTCTGGCTAGAGACTACAGTAGTTCAGCGATGTAAACATGGAAAACACAACTTCAATAATTTTTTCTTCCCGAAACTATTAAGGATTTTACAAAAAATTTTTTACAATATTGACTCCATTTTTCCAAAAATTTTTTTAGAATCACCCTGTATAAACGAAAAATGTAAATAAATTGACAAAATTTGTAATATGTCAATTTTATAGTAAACGATTAGATTAAATTAGGTCTTTAGCAGAAATGTCTAAAACATGTTAAGAAAAAAAATATATAAAAACAAGGGGTAATTCAAATAAGGGATATTACAGAAACATTTTAATGTCACATATTATACGGTATGTACACTCCTCGCAATATAAAGGTTTCCAGTCCGAATCAGTACAATGTTTTGTTTAATTATACCGGCTTAACCGCTTGTCCCTCACAGTTGTGCGTACATAAAAATTCTTTTAGGTTGGAAACCTTTATGTTACGGCCACTGTATATAGGTGTTAGGTCATCTAGAAAAGTGCAGATTTAATATTTTTTCAAATAAAAATCATCTTTTACATGTACAGTCCAACCTCATTTTATCAACCCACGATTATCTGACTCAATGAACTATTCAACCTTTTTTCTATAACTCCATATTATCCAACAATAGTTAAGTAGTTATATTTAATCTATTTTGTTAATATTGCCTATGTCTCATTATAGGGTTCAGATAAACAACGTTCCACTGTAACTTGTAAAAAATAATTGTTTTTACAGTATAACTGAATAATGATAATAATATTTACATTATCTGTATACCCTTGAGGGCTTTTATGAAAGTCCTGGTCAATTCCTCCTCCAATTTTAAATCCACATCTCATTGTATCCCCATCTACTTCTTTATGAAGTGTAATAGGAATCTATAAAAGCAAAATATAAGTTAAATTTACTTAAAAAATGCAAATTTCAAAAATTTTTGATTTATATAAAATACACATACTTACACTTAAACATTTCATTGCCGTTCCGGCTTGATGTTGAAATGCCATTTTTGCACACATTTTGATTATATTTGATTTCCGTTGTCTTGTAAATAAAATTACTTAGTACCTATTAAGTACTTACTATAAATACTGTATGATTCAAAATAGTACTCAAATTCACAAAAGAAAATTTGCTCCACCCACTTTCATCTACAACGATAACCACAGATTACAGGAAGACCAGTGTTGTTCTAGGAATAAAAATAATTGTACTAGGTTGCAGGGGAAAATTATACTAAACTGATATTAGATGGTACCAGTGGTATTAAAATTTTCTCTTCTTCTTCTTCTTAATTAGGTGTTTTACATGATTCTTCGCGAAACGCATATTTTTCCATGTTGATATTTTCTTATTTCTAAAGAATTTACTATTTTATTTAATTTATACTAAAAGCCGTACGACACTACAAACATTTTTCAGCATAATTGTTTATAAAATTTTGTTGGTAATTTTCGTTTAGAAAAATATGAATTTATGAATGCTATTGGGCGCATTCAGCAGAGAATAGCAATGAGTAATCGATTAGACGTGATGATTACTAATCGGACGCTTTCTTCTGAATGACCTTATTTTGATGTTTTTATTTTTCAGTTGTCAGCTGATTTATTTTAGTTTAGATTAGTTATAATTGCAGTAGATTTAAAATCGAAATCCCATTGAATGTTTTTTAATGATGAATTAGATATGAATATTGTTAGAAATATAAGAGTTAATCATGCTAATCCATTTTGCAGAGACTGTTAGGTTATGTCATGGTAAACAAATCACTAATCATGATTACTAATCGGTCCCGAAGAGCGATGCAAAAAATGGCGTCCGATTACCAATCGCCCGATAACTCATCGCTTCAGCTATGCGCATTCAGCCGAAAATTGGTAAGCGATTAGTCAGCGATGAGCTCTGCTGAATGCGCCCATTATAAATGTGTGTGCAAACCAATGTTGCCATTTATCTCCAAAACTACTAGTCCGATTTTGATGCGGTTTTCAGTGCAGTGTCCAGATTGGGCGATAAATAGCCATTTGGGCTATCTTGGCATACGTTTTGGCGACCAAATTTTTCTTGTGGCGATTCATGCGATTTTTCAAGAATATAATTTAATATTTAATGTCGATAAATATGTTTATGCTGTTTCTGGTGCCGAACTGCCGAATAACGGAGTGTATCATACACATACATACATAAAAATATATATGCTCTTCGACGACTGCGCATCGGTACGGAGCATGCAATAAAAGGGGATGGAAAATGACCACCATTTTGATATACTCTCCTCTTCTTCCCATGTTTATGTTTACGTTTGTTGGTTTGTGAGGTTAGGTTTGGAATTTAATTAGTTTACAAAAATGTTAATTTAATACAATATTTTATTATTCTGTGCATGAAAAGCATGTGCTTTATTAGAAACTGTAAAAATGTTAGAAGTCTGATGCCTCCACAAATGTTTTTAGGATTCCGAAGTGACTTTTTCATAGACACAAGCAGATTTACTAATATATCTATGGACTTTTTATAGGTATGTTTTAAATGCTTGTATTGTTTTTGTTTGTTTATTATAAAACATATATTTTATAGTAAAAAAATACAACCTATGAGTTCATCCCGTTCATCCGATATATTTTTGAAATCTTCGTCTTCGATTATATCTCTTTCCAAAACATAAAAAAGACAAATACAAAGGATGGCAATTTAATTTCAATGGAAGTGAAACAGGTTGGGTTTCGTCAAGAAAAGGCTCGAGTATAGCTAGTCGGAGAAAACTTTAAAATGCTGAGCACAAATATTTGTAAGTATCCTGCATGTTTTAGATATAAAAATGTAAGCATACTTATTAATCCACATTTGTTATTTTAGAGTAAGTCCTCGATCTGTCAAAAGAAAGTGAAAATTAAGAAACAGGTATATCGAAGAAAGAAAATGGATAGGGCCAAACAGTGTATAAAAATATTAGAGTTGTCATTAAAAGATGTGGTGAAGCATTTAACGTCAAGAAAAGTACATCTTCCATCGCATGGCTTTGATCGCAATATTATTGCTGTATTAAGAAAATTATTTGTATCACTTGACAATTTATACAAAAGACACCTAGATCAGCTTTTTAAATTTACTGGAGATTACCATAAACTGTTATAAAATTATGCAATTATGATATCATATACACAGTGTTTCATAATCAGAGAATCATAGAGAAGCTGAAGATAGTAAACGTCTAAATATATTGTATGCAAAATATAGTATTAAAAGTGAAAATATGTTGTAAGTTGTAAAGGTTTGAATTAGTGTATGTAATTTAGTAAGGTTGGCAATAAGTAACTATGTAACTATGATTGATTTTTGATTTTATTAGTTTGCCTATCAGATATGTCAAAGTAAGGTTTCACTTTTTGACAACAAATTTTAAGCCGTACAAAGTTACGAGACTGTCTAAATCCAGAAAAGCATTGTGATCAGAAATTAAGCATTTATTACCTTTATCATTCAATTAAAATAGTGTAAGTAACAAATTACCTGTTTTTCTGGCACAGGTCTTGAGATCTGACGATGCCGAACGTAATGCTTGACATGTCTGATGGCCTACAAATAGTTTTAGACAATATCAACAATTAGAAGGACCCTTCTTATTCCTATATATCTAATGTAAACCTTTCAACTTCTCTGTGACACCCTGTATACCTATTATAATTTACTTATTTTGACTCTTATGTTTTATGTGTAAATTAAACTTACCTTACCAATAAATTTTCGTAAAGCATTAATTATTAATAGTATAAAATAAATACTTCTACTTCCTCTTTATAAATAAAAATTGATGTAATCAAAAGAAAACTGTTTTCAGGTTTGGTTTCTTGATTCTGTAGTCCTAATTTGTTCATCTGGTTTTAGTGTTTTAATCCTTATCTATTACGTTTTTATAACAGAGTAGTTATAATTTAATTTCTTACAAAAGATGTTTAAATTTAGAAACGAACATTATATTTACCGTCCACAAAATATTTGGGATTTGTAGTGTTTTCACTAAACAGTTGGCAATGAGTACATCAAAATGGCAGCCCCCTTTGTTGCACGTGTCTGTCGCAGAGAAATGGAGTAGGGAGAACGATTGTCAACATGCGCAAACTTCCTAATGAAGCGCGCTGACATTGTCTAAGCCAACTGTCAAATTTTCTACACGGAGTGATCAATATTTTATACTTACCGGGGCTGTTTACAATTATCTCGACATTGTTCAACGCACCAAATCGTATAAAAAATTGTTAAAAAATAAAACTATTTTTGTAACTATTCTGCAATTGATGTTAAAGTAAAAAAAACTTATATTTTAAAAATTGGATTATTTTGGAAATAATTTTTTTTACGGATTGTAATATTAATATCAATTATAAGAAAAATCTCCTTTAGCTTGAAAGTTAAAATAATTTTTTAACAATTTGTAAACAAAATTTTATCGCTCTGTGTTACTTTTAATAGTGTTAACTTAACTACTTTTGTAAATATTACAAAACAAATTTTAGTAGTTACCACTTTTCAGTTACGCCTGAAAGCGGTATGTTAATAAAAAAAATATTAAACAAATTACCTCATGACTAATTTTAAGTTATGAAAAAATGACGTAAATCTCTGTCTTGTCAATTAGTTTTTTTATAACACAATTTTGACAAATGGTGGACATCATCTCAAAGCAAAGCACAGGAGGTAGGATGAGTGGTTAGGCTCACTTCATTCTATGACAACTGTAATTGTTCTATTTTGCAAAGCAAAATAATAAAGATTACTAGAGCTACATTAAAATTTACGTACGTCTTGTTTATTTTTATTTCTTTTATTTATTAACTTACCTTGGATAGGCTAGCAATGTACAAAATTAGGGAAAAGGGGAAGATTATAAAAAGAATAAATACACCTACTTTATTTATTTTCTGTCGACAATGAAGATTATTAACAAAAACCTGACTTAACTATGAATGACTGAGTGGAATATAAATGAGAACCAGAGTGCCGTACTCAGCGTTGAATTCACGGGGGAAAAGAGCACGGCAGAGAAAACTCCGATCATAATTCAAACAAATATCTGTAATTCTGTTGTAATGATAAATTAAACTATTTACAAAATATAGGTACTTAAATCCACAGTAACACACAAAAGATATTACAATACCGCAGCCCTGGAAAAGCCTATATGCATCAGCACCTAAACAAAAAGAAAAACAACAACAGCAGTGTGGCCATAACTGGTAATTTTTAGCTTTTTAACGATAGTTGATCTGCTGGTTCCGAATTGAAAAGAGGCCCAGCTAGCCCATGTCAATAAAGATTGTAATAAAAATAAAAACTTTGACATTAATTACAACTCACCAGTTAAGTTTTTTCCTTAAAATTTCCTGCTCATTAATAATTGTGGAACAGTGTTGTATGTTTTTTCTAGATGATCAGCTGCATTCTCAGATAAAATCTGATTTCTTTTTATATAGTCCATAACAAGATTCATATGTAGAACCTCTTTTTTCAACTTAACTACCTGTTTTTTAGCATTGTAAACTTTTCTTCGGTAAGCTACTTGCCTTTTTCTTAGTTCTTCAGTATATTTCTTCAATATGGTTGGAGAGGTACTGAAATTATTGAATGTTTTAGTTTACATAACTGTATTAAACATACTTATGATTTTATACTTATATTTTGTTACCTGTAATTATGCATCGATTTAATAAATTTAATTTGTCTCCTTTTCGAACTGCTATCTGTACCTGAACTTGTTGAAATATTTTTGGATGCAGCACTAAAAATTATGAATTATTAATTCAAAATTGATAACAAGAAAATACTTAACGTGTTTTTTGACAATTCAAACCCCTTCAAATATGGTTATCTCAAGTTTCATAGGGTACAAAGAAAGCAAGAGAGATAGATTGTGTTAAACGGTTCATGTTTATTAACAGTTTTGTGTCTGTTGAACCTAGCTGATGTTTAGCCAAAACATCATCATGCAACAAACTATAATTATGGTCTTCTTGCTTAAATACCTTATTAATATATTTGAAATTTATTTACCTTGTTACCATTTTACGTTTTCGTCTTTTTTGTGTTTTAATTATATTTTCATCCGTCGATGATGTTGATTCTTGTATCATTGATGGAGAAGGTTCTATAGTACTTGTTGAAGGTTCTGATAATATATTAGATGACGAGGTGTCAAATGAGTCAATTTGAGCTTTTCCTAATTTCAGTGAAGGTATCGCATTAGGCTTCAATAATCTTTTACCAGAAAGTTTTAAAAGTCTTCCTTTTAAAATGCTCTGAACAAACAATTTTATTTTCGATCAGACAAATTTTTCATTAGATTTACCCAATGCTTGTAGCCACTCTTTCTGCAAATCACCTTTAGGAAACCTGTAAAGAAAAAGTATTAACCATAGTTTCAAGTTATATTAGCCTCAATTAACAACTTACGTATGAAAACTGATACCTTCACGTAAAATTTTCTACTATTGAAACAGTCTCTCACAGCACATTTAGCAATGGTAAAATGTTTAAATTTACACTAACAGTCAATATTGAAACACAAAGAGATCAGAATAATTAAATTCAAATATTCACAAATCGAAAAAATATATTTATACACAACAAATCCCAGAGTAAACAAAACTCTTTGACAGTTGGCTTAGACAATGGCTGCCCGCTTAGCGTCGGACGAGAAACCGATGCGCAGTCGTCGAAGCGCGTTCTCCCTACTCCATTTCTCTGGTCTGTCGTCGCACTCACGCAGTTACAGATTTGGAAAGTGAGGATCTTGATGGTGAATTGTATTTTGCCGCTTGCGTGTATTTGTGTCATGCTACACGCATACTTCGACCACAGCTTAAATAACAATCAGCTCACAGACTCGTATGAGCGGGAACGTCTCGCGCAGATCTTCGCGCATGCCGCCATTTTGGGATAAAAGGCGGCAGGGACGTGTGGTTGTAAAATATGCCCTTATAGCCATACCGTCAACGACTGCGTTATTGGCGCACGAATGCTGTATTTTGTGGTTTGTTGATTTTCTTGTATTTTATACTGTTATGTTATTTTATTTTTAAACAATTTCAAGTAAAACAAATTTATATTTAGTATGACACTTTCTAAATTGGGACAACTATTTTTAATCCGGACTTGTATCCCAAACGAGAGAGAGACAACAAGCTTCAAGGGCAAATTTTCAGGTTTTAATACTTCAAAGGTGCCGCCGTAGAGTCTGTGAGCTGATTGTTATTTAAGCTGTGCTTCGACCACAGCGTGTTCGCATCAAGCAGTGTTGCCAGGTGGGAAAAATTCAGTGCATGAGAATAATTTCAAACAAGCATGAGGTTTGGAGACAAAAGCATGAGATGGCTTAATTTATCAAAAAACACCTCTTGACACAGCTTAATTTTTAATTACTTTTGTAATGCCATTTTTATTTCTTTAAAAAGCATTAATTTTATCATAATATTACATTGTAAGTAGGTACTTACTTCAAAGTTATTAACCACGTAACCTTATTTCTAATTTATTGTATTGTTAGGCCGGGCGAACGTTGAGGCGCAGTTGACGTGACGCAGGGTGACTCACGGGTCGTAAAATCTGTTGTTTCCAGAAAATGTAGGTACCCTTACGGAATAGAGTTAAGAATCACTGCAATACAGCGTGAATACAGCACACACCGCATATCCGTAGACTGTCATACCCGTTTATGTATTCATTGCTAATTATTAAGAGAGCAGTCTACAATAAAGGACATTTCAAGTACCCAAATATTGTAGATACCTACCTCTATCTATTCAATTTTGCCCTCGATTTTGCCTTTATTTCTCATTAGGTCTTTGTTTTGGTAGATTTCAAAGAGTAATTTTAATAATTTTATTATTTCTTTTTGTGTCTATTAAAACGCATGAGATTTTGTAATGCGATCTCATGCAAAAGCATGAGACCTGACAACACTGGCATCAGTTGACCGGACAGTTAGATCACGTTAGATTTGCAATGTCGAATTGGCGTTGGCGATACGGAACCGATTACCGTAGTAGTGGGGAATGCTAGACCAATGCACGTCGCCGCGCCTCTTAAAGTTCGTACCTTCCCTGGGATGAATCGGCAATTTCTACTTTCTCTGTAAAGATCCGCAATTTCCGAATCTGTATATCTTTATGTATATGGTATCAAATTACTTTCTCGTTGAGGAGAATTGGTATCATAGTATAAGGGTTGGTACTATAAAACGTGAACGTACTACAATCCCCTGGGCCCAGACCACTGAAATGTAATTTTATATTATGATGACTGGAATGTGCTAAAAGCTGCGTGAATGGATTATTTATGATCAGCGCCATATTTTGTTTTGTGCCTCTAACAATGGCGGAGCAGTAGGGGCTTAGCTGATTGTGAATTGAAATGAAATTGAATTCTGGATATGAATAATTATTTCGTGCTATATACTGGTAAATTTTACAGTCCCTTATAAAACATGATATGTTCCAACAATAACACCCACAAAAATACACAAAGAATAACACTAACGAGATACAAGATAAAAGAAGAAACCACACTGCACGCCAATGACGTGTTTACAAACAAAATAATGGGAAATTAAGAACACAATTCATATCGTACGTGCAGATGGTTGTCTCTCTCGCACCCACGTACATACATAACCCATGAAGTACGTCTTTGCTGAATTTCATGTGCCTCCTTTTGTCTGCTCCTAGGTTTGGTACCTTTATTTGGATGCGCAATGCGACTAAACGCATTCCATACCGTACATTTCAGTGGCCCAGACCTCTGAGCACTGAAATGTACGATGTGGAATGCTCTTAGTTCCGTTGCGCATCAGCGCATCCAAACAAAGATACCACACCTAGGAGCAGACAAAAGGTGGCATATGAAACTCAGCAAAGAAATACTTCATTGGTTATATATGTGCGAGAGAGACAATCACCAGCATATAGCCCAAATAATTCTTCATATCTAGAATTTTGAATTATACCAAAATATTTTGTGAATGGTTTTAAGAAGTAATTTTTTTAGGCTGGTTGAAAGAGCACTGTTCCATTATATAATAAGAATGACCTCAATGAAGCTTATTGTATGTATTTCCATACTTCGCTAAGGGCACACTATGCAGACCTAAAGAAACAGGCCCTAACAAAAACACTTAATTAATATATGTTTAAAGTTAAAAAATATCCTGAACTATTTTTTTACTAAAAAAAAACAAAAATTAAATATCCGTTTAAAAAATTGTTTGCAGATTATTTGGGATCACCCTGTTTCCTCCACAGAAAATATAGTTTTATTTCTTGCAATGGGGAATACCACTAAATGTGGTTTTTGCATTTTTATAACAATGGACACGTATATTAGGATTTCATTTAATATGCAGTTTTATGAGAGATATTAATTATTTAAAACAATATGACATCACATGTACATTTTTACCATCTGACAACAATGCATGTCAATAACACATTATATAATAGGTTTGCTTTAGCAGCAGTTAAAACTGTTTGGAAACTATCAGAAATGTCCGTCCAACTATTTATTGCGTCAAATTCAATGGTAACGCGTTCTCAACTTAACTGGTCGAATGTTTCTGACAGTTTCCAAACCGTTTTCAACTGCTGCAAAAACAAGCCTAAGGCTAAACCACAGTCTATATACAGTCCGGCGTCTTCACGTCGGCTCCTTTGATGTCGAGGTCCCAGATTTCGTTTTTTTAGACGACCAAAAGACGACTGCGCATTTAGCCGCGCACATTCGCGCGCTCAAGGGGCACGGTGATTGGTCATGAAATAGAATTTTTCCCACTTCGTCGTGTACATATGAATTTCATTGGTGTTCATTGCGCATTTAGCCGCGCTTTAGCCACACCCTCTGGAACCTTCACTCGACGAACTGTATAATAAACTGTGGCTAAACAGTGTAAATCCAGCTTAGAGAAATAGAGGAGGGGAGAACGAGCTTCGACGAGTGCGCATCCACATTTCACTAACACGCTTCGGGCGCTGCCATTTTGAATTCATAAACGTCAAAATTTTAAGTCAAAATATTTACATATAACGGTCGGACGGGAGACTGAATGTTTCGTATTTCCAGCTAGAAAAAGATAAATATATATATCTTTTTCTATGGGCCAGCCAGATAAGTGTCTATACAGGTCGCCCAATGTGAAAGTTGTACGCCTTAGCCTTAATCCTCCACCTTATCTCCGATAATCACCCATAACAACGACATTATGAAAATTAATATGTAACTGAAAATTTGAAAAGTACATATTTGTTCATATTTCATATAAAATTTAATGTGTTTCTAAATAGAAATTTTGAAACGACATGATAAAATAATATGTTCAATCCCCCTCGTATAGATGAATTCAAAATGGCAGCCTCCTGTATTACTAACTTCGCGCCTCTTGACGCTCATTCTCCCCTCCTTTATTTCTCTGATCCAGCTAAATCAGGGACCCGGACCTAAATGTAATAACGGTACCGGTCCGGTTACGGTTCAGTAAGAAAAGTACCATTTCGGTTCGGTTACGGTTCACTAGTTGATATTTCGGTCCGGTTCTGACCAAGCTTTTTCGGTCCAAAGGGTTCTTATCGGTTTTCCCTTGTGACGTAATATAATTACAATTATAGTGAAATTCCTATGATCGCTTTTGATTTTTTTTCATTTAATTATGCATATGTAAAATTCTACTAGCACTACTTAAGTACAATAATTTATTAAGTTACTCCACGAGTATGGCATTGAAATTTGTATGTCCTATATACAGGCTGTATTACACAAAAGGGTCACTCCCATGTATCTCGCTTAATATGCGAGACACGTCAAAAATCTTTAATTGTTTTTTGTTGCATTTTTGGAGGTCTTTATGCTCGTAAAAACAAATTTGAGATCCATCCAAAAAACCTGTAAAGTGCTCAAACTTTAAGGCTGTCTAACTTTTTTATTTTAAGAGATAGAGAAAACTTATTGGTAATAAATTTTTATTGCAAAATTGACACCTTCCACCTGATATAAACAGTAGAGGGACTCCCGAAATCTCGATTCGATGATTAGGGATCGAGATCGAAATGATCTCGATATATTGGTACTCTTGAAAATTTTACCATCGAAATAATGTCGAAAATCTGTCCATTCGAATCGAAATGATATCGACGGGTCTTGGTCGGCCGAAATGATTTGCTGTCTTTTCTATCACATATACTGAATACTGTTATTTCTTTTTAATATTAGGAATATGAATGTGTTGTTGTGTTTATTTATTTTACTTCAAACCAAATACTGCATCTAACCTAGAATGCTGAGATGAGGGTGTGAAATATTTGTTTATATAGTTGTGGTTTTGGAAGAGGAATATAAATTATATATCATGCACATAATAAATAAGGACTAGAACATTATTACAAGTAGGTATACATTTATTTTATCTTCTCTTGAAGTGGCTGATTATGCATGGTATTTTCATGAATGTCTTTTGTACATAATTTACTAGGAGAAACTACGATTTAGGAAAATCTAACTTTTTATTTTTGTTAATTTGTTCAAAAACCATTTAATAAAGCATAACAACTCACTATTATCATTATTATTTTTTAATATGTGTAAAATTTCAGACTTCTGGGAGCTTTGATTATCAAAGAGGCCCACGGGCCTTTAGAGTTGGAAGAATTTCAGTCAGAAACTATGAATGAACAGCGAGGTGTTAGATTTTAGAGACTTCCCATTTTAAATAAAATTAAGAAGTACCTAAGACTTAGATAAATGTCATTTACTTTTAATGTATTTTTTTTTTATTTATTTTAAACTAATGTGTGTGTGTTTTTATAACAGTACCTAACAATTAATATATATGGGTTATGAATATTTTTTATTAATTAAGATTACTTATTGCCCTGCTATTGTCTATATCTATTATATTTAATAAAATAACTTATTATGGAAAATTACACAAACTATAGTGATTATTTCAGCAACAAATTCTACATTATACCATAATATAAGTTTCACAAATTTTTTGTCAGAAAAAGTTTAGGGTTAACTGCCTTCTTCAGATATTTTCATTTCTAGAGGCTTTTCATTGCTCTAATTCGTGCACTTGTAAAAAATTATGTAAGTTTAAAGTTTGTATTACCAACATAATTGACTTTTATAACCTATTTATTTGTTTGATATTCATTTTAAAATTCAAATAAACAGCGGGAGTGCAGGCTAAAAAGAGACAGGTAATGAAAACCATATGTTAGACAGAAATGAAACATACGCTGAGTTGGCTTAACTGGTGGTATATCTGATTACCCTGAAATTGCCGAACCTATCCGAAGACAATTTCGATACGTTTCAAGAGTACCAATTTATATTTCGAAACGATTGGATCGAGATTGAGTTCGAAATTATTTCGATATCGATATAACGACATCGAGATTTCAGGAGTCCCGCTACAGATTTTGAAATATCGTATGAGGTTCGCTGCGCCCTCTAGGCGGATACAATTTTTTTTTATTGAGGCCACAAAAATTTTTACATTTATTTCATTTCAATACCTGCTTGTGACAAAGTAGAATACCACCGACTTGTATGTACATGTCCTAGATAAAATTGGTACATGTCATAAGCAGGTATAAGTTGAAATGAAATAAATATATACATGGATTTATAAAAAATAAAGACTCTCTAAGCACTTGTCGGTAGATAAATCCATAGAAACACAACAACAACGGAAGCTTAAGAAATACAGAAATTAACCCAAAAACCGTTTTAATTTTTTCCGGTTCGGGTTCGACACTTGGAATAAACTAAAACATGAGATATGTGTTCAGTTCGGTTCCGGTCCACAAAAAAATTACGGTTCTGGTCCGGTTTTTTGTCCAAAAACGGTACGGTCCGATCCCTGAGCTAAATCCATGTCATAGATTGTGGTTATGAGAATGCATTCTCTACTGTCTATGGTCCATGACTCCATGACCATTCCAAGCAATAGACACTTTATTTGTCTCTATTTATTCAGTCGTTCATTGGTCTCTCTTCTGTTTCAATGGTACAATGGTCGTCAGCTTAAAGTCACCACTTCCATGTTTTGTCCCTTTCTAGCACCGTGTATAATAAATGGCACTAGAAAAGAATGGACCATGGAACTGGTGACTTTAAGCTGACGAGCATTGTACATTTATTTCTCGTGTTCTTTGCATATGGATTTTGGATTGCGTTCACTTTGTTGGCGATTTGGGCGATTTTTATGTTCTAATTTGGCTACAACCAAGAAATTTTATCTGGTGTTCAGTAACTACTCTGTGTGCTAAGTGTAAGCAAAGTCATCACGCTTTTATTCAGCGCTCATCAATAGTGCCCGGCTGAACGTACCCAATTTTTGTTTTTTTTTTGCTTCCCATAGTCCCAATAAGGTTTTATAAATTAAAATAGAAACTTAGTTAGTCATGTTAAGTTAAAAATAACACTTCTGGTCTGGTATTTATTTTGCATTGTTGGTTATAGCTTGCGAAATTGTTCAAAATCAAAAACTATTTTATTGATTATCACGATTCGTTACTCGTAACAGCAACGCTGCGTTCCAATTGTATAATTCAGGAGTAGTAAAAAAGCAGAATAGAACAAGGGGAAGCTACTTATCAAAAACTAAACATCTAAACATTTGTCCTCCATTATATGGCTTGGTGTTGAGGTAGAATTAATCTGTTATAAGTTAGTTACAAATCTTAAATACGTTTTTTCATAAAGTGCAAATCATTTTTGATAAATGTGTATTAGTGGTACTAATTTATAGAATTTTCCAGAATATAGTGCTACATTTGAAATTTAACCAAACAACAGAAAATGCCGGGATTTTGAAGAATAACAATTTTGTAAAGTATTTGTATTTTCGTCAGTAACATACATGGAATTAATTGTTTATTACTGAGAATAATTGTTTCTAAGTAAACATAAATAGAAAAGTATGTGACACCTTAAAATATTTGTGGACGCTATATGTTTGTATTAATTTATAAAACAATTTACCCGTGGTATAATGAATAAGAAATAATAATTTTATCATATTTCACAATAACAATGGAAGAATTTAGTAGTAAGGCAGTTGAAACTGCCGAGCAAGGCACAGAAGATCTTTCAAGAGAAAGTAATGTAGCAACAGATACAAGTAAAGATGAGAAACTAAATGATTTACCTAATCCAATTGCTGGGGACAATAGTATTAATAAACCAACTGAACATACAGAAAATATAGAAAACAGTGATACAATGTTATTAAATGAACCCACACAAGATGTAATTGAAGAGGGTTTAACTCCAAATACTGTAGAAACTGAAATGGAGAAAATGCATAGTGGTATTACTGCAAGTATTGTTGAGAAAGAAAGTAGTGTTGAATTGCTTAATGAAAATGATAAAATGGATTGGACTGATGATAACAGTGATAATGTTAATGAAAGCAGTAATAACGTTAAAGAAGTAACAGTAGTTCGATCTGATAAAGAACTAGAGAAAGAATGTGAAAAAATAAATTTTCACCATATTGCTGATTTAGTCAATGATAATATATCAGCGTCACTAGAAACGCCAAGTACTATTTCAGCTGAAATATCTCAAAAAATTGACTTTACAGAAGAAAATTCTCCAGAACGTACTTGTGAAGATAAGGATAAAAGTAAAGCTAATTCTACAATTGAAAATGATACTGCAAACCCTTCAATTGAAGTGAATGTGGATAAACCTATAAATCAAGAACCCGGTAAAGCATTAAGTGAAGAATCTAGTATAGCAAATGATCAGGAGGAAAATGTAGATAGTAAAAGTAGCACTTCCGTAGAGAGCAAGAATGATGATGGTAGTAGTATGATAGTTAACCGAAATGAGAAAATGAGTAACGTTACTGGTAATTTGGAATATGAAGTCTCTGAGAAAGCTGTTACTAGAGAATCGGACAAAGATACATTGGACGGCCAAATGAACGATTCCACAACATTAGATCAGGAGAAAGATAAGGTTAACTACAACCAAAGAGAAAACACAGAGTTTGTTCAAGTTAATACAGAAAACGAAAAAGATGGGGAAGATAATGAGAAAGAAGATGAAACAAATAACAGGACACTAATGGAACATGATCCTATAGCATCAGATTCTTTTGAACCTATAAATAATGAGGATCGAGAAGGAGCTGATGAAGAGCTATGTATTATTCCTGATACACAGCGTGAAATATCTCAGGTAAATGAACGTATTTCAACATTCTACTTATTTTTATACAATGTTATAGGTAATTGTTTTTAGGCAGAAAAAGATGCTGCTTCTGCAATGGCGCCCCTTCGTGATCTCACAGAAGCCAGTGCTTCTGCACAGTGTGATAAAGATTCTGAAACAGTAACCACTGATCATAGTACGAGTGCACCTATTATTATCTTTAAATATGAAAAAGAAGATTTACATATATGCAATGAATGTAAATTGGTATGTTAATTTTATATATTTTACAGTGTTTTATCCAAGCTGTTTTTTTTTCCAAAATTGTTTGTGCCTTATAAAACATATTACAGATCATGTACAGGGTGTAACAAAAAAGCAGGTAATCTTATTAGGTAACTCCATATTTTCGTCAACAAAGTGTGATTTTTAACCCTACTTACCTATATGCAAAAATGCTTTTATTATTTTTTATCTCAAGGGTATTATCGTAAACAATGCCTAAAAAACAAAATTAAACACTGAGGGGAAGGTGGTACTTTATATCTCTTCCATTTTAAGTTTTTATAAGGCCAATGATGTTATTATTTCTGTGTCAGTATTGCATTCTTCTCATGTTATAAAAATTCAAATTTGTTGAAATATTTCTATTTTATGACCCCATTTGTGTTTTGTTGGAAATATCATTACAGTACCAAGTTTTTTTTTGTCTAAAATGAATTAAAATTTATCTGAAAGTATAATTCAAAAACAAACACCACTTACAGATTTGGTAAAAATTTCAAATGAGAAAGCAATATTAAATGAATTTATAAGTGCAGAACCATATCGATGCTGTTTTGACAAAAAACCATAAGCGCCAATTTTGTGCAAAATGACTTTTTGGTGAAACT
The DNA here is from genome assembly GCA_025584915.1 of Monochamus saltuarius. Lineage (NCBI taxonomy): Eukaryota > Metazoa > Arthropoda > Insecta > Coleoptera > Cerambycidae > Monochamus > Monochamus saltuarius. Next base: position 2,610,091 of record CM046730.1, on the reverse strand, counting down.
AGAGTGTAAAACTAAGGGGTTCCACGTACCTCTCCACCTGAAGTGACAGAATTTTAAATCGTAATACAATATTTGATATTATTTCGAAATTAATAAAATGACGGAACATGCTCAGAAAATACTAGATCCAATGGCAGTAAGTGTCTGACCGCCCATAAGAATTAAAAAGTAAATTAAAATATTATTTGTTAATACTGTTAAACTTGTGTATTCTAAGAATAAATTTTTTATTTTGAAAACTATGTTTTTAATGACAATAAAAATAATAATAACCCTAGTAGGAAAATTGTAAACGACAGATAAAATATGTAAATTATCAGGCGTAAAAGAGGCTTAACTTAATTATAAAACAAATTCATTTAAAACTGAATAGGTGTAAACAGCCAGAAAAAGACTTGAGCACCAAGTTGAACTACCAACTAGTTTTAAACGTAAACAAAAAAATTAATACCGCTCGCAATTTTTTTAGGTGAGTTTGTGGCAAATTTTTTGTTCGAGGTGATAATGATTTTGCTTGGTTATGTATAGAATAGGAAGAAAACATTTTTTTGTGTTCTTGTAAAATTAACATGGTGGCACTTACGCCTTTTTGTTAAAACAACATCGATATTAAAACATCAATAAGTTTACACTTTAAATGATCACAGAATATATCTCCCATTTTCTGGCAGCCAAAAAATTAGCTTATACAATTAGAATATTAGCATTAACTTTAGCGCCGATTCTTTGCGAGCCGTCCAAGGGGTAGCAACCCACCCCTACAACTAAATATAAAAATTATTTTATTCACTATGTTACAAAAAAGTGTTAAAAAATTAAACTTGATCCAGTTACTCAAATTAACAGTATAAATTAGTAGCCGGAGCGCCAATTCCTTACGAGCCATCCAAGGTGTAGTAACTCACTCCGAAAGCTATTTATCAAAATTATTTTTTTTCATTATGTCACAAAAAAAGTTAAAGAATGAAACTTGCTCCAGTTACTCCCCCTAACAGTATAAATTAGTGGCCGGAGCGCCAATTCTTTTCCCTTCCCTATCCCTTGAATGGCTCACAAAGAATTGGTGCTCCGGTTTAATTTAGTCACGAGTAGGATTGTGTGCCGAATGCTAATATTCTAATTGTATAAGTATAGTCACGGCAAGAATTCAGACGACTTAAGTCCCGGCTAATGTTACGCAATTGTTTTTATTGTCAACATAATTTTCTATACTTGATCACGTTAAAGACAATAATTTTTTGCAATTTAATGCAATATACAGTGCAAACATTTAGTATAATATATAATTCTATTATTCTCAGTTGCAGTTTGTTAAATACATATCTTGATGGAAATATAATCATTTATTCATTTTTTCCATTGACGTAAGTCGCTGAATCCTTGCCGCAACTATAATTGTGTGTAAACTATTTTAAATAATGGCTGCCAACTTCACATGAAAATTAAGTGGCTGCTGAAATTTTTTAGCTGCCAGAAAAGGCTGCTAAGTTTACACCGGTAAAAGTAAATGGGTTTGTAGACACTTTTAATATAAAATAACAAATTTGTTGTAAAGTATTATATTTATCCTTCCGCTTCACCTATTATTAAGTCCTCCAACCGCCACTGAAACGAGTTTTTTAAGTCTAAAGTTAATGAGTTCCATTTAAAATAAAAATGTTGCTGATGAAAAATTCACTAAACTTGATCAACAGAGATACTAAAAGATACCATTAAAATTTGGCCGGTATATGAATTTGTTGTACCAAATGCAATTTTAAATACATGATCATTAGAGGTCTAAAAAAATTCAGTGGTATAGAAATTTGCCCCTCCCTGCCTTTCTGAAAATTCAAAATTTCCGTGTCTAATGGGAAATACTATCTTGGTTTGTTATTATTATCAGTATTCCTCTATGGTGTACATATGGCTTGCTAAGGTTGACCTTGGACAGGTTTAATATAATATGATACGTTGGTATTAATATAATCATATTAAAATAGATCCGCGCCTATAAGTAACCATAAAAAAAATAAAGAGGGGTTAAATTAGGTGTCAGGAAGTCAGGAAGAATTCAGTCTTCTTGAAACCATTTTGTTGGGTGGGGAACATCATTATTTTCAATGTTTAGATAAATTACGTCACATGTTAATGGGGGACTCTCCCTCCCCCATCAACATCACCGGAATGTTACATAGTGTGACAAGGGGCAGGGGGGGTCAAAATCCATAACGCGAAATTTATATGTGAAAAAAAAAACTTTAAAAATTTACAAACTTGATCTATATTTATTAATGGGTTTGTTTTAGCAGCATTGAAAACTATTTGGAAACTATCAGAAATGTCCGTCCAACTATTTATTGCATCAAATTCAATGGTAACGCGTTCTCAACTTAACTGGTCGAATATTTGTGACAGTTTCCAAACCGTTTTCAACTGCTGCAAAAACAAGCCTAATAATTTAGCACTCTCGCTATGAGATTATCTCTTAAGCAACAACAGTTTACATCTAGACCGGCGTTGTAATGCTTAAGTTTTGTATCTTTAATTAACATAATTAGTGTGTGTTTTTTATGTTATCTAAAATATTTGACTTTATGTTGATTTTATTAAAGATTATAAAAGTAGCTGTTTTCTTTTTATTATTTTTAAATACATACATAAATTTTAAAAATGTGTGATGTCACATCAGGGGGGTGGGGTTCTGAAAATGTGACAACCTGTGACAAGGACGGGGGGGGGGGGTTAAAAAGTCCTAAAATTTGTGTGACGTAATTTATGGATGGCCCCTAAAGAACTGTTAAAGCTAAGTCACAATGTAGAAAATCCAAATATCTAGCAGCAGTTAAATTTTCAATGAGAATTATGTGAGACCTATACCTACAGTTATAACAATTTACAATTCCATTCAAGGAAAAAGAAATTTTGTCAGGGAAAACAATAAATGTTACCTAAGTTGCAATTTTGATCAAAACGTATTATGTTCTGGTCAGAAAACTGTATACGAGGATATGGATCATTCTCTTTCAACTCTTGCACTAAATGTATTTTGCAAGTGTGGAATTTTTCTTTTCATGACTGTGGAGTGATCGAGATGATTGTTTATACAAAATCCTCATACTTCTTCCAGACAGTTGATCTGGAAGAAGGGCGAGGGTTTTCTTAAACTTCAAATACATTTAATTTAATGTTTTCCTTGACACCAGGAAGTTATTTTCATTTTTTAAGGAAATTTCTTATTTACAACAGCTTTGTTCGTAGTACACCAAAATTAGTTTCCAACCATTAGATGCATGCGTATGGGTCTAGCGGTTGGAAACAGTTTCCAACTGTTGTATCAACAGAGTTACTAGTTTTTGTTAGATTGTGTCTACTTTTGAATGCCTCACCCTGTATATATTTCTTCTCTAATTACTTTTAATTTTTAATTAATTTATTTGTTTTAGAAAAGAAAAGTAAAATATTACTATTCTGGAAAGGATGTAACAAGGTATCTTTGTGATGACAACTGTTTAAATGCATTTAAAGACAGTCAAGAAGATAAAGTGGTATTTAATTGGGAAGAAGGTAGTTTGAGAGTTAAAAATTTTTCTGGAACGACAAAAGAACCTCCATCTCTTTCTTTTATAAGAAAATGTGCAGCTTGTAAAAAAGTTACTGATGATATAGAAAACAATTTGACATGGGAAATTATGGATTTTTGCAATGAAGTTTGTCTTTCTAAATATCAAAAAGAAATTGGTTCTCATTGTTCAAGTTGTCAAATGGAAGTAAAGTCGAATTCACTTGGAAAATATTGTGTCCGATTTGGTAACGATATAAGGCAGTTTTGTACGAGTATGTGTTTAGAGAAGTACAAAAAAGGGCTTAAAGTTTGTTCATACTGTCAACAGGATATGTCAGGAGGGCCTGCTGGATTTTTAGCACCAGTAGGAGATAAAGGTCAATTTAAGGATTTCTGTTCTCAATTGTGTATGGAAAAATACGACATTATGACTAATGATCGGCCACCAAAAGTAGCCTTGGGTACTATATGTTCTGTTTGTAAAGCAGAAAATCCTATTACCATCGAATTTGAATTGAACGGATGTCCAAATTATTTTTGTAGCGAACCTTGTTTTGTTGCATTTAGCTTCGTGAACAATATTTCTCCTGGCAAATGTGCTATGTGTCGGAGACATTTTCCCAAATCCACTCTTGAAAAACATACAATGTATTACGACAACGTTCAGCATAGTTTTTGCTCTAACAGCTGTGAAAACATTTATATTATAGCCCATCGAAAAATTGTACCGTGTAGTTGGTGCAAAGTGAAGAAATATAATTTTGATATGATAAGAAGATATTCTAAATCTGGGCCTATGATAAATATGTGCAGTGTAAACTGCCTTAGCCTTTACAGGGTATCAATAAATGCTGTGAGTTCGAGAAAAACTGTTTGTAATTTCTGTCAAAAACTAACACATCCAATGTATCATTTAACTATGTCTGATGCAACGATAAGAAATTTTTGTTCTTATAATTGTGTTATGGGATTCCAAAATCAATTTCCTAAGCAACCTATTACATTAAACAATCTAGGAGAATCTGGTTTTCCAGTACCTACTGGAGCACCTAAGAAAAATAAAAAACATCCTGCACCAGATATTGGTGAGTTTTATCTAAGACCAATTTAATTGAACAAAAATATAAATATTTTTATTTGCAGTGCCTGCAATAGCCGATGCACCTCCATTACCAATAATTTCTAGTGTACAAAGTTTAGCAAGTAGCAATGGGAATATTGGACAACCAATTGGCATGCCTCCCAACCTTACCCCAATAAATACCCGTTCAACTCGATCTAAAGCAATCAGTAATTCTGCTCAAGTGATTAACTCAGCGCCACAAATAATAAATTCATTGGCTGATTTACCTGTTCAAGTACAAATTAAACAACATTTCATTGTAAGACCAGCACCTATGCCGGAACAAAGGAATGTTAGTACTATGTGTTACACACGTAAAGCTCACAAAAGTACTACTATAAAACCCATTATGATAGACGAAGAGATTCAAACAGATGAAAGAGAGGCTTCGAAAATTCTTATACCTGTTCCTGTACCAATATATGTCCCAACACCGATGCGTATGTTTAGTGTTCCTGTGCCAGTTCCCGTCCCATTCCCTGTGCCTGTGCCAGTTCCAATTTTTATTCCAACCACCAGGAATTCAGCTGCAGGCATTATGAAGGAAATAAAGGTACGTAAAATACAGTGTTTCATGTTTATTTATTTCTGATTTTCTTGGAACAATGCTTGTATTTTGCTTCTGCAGTTTTCCATATCTTTTTCCTTCAAAATTTTATAAAGGCTTGGTTTCACAACACCTGTATAATTTGAACACCCTTGAAAACTAGCACTGTTTTTTTTTTTTTTTTTTTTTCATCCAGTTATAGCGCTATAACTTATTTACCATAAATATATCAAAAATTTAATGGACCTATTTACAAAAAATATAATCACTACCATAAAAAATAAACATGAGAAGATTGTACCGTATTATAGCTGCTTTCCAGTGTCCGAATTTGTATCCCATGAGTGCTCAAGTGTTTCTAACTCGTCATCAAAAGATGTTCCCGTGAAAATATGCGTCAAGCCCATTGTGCCTCTCCCCTAGAGCACCTATCGAAAAATATATGTTTCAAGCTTTTTATATGTCCCTCGTCCTTAAAATTAGTACTTACCTAAATACACTTTTTTAATTTCTTTTTTATCCATTGTTATGTATTAATAGATAACAATTTTAAAATGTGTTTCGTAATCTTCAACCGCCAAATTTGATTCAAGTTTATAGTGTACCGGTGAAGCGTTTGCAGTACAAGCACGGTGTTCCAAGTGCAGAAAATAAATTCACTGAAAAGCAGCTTATATGTACAGGGTGAATTTTAAGTAGAGGTTTTTCTTTTAACACAACATGGACTCTAAAAAAACTATCAAATTCTTCAATTAACATATTTCCAAAATCCCAAAAACTACCGAAATATGTCCTTATTAAGTAGATATTAATAAAAAACAAACCTTTATGTTGCCATTTGTTTTGTTCAAATAAATTGTTGCTCGCCTTATCCACGACTTTATACATGCTGGGATTGTTTCCTCGATGTTTTCTATCTGTTCACACAACTCTTCCACTGTATTAATTTCAGTCATAAACACCAAATTTTTCATATAACATAAATTTTATACAGAAATGTAACTTGAATGTTTTATTAATAATTTCTCAGTGTATATTTCAGTTGATTTTGAGATTGATATTATAAAAAAAGAAAAAAAAATTTGGAATTTTGTCAATATTTGAAGAAACTGACCAATTGTGTTGAATATTTTGAAAAGTATTTTTAGTTTGGAAATTTAATTGAAAGTAGTATGACTAGTGTCCATGTTTGATGCTTTGACCTCAGGAATTGCTCATTGAGCTCTGTTCCATTTTTAATGAAGCATGGTGTATATCTAATATAATTATATTTTTCAGAAAATCCAAGTAAAAATTCCAACAGATCCATATGAAGCTGAATTATTAATGATGGCTGAGATGGTAGCAGAAGAAAAAAAAGAGGAAGTAACAGATTCAGAAAGCGATGTTGATGAAACTGGTGGACCCGAGGATAGTTACAGTCCAGAACCAGTTGATGCAAGTAACACATTTGGCGATGACATGCTACAAATGGCATTAAAAATGGCAACTGAATTAGATGAACCAGCTGTCGATCTAGAAGGAGCTCTAACAGCTAATACAATAACAGCACCACAAGGTGGAGAAGCACATGCTCAAGATGAAAATGTGGACGATCCTCAGCCTATGCATCATATGATGGAAAGATCCGCATCTGTTAAAGGCAGAAAAAGAGGAATGAGACAATCTAGAGGTGGAGCAAAAAGAGGACGCAGAATGTCTCACCACCAAGTTGATATACCTATCATGCAGCATCATCAAATCCAGCAACCTCCTCCACCTCCTGAACCTGCTGAAAAACCAGATGCTAATATGTGTCTAAAAGTAAATATTATTTTATCGTATGTGCAGTTCTATAAAAAAATATGTATATATTTTTTCTTTTAGTATACATTTGGGGTGAACGCGTGGAAGCAGTGGGTGACAACAAAGAATGCAGAACTGGAAAAATCATCAAGATGTGTAATGCTGTTCAAAACAGAAATTTTACAACTAACTGCAGATGAACTTAACTATTCCTTGTGTTTATTCGTAAAGGAAGTAAGGAAACCTAATGGTGCCGAGTATGCCCCCGACACCATTTATTATTTGTGTTTAGGCATTCAACAGTATCTTTTCGAGAATGGTCGAATTGATAATATTTTCTGTGATTCATATTATGAAAAATTTACGGATTGTTTAGATGAAGTAGCCAAAAAATTTTCAGTTCTTTACAATGATTCTCATTATATTGTTACTAGAGTAGAAGAGGAACATTTATGGGAAAGTAAACAATTAGGAGCTCATTCTCCTCATGTTTTGCTGAGCACTCTAATGTTTTTTAACACAAAACATTTCAATTTAACGGTAAGATGTTTTATAACTTTTCTTTTGTAGTTTATAAAGTGTGCATTATGTCGAAATATGTTTCATTTGATTTATATATATTTACATGTAAAATGACGAAGTGATACCAACATTTTTCTCAATGATAGAGCTTTATTAACTCTACCCAGGTGCCGAATATCAAATTGAAAATTACATTTTCAAGGTCTAGGTACCTCGAATTTTTTTTCAACTGTAAAAAATAAATGGGTGTTACCAAAATTAAAAAATTATACAAACTGTCTCCGGATAGGTAAAATCACTCCTTGTAAGAAACAAATTTTGGTGCTGGAAGATGGCCTTGTGGAATTCTGCTCTGTACTCCTTTAAAGTAAACCTTGGTAACTTGGAAAAAAACTGATGTTTTTCCATCTGTAAAATGCTGTTTCTATATGAGATACAACAAAATATTATTAAGAAAAGTTTCTTAGAATGAAAAACAGTATGTGTTCAAACCTTTGCTCAATTTTCAGATTTTTTTGCTAGTGAAGTACCAAACAACAAAATATAATTCAGTTTTTTAGCAAAAAGTCAAACTAGGCCTAGGACATTGAATTTTTTCACACATACTCAGTTTTTCATTTTGCTAAATTTTTCGTAATAACATTTTGTCGTATCTCATACAAAAACAGTACTTTACTGGTGAAAAAAATCAGTTCTTTTTTAAATTACTCATACTTATTGGATTTTATCGATTTGTAACCATTGCAGATAAACAAGCAGCGCTGAATCTCAAAAAGTTATTTTACTGCTGAATTACTTACTTTTTCGCAAATTAGACTTTGTAATTTAATTATTATTAAATTAGTAACTGAATTTTAATTTTTGAGTATAACGTAACTTATTTACAAAAATATTCTCTCTTTTACAATTAATACCTGCGAAGAACCTAGTAGGGCCAATGTTCAGTCTTAAAGTGTACATGTTTATTATATGTACAGAGTTTTTTTTCTAATGTACCTTCTAAAGTAGTTAGTGGGTGTAGTTAGAAATTAATATTTAGGGTTATAACTTTGGAGTCACCTATTTTAGTAAAAAATTTTTACTATTAGAAATGAACGGCCTTATTTTATTTTTTTCAGTGTTGACTTTATCAGTTTGAAAATATTGTTTTTAGATACAATTGAAAGTATTACTTAATTGGAGGTCTTTAGGTATTTAGTTTGCAAAAATAAATGGTTTATTGTTAAATCTTTTTTTAATAGTTTATAAGGACGGTAACAATTAAAATTTATTTGTTTATAGATTATTACTGAAATAATCTAATTTCACCTAATCAAGATCAAAAATCTTTGAATAGGAAAACACTCGAGAAAACATTTGTAGTACAAAAAAATTAAATGAGGCAGCTGATTTTGAACATAGGTCGAAGTAACATTTATAGTTGTATTCACCTATTTCCAATATTCAATTTTGTTTTTTGTTGTATTCGTTTAAACTGTGACCAACCCTTTCAAAGGTTAGTAGACTTGGTGACAATAAAGAAATAGTTTCTTAAGTATAAGAAATAATTTGTAAAAATATAAATGTTAATTGTTACCGTCCTTGTACCAATTTTTTCGAAAACTAATTTATCTCGAAAACCATTCATTTCTGCCGAATAAATAAGAAGCACCAGCTTTAAAGAAATACCTTCTTATTAGTATCTAAAAATATTTTCAGTTTCTACAAATAGTGATCACTGGTCTCTCAATGCTTGACCTGAACGAAGATAATAAAAAATGACCCTCTATACTATAGGTACTTCCAAACCTCGGCCTGTGTCGCCATCGACGATTGCAATATTAACACATGCGGAATTTCAGGAAACAACTATTTTGCAAACTAATGCCCCGAAAAGCATTGAATTACACCTGAAAAATCTATAGCAAACAGCCACGGTTAGTCGTCAGGGGCACTACCAGACATATTCCAATCGTTGATTACCTCACCTATACCATACTGATGAGAGCTAATAAGTTCCAAACCAATAAAAATAAAATGTTCAGTTTCAGTCCATTTTACAATCACTTCTATCAAAATTTTGTCCAGCCTCTTCTGGACTGCTGATAATAGTAAAGGGTTGGTTTTAGCATCAAGTCGTAGATCTCTATATGTAATACAATATACCAAATTTTATTAAAATATGCGAGGTGTCTAAAGTTATACTTCTAAACATAACTTTCTAGGTATCCTTTTGATGCTCCATAATTCCATTAAAAGGTACATTAGGAAAAAATTATTGAAAGTACTAGTATTTATTTTGACCCCCCCCATTCCCTCGATTAGGTGGTACAACACCCTGTATTTTATAATAATAATATCTCTACCCCTCATTCTAATCACAAGGATTAGCCCAGAAGTTGAAGACTTGTGCGGGAGAGGGGCCGGCATATTATTAAGCAGGCCGCATTTGCGCCCAGGAATGACTTACGTTGGTAGGCCCTAACCACCATTCAGTGCAGGAATGAGGAAAACCTTAATAATTAGGGGGGTAGTCAAATGTCAACCGATATCAATCTCTCACATTGATCCAAATCAACATTCTTCCACCCTACCATACGCGCAGAGAGAGTGCCAATCCTCTCCACAAACATAGCTTATATACGGTCTACCGGCTGCGGGAGTCAAACCCACAGCGATCTAGTCACCTCGATTCAAGTACTAACGCCTTAAACCGCGGGACCACTGACCGATTATTAATTGAAAAGATTAATTTACATTAGAATTATTAGAATCCACTCCAAAATCTTGACAATGAATTCAAGTTAGTACCTTATATTCCTGGACAACATATAGTAATTATTAATTATGTCCTTTAATTCTCTCTACGTGGGACCTACCACTACCTGTTTAATATTTTGAGTAAGTTGCAAATGGACAATATTTATGGAGACCGAAGAAATTCAAATATTTTCCGGTTGGTAATCTTACCGGGATTTGAAACTTGTGACAGAGAATTTCTTACAAACAGTTTTATCTAGAACTAGAAAATGTACCCCCTACTTATAAGAAGGCAATGTAGTTCATGCACGATGGTGCTCCTCCTCATTTTTAGGTTAGGTTAAGTAGCCCATCTGCATCACTGAAATGTACGATGTGCATTGCTCTTAGCTCCATTGCGCATCCAAATAAAGGTACCACACCTATAGGCAGCGGCCGAAATTGTGGACAGTGACTAATAGATAATATAAAAACACTATTACTATTAAGCGTATAATATTTTTATAAGAGATTACACATTATTTACCTCATTATTACTGTGCCGTTTTTTATGCACTACGATACTATACTCACATTTACGGCACTCAGTCAAACTGAAGCCCAATGTATTCTTTATCTCTATTTATGGGATTGTGGAAAACAATATTTTGGTGTGTGTAAACCATGAGCGTTAGCACATGGCTTTGCCGAGGTTAGAACGCCATTAAAATATGCGTATGTTGGGGGATTTGCTACTATTCGCGGGGTGTTATATAATATAATAATAATCTTCTTTATTCATCACTGAAGTTTCACAAGTGTACGAAAATGTATAAACTTATTGGACTAGTCATGAAGGAGACAAACTACGAATAGTAACATAACTAAACATGCACTATATTAAACACTAATAATATACTAACTACACATAAGTAACATACGCCCACACACACATACACATATACAATCAAGAGCATAAATATTCATCCACAGAATAAAAGGCTTGTTGTACTAAATAATTATACAGTGTCCTTTTAAAATTGTTAAATTTGTCAAAATTTCGAAATTTGTTTTTAAACTTATTAAAGTAAATAATTCCCTGATATATATATATGTGAATTTTGAGCTACTCACAGTCTAGTGAATGGTTGATGAATGTCATCGCTATGTCATGTGTCAGAATTATGGATTACATCTTTCTTTTTTTTTTAAATTTCTATTGTTAGTATAAATATATATAAACAGGGGACTGTCAAGATTGACATGTCAATAAATATTACTTACCTGTTATACACCTCATATATATTTTTTTTTTTTGAAGAGTAAAAATTTTATTTATATGTGCTGAGTTTCTCCAGAACATTAATCCATAAGAGATTGTTGATTGCACTAAGCCATAATAAACCAATTTTAAAATATCCCAGCTTACAGTAGAACGTAGCTGTCTAATAATAAAACATGTCGTACTTAATTTAGAAGACAGATTTACTATATGGTTTTCCCAGGTCATTTTATAATCAACTGTAATACCCAAGAATTTTATGGAACTGGTCTGTAGCGGGACTCCTGAAATCTCGATGTCGTGTTATCGATATCGAGATTATTTCGATGTCGATCTCGATTCATTCGTATCGAAATATAATTTGGTACTCTTGAAACGCATCGAAATGATACTCGGGTATATTCGGCAAATCGAGTGTAATGTGAAACAAATTACCAGCGTTACCAACTGCGTTCACTCAGCGGCAATTTTTATCTCTGTCTAACATACGGGCTTGAGTTATATATCTCTTTCTATACCCCAGTCCCGCTGTTTATGCGAATTTAAAAATGAATATATATGAACAAATAAATAAACAAAAGCTGCTTTATATTTGTTATTTAATATATTAATAGTAATTACCACAGTTTGTGCTATTTTACATAATATTTGCATTGCTGGTGGACAACAATGGGATCAAAACTTGATCATTGAAGAGCCTGATAGAGAAGCTGTACAAATTATCTCGAACCAATTAAAATATTAAATGAAGGCCGAACCATTCGGAATAGAATTATTCAACACTTTTAGATAAATTTAATTGATAGTATACTTACCTACTTTATTCTGATAATTTATTGGCTTAATAATGAAACAACCATTTTAAAATGTATCTTTTAAGTAATATTAATAGTGTCACTTTTTACTTTTTGTAAATTCATTTTAGTATATAATGTTTATATAAATATATAAAAACTGCATCAATAAAAAAATTATCTTAATAAAAATATATTTATTATTACACTCATACACACTATACATTACAAAATATAAACATATAATGCTCATTCTTGTTTATTTAAAATAATGGCATCAGTTAATCGTTGAATATTATTTTTCTCTAGTAATATATACAAATTAAGACATCATTAATAACCTAACACAGTATATATAACCTTACCACTTCAGGAAAAGATCAAATAAATAGGTATATTTATACTTGTAAACATTTCCTAGTCTTTACTAAAAATTTACGGGACACATTTATATTCCTCTTCCAAAACCACTTAAAATTTATTTGTAGGATAAACAAATAAGTTCACAGTTCACACCTCATCTCACACTTATAGGTTACATTACATACGTTATTTAAGTCAAAATAATAAATAAATAATTATTTTACACGTACGCGCACGGTCACTACGGTGATGTTAGAAAAAAACAGCAAATCCAATACATGTGTTAGAAGAAGAAAACAAATCATTTCGGCTAGCCAAGCCTCATTCGAATTGACAGATTTTCGAGATTATTTCGATAGTAAAATTTTCAAGAGTACCAATATATCGATATCATTTCGATCTCGATCAAAAATGATCGAATCGAGATTTCGGGAGTCCCTACACTGTTTAATCAACTTTTTATCTAATTTGATAGGGTGGCTGAAATTTTCAGTAACATTTTTTGGTAAGAATGACATAAAAAAAGTTTTGTGTACATTTACTAATAGGCCGTTATTTACACACCACTCACAGAATTCAGCCAGCAAAAAGTTGGTATCATCAGCATACATAATTATCTTATTCGGAGCTGTACATGATAAGTGCATGTCATTCATGAATATCAAGAAGAATAGTTGACCCAGGATTGAACCTTGGGGTACCCCAATTTCAACGTTACGCAATTCTGATTTATGTCCATCTATGACCACTGCCTGACGCCTATCATACAAGTATGAGGCAGCCCACATGTGGGCTGTCCTCCGTACACCTATTCGATTTAATTTTTCTAGGAGTAGTCTGTGGTCCACAGTATCAAAAGCTCGACTCAGGTCAAACTATATAGCAATAGAATAATATTTATTATTTAGATATTTGTAGATACTTGTGGTTAAGTCAGCAATAGCCGTCAATGTTGACCCTTTGTTGTCTGAAACCATTTTGAGAGTTCGATAATAAATTGTATTTTTCTAAGAACGCCGTTAACCTTACATTATAACTAATATCCAATATTTTTGCTAACTGATTTTGAAGACAAATATTTCTATAGTTGCATATTTCAGTACGGGATCCTTTATTTTTAAATATAGGTATTGATTTAGAAACTTTCAATGTACTTGGATATTGGCCTGAGTTAAATGATTCATTTATTAAATATGATAAAGGAACACTAATTTTAATGCTTTACCACATATTTCATCCACTCCAGCAGCTGCTTTGGAGGTAGTTTTATTCAACAATGCGTCTATTTCATGTGGTGTAGGATTAAAGTAAAATGTTACTGGTGAAAGATCAGATAATTTTAGGTTTGATGGACGGTAGATCTAGAAAAAAATATATTAAAATAATTGCATATGACATTCATGTCTGACACCACATCATTGTTTATTAGCAATTCATTTGGTACATTTCTGTTCGATTTATTTTTCATTTCATTAATGATTTTCCAGCTGCTCTTCATTATGTTTTCAGAGTGTATTAGCCTTACATTATTGTAATTAGTTTTAACTTCTGTTATTTTTTTCTTATAAAATATTTTAAGTTGATTATATCTATCTCTAATGATGTCATTATTGCTTGTTTTGAAAATTTTTACCATATCGCATAGCATTTGATGTAAATTTTTTATTTCATTCGTAATCCAGGTTTTTTTGTATTTATGTATTTTAGTTTTTTTCATTGGAAAAGTACCAATAAAATGAAATCTGAAGGTTGTATAGAAGGCTTTAAATTTGTCATTAAAACTAGTAGCATGATACATTTCATGCCAAGTTTCGTTTTGTATTAGCACAATAAATGTTTATATTACTTTCACAATAATCTCTTCTAAATGTGACTACCTGTTTATGATCAATTGATTCTACGAGCTGAAAATTGCAGGACTGAAACCTGTGATCTGAAATATGGGTGTCCCCCACTATAACCACATTAGATGTTAAATTAGAAAACACTAGATCAATACATGAAAGGAGTCAAGTTTGTATTGACAAATATACACACTCCGCCATGTTTACATTCACTTCGATTAAAGCTATTTATTACATTGAAATTGTCGAAATTAAAATTAGTTATTTCATTTGTTTCCAACCAATGTTCAGATAAACAACAAACATTCACATCATAAACACTACAGATAACTTCAAGGTCTCCTATTTTTTGGGGGGAAAGTCCTTGTACATTAAGATGCATCAAGTTTATTGTTTTTTTTGTTTTATTTATTTCAAATTTAGATTTTGCATTGTCTTCAGAATCATTCCTTCCACTCATTAAGTATTGTTCATTGGTTTTTGTTGCGTCACATGTAAAAAAGAGCCTGCTCTATTAATTTCACTAACACTTTCACCAATAATGTTTCTAGTATTATATTTTTCTTGATAAAATTTGAAATTAAAACGTCTATAACAAATCCTCGAGGCCAAAACGACGGTTTGTAGAGATCTGTCTTATATTTGTAATCAGCAGCAATCATGTAGCTTTTAAATATTTTCCCTGGTTCTTTTAAATCTTTCACTGTGAACTGTCCTTCTATATCATTTGTTTTTTTCTCAAATATTCTTCAATACCCTCTTCTGTAACATCCTCTGTGATTCTATAAAGATACATCCATACTTTAGGTTCTACTCCTCTAAACTTCATATTATTTTCATCCGACTGTCCAATATGTCTTCTCGACAATCTAATTCTCTTTTTAGCCAGCTGCCAGCTATTATCAGCTGTTTCTATTGGATTTTTTTTGTTGATTTATACCATGTTCGTGGAAGTGGTTCTTTCGGTACCAGGTTTATCATATTATTCATTATGCTTTGTTGATGTTTTTGTAGATATTCCAGGTTAGTTTCTCTTGATGTCCTCATTTTATTTGTCATTAGATTGTAACATGTCATTGATTGTACATGGCTGTGATTTGTTGATTCCCCATTACTTATTGATGGTTCCACTTGTTTGTCCCCTATAATATTTTGATTGTTTTTCTGCATTTTATGTTGATGACTCTTTATTTTATTTAAATCCATCTCTGATACTTTTTTAGATGTTGTCTGTTCTGATATAGTTTTTGTTTGCATACCTTTCTAACATATAAACTATTTATATCTATATTCTTCAGTTGCCCTTGCAAATTCTGAATGATTTCCTTCAACAAACTATTGTTTTCTTTAAGAATGCCATTCATTGCTGAATGTATAGTCGTAGAGAGTAGACGTGTTTAGGTGGCTCTGCTAAAATTAGATATTTTCTAAGTTAATATGGTTGGTGGTAGTTCCAAAGCTAGATCCAAGGAAGATGAAAAGGTTACTGATGGTCAGCTTCGTATGTTATGTGAAAAAATTCTTACATCTAATGATTTTCTAAGCAAGCTTGCTGCAACAATCTCTGAAAAATTGAGTGAGGTGTTCCAACAACAGTTCAAGGCCTATGAGGATAAGGTGAGGTCACTTGAAGACCAGCTTGAGAAGTTGCAACAGTCGGCCAGAGGTAACAAACTATTAATATTTGGTGTACCTGAATCTGCTCAAATGCAGGACCCTAGACGTGACAGGAACTTCATATGTAAAATGCTTAAAGAAAAAGTAGATGAATCCTTTTCTGATAATGAAATTGAAAGTTGTTTCAGATTTAAATCTAATAAGAAATCTGGACCTCAACCTGTTTTGATTACTTTTTACGCAAAAAGTGTCAGGGATTCTATTTTCTATAAGAAATCAAAACTTAAAGGTACCAAAATTGTTGTTAAAGAATATTTAACGATGAAACGTTATAAACTATTAAGTCAAGTGGAAAGTTCTTTAGGCCATTCGTCTGTGTGGACTAGTAAGGGACAGATTATGGCTAGGATTGATGGTCAGGTTGTTAAAATTAATTCATATGAGGACCTAGCTCGGTATGATATCGCCGGTCAAGCTTGATGGTAGCATGAGCCAGCCTTTTACTGCTACATATTGATACATTTGGTTATTTTTTTATTAATTAGTAAGAAATTATCTTTGTATTTTTTGTTTCTTATCTTTTTTTTGTAATTATACTTGTTTCTTTTTGATATATTCGAGGAGGGAACATATACATATATATTTTACTTCTTATTAATTAATTACTAAGTACTTTTATAGTAAAAATGAAAATAGCACATATTAACTAAGATCTATTTTTACTAGTTTTAATAAATTTGTTAATCTGATAAGAGGTTTTGATTTTCATAACTGAATCTTGGCTGACCGATGATGTGGATTGCACCGTTTTATCTATTCCTGGTTATTTTTTCTTTCATAAAAATAGAGTGGCACAGAGAGGTGGTGGTGTGGCAGCGTATGTTAAAAATTGCTATAATTGCAACTTGATTGATCTAGATCTTGAAATAATTGATTCTACTGAAGTGTTATTTTTGAAATTAGATATAAATAAGGTTAAAATTGCACTAGGTGGGTTTTACAGGCCCCCTAATATTGATTTAAATATATTTATACAAGATTGTGATAATATTTTGGCTTCTATTGCTCCAGCATATGATTTCCTGATTTGTGTAGGTGACTTTAATGTTGACTTTTTTAACTTAAATAATCCAATAGGTGCATGTTTCGAATCATATAACTTGTCACAACTTATTGATGAACCCACGAGAATTACTGAAACTTCTAGTAAAATTCTAGATTTGATATTTGTTTCTGATACAGATATGGTCAATTCTTGTGGTACATTGCCGACTGACGATATCTCAGACCATAAATTAGTTTTTTGTGATTTAAAATTTGAAAAATATAATGCCGCCTAAAATTATAAAATACAGATGTTTTATAGGGACTTAATAGCTTTGCCATGGTTTAATATTGTCAGAGAATATGATATTAATAATAAATTGATTCTGTTTAACAATTTTATTAATTCTCTTTTTGATATTCACGCGCCTATCAAGGAAGTTAGAGTTACTAAACATAAAGCACCTTGGGTTACCCCTAACATTAAAATTATGATTAAAGAAAGGACTCGGGCACTGCGAAAATTTAAACGTACCAGGAATGAAAATGACTGGGTTAGAAATAAAGAGTTTCATAATTTTGTTGTTTCCTCCATTAGAAGAGAAAAAAGGGCATATTTAGATCATTTATGTTTATTAAATAATTCTCGTAGAACATGGGATGCTCTAAAAAATTTAAATATTAAGTCTAAAAAAAATTTTGATTTGCCACTTGCATTATCTAATCGTAATCATATAAATGAATATTTTTCTTCTTTTTTACAAAACGTTACTGACAATTGCGACACTAAAATACAATACTATGATAACAATTTAATAAACCATAACGTTAAATTCAATTTTAAGCTCACTACTGTCAATGAGATTAATTATATTCTTATGAACTTAAAATCCAATGCTTATGGATCAGATGGTATATAATAATAATAATAATAATATCTCTACCCCTCATTCTAATCATAATCATAATATTATTATTAAGCAGGCCGCATTTGCGCCCAGGAACGACTTACGTTGGTAGGCCCTAACCACCATTCAGTGCAGGAATGAGGGAAACCTGGAAAACCTGCACAACTTTTAGGATAGAGTTTACACACACTTTAACTGAACACTCCTGAACACAATACGTAATATAAAATAAAAATACTAGTCTCGTTTATCATAACAAAATAAGTTTATTTAAATTTAGTTTAGAAAATAGTGTAAGAAAAATATGGAAGATTTATGCATCATTTTAGTCAAAGTAAACTAGTAAAAATAAATAATTATATAGAGATTTTTTCAGATTCTGTCAAGTTATAAAATTTATAGAATTAATGACTTTCAGTATTTTTTAGCAAATTTGACATAAAAAAAATCACTATTGCTTATGAGATCTTCATATTTAAACAAAAATTATGAATGTTGACAAATTAATTAATATAAAACTTTCAGTGATACTGTATTTCTATAACTTTCAGAGTGTTGATGAGCATATGCAGTTATCGTTCTCTCACATAATGAAACACTGGAAAAGGAATCCTAATCAACCGTCATCTAAAATACCAGGTTCAAGAAATGTGTTGCTACGTTTTTATCCACCTCAAAGTGCTATACGTAAGTCATTTTATGTTCATATTCTTGTTTCTAAACCTACATCGTACATACATTTTTTATTGCTTTGAATTATTTTTCATATATTTAATAAATATGCATGATTTTTTAATGGAAACTTGAAAACCACTGATATCACACTGGAATTTTATGTGCAACAAATTTTATAGACGTCATTTCATTATAAATAGGTCAATAATTATGCAGTGTCTTCGATGTTACACAGAATTCTTAAATCTTCTAAGGATGGAAATAGACACATCGTTAGTTGTCGTTAGTTATAACAAAAACTATTAGAAAACAGACCTCTTTTTATTCTAATATATCTTTTAAAACACTGCAAACAAGGTATACGCGACATTTGGCAAAGTATAGACGAAGATAACCTAACAGAAATAATTTAGGATTTATGAGAAATTAATTTCTAAATATGTAGGTTTTTTTTTGACTTTTAAAAACACAATTATTTCTTCATGTTATTTTGAAATTATGCAATATTTTACATGACAGACAATGGTCTTCTTGTAAATAAGCTGATCGAAATATAATCCATAGTTTGTTCAACATTTTTTCATTTGAAAAGTTATATTTTAATATAAATATTCATTCAAAATTTACCATATGTCTGATCTGTAGTTTGCTTGGTTTGATATAGATGTCGCTCTAGTAAAATTAATTTAAGAATGGGTTATGGTATTTTTCACGAACTGTCAGTTATTGTGGTTAACTTAGTATAACGTGGTTCTTAATTGGTAGTCGTGTTTATTGATGATTATTTAAACAAGTGTTATTAATTTTATAGCGCAAAATTAATTTTGATTGCATTTATAAAATAAACTGAATTTGTTGTAGATAATTTATATATACCTATACAGGGTTAGCTATGACTAAGTACAAGTATTTTAAGAGGAGATAGAGAAAAATATGAACTAGCAGAATTGCCCTTCAAAAAATTTCCACTTATTTATAAAGTGAAAAAAAATGTTTTTGGAACCATATTAAACCCCAATTTATCGCCGACTCTGGCGACCGGCAGTCGCCATATTCGGCATATGTTGTCATAATAATTGAAACCCTGTGTTTACTGTTATGATTTTCTGTTTTTCTTGAATTTTTAGTGCCTATTTTTTCAGTTTTAAATGGTTTGTAGTGATTAAATAAAGAAATTTGTGTCGTGTATAGATATTTTCCTATAATAAAGTTCACTGGTTTGTTTTTCTAAGTTATCGGACAAGATTTTATAATTAAAGACTGCCGCAGGTGCATTCAGAGTTTTCTATTATCTATTAATACTCTTTTGTTCCATTTTCTTAGAATAAATAGAAATTTTAACTGTACGCAAAGCATTTTAGTGGGTAATCCTAACAAACCTGTTGTTTTGATACTGCCACCCTGTAAATGCGACTACGGCCGATAAGGCAGGCAACGCCAGCTCGTACCGACCATTGGAACAAGACTGAGGAAAATGCGGGGAGAAAGACTGTTCTTCAGTGGGAATTTAAACTTGTAACTTATAACATATTCTTTTAAGTATTATACACATCATGTATAATAAATTGAATAAAATTCATACAGTCCACTTTGTTAAATTCGTCATTCAATCGACTATTAAAAAACATTTGCTTCAATCGAGCCATATTAAGGAAACATTGAGACTTGAAACAGTTTGGCTAGTCAAGAAAGAGAAGGAAGTCATCACCATTGTTGTGAAGTGAATCAACAAGCAGGCAGTCTAGGAGAGCAAAATCCCATGAGTTCATTTCATTTCCTTTATTATAGCAGACCTTTGCAAGTCAAGATAGGTAATATGTACCTGCAAATACGTATTAGTGTAAAATATTGCATTATTGATTGTTTTTATATTGAGTAAACTTAAAAATTTGTCAGAGCTAAACGACAAAATTAAAATGAGAAGTTTGTTGAAAGCGCTTTTTTCAAATTTTATTAGCAAATTAGAGTCTAGTTCAGAATTAAGTGAGCTGCAGATTACTGAAATAGAACAAACGCTTACAAGGTGCAAGATACTTATATTTGATAAAATACAGAGACAGAAAATTTAGGTAACGATATGGAATTTTCTTTCAAAAAAACGGCATTAGCGCAAAAAAATGCTAACTAATTCAAAACCTTATAGTAATTTAAATCAACAAGGAGATATTTTAAATGATCAGACAAATTATTTAGATAATGCATCTGTAAGGTCACATAGTAGAGGTTTCAAAAAACAGTAAAACTTCCAACAATATAATTACCAAAATTTAGCGGTACTTATGAAACATGGCTAAAGTTTTGGGACACTTTCCAATCACTTATACATTTAAATTAAGAAGTAGGAGAAATAGAGAAGTTTCATTATCTTAGATCATCATTATAAAATTGCGTGGGATCTGTTATGTAAAAGATATAATAACAATCGTTTGCTTATTCAGAACCATGATTTAAAACTCAAAGGATTTGTTGGCTTAGCCCTTTTATAGATTCAAATGGTTTGTTGAAAGTAGGAGGCTGTCTAAGCAATTAATATTTTGATTTGATAAAAGCATCCTTATATAGTTGCTAGCAAACATATTTTCACCAAAATTATATTCACATATGAACATAAATGCCTGATGCACGCAGGGCCTCAACACCTGTTTGGTACGTGAATTTATTTTGCTTCTAAGAGGAAGGAACTTGGCTCATTCCACAGTACATAAATAATAATAATAATATATTAATCCATAAAATCGTTTAAGATGGCATTGAATAAGTCAATACAGATAATAATTCATACTACAAATGTATATATTGTAACCTCTAAACTAGGTTATCGTTGAAACACGTCACGTCGACAAATAATCTTTATTTGTCACTCTTGATAAATACAAGAAATCTGCTTCAACAAATTCACAACTGTCAAATACTTTACTTTGACGTTTCAGTCATTCGCGTTCGACTGCTCAATATAAACTGACCCCAGCGGCCGAAAATGATCTGCTTATATAGGTTTTTACAGTTCTCGAAGTTTCTGAGATTTCGAGAACGTGTCGAGAAACATATAGAATATAGCCTGGAATATTCCGGAAAACGTCAAAATAAAGGCATCACAAAAATTATTAATTCTAACATGAACAGAAACGTAATTTACAAACTAACGAGGTAGGTGAGCTTCAATTATAAATTCTAACGAAAACAGGAACATAAGTAACCAACTAAAAGGTAGGTGAGCTTTGTAACATTGCCCCCTCTTAGAACTGATCGTCGATCAGGTTACTCCATTGTCCGCATGGCCTTCTTGATAAGGTGTTAAAGCGATCGATGTGGACAATCTTCATCTTGGCTTGGGGATTCCTCTGGATCCTGTAAACTACGTCATTCAATCGTGACACGACGGTATAAGGGCCTTCCCACGATTTCTGCAGCTTCGAGATTTACCCTTGCTTCTTTTGGGTTATAGAGCCACACTTTCTCAAGTTCTTGAAACCCGCTGCTGTTGGCACGCAAGTCGTATCTGGTCTTCATTCTGTCGCTTTCTATTTTTATCTTCTCTCGTACTTCTTCATGTACCATCTTTATTCGATCTTTCAGATGGCTGAGATAATCATCTAAGTTTTCCTCGTGTTGCGGTCGATTCATAATTAGATCTATGGGTAGCCGCAATTCTGTGCCGAAAATCACGTTGGCTGGTGTTTTACCCGTGGTCTCATGAATTGCTGCTCGGTATGCCAGTAAAAATGGAGGAAGGCAGGTATCCCAGTTGGTCTGTTTCTCGTTGACGGCCGTTCTCAGGAAGTTTTCGATGGTGCGATTGAATCTTTCCACCATTCCATCTGATTGCGGGTGAAGAGGTGTAGTTCTGGTTTTGTGAATACCTAGCAGCTCACAAACGTTCTGAAATACTTGCGACTCGAAATTTCGTCCTTGGTCAGAATGGATCTCTCTGGGCACCCCATAACGACATATCCAATTTTCGAATAAAGCTTCGGCTACAGTAACAGCTTCTTGATTAGGTAAGGGATATATTTCTGGTACTGAAGTAGTCCATCACTACTAAAATATAACGATTCCCACTGCTGCTACGAGGAAATGGTCCGGCTATGTCAATAGCTATTCTCTCGAATGGAGCTCCAACATTGTACTGCTTCATCTGACCTCGGCTTCGAGTCCTGGGTCCCTTACTAGAGGCGCAGGTATCACAACGTCGGCACCATTCTTCCACATCGGACCGACTGCCAAGCCAGTAGAATCGTTCTCTAACTTTATTCAGAGTTTTGTTTATTCCAAAGTGCCCACCACCGACTCCACTGTGCAGTGCTTGAAGAACTTCTGGAATTCTTTTCTGGGGCAGCACTGTTTGATAAATCTTTTCTTTGCCGTCTGGGCTCTCCCAGACTCTTTTTAATAGGCCGTTCTCGATGGCTAAAGAATTCCATAACGCCCAGTAACTTTTTAGAGATGGTGACTTATCAGCAATGTCCTGCCAGGTGGGTCTGTCCATGTTGTTTATCTTCCATTGAAAAATTGGTCCAAAATCCGGGTCTTCACTTTGTTCTTTAGCAATGGTTTTAATATCCCAATCCTCTGGGCCCTGGATGTTAATTCTTCGGCAAAGAAAATCATCTTGTTCTCTAATTTCTTGTCGCATACAGTGCTTACAGTTTGGAGGGCATGGTCTTCTGGATAGGGCATCAGCATTCCGATGGTTAGATCCTTTCCGGTGTTCAATTTTGAAGTCGTACTCCTTCAACCTTTGAAGCCATCTAGCCACTTGGCCTTCCAGATTCTTGAACTGCAGTAGCCACTTCAAAGAAGCATGATCGGTCCTCAAGACGAACGGCTGAACATAGAGATACTTATGAAAATGCTCCACAGTTTTAACTATGGCAAGCAACTCTCTTCTGGTTACGCAGTAGTTCATTTCTTGCTTAGAGAGGACCTTACTAAAGTAGGAAATCACTTTTTCATGCCCGTTTTCAATTTGTGATAATACTCCTCCAATTCCAGTATTACTAGCATCCGTGTCCACGATGAATGTCTTTCCAGGCTTGGGATATGACAGAATCGGAGAAGAACACAAAGCTTCCTTTAATCTCTGAAAAGCTTGTTGACATTGTTCCGTCCAGATGAATGGCTGATTGTTTTCTGTGAGCCGATGTAGGGGTTTCGCAATCTCGGCGAACTTTCTCACAAACTTGCGATAGTAGGTGCAAAGTCCCAGGAAACTCCTTAATTCATGTTTGTCTTTCGGTACTGGCCATTTCCAGATGGTTTCAGTTTTCTCTGGGTCAGTCTTCACTCCATTAGACGAAATAATGTGTCCTAAATACTTGACTTCCTTTTGAAAGAGCATGCACTTCTTAGGACTTAACTTGAGCCGGGCCTCTCTCAACTTTTGGAAAACTTCTTGAACATTCTTCAAATGATCTTCAAAGTCTTTGCCAAGTATTATTATGTCATCAAGATAAACGAGACAAGTTTTCCAGGTCATTCCTCGTAGAATGGTTTCCATAAGTCTTTCAAAGGTGGCTGGTGCGTTGCAGAGGCTAAAGGGCATGACGTTGAAGTGCCACAACCCTGTTCCAATGGAAAACGCTGTCTTCTCTTTATCATCTGGGTGAAGTTGCACTTGCCAATAGCCACTTTTCAGGTCTAATGTGGAAAACCATTGAGATCCAGACAGGGTATCCAGGGTATCGTCTATTCTTGGCAACGGATAACTGTCCTTTTAGTGACATCGTTTAGTCTTCTATAATCCACACAAAATCTGGTAGAGCCGTCCTTCTTCTTTACCAGAACAACCGGCGAAGTCCATGGACTCTGGGATGGTTCAATGATTCCCTGCTGCTGCATGTCTTTCAACATCGTGGATACCTCTTCTTGCTTCGCTAAAGGAATACGTCGTGGAGCTTGTTTAATTGGCGCAGTGTCGCCGGTATTTATTCGGTGTTGCACAAGATTAGTTCTTCCAACATCATCTTCTGTTAAGGAGAAAACGTCTTGATAACGCCTTAATAAATCTTCCAATTTTTGGACTTCATCGGCTTGTAGTTGGGACTTGAATCGGCTAACAAGGCCCTGAAGAACTTCAGGTAGTTTTTCAATACTTCGGGATGTTGTTGATGGTTCTATATTGCTGAAGACCGATCCAACTGTTTGACAAACTCCCAAAGGTTCACCTTTCTTGATCTGTTGTGGGTAGTCTTTCAGATTTAGCATTCTGACCAATACCAAATTGTTTTTCCTTTCTGTTAATGTCTTTCCAGTTAATATGCCCTTCCTATAAAGACTGCTCTCTGGTTCTGGTTCTACAATTACAGTTTCTTCAACTGCCGAATGACTGCTACAAACAGCTTCAATTACAACTTCTGAACCTGCTGGAAGTTCTATGTCTGCTGACGCTTCTACAGGAAAGTTTCTGATGTCAGGAAACTGCATGATGATTTCTTCATCTTTGGTCTTCAATGATCTTCGAGAAAGGTCCAGCACAAAATGATGTTCAGTCATGACATCAAGTCCAAGAATGACATCATCAGTTATATCTGCTACTAAGATGTTGTGTTGGAAAGTGGTTGTCCCCAGGGTTATTCTAGCTAGATGGATGCCTTTCACTGATATGACTTCTCCATTTGCTGTCTCCAAGATGTAGTTCCGGTCTGGCTTTTGTATTTTGCAGTGAGCGACGATGTTCGGTCTTACTATGGTGTGACTAGAGCCTGTATCAAGGACCATTTCACAATCCCGTCCGCATATACGCCCTGGTACTACCAAACTCGTTCCATTATTTTGCAGACGGGTTACCTTGATCTTAATAGTTGGTGGGGCTTGGTAGCCAGCTTTCGCCCCTCAAAGCTGACTAGTTGGCGTTTTCCTGGTCCTGACTAGATGTATTCTTAGGGCATCGATTCCTAAGATGCCCTTCAACTCCACAATTCCAACACTTGATGGGTCTTCGTCTGCTGTATGCCGTAGTACTAGTCCGTTCCTGTCCCGTCCCGAAGGTATCCAATAAGTCCTGCAAACCCTTCACAAATCCTTCGATGTTCTTATCATCTCCTCGTGGTTCAACAGTCTGAAGCTTTACTTGCCTTGTTCTGCCTTGACTGCTTCTAGAAGCCTGTCGGGCGGCTTCAATTTCCAGTGCCTGGGCCAGAGCTTCCGATATGTTTTTATGTCTGGCTAACCTTAACGCTTGGCTGATCTCGGAGTCTCGCAGGCCATCAATGAAACTACTTATTGCTAATTGTTCTTGGAATTCGGTTGGTGCGGTGGGGTAGGCTAGCTTCACCATACGTGCTATATCCGCCTCAAATTGCTGCAGATTTTCTTCGAGCGTTGTCTTCGGCCTTTTAATTGTGCTTGATCAACGTGTTGTAGATGAGCATCGCCATACCTCATTTCTAAAGCACTCTTCAGCATTTGATAGTCTTTTTGTTGATCTTCGGCTAGCGTTCGTAATATCTCCATGGCTTCACCTCGTAGGGCAACTATTAGTGATGTAGCCTTTTCTTTTTCTGATCAATTATTTGCCAAGGCAGCTGCTTCAAATTGTTTAAGGTAAGTGCTCCATGACACCTTTCCATCAAATGTGGGTGGTTTAATCCTTGCAGATGAAATGGAACTGTTGTCAGCCCTAACAATCTCCGTGGACCATTGTGATTGTAAATTTGTAACCGTATGCTCTAACTTAATTAAGCTTTCTTCTATGACTTGGACTTTGACGACTTCACTCTGTAATTTACTAACACTTTCTTCTACGACCTGAACTTTATCTTGCATTTCATTCCTCAATAGATTAATTTCTTCTTCAACGGTTTCCTCAAACTCTTTGAGATTGATCTTAATTACTTCTTCTAACTTTTTATTATTTACTTCTTGATAATTTTTCATTTCTTCTAAACTGTTTCTCATTTCCTCTTGACTGTTCCTCATTTCCTCTTGACTAGTTTTCATTTCCTTTTTTAAGTCTTCCATCATTTCATCCTGGCTACTTTTCATTTGATCTTGACTGTTCTTCATTTCTTTCTTTAAGTCTTCCTTCATTTCTTTCATCATTTCATCTTGGTTAGTCTTCATTTCATCCTGGCTGTTTTTTATTTCCTTTTTTAAATTTTCTCCCATTTCGTCTTGACTCTTCTTCATATCTTGCATCATTCCCATTAATTGTTTCAATGTTTCCTCCATTTCGGTTGCTTTCGATCTCGTTACCGGCATTCACTTATCTACTCCAAATGTCTTCTTTGTGGAACGTCACACTTCTGACACCAGTGTAACCTCTAAACTAGGTTATCGTTGAAACACGTCACGTCGACAAATAATCTTTATTTGTCACTCTTGATAAATACAAGAAATCTGCTTCAACAAATTCACAACTGTCAAATACTTTACTTTGACGTTTCAGTCATTCGCGTTCGACTGCTCAATATAAACTGACCCCAGCGGCCGAAAATGATCTGCTTATATAAGTTTTTACAGTTCTCGAAGTTTCTGAGATTTCGAGAACGTGTCGAGAAACAAATAGAATATAGCCTGAAATATTCCGGAAAACGTCAAAATAAAGGCATCACAAAAATTATAAATTCTAACATGAACAGAAACGTAATTTACAAACTAACGAGGTAGGTGAGCTTCAATTAGAAATTCTAACGAAAACAGGGACATAATTAACCAACTAAAAAGGTAGGTGAGCTTTCGTAACAATATCAAGCAAATAAATTAATATAACATAACAAGTCACAGCTACTTGAGAAACTCACCTCATTATAATAAGAGTTATAAGATGAATAAGTCAATACTGTTTATTCAGTTTTCAAGTATATACACTTATATATACAGGGTGTCCCATAATGATGTGCGCTCCTTTGGAGGGTGTGTTCCTTGGGTCATTTTAGGGGGTACTTTTTATAAAATTTTTCGATTTGAGCCCTCTCTTACGAGATAAGGGCGTCTAAAAAATTGAAAAATCTGAAAATCGGTGAATACATTTAGTTAATTAAGTGACATTGTTGAGTACGATTTTTATTTTTACAAAATGTCTACAAAGGTGGTAACCACCAACCTCTGTTGTATTTTTTAATTAAAACTTTTTATTCTAAACGTTTCTCGATATGAAAAAATTACAGTAAATAGATCACTTTACAAAATCTCCTCCAAAGAAGCGCACATCATTATGGGACACTGTATACACACATCAAACAAATAAATCTTTACAAACTCGTCTACACTATAAAAACGCTTCCCAATTAGGAAACTTAAGTTTATTTTAAAAAGATTAAAATTTAATTCAGATCTAATATTTAATGGCAGTTGGTTCATAAATTTGATGGCCATGTAAGATGGAGCTTTTTCATATAAGGATGTTTTGTGATGAGGTATTCTTAATAAATTGCCGTTATCTAGTTTCGTAGCTATGAACGTCAGCATTCCTGACAAAGCAGCTAAGCATTTTAGCAATATGTAATATATTATAAATACGAGGAAAAGTTAACATATTTATTTCTATAAAATAAGGTTTATAAGAAGTTAGGGGTGCAATTCCAGAAGAGAAATAAGAATTTTATTAACGTTGACACCACTCGCTCCACCCCAAATAATAACATTAAGTGACAAGTGGCAGTAAATCAGTGAATAATAAAAATCAATCATCTGTTTCATTTTCAATATAGACCTTTGTTTAATTGTTTTAAATGTTACCGATTTAAAGCCAAATGTATAAATGTGAATTTATTTGGCTTTTAGGAGGAATGAACTTGACTCATTTGAAGAAGAAGAAAAGAAAAAACGATATTTATTGAGTATAACCTAAAAGGCCATTGACCGAGGTCCTTCAGCCTGTTTAAATACATTTTAAGTTTTACATTATTGTTATGATATGTATCAGATTTATTTTGTTTTTGGTGCAAAAAAAAAAAGAAAGTTATTGTGTTCCGAGATTGATGAGTTCCTCCCATATTGTTTTTTCTGGAAATCTCCTGCGTCTTGTGACATGTAGGTAGGTTTTGTTTTTGCAGAACGGTCTGAGAATTTCCATGTTTTGTTCATTTTTGGTAAATCTCATGGAGAGGTTATTAATCCGTTCAGCGATTTTTGTCGTACCGGTGATGTTATACAACCATTCATTGGCGGGGTTGTGCAATGGGTTTATTGGGTGTCGGCATTTTGTGATTGTTCTTAGAGTTGATGTCTCAGCAGTTTGTATATTTCGTAGCGCTGGCTTTCTCATGTTTAGGAATAGTGGGTGGCTATATTCTAATAATGGTCTGCAAACGGATTTATAGATGTGTGCTGCTGTCTTTTTCCTGATGCCTCTGTTTTTATACGTCATTCCCCGGACGTGCTCTCCTCTGGTTATGCATTTCTTTTTTAGTGTTTTTGTATGACTGTTCAGGTTGAGTTTATTGTCTAGGGTACCCAAGTACTTCACCTCTGTGCGTGGCTTTAGTGTGTTGTTATTGATCATGATTGTTGGAGAATTGTTTCTTACTCTATGGTTGAAAATGATAACTTGCGATTTTGTTGGATTTGGTTGTAATCGCCATAAGTTGAACCATTCTGCTGTTTGGTCCACCAGCCCCTGAAATTCTTCTGTAGTCTTTGTTAGATTTTTGTTGTGGCTTATTAGAGTTGTATCGTCTGCATATTGTAATATGTACAGATTGGGGTCAAAGTGTGCTGGTTCCCTTTCATAGTTGTAAATGTCGCTGCAGAATATATTGTACAACAGAGGTGATGGCTCATTTGATTAGTCGATAGTTGTTTAAAATGTTACCGATTTAAAGCCAAATGTATAAATCGCATTATGGGAAATTTGCCTGAGCAGCGTCTACAGTATTATCATGCATTTCGAATTATAAGGGTCGACTACGTGAGACCTTTTACTCTAAAGGACAAAAAGGGACTTGGTCCTAAATTATCTAAATGCTATATAGCTTTATTCATCTGTTCTAGCACTAAAGCCTTGCACCTTGATGCTGACAGTGATTTATCAAAGGATACATTTTTGTTAGCATGAAAGCGCTTTATAGTCTGATGCGGTAAGCCACTAGACATTTTCTCAGACAATGGGACAAACTTTGCAGGTGTCATGCAGAAATTCAAAAAAATAGTAGATATTTTAAAGAAAACGAAAATCAAACTATTGAGCTCTCTACTCTAGAGGGAATTAAGCAGCACCATAGACGAAATGTATAGACTGCTCCATCTTATGCTTACTTTTATTAACAACCAAAAACCCAGTCAAACTCGGTAAAAAATTAGTATATACCAGTTAAATTGAGATGGCGCTCTAGAAGTAAATCTTCGAAGCCTCCGACGTTGTCACGTTGTGAACATTTCAGCGAACAAATCGTTTGTAGTATAGACCATGTCTGCTTTTTAATGCATTTAAATAAAAATGTCTCGCTACTGCGAATACATGAATTGCCGACGATTATCGAAAAATAATCCTAATTTAAAACTATTTTTCTTCCCTATTAAGAGACCAAATGTTTCAATGAATAGTGAATACAGATAGACAATTACAAAATTATAAAATTTATAATATATATCATTAGGTACATTTTTTCCAATAAAATTAAATAACGTTTACCATACACAGTGGTTGCCGAGGTTTAAATTAATGTATTAATAAATTTTAATATTCTAACTAATTAAAATAACAATTGGTGTAATATAAAAAAATCGATAAACTGAGGGTTTCAATTTGTGTTGCACAAAATGTAAGGTGGCCTTATTTCTCGCTGAAAAATTATCAAATTTGTGGTGCATTTAGGTATAGAAATCTCAAATCTCTTCAAACAAAATAACTTTTAAAAAGCGTTTGTAAGACATATATTATTTTGGTATTTTAACCCCACATTTTTACAATTATTCTCACATACTTATAGACAAAAGTGAACGATCTTATATGCAGAACTATGTAACTTTATGTTATAACAATATTTATATCTACAGTTAAATTTAAAAAAAATATGTAAATATTTTGAAAGATTTATGTACGTACCTAAAGATTTGTTATATATTCGTTTTACTTTGTTGCCTTTGAATCTGGCAGATGGCAACATTCCTGTTATTTGCTAATCTCTATATTATTCATTTCTTAAATATCTAAAACTATTTATATTTGTAGAAAACACGATTTCAAGAATACAGTGCACTTAACACGATTTGATTCAATTCAAAACATTGGCGCACCTACTTAGAGCGTGCTTTTGCATTCGGTGTTCAGCATCGGTTTATCCACAAACAGCGCTCTATCATAAAATCATAATAAAAAACCAACCCGAATTCCGATGCGGTGCTTTTTTTTTTGTTGATTTCCAATCTCCCGTCACATTTACCATTGATTGTTAGTTAAGCGCATAGCGTAGTATTTTATAGATTTTGAAATATGATATGTTTGTAAAAATATTTTTTAAGAGCCAATTTGTACTTTACGTAATAATTATGATATGCATACATTATACAGACAATGATGTTACACTTTTATTTATACTCTATTTGAACCCTCAGATCACTTAAAATTTGTTTCAGTGATTTGTTTCAGTGATGTAATAGCAGTTTTATTTTCAGTTCCTAAAATTGTTCTTACATTTTTACGCAGATTTTGACTAATTTCTCATAGTTTTTGTAATTTCTTACTGACCAAACTTGTGTAGTTCACAATAAATTATAAAAGATTTACGTCTAATATTACTAGAACGACCATAGCAAAAAAGTGTTGACTTCCGTCTACTGCGAAGAACAGTTTATACTCAATTAAAAAAAGTCGAATACAGTATAGCCGTGATTGTTACACACTCATTCTTTCACCGTAAACGCTCCACACGTGCAAATTTACAAATTTTTATATACGACCGACTATACATTTAATGATCGAAAAATATACAGGGCCAGTAAAATATGTAGATATCTACTAGATGTGTAAATACTACTTGAAGAATTTGTATCTATATTCACTGTAATAAAAAATAATGAACTAAAAGAAGTAAAGTTACATGTTTCATAAATTATTTGGTTTTACAGTGTGTAAAATTTAATTCTTCATGTATCTAGGATTTAAGCACAACTTTTGTAGCAACTCACTTTTTGGGATTTTTATTTTTTCCATAAACCTTAAATATAGTTGTTATTTTCTCCTATGTTTTCAATTTCTTTTTCTTGTCTTAGCAAACTTGTACAGTACAGTAATTACAATATGAAAATGTTTTTGGACTTGTAAATACTAATATGAATATAGTCTGTCCAAAGATTCATTAATTTGAATTGGAAAAAATCATATTACTACAAAGTTACTATTCAATACATATGTAGGATGTTAAAAAATAACTTCATATTCATAGACAGTTTTAAATAATAAGTATTCGAAAACACCAAGTTAAGTATTATCCAAACCCATTGACATTTGGACATGTATAGTCCAACCATGTTTTTAAATTATCTACAGTAATTTTGTACCTCATTCAATGAAATAAATTTAACACTGCTTTTAATTTTGTTTTTTGATATTTTCCCAAATCATAATTTTTATTTCAAATATTCCCATAAACAAAAATTCATATTGGTGAAATAATAATAATAATAATCTTTATTCATCACTGAAGTTTCACAAGTGAACAAAAATGTATAAACTTATTAGACTAGTCATGAAGGAGACAAAATACAAATAGTAACATAACTAAACATACGCACGCACGCACCCTCACACCCACACACACACACACACACTCAAGAGCTACTCGCAGTCTAGAGAATGGTTGATGAATGTCATCGCTATGTCATGTGTTATAATTATAAATTGTTTCTGTTGCTGCTGAATGTTTCTTTTTTTTAATTTCCATTGTTAGTATAAATATATATAAACAAGGGACTGTCAAAATTGACATGTCAATAAGTATTTGTTTACATGATGTTAATGGGTGACTACCTGCTATACACCTCATAATTTTTTTTTGTAGAGTACAAATTTCATTTATATGTGCTGAGTTTCTCCAGAACATTAACCCATAAGAGATTGTTGATTGCACTAAGCCATCATAAACCAATTTTAAAATATCCAAGCTTACAGTAGAACTTAATTTTAACTAACTTAATTTAGAAGATAGATTTACTATATGGTTTTCCCAGGTCATTTTATAATCAACTGTAATACCCAAGAATTTTATGGAACTGGTGTGTTCAATCGACTTTTTATCTAATTTAATAAGGTGGCTGAAATTTTCAGTAACATTTTTTGGTAAGAATGACATAAAAAAAGTTTTGTGTACGTTTACTAATAGGCCGTTATTTACACATCACTCACAGAATTCAGTTGCTGCAATATTTGTTTTATATACTGTATTTGTAGACTCCTTATCAGCCAGCAAAAAGAGCTGTACATGATAAGTACATGTCATTCATGAATATCAAGAAGAATGGAGTGGACCCAGGATTGAACTTTGGGGTACCCCAATTTCAACGTTACGAAATTCTGATTTATGTCCATCTATGACCACTGCCTGACGCCTATCATACAAGTATGAGGCAGCCCACATGTGGGCTGTCCCCCGTACACCTATTCGTATTAATTTTTCTAGGAGTAGGCTGTGGTTCACAGTATCAAAAGCTCGACTCAGGTCAAACTATATAGCAATAGAATAATATTTATTATTTAGATATTCGTAGATACTTGTGGTTAAGTTAGCAGTAGCTGTCGATCTTGACCTTTGTTATCTTAAACGATTTTCAGAATTCGATAATAAATTGTATTTTTCTAAGAACGCTGTTAGCCTTACATTATAACTAATATCAAATATTTTTGCTAACTGATTTTGAAGACAAATATTTCTATAGTTGCAGATTTCAGTATGGGATCCTTTGTTTTAAATATAGGTATTGATTTAGAAACTTTCAATGTACTTGGATATTGGCCTAAGTTAAATGATTCGTTTATTAAATATGATAAAGGAACACTAATTTTAATGCTTTACCACATATTTCATCCATTTCAGCAGCTGGTTTGGAGGTAGTTTTTTATTCAACAATGCGTCTATTTCATGTGGTGTAGTAGGATATAAGTAAAATGTTACTGGTGAAAAATCATATATTTTTTTTGCACTGGTTTAATGGACGGTAGATCTAGAAAAAAATTATTAAAAGAATTGCATATGACATTCATGTCTGACACCATATCATTGTTTATTAGCAATTCCTTTGGTACATCTCTGTTCGATTTATTTTCCATTTCATTAATGATTTTCCAGCTGTCTTTCATTATATTTTTTGAGTGTATTATTATTTATTAAATAACAACCCTAACAGGCATTACTGCCTAATTACAAGAGTTGGGATTACTAACAATAACAACATAATAGTACATACAACCGTAACAATTCAGAAGTAAAGTAATTTAGTTAGCAAAAAAAAAATGCTTAGATATTGTCTTTTTAATTGTCTTTAAACTTATTCGGCATATAGGAGAAATCCAGATCGAGAAGGTAATAATATTGATTAATCAGTTTGAGCATCTTTAAAAATGGTGAGGTATTTGGCAACAAAGGCAAGGGAAAAACTGTTACATAACGAGTAAATCTAAGAGGTGAATAAAAGGGCAATAGATTCACAAGTTTCTTAGAATCCACAAGATTATTAACTAATTTATAACAAAAAAGCATAGCATTTAGATTCCTTCTATCGTACAGGCTGTGAATCTAAAATTCATTTCTCAAATGTGCCGTTCTGATAATAATAATAATAATAATAATAATAATGCTTTATTGCCCAACAGTACAAGACCAATAATAGGACAATTACATATATAACAATAGGTAAAATAATATTAGAAATATAATAATTACTAATAAAATAAAAAAAAAAAAAAAACAACTAAAGGGAATAACTTTAAAGTATTACTACTTAACAGAAATCTTCATTTACAGTACGTGAAATGGCTAACAAAATAGATTTTAAGCTGGTATGATTTATATCACAGAGATGCGACACTGTATTAAATAAGTTGCACATATTGTATAGCGTGACTTAAATAAAAGATTAGTTCTTGTTCAAGCAATAAAAAGTATCAGTACCCCTAGAATTATGCCTAGGAATTAGAAAATCAATTTGACAATTTGACCATGCAATAACTTATAAAGGAAAGTGACTGAATTTAATTTTCTCCTCAAATCTAAACTCTGAAACCCAAATCTATCAGTCAGTTGCCTATAAGGAGTGCCTCTTACAGGATAAACATGATCTATTTTAAGACATAAATATTTGAGAAATTTTTTTTGTGGTTTTTCAAGTAACACTCTATGACATAAATAGAATGGTTTGATATCAGGATACTCATTATGCGTACGAAAATAAATATATTGTAGAAATTTATTCTGTACTCTTTCAACGCCCATCGTATGCGCAATCGCTTGGGAAACCCAAATGACCGACCCGTATTCCAGTTTAGGTCTCACTAAACTAACAATACAGTTTTTTAAGACCACAATGTTAAAAATTCTTACTCTATCTAATAATAAACGCCAATAATTTAAAAGCTTTGGCGGTAATTCTAATAATATGTGACATAATTTAATTTGGAATTGTAACTTATCCCAAGATCAGTAATTTGATTAACTTGCCTCAAGGTCTCCGTGCACGGTGTAGTCAAAATTAATAGTACATATTTACATTTCTCGTCAGGCTCATGACAGAACATTTACTAATATTTAACATTAAATTATTATTGACCGTCCATATATACAAATTATCAACATCACTCTGTAATAAATGGCACTCTGACAGATCTTGAACTCTCCTATATATCTTCAAGTCATCTGCAAACAGTTGACAGTTACAACACAAATAAGTAGGCAAATCATTAATAAACATAATAAACAATGAAGGTCCCAGATTGGAACCTTGAGGTATACCTGATATTGGTGTAAACTTATCGGACATTTTATTATTAAATTTAACGGAACAAAAACGCGCAGATAGGTAAGACTTTAATAAATATTTGTGCACTGTTAGTAAAACCAAATTGATGTAGCTTACACAATAACACGTCATGATTCACCTTATCAAACGCTTTTTTAAAATCCGTGTATACCACATCCACCTGGAGTCCACTTTGAAAAGTTGTATTGACATTAGTATTGAATTCCAACATATTTGTATTAATCGATCTGTTTGGAAGAAACCCATGCTGGTTCTCGGTGATATTTAGCTTAGCGTGATTAAAAATTCTAGAATGAATAATGTTTTCAAACCTTTTAACTGGGGCACACAGCACAGATATAGGACGATAATTTTCAATGGAACTTTTATCCCCACTTTTGAAGATCAGAGTAATAATTGCCTCCTTCCACAAATCTGGGAATATACACTTACGCAAGGACAAATTCATAATATAAAGTAATGGTTTCTGCAACCACTCAAGGCACGCACGACCCAATAAGAGGGTATACCTTCAATCCCTGAAGCACGCTTAGGTTTTAACTTCTTAGTGGCATTAATGAATTCACTTGTAGTTATGGGTGTTAGATCAAAGGGTCCGGAATTTCCATCGTAATAATCGTAATTAGTAAAAAGCGTGTTATAAGAAGGTACTTTAGTGTTATAGGTTGATTGAAAAAAATTTGCAAAACAATTAGCATCATTACCCTGAGGCACAGCAACATTTTGGTATTTTAGATGTAAACTTCCAGAACTTTCTCGTTTTTTTGAATTTACATATTTCCAAAATTCCGAAGGATCAGCTATATATAATACTATTTTCAATGCTATTTACATAATACCTGTATTCACGTCTTATGAGCAGTTTTACCTGGCGCCTCACCTGACAAAATTCTTCATTATGTACTTCCATTACATTTCTGTATTTTATTAAGTTTATTTTTATATTTCATAAGATCTATGATTTCTCTATTGAAATATACTGGAAAACGGTTCTTAAAGTGGGACCTAATCTTAGGAACATTATTATCAATTATAGTATTGAGTATACAGATTTGGAAAGTGAGGATCTTGATGGTGAATTGTATTTTGCCGCTTGCGTGCATTTGTGTCATGCTACACGCACACTTCCACCACAGCGTGCTTCCACTGTTCGCATCAGGCAGTGTTGCCAGGTGGGAAAAATTCAGTGCATTAGAATAATTTCAAAAAAAGCACGAGGTTTGGAGAAAAAAGCATGAGATGGCTTAACTTATCAAAAAACACCTCTTGACACAGCTTAATTTTTAATTACTTTTGTAATGCCATTTTTATTTTATTAAAAAGCATTATGTTCTGCTATTTTATCATAATATTACATTGTAAGTAGGTACTTATAGGTACTTACTTAAAAGTTATTAACCACGTAACCTTTCTAATTTATTTGATTGTTAAGCCGGGCGAACGTTGAGGCGCAGTTGACGTGACGCAGGGTGACTCACGGGTCGTAAAATCTGTTGTTTCCAGAAAATGTAGGTACCCTTACGGAATAGAGTTAAGAATCACTGCAATACGGCGTGAATACAGCACACACACCGCATATCCGTAGACTGTCATACCCGTTTATCTATTCATTGCTAATTATTAAGAGAGCAGTCTATAATACAAATTTAATTACTTGTTTGATTCTTTTAGATTATAGTAAGGCTTTTGACACACTAAATCATTCTATTCTTTGTAGATTTCAAAGAGTAATTTTAATAATTTTATTATTTATTTTTGTGTCTATTAAAAAGCATGAGATTTTGTAATCAAAGTATGAGAGCATGAGATTTCCTCGGAATGCATGAGATCTGACAACACTGGCATCAGTTGACCGGACAGTTAGATCACGTTAGATTTGCAATGGCGAATTGGCGTTGGCGATACGGAACCGATTACCGTAGTAGTGGGGAATGCTAGACCAATGCACGTCGCCGCCCCTCTTAAAGTTCTTACGTTCCCTGCAATGAAGCGGCAATTTCTACTTTCTCTGTAAAGATCCGCAATTTCCGAATCTGTATAATAAAAATTACTTATTGACACATTGACATCTGGTTCGTTATATACCGGCCTCCAGTCAACACCCTGAATGTCATTAACAATGTTGTGAAAATTTGCCTTCTTAAAAATACATATATAAATTTACAGCACCGTTCTCAAAAAAAGTATCTAAAAACTCAAAACTTATAACAAGAGCATGGACAACTTTCTTTTCGAACTGTAGTACGTTCTAACTCTGTACTTGGTGCTAGACCAAGGTCAAGTGTTTTTTCAAACGAGTTTTGCTCATCATTAAGCAGACTTAAGGAGTAGTAATTTATTGAATTTACAAATTCCAAGTGCAGATTATCCAAGCTATGAATACTCACAGACGGTTCAGTAATTAAATTCAGATTAAAATTCCCTACAATAAAACAATTTTGCATCGTACATTTATATTCTATATATTGAAATAATTTATTGTACGATTCGATATCTGCTCCAGGAGGAACATACACACCAGCAAAATGAATCTTTGAATCCCTAATTTTGACAGTTACTATTAATAACTCAAAAATGTCTTTATAGATGTTGACCGAAAGAATTTTATATTTTTTCTGAAAAGCAAAAAGTACGCCACCACCTCTTGATTTACCAGTAAGTTCACTACTTCTATCACATCTAAATATATTATATATATCAAAGTTAAACACCTCTCCATCTGATATACTATTATTCAACCATGATTCAGTAATCAAAATGCAAACATATTCATTATCCAATGTATTCTGAAACAATTCATCAAGCTTTGACCTCAAACCTCTACAATTCTGATAATACAAATTTAAAGTAAGCATATTATAAATTCCCCTTCACTTCAATGTAAACAAACTACCTAGTAGGTTATAAACATAAAAAACTCTTATGTAACATCCTCTGTGATTCTATAAAGATACATCCATACTTTAGGTTCTACTTCTCTGAACTTCATATTATTTTCTTCCGACTGTCCAATATGTCTTCTCGACAATCTATTTATCTTTTTAGCCAGCTGCCAGCTATTATCAGCTGTTCCTATTGGATTTTTTGATTGATTTATACCGTGTTTGTCTGGAAGTGGTTCTTTCGGTACCAGGTTTATCACATCATTCATTACGCTTCATTGATGTTTTTGTAGATATTCCAGGTTAGTTTCTCTTGATGTTCTCATTATATTTGTCATTGGATTGTAACATGTCATTGATTGCACATGACTGTGATTTTTTGATTCCACATTACTTATTGATGGTCCCACTTGTTTGTCCCCTATAATAATTTGATTGTTTTTCTGCATTTTATGTTGTTGATGACTTTATTTTACTTAAGTCCATCTCTGATACTTTTTTAGATGTTGTCTGTTCTGATATAGTTTTTGTTTGCATACCTTTCTTTACTTTATTTTTTCCTTCCACTAACATATAAACTATTTATATTCTTCAGTTGCCCTTGCAAATTCTGAATGGTTTCCTTCAACAAACTATTGTTTTCTTTAAGAATGCCATTCTTTTCTTCTACTTCATCGATACATTTTTTCAAATATTTATTTTCCAACTGTAAATTTTCTTTAGATGATTTTTGCAGGTCTTCAATTACGTTTTCACAACATATAACCTTATTTGTGTCTATTATTATTAGGTTTGTAGCTCTCTCTGCACAACTTTTATGATAGAGGGAAACACAGTTTACACACACTTTAACTGAACATTCTTTATTTGTACAACATTTATATTTCTCTTGATTTACATCATTTTCTTTACTTTGTGAAATTGTACCAGCCACTTGGTTGGCGGCCATTCTGGTTATATAGGGTAAGGTTATATATTTTATGTACAAATTTATTTTCAACATGTTCTCTCAATCAAAATTTGTGACATCATATATTGGCTACAAATAGATAGAATGATGTGGAGTTTCAGTTTGGTCACTGTGAACTGTTATTCCCAATACTTCTTATTATAAATGAAATCATTTACCACTAATTAAAAAATATATTATGTACATAACAGTCTGAATGTCTGTCAGAACGGTTCTTTTAATGGATACACAGTAGTTTTACTGATTATTCCTCTGATATATTAGCCAATTAAAGCTACGGTGAAAATATTCATAATTACTTTTACATATTATATATTTCAGGTAACCCTAAATCACTCTACGTAGAGGAAGAAAATTCTAAAAAATTGCTATATATACGAAATGCATTTTAGTTAAACATCTTTCATAAATAAAAAAAACAAAGCATATTCATAATTAGCTATTAACTACTATTCGGGTTTTGATTGATTGTATGATTATTTCCGTTTCGTGTGTGTGTTTCGGTACCAGGTTTATCACATACTCCACCATATTCATTGAGGTTTCGTTGTTAGTCATCAGTATGCCATAGGTGAGATGACCGACAATTGAACTGGCTGTTCCTTCATATGTAGTTTCACATATAATTGAGTGCAGGTGAGATGTATGGCTCATTTGCAGAAAGCGACCTACAATATCGTAGGTATTAACCGCAGACTTCGCCCCGGGCGATGCGCCATTAAATCTATAAATGATACTGCAGGAAACAACTACTCCGCGGGCTAATGCCCCGACCGGCATTGAATTATACCTGCAGTATCTGTGTGAAACAGCCAAGAACCCTTGTCGGCCACTCCACCAGACATAGACCGGTTTTGGGCTTGTTAGCCCTCATCAGTATGCCGGTCGGGGCATTAGCCCGCGGAGTAGTTGTTTCCTGCATTTATAGATTTAATGGCGCATCGCCCGGGGCGAGAGGTCTGCGGTTAAGTACCTACGATATTGTAGGTCGCTTTCGCAAGTCGAGCCACTTAGGCCGAGCAGGAAGTAGCAGACCAGTTACATCTCACCTGCACTCGATTTATATGTGAAACTACATATGAAGGAACAGCCAGTTCAATTGTCGGTCATCTCACCTATGGCATACTGATGAGGGCCAACAAGCCCGAAACCGGTCTATGTCTGGTGGAGTGGCCGACAAGGGTTCTTGGCTGTTTCACACAGATACTGCAGGTATAATTCAATGCCGGTCGGGGCATTAGCCCGCGGAGTAGTTGTTTCCTGCAGTATCATTTATAGATTTAATGGCGCATCGCCCGGGGCGAGAGGTCTGCGGTTAAGTACCTACGATATTGTAGGTCGCTTTCTGCAAGTCGAGCCACTTAGGCCGAGCAGGAAGTAGCAGACCAGTTACATCTCACCTGCACTCAATTTATATGTGAAACTACATATGAAGGAACAGCCAGTTCAATTGTCGGTCATCTCACCTATGGCATACTGATGAGGGCT
This sequence comes from Monochamus saltuarius, assembly GCA_025584915.1. Classification (NCBI taxonomy): domain Eukaryota; kingdom Metazoa; phylum Arthropoda; class Insecta; order Coleoptera; family Cerambycidae; genus Monochamus; species Monochamus saltuarius. The sequence continues at coordinate 2,569,074 of CM046730.1, read as the reverse complement.
AACAAGCCCGAAACCGGTCTATGTCTGGTGGAGTGGCTGACAAGGGTTCTTGGCTGTTTCACACAGATACTGCAGGTATAATTCAATGCCGGTCGGGGCATTAGCCCGCGGAGTAGTTGTTTCCTGCAGTATCATTTATAGATTTAATGGCGCATCGCCCGGGGCGAGGTCTGCGGTTAAGTACCTACAATATTGTAGGTCGCTTTCTGAAGTCGAGCCACTTAGGCCGAGCAGGAAGTAGCAGACCAGTTACATCTCACCTGCACTCAATTTATATGTGAAACTACATATGAAGGAACAGCCAGTTCAATTGTCGGTAAAAATATATTATGTACATAACAGTCTGAATGTCTGTCAGAACGGTTCTTTTAATGGATACACAGTAGTTTTACTGATTATTCCTCTGATATATTAGCCAATTAAAGCTACGGTGAAAATATTCATAATTACTTTTACATATTATAGATTTAATGGCGCATCGCCCGGGGCGAGAGGTCTGCGGTATAGTACCTACGATATTGTAGGTCGCTTTCTGCAAGTCGAGCCACTTAGGCCGAGCAGGAAGTAGCAGACCAGTTACATCTCAAAAACAAAGGCAGTTTATTCTTGAACGATTTTTATATTTACCGATTTTCTGATCACCCTGTACATGTTAGATGAAAATCTTCCATGCAAACTGCATTTTTTAAAAAAGCAAACTTTTTAATCAAAAATCAATTTTCTCGTAAAATGAAAAATACAATTATTTTCCCTCTTTTAACCTAACAACCTAACCTTAGACATACTGTATATAAAGACTATACACACTGAAATAAAATTGATGATTTGTTTTTTATGGGTAGTTAAACAAATGCTTGAATAGGCAGTTTAAATTTTTTTTAAATATTTACATTGTCATGTAGCGGTGTCAGTACCAATTTCCTAAATAGAACATTCTATATATTTTTAAATGTTTGGTCAGTCTTTTGAACGGCAATCTCAAAAATTACATATGTCAAATGTTGTTTTTTCCTTCCACTGATATCGAAATTTGGTAAATATATTGCCAAAAAATATTAATTTTTTAAATCTACCATCTACTCCCCAGTAGGTTTCATATTGTACGGAAATTTCTTCAGAATTATATGAGAATAAAAACAGTTTTTTTAACATTTGAAATGTGAAAGATTTGTATGTCAAATAGACAGAATGTAACGGAAAATTTGTGACACTTCGTATACTACAAAACAAATTTTGTTTTAAAATAATTAATTTATCTCATTTTATTGGCAAGTGTCAGAAATCAAATAAAAATATCTTATAATATTGCTGTAGAGAATTTTGTAAATCCATGCATCTGTGAAAATGTTTATAAAATGTTGGAAATATCTCTGGTTGAATCCAAATATAGATATGCTACACTATGCTATACTATGTATATTATTTGTAGATTGATATTTTAAAAATAATTTCAAAAGATGTATGAGTGCGCACCTGGTTTTTAACCTGCCATTAATTTAATTTGAATAAGCACATAGTTAATCTCCAAGATGCCTCCAATGAAAGCATGACAGGTTAAATGTTAAAAAAATGATCAAATTGTATGCCTGTGTTTAAAATAAAATATTTAATAAATATAATTTTTCTGTCATCGTTTGACATCTGGCGGCATTTAATCCAACTGAAATTGTATTAATATTCTGGGCTATTTGAAAAAGCAGTCTATACATTTAGTCTGTGGTGGCACTATGCTCCACATTTCGGTAGATTATGGGGGTTAAAGCTATGAAATTTCATATGAAATAAGTTGCAAGCAACACACCTCTTTCAGTGAAGAATTTTTCACTGTACTTGCACAGATCAAAACTATACTGAACTCCTCACCTGTGACTCCGATTTCCATTAACTGTATGCAAGTTTAACAAAACTAGAAAAAACGAAAAATTACAATGAATAATTTTGTATATAAATATAGACTGCATTTGTATGACATTGCGACACCATTTTTTTATGTAAACCCAGATCGTTAAAACAGTTTTCAAGTGTTTTAAAAATGTACTGCAAATATATTAAAAAAAAGGTATATTAAAATACAAATCTTTGACCTATGTGTTAACTAATTATTACTAAATAATAGTATTAGTAGGTGGATAGGTATAATTTACTAATTATTATTATACAGGGTGAGTCAGTCATAATGTCATTAATTTTAAGAGGAGATAGGGAGTAATGAGTATAATGCGAATTCGCGATTAAAAAAAAATCTAAATGCATATTTACGCCAAAAAAAATATTTTCAAATCATTATTTAAACCCCCTTTTCAGACTGTCACTGACCGTTCACAGCCTTGGTCGGTTACAGCTCACAGTTCAACTCGATGTCGACCTGATGCAATGTTGCCAAGTTGAAATATTTTTCTAGTACCTACCTAGGCATTAGACATCATAAATAAACGGTTGTTCTGACTATTTTAGAGTCTCATATTTTTTCTTGCTCAGTTCAGCCAATAATTATTTAAAATGTTAATATCCAATGAAATGAAATAATAAATAATCAAATAATTCTATTAAAAATTGCAAGTAACGCGGTCCATTCAGGTTTTCCGGTAGAAAATACGGTCCAATCAAACAATCCCCGTACACTCCCCATGAATTTTCGTCCGACCAAATGTGGCTGTTATGACTGCAAAGAAATTAGCTTGGTTACAGTTTAAAAAATATTTAATATTGAAATTACAAAACTCCAACGTATCTAATAATAAACTGAGGAATAAACCATTTAGGTACATTACATAAAAAACGTATACCCAATGGGTAAATTATTAAGAGACGCTGAAAAGTGCCCCGTGTTTAAATACAAAGTAATAAAAAACCCTTGTGTTGTCGACAAAACACTGTCCAAGACCGAAAGAGCACGCCTCTGATCTGATGCTCATAAAAATTTTATCGAGAGTAAATCTGACCTACCGTATTATTAGGTCAATAACCTAGTTACCTAGTTTTTGTACTGTTATTTAACGACAAGGAGTAAAACTAACTTTTTTTATCTAGATACATGAATGAATTTTCCTTAAATATTGATTTATTTGTTAATAAAAACAAATGTAGATAATAAATAAATGTTTTTGAATGTGAGGTTATTTAGTTTTAATAATTTTGATATTACGTTTTCACTACGTTTTACAATTCAATATGAATTTGTAGTATTAGTCGTAAGTATAATAATTAATTTTTCAGTTTGTAGTTACATACATCTAGCCTAGAAATGTATTGCTTTTTAAGTAGTATGGTACTAACCTATTTAAAATTCTACTTCGAGTAAAGCTACACTCATCCGTCCATAGCACTTTATTAATAAAATTTGGGTCAGCAGCAATTCGATTTTGTAACCAATTGCAAAATTCAAGACGACTGGGGAGATCAGCAGGTTCTAAAGATTGAACTTTCTGAAAATGATACGGGTGCAGTGTGTTTTCTCGTAATATTCTGCAGACCTTGCTTTGGGATATCTCCAATCGCCTTGAAATAGTTCTTGTAGAAATTGTAGGTCGCTCCTCAACTAAATTTAAAACAGCTTCTATTACATTTAAGTCATTTTGAGGATGCTCAGCAAGTTCTCGGCGCGTTTTCACACATCCCGTATCGCGAATACGTTGAAACACTTCGCATTTCGTAAACATTCCCTGTATAAAACTAGCATTTCCGCATATTCTAAATTAGTAAAATTAGACTTTGTGATGTGAATTTACGACCGAAATAAACAAACTACTGCTCGTAATTCGTATTCTCTCCATCCCCCTCCAAATGTGTGGTGTGATCTCTACATTTGGGGGGAAAGAAATGTGGGAAATGCGGAAAGTGCGACTAAATGGTGGCAAATTTGAATAACACGCACGCTGTGGCAACGATGTTTCCATCGACAATAGATTATCATATGGCTGCGACATCAGAAAGTTTGTAGCGTACCAGGAGCGTCGTGTTACCGATTTTTATAGGGTGATTTGTTTATTTTTTTAAAGGTCGAGTAAAAAAAATTTTTTTTGATTTTCTGCCTTTATTAGGCCTTCCGAATACGTGGTTAAAGTTAATGACATTAGACTGACTCACCCTGTATTAATAAAGCTTATGTTTTAAGAAAGAGTTATTTGTGTTGTTTTATAAAATGTACTTATACAGGGTGTCCGGAATATGACTGCCTTAATTTTGTCACATGATAAGTTGTACTAAACAAAACATAGTTGACTTAACAATTTTTTTTCTCTGACAAACGGTTACAGAATTATGACAGCAAACAGGTTTTGAATATGTGACGTCGCTCACATACTATCTTAGGATTGTTATACATAATAATTACAAATAGGGACACCGAAGCATATGTACTTACTGTGAATGGTTGTCTTAGAGCTCTTTTCACGACACAGGATAATAGTTACAAGTGTTTAAAATGACTGTTTCTTGCAAGAAGCGTTTACCATACAAAGGCCTCGAAGCCAGAGTCTAGTTTTTCTTTTCCGTTTGTGAGTGTACATAAACAAAAATGGAACAATTTACAGTACCCATAGTTTAGTTTGTAGGCTTCCGTGGCTGTCGTTAATGGTCAGGTGATTTCCGGGCTGGTTGCCACGTCGCCGGTTTAGAACACTTGACGTTTTGAGAGACATATCGCTCTCTTCTTCAGAAGTTACTCTGAAACTGGAGATCTACTGGTCACACTATTTATATCAGGGGTGGTCACTGATCCATGATGTTCCAGTGGGGTGATTACTGATCCATGATGTTCCGGTGGGGTGGTCGCTGATCCATGATGTTCCGGTGGATTGCTTTCACGGATGAGTCGTTTCCAAATACCGGACAGATCTACGCCACCGTCCCTGTTGAAATTGTTCGGATTTTTATGAATTTCTATAGCTTCTCTGTATAGTCGGGGCCAAAATCTTCTCTCTTACTAGCATGCTGGCTTCACTTAGCTCCACCGTGTGTCCCGTGTCCGCTCTATGCTCTGCTACTGCCGATTTTTCCCAGTTGTTATTTTTGAGGTGACTCTTGTGTTCCTTTAATCTTGTGTTGATGTGCCTTCCTGTCTGTCCTATATAAACCTTTCCACAGGAGCAGGGGATGCTGTACACACCTGGGTCCTGGAGATGGTCGCTGTTGCAGGTCTTCGGAAAAGCTGCCGCCACCTTTTTCACAGTGCTGAATATGCTGTGTTGATATTTCTTTTCTTCAAAAGACGTCCGATTTTATCTGTACAGCCTTCCACGTAAGGTAGATATGTCGTCGCTAGGTACTTCATTTCCTCTCAGGGCCATGCGTAGGTGTTCCAGTTCCTCCTCCAAGTGTCTGGGTTCACTAATAATCCGGGCTCGATGAATCAAGGTATCTATGATCCCCTGTTTCTGAGCTGGATGGTGGTGAGACTCAGCATTTAAATATCTGTCAGTGTGAGTTGGCTTCCTATATACTCGATGTCCTAAAGTGCCATCTAGTTTTCTCTCAACCAACACATCCAAGAAGGAGAGCGCGGCATTTTTCTCTACTTCCATAGTGAACTGTATATCTGGATGTATCCCATTGATGTTATCCAAGAAGTTTTCTACGGTGTTGCGTCCATGGGGCCAGATGATGAAGGTGTCGTCAACATATCGGAGCCAGCACTTAGGTTTTAATGTTGTGGATTCCAGGGCTTTCTTCTCAAAGGCTTCCATGTATATATTGGCGAGGACTGGAGATAACGGTGAACCCATTGCTGCTCCCTTCGTATGTTCATAGAATTGGTCCCTGAAAACAAAAAAGGTTGAGTTTATGCACACTTTTGCTAAATCTACTAAGGTCTCATCCTTATCCTCTGCGATTAGTCTTCGATGCAGTTCTTCCAGGACCTCGTTGATGGGTACTTTTGTAAATAGAGAAGTCACATCAAAGCTTACTAGGATATCTTCGGGTTCAAGTTTAATTTCTCGAATCCTGTCGAGAAAATGTTCGGCGTTTTTGACGTGATGCTCTTTCCTCCCTACTAAATCCTTTACCTTTCGTGCGAGATATCGGGCCAGGGGGTGTGTTGCAGTACAGCTGGGGTCTCCTTGACTCAAGGACACCCCAGCTGTGTACTGCTTGCCAAAAATTCACAAACAAATTTTCCCCTTCGACCAATAGTGAGTGCAGTAGGATCAGCAACACACTTGGAGAAGGAACTGGAACACCTACGCATGGCCCTGAGAGGAAATGGCTACACGAAAATAAATATTGAACGAGCTGTCAGGAGGAGACATACGCCCAAGGAGAAAATGAGTACCTAGCGACGACATATCTACCTTACGTAGAAGGCTGTACAGATAAAATCGGACGTGTTTTGAAGAAAAGAAATATCAACACAGTATTCAGCACTGTGAAAAAGGTGGCGGCAGCTTTTCCGAAGACCTGCAACAGCGACCATCTCCAGGGCCCCGGTATGTACAGCATCCCCTGCTCCTGTGGAAAGGTTTATATAGAACAGACAGGAAGGCACATCAACACAAGATTAAAGGAACACAAGAGTCACCTCAAAAATAACAACTGGGAAAAATCGGCAGTAGCAGAGCATAGAGTGAACACGGGACACACGGTGGAGCTAAGTGAAGCCAGCATGCTAGTAAGAGAGAGAAGATTTTGGCCCCGACTATACAGAGAAGCTATAGAAATTCATAAAAATCCGAACAATTTCAACAGGGACGGTGGCGTAGATCTGCCCGGTATTTGGAAACGACTCATCCGTGAAAGCAATCCACCGGAACATCATGGATCAGTAATCACCCCACTGGAACATCATGGATCAGTGACCACCCCTGATATAAATAGTGCGACGACCAGTAGATCTCCAGTTTCAGAGTAACTTCTGAAGAAGAGAGCGATATGTCTCTCGAAACGTCAAGTGTTCTAAACCGGCGACGTGGCAACCAGCCCGGAAATCACCTGACCATTAACGACAGCCACGGAAACCTACAAACTAAACTATGGGTACTGTAAATTGTTCCATTTTTGTTTATGTACACTCACAAACGGAAAAGAAAAACTAGACGAAAATGAATCGCACTAGCTGTATGCACCATTATGACTAATATTACTTTTAGTTTATCAGGCTGCTGGTGGCCTGATACTGCAATGTTGTCGAACGCTACAGTATGCTACAGTTTTAACGAATTTCGCGGAAACTTCAATTGTTAACTTCGTTAATACTAATCCAAAAATCAAATTTCGAACAAATTACGTTACAGGCGCTTTTATATATAAAGCTGTTTACAGGCGTTTTAGGCCCAGAGCTGTGTTATTCTCTTCCACTCCATTCTGTTCTTCACGTTTCTTTTCCAATTTGTTACATTTTTCTGCCTTAGATCTATTGCCACTGCCTCTTTCCATCGCTTACTCGGCCTTCCTCTTTTTTTCTTGTAGCTAGGTTTACTCCCTACTATTTTCTTAACTGCCCTTTCATCTTCCATACGTTCTAGATGCCTTAGCCACTGCACTCTTCTGGCTTTTACAACTTTGTCTATTGTTGGTGCCTGGTACATTACATATATTTCCTCATTATTTCTCCTTACATAGCCTTCCTCCGTCTTCTTACCCCCTAGAATTTTTCTTAAGATCTTGCTTTTCTACCTTCAAAGGTTTTCTCTTGACTTCTTATTCAGAACCCAGGTTTCACTACCATACAGCGCTGTCGGTTTCAAAATTGTTTTATAAATTCTAAATTTTACTCTTCTGGACAAATTTTTTGGTTTCATTAAGTGGTTGACTGCTGCCAAACTTCTGTTTGCTTTTATTATTTTCCTATTAATTTCTTGCTCCTCATCACAGTTAGCTGTTATTAGCGCCCCCAAATACACACATTCTTGAACTTCTTCAAACTCCATCTCTCCATGCTGTGTTCTCAATTTAAAATTGGTATATTTTTTTGTTCTCCTATTCTCAAAAGCTTACTTTTCTCTTGATTTATAAGCAATCCCGTGCTTCCTCCACAAGTTTTCTTGTTACTTCTTCTAATTCCCTACTATCTCTAGCAATAATGGCCACGTCATCTGCATAACTTACTATTTGGTGACTTTTAAACAATATGTGTCCTTCTCTGTTCAACTGACTATCTCTTATGACCCTTTCTAGTACTAAATTAAAATGAAGCGTTGAGAGTGGGTCTCCTTGTCTCAGTCCTGTGTCAATAGTAAAACCTTCCGAACATTCACATTTTATTCGTACTTTGGATTTTTTTGATTTGGTATTTTCTAAGGTCATTTTCAATAGCCTAATCAGTTTGGTTGGTATCCCAAATTGTTTCAAAATTTTACTTAGGTTATTTCTTTTGACCGAATCATATGCTTCCCTGAAGTCCAGCGTTGAGAGTGGGTCTCCTTGTCTCAGTCCTGTGTCAATAGTAAAACCTTCCGAACATTCACCTTTTATTCGTACTTTGGATTTTTTGGATTTGGTATTTTCTAAGGTCATTTTTAATAGCCTAATCAGTTTGGTTAGTATCCCAAATTGTTTCAAAATTTTACTTTATTTAGTTTATTCCTTTTGACCGAATCATATGCTTTCCTGATATTTGGAACGCTAAGCTGCGCTAAGGAAATCGTACAATGAATGGCAATTTTTAATTTGAAACAGTTTTTTGCTATTGCGCAGACTCGAAATCGTACATTGTACGGTTTTCTATGCATTTGGAAGAAACCTAAAATAATTACCAAAGGGCTTACTTTTTGAGAAACATTTTTCACACAAAAAGAAGCCAACAAGATACCTTTGTAAAAAATAATAATAATATATAATAATTTATTTCCTTTCAGACAATTACAAATTGTATAGGAACAGTCAAAGTTGTTATAATCTAAATACATATAAATATAAATATTACTACATACCTACACCTAGGACTGCGTCTCTTCAAAGAATTCCTTTAAACTATAAAAACATTTACTATATAGATAATTTTTTAAGTCATTTTTAAAGTGTCTTAAATATTTTCTTTGTTTTAAATAGGACGGTAACATAAATATGTTGCAACCAGTTAGCCATGTGTATTTAGCATAACAGTCTGTCTATTTTAAATGTCTATATAGTAAATCATTTAGCTGACTGTTCAACTTTTGTTTATAAATTAATGTGTGTATTGTGGTAAACTGGTCTACCTACCTCAAGAAGTAATGTCTTTTGTAATAGTATTAACACTTTAAGGAAATTTAACGAGCACAACATCCCTTGGAAAATAATAGTTACCATACAGTATTACAGTACAGCACAGATTTGATAAGTTTATTATACTATATAGGCAGTCTGATACAGTAGATAATTTAGCGAGACTTTTCCAGGTACAAACCGAACCCCCATTGAAAGTTACACCCTATTGCATTTATAATATTTAGATTTTTTGCATTAGTGTCATTAGGTGTGTTAAAGTTGACATATGCTAATGCATATATATATACTCTTTTTTGTAGGGTAGATTGGCGCATCTTATAAGAAAACTTTTACATTATTATATTACTTTTTTATTCCTTTTTGATTTTTATTATAAAAATATTAAAATGCATTACTCATCCGGAAGAGAACCATTACAAAATACTTAAAAAATTAAGTAGTGTTTCATATGAACGTTTAGTATGCCCAAGAAATGGCACAAAGGCATATTTTAGAGATATGTTTTATTGAATGTTTAGTATTTTAATGCCTAGGTATTTTTATAAAAATGAATATTCCTTCCAGTATGAACTTTCTTATCATTTAATTTTAGAGAGAAAAAAAATTCAATAAATGTAAGTGTAGTAGGTATGAGAATTAAAATTTTTTTAAATAATTTATTAACTAAGATAAAAACAAAGTACTCCTAAGCTATATTTAACATTAAATAATACCTTTTTACATAAAATGAACAACAATTGAGATATTCAATTAACACAACCATGACTACTTTTAATTGTTTCTCCTGAAGACTTAACCTTTTTAAGTCTCAGATTATTCCATACCTGAAGAAATTCAGTGGTAATATGATATTAATTCTATTCCAGTGGCTGCTCAGTAGATGACGCAAGTGACACATCGCTTCATCTAAAATTGCCGGTACCACTTAAAATTATTTTTAATTTTGCAATTTATATTACGATATTACAAATGTTGTCTGTTTGTTTTTTAGATAAACATAATATATCATTAATGTTTATCGCATACTTATGATTATTATAAAATGTATGACGCTAAACGTCTTTATTGAGCGCAGCATAACTACCTATTTACAGTGCATAAACGAGTGCTGCAGAATTAGCATTTGTTAAAGCTGCTGCAGACTGCAACTCATCAGATCAGAAATACTGTTTTTTCACTCAGGGGTATAGCTGATCAGAATTAGCGGGTGCCGTGGAGGTCGGGAGCTGCTTCGCTTGTACAAACAATTAGAATATAGCTTTTATAGGGCCAGAAGTGTATTTCCTTGTCACTGTTTTTCATTTGTTATGAATATTCGATTTTGCCAAATGTTTTTATTTTATGATTCCGTTTGTGTTTTGTTGAAGATGCCATTAAGATAATGGCATCTTTAACAAAAGGTAAGTTTTTCTTGCCTAAAAAGAGTTAAAGCTTATCTGCGTAACTCAAGGGCATAAACCAGACTTTCAAATTTGACAAAAATTTCAAATGAGAAAGGATTATTAAATTAACATTTATAACCATTTTATTGCGGCATTGTAAGTTTACAGATTGAAGAACAAACCTTATATTTCCAAACTAAATGAGTTTCTGATACTTTCTTAAATATAAATAAAATAAATTCTCTGTGAAGCATTATTTATCCTTCGGCTTCACCTATTATGGAGTCTACGACTCACCACTGTCCGATTCAGCCTTATTAAATCCACAACCCGCCACAGGTACAATACTAAGTTTTTCTTGTTTAAAATAGTTCAAAACATATCTGTGTAATTAAGGGCGCCGTTACCGTATATTAGCAGAGTAGTCAACAAGATAGTAAGATAGAACACTTGACAGATACTGCTATTTAGTAATAGCTAAACTATTTATGGCTCAAAAATACCAGTAACTGTATGTTATGTGACCTTACTGTGGTTAAATATGGCGATAATCAAAACGACATGCATATCGACATAGATAATTTTAAGTTTACCTTTCTCTTCCTCAAAAAATTCAACATTTTTTTACTGCAGCAAAATACACATAAAGGATGAACTTAGGAAAGGTTTGTGTTTATTTTTCTTACTTTGTCCTGTAAATGTGAAAAATTAATTGTTGAAGTTTATGTAAAAATTCCATAAAACGAGTCGCTTTCAATAAATATTTTAAGTATAAACACTACTAAGTTGAACTTTCTAGTATTCAGTAATGTATAATTCTTTTTGGTAACAGGGTTTAAAATTACATCGACATTTCACTATTTTGGGCCACAAATACGGCTACCGTAATGGTACTTACAAATTTGGCAAACATTTCAAATGGAAAGAGACTTTTAAATGATGACGACATTATTATTCATATTTAAAGTAGATCGATTTGTTAGATACATTTTTAATATAAAATGACAAATTCGTCATTAAATGCGAATAAAATAGCAAAGACCTTACTAAAACAACACCTAATAAAGAAATGTATTTAAAAATAAACAGAAAGGTCCTGATAAGTGACACTCTTTAAAAATAACGTCTCATGTTAAAACACTCAAATACTCGGTGGATAATGCTGGGATGTTTACAACATATGTAAGCTCTAGGTTGATCTTTAAATTTTTGCAAGTGCAGCTGTTTGTTTCAGTATAATAAATAGTGTAAAAAAGGCTTTAATTTATTACAATCACATGTGGTAGTAATTAAATAACTGTAGCATACATTTTCTTTATCATTACTTTTTTAAACAAAATAAATTGGTATCTCTCTGGGCTCGTCCATATATTGATTTCGGCTCCTATTGTTGGTGTTGTGACTGATACAGTCAGAACCATTCCTCGGATAATGGTGGTCTTCATCCCATGCTTTCAAACGTTTTGCCGCTTTTCATTGTCGGCATCTTCAGTGGTGATTTCGCAAAAGCTTCGCTGCTACTGAGGACTCAGTCGGAAAGTCACTATCAGAGTAGTTGTTTACTGAAATTCCGTTTTTGCAAATATCACAATCACCCATAGCAATGCAGGTCGGGGCTTTTAATATGTAATATGTAATGTAAAAATTGTGAAAATATATACCATTTGAGTTGTGCTAAATTGTGTAACAATGTGACATTCATTAGTAATGATGAAATAACCTGCTGTGAGTTGACTGTGCCTGAAAGTGACAATGGTTTTTTCGATGCCTCAGAAGAAACTGCAAGTGCAGAAAAGAAGGTTGAAATAAAATTTTATAATTATATCATTAAACAAAAGGATATAATAAGTCATGAATTATGTGAAAAAATTAACCTATTAAATAAACAAATTCAATTGTTGGATACAGTGAACAAGCTAAAGTCAGTGGGAGAGGGACAGAGTGTTGACAGGGTAAAAACCTCAAATACTGAAAAACCTCTAACAGTGCAAGAAACTGCTAAGAATAAAAACCATATAATGCATGATAAGAAAGTGAAACCAAATGAAGTAAATAAACAAGGCACCCCTATTAAAAAAAATGAAGTTGCCCTGGAAATTATGAAAGTTCAAAGCGAGAATAAACTGAGAGAAAAAAATTTAGAAAGTGACATAAACAACTCGCCTACAAATATATCTGTATCACAGGAGACTGATTGGAGGATTGCATCACATAGAAAGAAAAAGAGACAAGTAGTGGTCGGTAATAACAAAAATTTAACATCGGTAAAAGGTGTGCCTAAATATGCAAGTCTACACGTCTACAGGGTGGATAAGAACACTAGTACTGAAGAACTCTGTGACCTATTAACGAGTAATTTTGAAGAAGTTATATGTGACAAAATGACATCCAAACATCCAGAACTATATTCATCGTTTAAAGTAACGATTCTACAGGATGATTTCAAAAAAGCTATGGATCCTAAAATCTGGCCATATGGGGCATGTATCAGCCGTTTTTTTAGAATTAAAGATAAAGGATGTTTTTTTGGTAAAGTGATGTTAGATTCATTTTTCCTATTGCTTATTATACAATGTTTGAATAGTGACAAAATTAATGATCTGCAGATAAATGTGCTAGATTTCATTCCAATGGAGTTGCAATTTATGCCAAAAATGGTCTTGAAACATCTGTTATTAAATTAGACAATTACTGTATAGAAAAACATATTGAAGTTTGTGGTTTGTCCTGGCAAATGAATGGTGGTAAAAGTTTAGTGATTCTTGCTTGTTACCGTTCTCCTTCTGGAGATTTTAATATTTTTAGTGAGAGTATTGTTGAGGTGTTAAATTGTGTATTTAAAGCTAATGTCAATATCTTATTATGTGGCGATTTTAATTGTGATGCATATAAACCCACCAATGATTTTGTTAAGTTGTGTAATATTTTATCAATGTTACCATTCTTCCTTCTGGAGATTTTAATATTTTTAGTGAGAGTATTGTTGAGGTGTTAAATTGTGTATTTAAAGCTAATGTCAATATCTTGTTTGTTGAAGTGTTAAATTGTGTATTTAAAGCTAATGTCAATATCTTATTATGTGGCGATTTTAATTGTGATGCATATAAACCCACCAATGATTTTGTTAAGTTGTGTAATATTTTATCAATGTTCAATCTTCAGTATATGGTACGATGGCCTACTAGAGTTACCGCAACAACGATTACCACAATTGATCAAATTTTTTGCAACTTTGCTGAAAATGGTGTATTGTGTATTTTAGATAATAGTATATCTGATCATAGGACTGTCTTGTTTGATTTGAGTTTGGAAAAAATATTGAAACAGATAAAAAATCATATATAAAAAGATCTTTTAATGATAATGCAGTATGTCAGTTTCGTATGGAACTGGAAAATGAAAACTGGTCTGACCTATATTTAATTAGAAACATAAATAATGTGTACGAATATTTTCTTAATATTTTTCTGTTTTATTTTAATATATGTTTTCCTAAACGAAGATATTTTAATAATAATACTGTTGCGAAAAACTGGGTGAATGATGAAGTGAAAGTTTCAAGTCGAGACCTAAAAGATCTTTTCGTTATGACAAAAATGTATCCTGAATTAAAAAATATTTATAACGTGTAAAATTAAACATAATTCTTTGGTAAGATCTACTAAAAGAAAATATTATCAGGGTAAAATAAGTACTTCTGATAATCCAACTAAATCGGCGTGGAATATAGTGTCCCAGTTATTTGGCAAAATTAAAAATAAAAAAAATATTGCATTGAATATAAATGACAGGGTAGTCAATGATCAGCATATCGTAGCTAATGCTCTTAATACACATTTTATCAATGCACCTATAGACATTATTAACAGTATTCCTCAAATTAAAGATAAAAACAATATATTATCCTATCAGTACCAGCAAAAAACAATATCATGACTCCCTATATAGAAATCGAACTATTTAACTTACTCACAAAAAAACTTAAAAATAAATATTCCTCTGGTTTTGATGAGATTCCAGTTTTCTTAATAAAAAAAAGTATTGGATTTAATAGTGAAACCTTTGTTATTCTTAGTTAATCTGTCATTTGAGACTGGTTCATTTCCTGATATTTTAAAAATTAGTAAAGTTGTCCCTATTCACAAAAAAGGCAGTACGCAACATATTGAAAATTTTAGACCTGTTACTATACCTACGGGTTTTTCCAAGATTCTCGAATATAGTTTTTTATATAGACTGTTGTCCTTCTTAAATAATCACAGAATATTATCTAACAATCAACATGGCTTTACTGAGGGACAATCTACCATAATCGCGATTCATTCATTCTATGACACAATTATTAAACTTGTGGAGGCAGGCGAATGTCCTGTTGGGATATTTTGTGATCTCAGCAGGGCATTCGACTGCGTCAATCATGGTAAACTGTTAGATAAGCTATATTCATATGGAATAAGGGGCATGGCCTTAGACTGGGTGAAGAGTTCTCTTTGTAATCGAAAACAGTATGTCAGTCTTAATTATATTAGTACTAAATCTACAGATACGATTAGCTCTGGAATGACAGAAATAGATATGGGTGTTCCGCAAGGATCAATATTGGGTCCAGTTTTGTTTCTATTGTATATGAATGACATTGATACATCTTTATGCACTCGATTCACTATGTATGCTGATATATCTATAATTATATCAAATAATAGCGAAGAGGTATTAAAATCGATGTGTAATAATATAATTAATAATTTGGGAATATGGTTCCAAACGAACAGTCTTCATTTCAATATAGGCAAAACATTTACAATGAGGTTTCACAATAAACAAAAATCATGTAATGATATAGATATTACTTTTAATGAAAAAGTAATTTCAAATGATACTGACCATGTTAAATTTTTGGGTTTATATATAGATAAATATCTGAGCTGGAAAATTCATTGTGAAAATGTAACAACCAAATTAAATTCTATTGTATTTCAATTTAAAAACATCAAAACAGTTTTGAAGCGTGATCAATTGATCAGTTTATATTATGCAGAGGTTGAATCTCGAATCCGATATGGATTATGTTTTTGGGGTAATTCTAGTATGTCACATTAAATCATACAAGATTTTAACATTGCCATCCCTTTTTATTTATGAACTTTGTATGTATTCAACAATAAAAATGATTTTCTTTTAAATAAAAATGTTCGCGCACGTAATACCAGGCAGAATAATGACTTCTACGTGCTGTATAATAAATTAGCAGTTTCATCTAACTCACCTAGGGTATTAGGACTAAGGGTTTACAATGTTTTACCTGTGTATATTAGAGAACTTGAAACTATATTTCTTTTCAAGAAAAAGTTGAAAGAGTATCTAATAGATAAATGTTTTTACAGGTTAGATGAATATATAAAAATAAAATAAGTTAGTAATCCTATTAAATTGTACACTGTATTGTTTATATGTGTATTTATTCGTGTGTTTCTTTTTGTTTTGTATTTTATGAATTTGTTGATTTTTGTGGTTACTTTTTATATTTTTGTTTGTCCCTTGACTAGTCTTATACAATATATATGTATTGTCTAAAAGATAATAAAGGTTATTATTATTATTAATCTACAGTATAGTAGGTTGCTCTCTGTTTGTGGCTGTCCTAACACTGTATTGAGTAGCAATGACCACAGGATGTAGACACTTCCATCTCGCATAGCTATTATAAGTTATCTTTGCAAACATTAAATATAAAGAATTTAAATCATATTTTTATATACAGAAAATAATGCCAGAAAGAAGAAAGTTTATGAGCAAGAACAAAATGAAGAAAATCCATTGAGATGTCCAGTTAAACTATATGAGTTCTACTTATCGAAATGGTAAGTATTCAGTAAATTACTCCTAAAATTAGGTTATTTAAATTAACTATTTTTGAAATAAAGGGAGATTAAAAAATAGAAATGCTGTGATGAACTAGCCTTTCTTGTTAATTTATTTATTTTTGATAAAGTGTCAGTTAAGTGGCATTTACACTATATGAGTGCTTAGGTCTGAGTTGTGTACTTTGATGAAAAGGAGTTTCCGTTAAAGTATGCAACTCAAATCTGAGCACTTCTATAATTGAAATCCCGCTTTATATTATGTTAGCTTTGCTTTTTATATGTATAAGTATCTGTTCAAATGAGAATCTTTATCCAGCGTATTCAACAATGACTAACACCCATATACATGACAAACTAGTGTTATTTTGACCTCCCCTACACTCACGAAAGTATGCCATATACTTACCGGACACCCTGTATATTACATTTTCCTTTTACAAAAGTTGAATTTTAACCTGGAAAATGTATTTTTTTCACATGCAGTAATATTACAAAAAGATATTTAATTTTTTTTAAATATATTATTTTTGGCATGATCAAACAAAAATATAGTGGTAGGTCAATATTTGGGGTAGGTAACATTCTCAAATTACCAATCTATAGCTATAAAATTCCTGCAGATATTTTATAGCTTCTATTGCAGTATTTGAGGTTTCCTCATATGTCAATTTCACAACTTGTTGCAAAATTTTGTATATCATTCTACAATGTTTTTTTGGAAAAAATTGTCCTAATTTAAACTGCCACCCACATATATATCTTTTTAAGATGTAACAATGGTTAATTAAAGTTATGTAGATTTCTTGCAGCCCAAGTGCTATAGTTTTGAATATTTACATAACGATGCCTCATTAAAATGAAACGTCAAGTCTAATAATTTAAGAGAACAAATTAAACGCTCATATATTTTATTTGAATGCACGATACCTTAATAAATGTTTGCTAAACATAATAACTGTTCGGTTAAAATTATAAATTCTCAATGAAAAATGTATTCGCAAACTGGAAATAATAGTTGCACGAGGGAAAAAATAAATGTTTGACAAAAACAACAAATGCTCTCTAAACATATAAATGTGTGCATCACAAATAATACTTGCTAGTTAAAAATAATAAATGCTCAGTAAAAATATTAAGTGCTCGATAAAACTATTCATGCCGGATAAGAATATTAAAAACTAGGTAAGAATATTAAATACTCGGTAAAAATATTAAATATTTGATGAGAATATTAAATGAACCGTGAAATATATATATGCAGTAAAAAACAATAATTACTCTCTAGAAAGTGTAAATACACAGTTATAAAAATTATTTGCAGAAAATAAATTCTTAAGTTTGAAAAATTGACTAGGTTAGGTTCGGTTAGGTTAAACAATGAAATCAGCCCGGGACAGTCGTTTGTTCGTTTCACTGCTTGCAAATCATTCTACGCACACGCGCTTTTAAATTAAAATCAGCGAACCAAAATTAAATATTGTGCATAAAGTAATGAACACTTTTGAAATTTGTATCATGCAAAATGAATGAAATATCGAAACATACTTTTAAAACTTGTCGAGCATTTAGTATTTTTATTATGCAAATGAGTATATCGTGGTAGTCAAGCATTTCTCCTATTTTATATTGCAAAATATATTGGGACCCATAATTTAATATTTACTATATTGTAAAAGTATTTAAGTTAATTAAAATTTATTTTACTACAATTATGATAATAAACAATGCCGTAAACAAGGTTGGATGTAACAAACATCTAAAATAAAAATTAATCTTGTTAAATTTACTAATGAAAAAAGACAAAATGAAATCATTAAATGATTTTCAAAACTCAAATTTACTTTAGAATATATACAAACACAATCAGCTACAATAGATGAATTCTGACCTGTTTCTGCATTTGAGGTGGCCTTTATTTGAAATTGAATCAAATATTTAATTTTAAAAAATGTACATAAATTAACCTTTGCAAATGCAGTTTTTTCTTCATATCTTTTAGAAAGAATTGATTTCGGATGTCTAAAAATAGCATATGCAATATTAATGTTAGGGAAGACTTCTATTTGTGGAAAGAATCAAATTCCATCTGGATTTTGTGTGTCAATAAAAAAATGTATCATTATGTATTAAAATATATGTCTTGTTTTAGTGTAAACATCATTTTTACAAAAGTCTATAAGAAAATAACAAATAATCAAAATAAACAGAATGCAAAATTACAAACATTCCTGGATTGATATTTGATCTAGAACTATTTCATGATTTTCACTGGTCTGGGACATTATTGACGACACTATAATTTAATTAAATAAATCTTCCTCTTCCACAGTAGCTCAATAAATCAAGAATCTAAATTGCTTACATTTTTCAGCCCCGAAAGTGTCAAAACACGAAACGATGTTTTCTACTTACAACCGGAAAGATCTTGTGTACCAGATAGTCCAGTTTGGTATTCCACAATGCCGCTGCCGAGAGAAGCCTTGGAGAAGATGCTTCACAGAGTGAAAATGGTTAAAGAGATAAACGTAGCTTTACTTACTAGTTAATCTTATATATGTACATAAAATTGTACAGTTGTGTATATTGTGCATACAACTGACAAAATAAGAATGGAAGTGACTTACAATGGTATCCAAACAGTGCATGCAAAAAAGTGCTAATTGAATGGTCCTGTAAATTTTCTAAATATGGTAATATTTGTATAAATATTTTTTTTCTATTGTAAACACAAATAAGTAAAAAGGGTACAGCTTATTTGTGTTATTTAAAAATTACTGGATTATTATGAAAAATAGGAAACATAGAATTGTGATGTTAATTTTTATCAGGTTTTTCAAGAATTATTGTGATTCAAATTTACAAGTGGAAAAAAATATAGATTAAAAGATCAGGAAATAATCTATGAAATAGCCTTATTACTTGAAAACAAAAACATTGATTATTTATTATGAGCTGCAAACAAAAAAATAGAACGTTAAATATTTATAACTAATTTTTAGTAAGTATATCATTTTTATTTAAGTAATTCCTATTTTTTAATCGAATATTAAGTGCAACTTGAACATAAGCACAAATTTTGTTTTTATCTTAACCTTAATCTTTGCCTTTATTTTAATTTTTTGGTTAACTTATGCAAGTCAGTTTAAGCTTAAAATAATAACATATCTGTTGTCCAATCATATGTTAAACATGTACAGATTTGTAAGATAAAAGTTCAAAGCAAACGAATCTTAAACTAAAGCAATCCACTTTGTGCAAATCAAACTAAAACAAGTATAGGCACAAAAGTTGATATATTGGAACTTTCAAGGTCGTTTTTATAGAACTTATTATACTATGCTTAATTCTAAAACTGCTGTATAAGCACCCCCATAAAATAAGCAGCTCTTAACTTTAAACTTATAAGGTACTAACAGTGTGCTTATATTCAGGCTGCATAATCCCGCCTTTATAATTTAGAAAAAGTTAATATGCAAACATAAAAAAGTATTAAGTGAAATTTTTATGAAATATTAATACAGAAATCTATTTTTCATAATAATAAGCAAAATACCAACTCAAAAAAGTATTTGAAAGTTTAACTAAAGCAATTTGGTCATCTTATAATTTAGAAAATAATAATAAATAAAATTTGTACTTTTAGAATGTGTTACATTTTTTCATGTATAGGTTTCTTAGGAAGCTGATCTGGTGCCCAGAAATATGATTGTTTTTAAAATTTATTCCAACCTAAAATAAATGTTATTACTCCTTCGAGTTTTTAAAAAAGTTTTTAAATTATCTAAAATGTGTAATATCTTAGTACTAAATTATGTTACAATATAGTGATGTACATTTTACTAATAAAGTAAATATTTTACTTTACTACCTCGGTTTCATCAGTGAAGATATTGTCACTTTCATTTAAAAAAACATAATTAAACCACTCATCATTGGGATGATGGGAATATCATCTGTATTATAAGATTATTGCATTAAAAATTGTTACATTTATACAAAATTTGTATTTTTGGTACTTTTTTTTTGTCAAGTGCATGTCTAGCTATAGCCATTAAAGATAGAGGGGTAAAATGTACTTTTTTGAAGAATCGAGAATTATAAATTTTTATCATGTCACACAGTAGATTAAAGTTTTTTTTAATATTCTTTCAATATACAGTATCTACTGAAATATTTTAATTTTTAAGATAAAAAAGCATTGAAGGTTACAGGGGAAAAAATGAATGCCATAAAATATAAGTTTGGAGTAAAATGAAGCTTAAGTTTCAGATACTGATATTTGAAAAACATACCTCTCTAGTTTTTTTTTATTAAATTATATGTTTCTATCAATAATACATAAATATGGAATAGTGTATGTGTTAGCCAACAGAAACTTGCCGTGTCACTCAGAACCCTCATTTCTCTTGGCCAGTATGATTGTTTTCATGAAAGCAGTAACAACTCAAGCATCGTTACATGTATTAATTTTCAAATAGCAAATATTGGACATTGATTTTTTTCCTCCTGTACCCTTTATTTACTTCAATAAATCCGATAAAATATAAATTTTATACTAAGTTCTGTATATTGAATAAAAAATAAATTTTAAACAAAAAATTGAATTCATTAAAATGACCTTCCTAGGCAATTTGACATCGTTTTGAAATAAAGTAAGATTAATTAATTAAATACTATTATCTACTATTCTTTGTTACTATACACTTATATTTTTTTTGTGAATTAAAAATAAAGTTAAAGGAAAATACATTAATCCTGTGGCACACTGCCCTGTATAACCATTTAACAGTTGCTTTATCAGTTCAATTATTAAATTGCCTAGATATATTCAAATGTCAGTATGTCAGGCAGCGGCGGCTGGTGAGATTTCACGTATGTCATATCTCCAGACATGGGACCTAAACCAAACTAGGATATATGTGGCCACAGTGGCGTAGCGTGGACTAATCTAGACGTGGGCGAAGTCGCACCAGCGAGGCCCTATTATATTGTGACACATAATAGCTACATGCAAGGTCACAGTGTGCATCAATTTTGGTTCAAATATTTTCATACAATCGGGAGATATTAAAAAAAATTTAAATATATCTTAAAACAAAAGGCGATCGGACATTAGTGTATATAACTTTTTTTATTATTTTTTCGTCCTCTATCGCGTGATTTTCCAATGTCACCCTGTATATTTTCAAGAAAGTAATGGTGAAAAATGAGAAAGTTTGTTTACAAAATTTCATAATTATGAGGTGTTTAAATGCTAAAAATAACCTCTTCAATACTGAAAAATACGTCGATAAGAGAGCACATGCATCAGGGTGTGCAAATTAATTATAGTACGTGTGGTAAAGCTTATTTTTAGTAAGGTCTTTTAGGGTGCTATTCGTACTATTTAGAGTTCATGACATTCGGTTTTAAATCACGTCCAAGGGGGCCACTGTGTGGCCATATAGTCAACTTTTGTAGAAGGAGAACATTGTTGCAAAAAAAGTTGAAAAATTGTGCAGCTCCCCCTAAAAATTTTCAGATTGGCATCTTTCTTTCTAGTGAAATATTTCTTTCCATAAATTAGATGTAATTTTATCAACAAATTTCAAATTACATCGAAAAATTATAATATTTGTTAATGTTACAGTGGTTTGAATTTGAATTTTATATTTGTAATAGATTATAAAAATTTCAAAATGCTATAAATTCTTTAATAAAAAATAATCTAATTTATGGAAAAAAAAATATTTCACAAGAGTTAAAGAAGCCAATCTGAAAATTCCTAGGGAGAGCTGCACAATTTTTCAACTTTTTTTCACAAACTGCAAAAATGTTCTTCTACAAATGTTGTCTATATGGCCACAGTACATACATATATTCTAGTTTGGTTTGGGTGCCATGTCTGGTTATTGAGATACGACATACCTGTAATCTGATCGGCCGCTGCTAATGTCAGGTCACTTTGATGTTGGATGATTTTGAGGGGCGACGAATTATATTTTACAATTATGAACAACTAAACACCAAGTTTTTCTGTCTGGCATTTGTTCGAATTTTATTTATTAATATTACTGTGCTCGTTATTAACATTTTTGTTCTCTGTGATAATAATACACTAGAATAGTTTGTTATATTTATCTAGAAAAGTACAATATTATAGTAATGGGCAAAATCTGTATTATCGAAAATGAGGCGTTATATATCTGCAAACTGTAAATGTGAATTGCCCGCTACGTCAAGAATTGATATTGGACTGGAAATCGAGGAGAAAAATTTTAATTGGAAAGTACAAAGTGAACTGACTTATTAGAATCTTTCTAGATGGTTGTTAAATCTAACTGCCAGGTGACAGTTAATATTCTGCCATTCAAAGTAACTGTTAGAAATCACATCAATTATCAATGGTAGTTTAGTTGCAGGATATTTTTTATTATAGTAAATAAACTGCCAATGTTGAGAAACATCTATCTAATACATTGTGGCTTTGAAATTTTCTGCATATGCGCTTCTTATTTCACGGCTAACCTAGACCAGAGATAACTTTAACATCATCATTTCTATGATTACTTAATATTCAAAATTTCTAAAAAAAAAAGAACCTGATTCTTTGCAGACAGAATCCTCTTCAATCTTAATTAAAATATTCCTACCCCTGTATTTTCAAGGTTGATAACACGAATCTAAAATTAGTTTTTTTTATCGTGTTTTCGAAAAAATAAAATTCAAAATTATAATTATTACATTAGGTTGAAGTTTCAATATAACGGCTCTGCCATCGTTATTTCATGTCGTCACACTGTTGTCAAAATAAATAGGCGTTATATAAAATTAAAATATTGGATTGCTTCAGGAAATGTGTGTTTCATTAAGATAATAAATGAAATACTTTGTAATATATATTTTCAAAATAAAGTAAAACTGATTTCTCCATATTAAGTTTGTTGAATATAAAGATATATTTTTTAATTTTGTGTGAATATTAACTTTGTTCAAAATATAAATTTTTATTCTATTTTGTCTTGTCTTGTGATTTTATTTTCTATTTCTAGTAACCAATATTGTATGATGTTAAATATTGTGTTACATAAAAAAATAAATATGTACAAATAAAATATTCGAAGTTCCTGCGATAATTTTTAGTTCACTAATCCATGTATTCAAGTAGATGGCGCTGAACTGTCACAGTTGTTGCCGATCATGACTAAGGATATTGATAAACTGTGTCACAGATAACAAAACAAATACAAGTATTTGATTAGGGGTTCTATGCAGCCAATTATTTGTTATATTTTGCGATATGTTCAAAGAGGGTATACAATAAGTATTTACTCGTTAACCTATACCTATATTAACAAATATCAATTTCAGTTATTGTCTGAAAGTATTTGTGACTATTTATATTCTTTTTACAGAGGTATATTTAGCAATTTTTTATTTTTAATTTGCAATTACCGATATACAAAATTATTAGCAGTCATCCAGTGATACTATGCATAAATACTGTCCCAGAAGTGCTAGAAGATATTTTAGGAACGGTTGGTTGGAACAAAGATAAGAATAAAGTGTTCTATAATTATTTTTCTTATAACTCTTTCAGAATTTTTCGTGTTTTAAAGTTACATCCTAAATGTAGAATCAATTTTAATGAAATGTGGAAAGTGGATGTTGTTTTTACTGAGATTAGGTAATTATATCAACATATACGTAGGTATATTGTTTACCAGGAATGCGTTATCCTTAACGTAGTTTTATATATTTAAGTGATCCACCTAATTTAAAATAAAAAGGACATTCTTCATATACAACAAAAAAAAAGTTTTTTAAATCTATTTAAGTTTATAATTTTTTTTTTTCGAAAATGCTTTATTTTTTCATTGTAATTTTTTATTGTACTAAAGAGTTTTAACGCAACTGGTAACTTTCTAATTGATATAAATAGTAAAGTTGTAGGTACATCAGTAAAACAATAAGATGAGTAATTCGGTGACAATTTATTAGCATCAAGTTACAGATTGCGAGCAAATACTACACTGCCCTGTAAGTGAAACGTCCTTAGTTTAAATAGTATTAATATTCACAGTCAGCGCATTCCTGTGATATATAAAAAGATGATATTACAGGAATACTGATATTACATTATATGTTATATTAATAATCCTTACAAGGTGGAAAAATAAAATAAATGATCAAAAAGAGGTTTATACTACAATCTACAATTCCCTCCCTAAGTGGAATTCCTGCAGCTGCAGAAGGAGCTGAGGGATTCTTTCTGTGACAGATATGTATTTTCTTATGAAGGCATCTGTAGTATAATAATAAGGCGCAAAATACAGTTATAACAAATAGAAAAATATGCAGGATAACATTTCTTGATTTCATATTTTCAAATTCACTAAGATGCACAGGTTTTAAACTCTTCGTTAGACGTTGTAGCTGCTGAAAGTCT
Organism: Monochamus saltuarius; assembly: GCA_025584915.1. Taxonomy (NCBI): domain Eukaryota; kingdom Metazoa; phylum Arthropoda; class Insecta; order Coleoptera; family Cerambycidae; genus Monochamus; species Monochamus saltuarius. Next base: position 2,544,256 of record CM046730.1, on the reverse strand, counting down.
TGAAGGTCCATTTCATGAAGATGAATGGTGGGGCCACTGGAGGGTTCCAAATTAATCGTTGGTAAATGGACTTGGGTTTGTTGGACATAGTCGCTTTGAGGAGAGAAACGAATGTCTCTGATAATTACATCACGAGTTTATGGTCACTAGAGATGGTTGATTTACAGAGTAGGTTTGTTTTACACGACATTGTTCGTGAACTAGTTCCTCATGATATGGGATAATCAGTATCTGATTGTCCTTAAGTTGTTCTAATAGTGTAGTTTGTAGCTTAACGTTTGTCGAAAGGCATTGATGTGGTTTGTTTTGAATTAAAGAAAGGAAACATTGATCATGTTGAAGTTCAAAAGTTCCTTTACATAGATTGTATTCTTCGATATATGGACATGGTTGAGCTGTTTCTGAGTATCCAGATTTGCATGTAGGTAAGGTTGGAAAGGAATAAGAGTTTGGTCATTAATAGGGATAGATAACAGATGGTAAGTATTATAATGCTCGGGAAAGAAAAGTAGTACTGACAATTTCAAAACTAAAAATAAGTTATAGTAAGTAAGAGTGTAGGTTAGCTAATTCGATTATTTCCTTGCGATCATAAATGGCATATAAACTGATTTAGTATAGGTTTAATATTTTTAATGGTAAAAAAGAAATTGTGTATAATGTTATGTTGAGCGAGATTTGTCGCCGTTTCCAAATTTGAAAGTAAGTCTTCCACTTCTGTAAAGATCTCTTGTAAATTTAATTGAATTTTGACACACTCAACATCGTTTTTTAGTTTATCGATTACACGTGAAAGGATGTTGAAATTCTTATCAATTCTAAGAAATGAATCATTAAGTTTTTCATTTAAATTAATCAATAATCAGCTCACAGACTTGTATGAGCGGGAACGTCTCGCGCATGCCGCCATTTTGGGATAAATAGCGGCAGGGACGTGTGGTTGTAAAATATGTCCTGCGTTATTGGCGCACGAATGCTGTATTTTGTGGTTTGTTGATTTTCTTGTATTTTATACTGTTATGTTATTTTATTTTTAAACAATTTCGAGTAAAACTAGTTTATATTTAGTATGACACTTTCTAAATTGGGACAACTATTTTTAATCCGGTCCTGACTTGTATCCCAAAAGAGAGAGAGATAACAAGCTTCAAGGACAAATTTTCAGGTTTTAATACTTCAAAGGTGCCGCCGTAGAGTCTGTGAGCTGATTGTTATTTAAGCTGTGATAGAACTTTGTAGGTCTAACTGTGTTTTTATTTCGTGTTCATTTTGTAGAAGGGTGTTAAATTTTGAATTAATAATTTCTAAATCGTCGTTATCTGATGTTCCAAATAAATACTTATGTAATGAACCAACGATGTTAATTAGTCCTCATTTCTGTCTGGTCTTTGGGTTTTCGAAATTTTCAAGTTTAGTTTGTATATAAAATAAAGATTGTTTAATTTTTGATAAATTGCAATGAGAAGGACCCAATTCAGATAATAGTTGGGTAGTTTGGTTTTTGATTTTAGTTAAGTCAATGACCTGGATGAAGTCGTGGCAATGGGAGAAACACGAGTTTCCTTACTTAATTGACTCATTAGAAGGGGGTTTTTGATAGTTTCGATTTTTAAAAAGTTGGGAATGTTATCGTCAGGAGAATCTGGATCTTCAGTTGGGAGGCCATGTCCTGAAACGGAAAGAGGATTATGAATTTTCCGTTTTCTTGGTTTAGGTTTGCGTTTTATAAAAGCTTTGTGATATTTGTCACCTTGATGTCCAGATCGTTTGAATATTTCTACAGTGGGTCCTAAATCTTTAGATGTTAATTCTTTTGTATATCGGGGAGACAATTTATTTCGATTTGAATTTTTAACATATACATTTTCATCAGCTTCAAAAGTATCGGGTTCTCTACGAGATTCGTTTAATTTAGTTATAGTTTTGTCTTTTTTTGTTTCGATATTTTGTTTAATTTGGTTATATACATGGTTTTCATGATGTTTCTATGTTTTTCAATATAGTCAGATGTAATAATCTGATCATTTATATCAAAAGCGTCGGGCCTACTGTCGCCGCGAGTAATATTTATAGGGGACTCTTTGGTTGTCGTATGTATCGTATGGTTATAAGAAATTACTGCCAAAGATATTAGGTAACCAATTGGTGCATTTGGTTGCTCAGTTTTTATGCATCTTACTAAGTCAAGCAAGGTGGAATGAAACCTTTCAATATTTCCGTTTGTAGTATGTCCCTGTATGGAAGTGAATTGGAGAGATATTTTGTGTAGATTACAAAAATCTTTAATCATAATGTTATTAAACTCTACGCCAGAATCTACCAAGATTTTATACGGGTAACCATGACTTTCGATAAATTTTAAAGGACTACGTTGAAGGTTAACTCCAGTTATTGCGTCAACAGGATAAGCATGTGCATATTTAGAAAAAACCTCAATGATAGTAATAGTTAGCTTTTATGAATGTTCTGAGGAATTTAAAAATTTCATCGTCTGATTGTCTATTAACTAATTTTATAACATGTTTTGTTTTACCGGGAAAAGTTTTTTCGGAATAGTGAGTATTTAATTTGTTTGATTCATTTTCTGAAATTATAAATTGATGATTGAAGAAGTTTAAGACATTATCTGTATATTTGATTTCTAGGATAGGATTAGAACGAGACGTATGGATAGTTTGTGCATCACTTTCAGGATTGCTTTCAGGCAATTGTTCAAAATCTTTTAACAAGGATTCATATGTTTCACGATTACAGTCATTAAGAATATCTTTAAGAGGAATTTCGAAAAGTTTGTCTAAGTCCAAGTCTGATTCGTCTAACCACTGTAGGGGTTGGTGATCTGTTTCAATTATGAATTTTGTACCGAAGAGATATGGTCTAAAATATTTTACGGAGTTGACAATTGATAAAAGTTTTTTTTCGTTCGTCGAATAATTACATTCGGCGGGATTGAGAGTTCTAGAGTAATATGAGATTGGATGACCGCCCTGGCTTAGAATACTTCCGATTGCGAAATTATATAGACGCGTCACAAGTGAGGGTAAAAGTTTTGTGAAAATCGGGATAGGCTAATACAGGTTCGTTACAAAGTAAATTTTTGCAAGTTTCGAAACAATCTAAATAATCTTGAGAAAAGTCGATTATGGAATCCTTTTTTAGCCTTTGTGTTAGAGGTTTTGTTAGTTTAGCAAAATTAGGAATAAATTTACGATAAAAACCTAAAAGTCCCAAAAATGATTTGATCTCTTTTGTCATTTTCGGCAAGGGAAAATTCTTTATGGATTCTATTTTCTTAGGGTTCGGCCTAATACCTTCCGGTGTGATAATATGTCCTAAAAATTCTACATGTTTACATAGAAATTCCGATTTATCTAGCTGTTTTTTCAGATTAGCTTCTGCTAGAGTTTTAAATACAAGTTCCAAATTTTGTATATGTTCCTGAAGGAAGTACTAAAAATGATAATATTGTCCATGTAGACAAAACAGATTTTATGTTGCAAATCTTTAAGTACGTTATCCATAACACGTTGAAACGTCGCAGGAGCGTTCTTTAACCCGAAGGGCATCCGGACATACTCATAATGTCCATTTTCAGTATTGAATGCCGTTTTTTCTATAGAGTTTTCGTGCATTTCTATCTGGTGGAATCCGCTTGCTAAGTCTAGGGTTGTAAAATATTGACATCGTCCAAGTTTGTCAAGGATGTCAGAAATATTAGATAAAGGGTACCTGTCAGTTTTTGTATTGTCATTAATTTTCCGGTAATCTACCACCAGGCGCCATTTTAGTTTACCTGTGGCGTCAATTTTCTTTGGTACAATCCAGATTGGTGAACTATAGGGAGATTTAGAGGGACGGATGATATTATTTTGCAGCATTTCGTCAATTTGTCGTTTTACTTTCTGCTGATGCACACGAGGATATCGATAAGTTTTAGTATGAATGGGTATTTCGTTATGGGTCTTGATTTCATGTTTAACCTGGTTTGTAAAGGTTAACGTATCATTAGGGAAGTGAAAACAAGTTTCATATTTTTTACAAAGTTCAAAAAGATGAAATTTTTCCTCGGAATTCAAATGTTCGGTTCTAAGCAAAGTTGTTATATATTTTGAATTTTGATTGATATGGTTTAACATAGTTCCTTCTTTAGTTTTAATCTGTAGTGTTTGAGTAAAGTATTCGTCAAGTAGTGTTGCAGGTAAACTTTGGTCAGGGGCAATGGACTGGGTTTCTGAAGTAGTATTATATATTTCAATTTGTGTTAATCCATTTTCAGCACGTGTTACGCATGCAGGGATATAAAAACTTGGAGATCGTTGAGTTTCTATAAAAATTTCTCCAGATAAGATATTAACAGGGAATTTTAAAATTCTGACAGAGTTAGCCTCAATGTTTATGGGTTCATTGTGTCTTTGTATCTGCAAGGGAATGTACAGTTTGTATTTGACAGTGTTAAGTTTTTGGGATCAATGATTAGTCCCAAGTGTTGAAGAGTTTCAAAACCTATCAGTCCGTCAAAATCTTTACTGAAGTCAAATATAACTGCTTCCATCGTATAATTTGAATTGAATTCGTTAAAAATTGGAATATGCGCCGAGAAATAAGATTTTTGAGAAGCAGGATGAGTGCATTTTGGGTAGAACTGTGAAATTACAGAGGGGTTAATGATATTTTTTCCGCATCCAGTATCTAAGAGAAGTCGAATAGGAGGGTTTTGAATTTGAATGAAAGGAAGTTTATTATTTTCAACATTGTTCAAAACTATATCGGGTCCTGGGGAGTATGAGTTTCTTGAAAATTTATTTCTTGGGATTTATCTTCCGAAAATTCCTGGTAAGAATCATAAGAATAATTGTTTAGACTTTCTTGTTTAAGAGAATAGGCTTGGTCGAATCCTGATTCATATTCAGACGGATTATATTCAAAACTATTTTGTTCAGGGTTGTTTTGCTCATAGATTTCTGTATTGAATAGTTCTTGTACTGCAGGTAGGGAAGCTTTATTGTCAGGGAAGGTTTTCCTTTGAAATTGTGTGCGTTGGGGACTATAACTAACACCAGATGTTTGAGGGTGGGTGTAGCTAATACCTGACATAGGTGTAGGTTTGGGTTGAATTTGTTGTTGAGAGGGTTTAAAAACATTTTGAGGTTTTCCAAAAACATTTCGATTTGTTGAAGGTTGCGGTAAATATCTTTGCTGGTTATTAGGTGATTGATATAAATTTATAGGTTGCGATGGAAATCTTGATGGGTTATTAGATGATTGATAGAAATTAGCGGGTTGAGACGGGGGTCTCGGTTGATTATTCTGATAAAAATTTTGTTATGGTTGCGGTTTAGGACGCTGTGGTCTCATTTGCTGATTTTGTTGTTGAGGTTTCCTAGCTTGTCTGTTTTGAAAAGTAAGTCGCTTGTAATTGTCGTATTTAATTTCATCTTCTATGAAACTAACAGCCTGTTCTATGGTGTGAATTTCTTGTCTAGCGCGAATAAGTTGTTCATAGTGGTATGGTAGATTTAATTTGAAAATGTTAAAAGCTTGAGTTGAAAAGAATGAAATACGGCCAGTTTGTTCAGTAGCCGAAAGAAAAGTTTGCTGTATTTTGTTTATAATTCTAGCCTTAAGGGCTATCAGTTTTTGACCAAAGGATTGAATATCCTCTCCAGGAATTAAAGTCGTATATTGCAGTTCTAGTTCTAGAGTTTCTAGAGACTTATTATCTGAGAAATTTTGTTTAAAGAAAACTTTGATTTCGTCCCACGTTTTAATATCGGGTCTACCTAATAATGATTCGTGTGCATTACCTTGTATCTTGGTTTTAATTGACGCTAGTATAATGGTTTGCTGTCGAGGGTCATTAGTGCTAAGGAAATGAATCAAATTTTCAGAATTCTGAAGGAAATCCGGAAGTTCTATATCTCTGCCAGTAAAAACAGGGATAAGCTTAGTCAATTTATCTAAAGTATCTAAGTTAAAAGGGCTTGCCGATGTTGGCTGCGTCATTTTGTTTTGTTTCTTTTTTATTGATATAAAAATAAAGAAAATTAAAAAAGTCTTTTTCGGACTATCTGTCTTGCTCACGCCCTATACAGGAGAGTCAAGATAGTATGAAAAAACTTATACTAAATTTCGCTCTAATCGCCCTGCTAAATAAATAGCATTTGCAAGATTAAATTGAAATTTCTAACCTAATTCTCACTTTCAAAAGCCGGTTTAATAATTAAACGTTGCAACTTGAAATGTGAAAATTTCCAAAATTATACACTGTCTTGGATAATCAAAACTTGTCAGTATACTTAAGGAATAAGGGAGTGAAGAATTTGCAAATCTGGTACTTACAGTGTTGAGCCTAGTTAACCAACCACTAGTAGTTTCGTTCCAATAAATTTCTTCAACGATGCCAAATGGTTGTCCTTGTTCACGATTCGTTTCGCAGTTGAACTGTTGAAACAGAGACCTCTTGGACCAGGAAATTTGATGCTCCAAATTTGATCCAAAAAGGCACTACGAATCCTACCGACTGCGCCAGTAAAGTTGTAGGTACATCAGTAAAACAATAAGATGAATAATTCGGTGACAATTTATTAGCATCAAGTTACAGATTGCGAGCAAATACTATACTGCCCTGTAAGTGAAGCATCCTTAGTTTAAATAGTATTTAATATTCAGTCAGCGCATTCCTGTGATATATAAAAAAAAGATATTACATTATATGTTATATTAATAATCCATACAAGGTGGAAAAATAAAATAAATGATCAAAAAGAGGTTTATACTACAAAATTTTAATTATTACGAAAGTTAAAACTATTGGAAATGCCAACACACACACAACGACCATAACTATACTGGGACCTACAGAGGCGACTTTTACGGACCCTCCAACCCCCCTGACGTACTAAACATTCCCATCGTACAATCCATCCCGATAATTTCCCAGATTTTCACCAAAGAAGAAGGGTCTACCGCCCATTATCCGGTTACTCTGGATTTAGGGCGGAGACAAGGAAACGCGGGCACCTTCACTATGAGGTTCACGGACTGAGAGCGTTTCCGAGCAGAAATGTAAGGCACCGCGCTACTAGTCATTCAAACCAGACCAGAAACAGACATCAAAACGTCCTCCGACTGTAAAATCTCAGGGCATACTCCCCGAGGACATCAAACAACTAATACGAGACAGATGGCGACAAAACGGCTTGCCATCCGCACCGGCCTCCCCCAACACAGACATGACTTAAACGTACTAAACAGATGAAGACAGATGAAGGCGACCCTGAGCGAGTTGGTCCAGGGAAGATGGGCTAGACACTTGGAGTCGCTGGATCCCCAAGACAATAGCCTCCGGAAGGCCTAGAAGGGCCTATGGTTGCCCGCCCGTCGCCAGATTCCTCTAATCCATGGTAGCAGGGGATAGTTTACACGGACCAGGAAAAAACCGAGACTTTTGCCGATGAGGAGTATGCCCCTGGGGATTTGACAGTCGGGGGACTATTGTCTGTCGCAGATAAAGTCAGTGTGTTTTTTATGTCTATTTCTAGGGTAAGGACTGCCGCGTCCTGGTTTTGGGTGGTTTTAATGACTAGCAGTAACTCGGTGCTTCTTTACATGTGTTGTAACGAACCTATTTTATTTTATTTTGCTCACACTGTACTTTAATTGTTTGGCGCACGCGGTACCTGAAATTGCTTAGCGTATGGCGATTTTTGCACACGACACTACCCGCCGTTCTGTATAAAAGCCGGCGAAATTGCCTTTACCAGCAGTGCTTAGCAGGCTCTTTCTGCGGCACTCAACCTTCCTCTACCCCAGGGTGTTTAGCAGGTAACTTCCGCAGCACCCTACCTTCCTCTGGGTATCCTGAGCGTTTAGCAGGTAATCTCCGCGGCGCTCCAGGTCTTGTCCGTATTCCGTCGACTCCGAGCGTTTAGCAGGTAATCTCCGCGGCGCTCCAGGTCTTGCCCGTATTCCGTCGACTCCGAGCGTTTAGCAGGTAATCTCCGCGGCGCTCGAGGTCTTGTCCGTATTCCGTCGACTCCGAGCGTTTAGCAGGCCCTCTCCGCGGCGCTCGAGGTCTAGCCCGTATTCCGTCGACTCCGAGTATTTAGCAGGTGTTATTCCGCAATATTCGGCGTCGTCCCCGTGGTCTTCGACACTGGGTGTTTAGCAGGCTCTTTCCGCGACACTCAGCGTCTGCACAGTACATGCATTACCGCCCTCTTTGTTAATTTATTATTTTGTATTATTATTTCAGGACCTAGTTTATTTATGTTGGGGAATTATTATTCGTATTAGTTGTTTACAGGGTGACATTTTATTTTATGAAATAAATATTTTTTTTCAATACCGAGTCTTATAATATTCCTGAACCTTGGACATAACTTCTCCACCGAGTGAACCCGGACAGATTCAAGTGGCTGTACTGGTTCGGCATCTGCGACCGAACCTTGAAAGTACGTCACAGTGTTTCTGCTGGGAAGCGCTTCCAGTTCGATATTTTATGTTTTGAGATGCTGCAGCGGGCAGTGGTCGATGCATCTCTTGATTATTAGTGCAGCGCCACCTGTTAGGGTCTCTGTCGTGTCTGTAAATATAATCAGGAATGGAAATTTGGGACGCCTTGCTAAGTTTGGTTTCCTGGACAGCCATCACGTCTATTTCTAGACAATTTAGTCCTCAAGATGTCCTTCAGTTTCAACTTTCTGCCCCGCAACCCGTCAATGTTCCAGGACGAAATTCTCAGCGAGGAAGGTTGACGAGCCATAGTAACGATTTTTTGTATGTGGTTTAATCGTAGTCGTCGCGTTTATCTGTTTTGTGTATTTAGTCTTGGGGTACACCCCTTGTAACTTGTTGGGTGTGGCCCGACGCTTGCATTCCTAGCGGGTGTTTCCTTTGTTTTTTGGCACTTACGCGTGCTGTGGTTTTCGCCAGATATCACTCACTTTGGTGCCGCCGTACAGTGACACTGGCCATGGCCGAATCGCTGGCAACGGTGGCACTGAGTGGCCGCCTGTTGCTTTCTTTGTCTTTTTACTCTGACGACTAGAGAGCAGCAATGGCTTACTTAGTGAATGCCTTCTTGGTCTGATTGAGCCGGGACTAAGACCAGGGGAATTTCCTGCGGTTCGCCATACGGTGCACAATTGCGCCAGGTAACCCTTGCTGTGCTAGATCAAGTTGGACCTCACTTGATGGAACACCCTCAGCGTTTTTCCTTTGCTGGGGGTGATGGTGGAGTGTATATATTGGGTGTGTTATGGGGTATTAGTTCGTCTAGTTTTTTGTGTAAATTTGTTCTGTTATTGTCAGATTATTTAAGTGTTTTTTGCATGTCCGTAATTTGTTTTGTTAGAGTCTGTACTTGCGCATTTAATTTACTGTTTTGTTCGATGAGTTTTTGTATTTATTTATTTAGTCCTTTGTTTACGTGTGTCTGATGTTGTAACTTGTCATATAAGTCAGCGTTTGCCAGTGTATTTATGTCGATGATGTAGAGAATCTTTCGCTGTATGTGTGATCCATAGGTATGTCTATGTCAGCGTCGGTATTCATATTTTGTGTATGTAATGGCCTGTTTTAGTGTGCTCCTTGCGGGGACGTACTTACTTCTGGTTGTGTGTTTTTTGTCTGTCTGTTATATTATGTTGTCTGCGTCGCAATTATTAGGGAAAAACGGGAAGAGTAACTATTTGTAACAAAAGGGGTACGGGGTAAGGGGTTGTGACGTTACAGTAGTATGTCACTCGTGATACCATAGGTGTTTCTCAGTCTGCTAAATCAAATGGAACAAATGTGTTAAAAACTGTACCACAACAAAGTGAAAAAGGTACAGAAAAACAGAGGCAAAGAAATATAAAGTCACGCTATAACAAAAACGATAATAATAAACAAGTCGAATCCAAACAAAGTCGTATAAATGATGCGTTGCAACTAAACGGCCATTTGCATACGGATCATAATGAACATCAATTATTACAGAATAACAGAAATGTTAGGGATGAAGAAGTGTGGCAACAGCAAAGATCCAGAAGACAGAGGCGCAGAAACTTAATATTTGGGAAATCGAATGAAAATAATACTTTTAAGGGAGTAACGCGACATATCGATTTCCATGTTTTCCGTTGTCCCCTGAATATGACATGTGATGAAATGATACAATACCTACTTACTAAGAATATTAGCGACGTGAAATGCACAAAGATGCAGTCCAAATATCCAGATATTTACACATCTTTCAAAGTATCTGTTCCTGCAAACGATTCTAAGAACTTTCTTGACCCTGAAATTTGGCCCGAGTATGTTGGTGTGGATAGATTCAATGCACGTTTTTTACCCCGAGACCCCATAGACAACATTGCGGATTAAAAAGAAGATATCTAAGACATGAAGAAACAAAAACAAAAATAAATTTTTCTCGCGATATACTATGTTTAAATGCTGAGAGTCTTCCAGCTCATTTTGATGAAATCTGTCAATTAATATATAATGTAAAGCCTCTGGTTGCATGTATATCTGAGGCTCGGGTAACACTAGATATATATGATTCTGAAATTTGTATAAATGGATATAATATGATTAGATGTAATGCATTGAATAGGCATACGGGAGGTGTGGTAATGTACATTAGACAGGATTTAAAATATTATATTTTGAAAAATGTTAATTATGAAGCAAATTATTGGTTAATCTTAATAAACATAGTATTTAATAAGCAAAGTTGGCATCTGTGCTGTGTATATCACTCGCCTAATTCAAATCATACATTGTTATGTAACTTTATTGAAATTCTACTTGATGAGATTGATATGAGTCACAACTGTATTTTTCTAGGGGATTTTAATATTAGATGGGATTTAAGTAATGATCCATATACTAAAAAAATTAAAAGATTGTATTCATTACACGGATTTAAACAGTTTGTTACATTTTATACAAGAGTTACCAAATATAGTTCAAGCACAATTGATTTGGTTTTCTCTAATAATTATGACATTGAAATATGTCCTATAACTCCTAAGATAACTGATCATGAGAAACTTGCTATTGATCTGAAAACCCAAACCTAACGAAACCAAATTGCAATTTAGAAAAATTGATTATGATAAGGTTAGTATAGCTCTTATTGGCGATTGTTGGTTGTATGATTCGATAAATGTTAATGATATTTTTGTGAACTTTGTTAATAATATAATGAGTACTTTACAAACAAAATCTGACAGAAAATCTAAACCTTGGTTTAACGAAGTTGCGAGGACTGCCATATTTGAACGTGACAGTGCCTATAATAAGTTTAAAATTAGCAAATCTCAACTAGATTGGCATAGTTACACACAAAAGAGGAATAATGTTGTTAATTTAGTGCGTCAGCTGAAACGAAAGTATTATGAGAGTAAAATAGATAATGTAAAGAACAATTCCAAGTTAATGTGGCGAACTTTAAAATCCTTGATTAGTTCAAAATATCAACAAAACTTAACACACATTGTAAATGATGGGGTAGAATTATCTACAAATCTACATAACGAATTCAATAATTATTTTATATCCAGTATCGATAATATAGTCTGCAATCTAAATAATAGCGAATTTGTTTTATGTGAATGTGACGGTTTCATAAATCATGCTTTAAATCCTGAAAATAATCTCACTACGTTCGAGCTGTTGACATTAACTGAATTAAAGAAATTAATTTTTGCGCAAAGCAATAAATTCTCTGAAGATGAAATCGACTTTAAATTAATAAAAAATACTTTTGATGTGGTTGGATATCCTCTGCTACATTGTGTTAATACTTCTCTAGATCAAGGTTTTTTCCTGATATATTAAAATCGTCTACAATCATATCCGTTCAAAAATATCAAATGCAAAACACATTGAAGAATTCAGGCCAGTTAATACTCTTGTTTGTTTAGAAAAATTGTTGAACTCGCTGTTTACAGTCAACTTACTAATTACCTTGATACGCAAAAATTGCTTTGTCAAAATCAGTCTGGTTTTCGAAGTGGTCACTCTTGTGAGACAGCTTTGCAGAGAGTAATTAATGATTTCAAATACGCTATCGACGTCGGTCAGATAATTCTAGTAGTGTTTTTAGACCTTCGTCGAGCCTTTGAAGTGATTAACAGAGATATTCTTTTATATAAACTAAAAGAATATTTTGGGATAGATGGAACTGCATTTAATTGGTTTAAGTCATATTTACATAATAGATATCAGAAGACAAAACTAAACAATTGTTACTCTGAGGTAAAGAGAATACACAATGGTGTACCACAGGGTAGTGTTTTGGGTTCTCTTCTGTTCATATGTTTCATAAATGATATTTTGCATTTGAATTTGGGCGAGTGTAAAGTTCATCTATTTGCTGACGATACTATTGTATACGTTTCAGGTGTAGACATAAAAATATTGGCAGTCTATATGAATCTAGCTCTTCAAAGAATTAGTGACTGGTTTAATAAAAATAGAATAGTTGTAAATGTTAATAAATGTAAATATATGATTATAAAAGGTAAAAGAAGAATAATTCAAGATAATATTTTGGTCAAGTTTGATGATTATAATCTTGAACAAGTATCCAGTATAAAGTATCTAGGAGTTATAATTGATAACAAACTCATCTTTAGTGAACATATAGATTACCTCGTTAAAAAATTGCTAAAAGATTGGATTTGCATACCGAGTCAGTAAAAACTTGTCCCAGTATAGTAAATTTCTAATATATAACTGTATCATCAAACCTCACTTTGAATATTGTTCCTCTGTTTTATTTATGTGTCATGAATCTGATATAAATAAACTACAGATCTTACAAAATAGATGCATGCGTTTTCTATTAAAATGTAACAGATTTGTTAGTATTAGTAGCATGCTACAGCAACTAAACTGGTTGAATATAAAAAACTTAATCAAAGCCAGAACACTTATTTTTATTTTCAAACTAGTTAATGACATTAATGATTATCTGTCAGCTAACTTGCAGTACCGGTATGACATTCATACATATAATACGCGCCATAAAGGGCATTTAAATATTAACAGGGTAAGGCTCATGACTACCAAAAGGTATATTCGATGCCGGAATAAATGAATTTAATAAACTTCCATCTAATATTAAGGAATCTAGTACTCTAGCAATTTTCAAAAGAAACATATTTGAACATTTATTGTCATAGCAATTATACGTTTTTTATACATTTTTTTCCTTTTTTATACTTTTCATGTATTTGCTTATGTTTGTAACTGTTCTGTTTGTTTTGTCATATACTTATAGTTTTGTTAGTATGTATTTGTAAACAGTTTGTCATCTTTTTTATATACACAATTGTATTGTAAACATTTCTGTTTGTTAATAAATTTTCAATTCAATTCAATTTCCAATTGTCATGGAAGTGTTCCTGATGTGTTCTTGTTCTGTTCTGCTTTTTAATTGCTCCTGAATTATGCAATTGGAACGCGTGGTAATGGTGAATGAGAAAAGGAATAGAAGTCAATATTTTGAAAAAATTAAAATAAGTTTACTTATCTTTATTTCATTTGTCTTGAAACATGCTGCGGAATTTATTTAAAAAAAAAACGAAAAACATTTTATTTTTAATTTAGGTTAGGACGGGTATGACCGATTACGGCCGAATGACCCAATCTATCAAATAAGGGATTGCTCAACGTTACCTTAATCATGCATAAATATGGTCGAGCACTATCCTTATATTATTATAAATTATTATTATTATTATTATTGCTGCCTTAATAATACAGCACATATGCGCATGCTTAGATGTCAATATAAGGGAAACCTAAATACTGCATAACCTAATGACACGTCCAATAACTCTCTAATATTATTTGTAATTTAGTGCAATATACAGGGTGAGTCAGTCATAATGTCATTAATTTTAACAACGTATTCGGGAGGCCTAATAAAGGCAGAAAATCGAAAAAAAAACGAATAAACAAATCACCCTATAAAAATCAGTAACACGACGCTCCTGGTGCGCTACGAAATTTCTGAGGACGCACCCATGTATGTATGTATGTAATTGTGCGGAGGTGCAGCGGAAATTGCTTTCCACTGCAGCACTTAGGCCTTATTAGACCCTTTGTACATTCTCCTTACTAAAAGAGTTCTTCTTTCAAACCATCCAAGTAATATGGATGGCTCGGTGGCAAAGTCTCTTACAGATTTATGTGTGATAGTATGGGTCCGAGTTACAGAGATTTTTTTGTTGCTCTGTCCTCATTTCCATTTATCGGGGGATATTCTGCCTTGCCACACTTGCGCCGGCGGAGCATGGTGAGTGGCCAGACCTCGGGCGGACTGCCACAGTCTCGGCCCAAGTTTGGTCTCCCATCCAAATTCCAGCCTGCGTCCACGCTGCCCAACCTGAAAGATCGATCTCCCAACCAAGCAACCCATATTTAAGCTGTGTCCATACAACAATCGAATGCCGGATTAAACATCGTTGCCACATCATGTTTGCATACATAATATCGTCTAACATATCAGCGTGTTATTCAAATTTACCCGCATTTCTTTCCCCCCAAATTTGTAGATCACGCCACACATTTGGAGAGGGGATGGAGAGAATAGCGAGAATACAAGCAGTAAGCAGTAGTTTGTTTATTTCGGTTTCGCGTATTTGTCGTAAATGCATAATTTTACAAATTCAGAATATGCGGAAAGTAGTCGTGTTATATGGAGAATGTTTACGAAATGCGACGGACCCTAATTTTATTAATAATGTGCTATGGACGGATGAGTGCAGTTAACAGGTTAGTACCATACTACTTAAAAAACAATAAATTTCTAGGCTAAATGTATGTAACTACAAACTGAATAATTAATTGTACTTACGAGTAATACTAAAAATTCATATTTATTTGTAAAACGTAGTGAAAACGTAATATCAAAATTATTAAACTGTAATAACCTAACATTCGAAAACATTTATTTATTATCTACATTTTTTTTTATTAACAAATAAATCAATATTTAAGGAAAATTCATTCATGTATCAAGACTAAAAAAATAGTTTTACTCCTTGTTAAATAACAGTACAAAAACTAGGTAACTAGGTTATTGACCTAATAATACGGTAGGTCAAGATTCACTCTCGATAACTTAGATTAGCGGCGTGCCATTTCGGCCTTGGACAGTTTTCTGTCGACAACACGATGGTGTTTTATTATTTAGTATTTAAACACAAAACACTTTTCAGCTTCTCTTAATAATTTACCCATTGGGTATAGATTTTTTATGTAATGTACGGAAATAGTTTATTATTATTAGACACGTTGGAGTTTTGTTGCAGTCATAACAGCTACATTTGCTCAGAGAAAAATCCACATGCTACTTATCGGTTTAGCTTTCAGAGGCGATTTGTTGTCAACGTATGGACAGGAGTGTTTGATTGGGCCTTATTTTCTACCGGAAAACCTGAGTGGACTGCGTTACTTGCAATTTTTAATATAATTATTTGATTTCATTGGATATTGACATTTTAAATTATTATTGGCCGAAGTTGAACTGAGCAAGAAAAAATGATATACTAAAATAGTCAATACAACCGTTTATTTGTGATGTCTAAAACCTAGGTAGGTACGAAAAAAATATTTCAACTTGACAACATTGCATCAGATCGACATCGAGTTGAACTGTGAGCTGTAAACGACCAAGGCTGTGATCGATCATTGACAGTCTGAAAAGGGGTTTAAATGATTTGAAAATATTTTTTTTTTCGGCGTAAATATGCATTTAGATTTTGTTTAATCGCTTATTCGCATTATATTCATTATTCCCTATCTCCTTTTAAAATTAATGACATTTATGACTGACTCACCATGTATAATGCAAGCACTTAATGTAGTATATAGTTTTATTACTGTCAATTGCAGTTTCTTAAATATTTTGATGAAAATATAATGAATTATTCATTTGTTCGTATGACATAAGTCCTTTGAATTCGTGTCGCGAATATATCTATGATTTGCTGTATTACACGATCAATTTTGCGTTCAAAATTTTCATCCTTTTTTGGACCGTGTCATACACACCTAATAGATGTTTCTCTTTGTATAAAAAAAATGTAAGATATTCAAGAAATGATTACAACAGTAAACCAGATTATTATAATTGTCCGTAAAAATGCAAAATCTTCTCAAAAAAGTAGGCGGGCAACTTTATGGTCAACGGCCGTATTTTTTGCCACTGTTTTTGCTTTTCCTACAGCAGATTCACAAGAGTAAATAAATAACCAGAAGTATAGTATATCTCTCCACTCTTATATAGTTGCGCGCTGAGTGTCATAAAATATATAGATCGCCAAAAGAGGTGAAAGTATCAACCTATGAAGAAAACGCGAGTCTGGTAATATTGTAGTAACTTAGCTTTTATGAGTTGGTTACACTAACGGAGTAGCTTCACATTAATAAAATTTTACGTCCAATTCGTAGAAGCATGCGATTTATATGGTCCAATTATAAACATTTTGTTTTGGTTTCAATTGTATGCAGTATGACCAACAGCTTACATTAAGTTTTCCCAAGATGATGAGTGATGTTTTGTTGTTCACATTTTCATGATTTTTTTCAGCGTCATCTACTAGTTCATGATTTTCGCCAATAATGGCACCTGTAGCATGTAGTTAAATGACAAATGAACGCGTGTCTGTATTTTCTCCTTCAATAACGAAACGATTGTATACCCATAATGCAATAATTTGTTACCAATTCATTATTAACACAGCTTAATTTCTACAAACCTGAGAGACATATTAATATTTAATCTTTACATATCATCATTTTCACTAAACTTTTCTAATAAAATGTTTAGAATTTTTACTTTAAAATTATATCAAAATTTCTCCATTTCGAATAAATTCAATTGTATTAAAACTTAAAAAAGTGATGGTAATAAAACATATAATTGATATAACAGCATTTTAGAATTATGCTTTACAAAATGACTAAATAAAATAATAAATAATGTTATGTTTATTATTATAAAGAATACAAATTATAGTAACAAAAACGTTACTTATAAAATAAGTCCCAAAATAAAAATATTCATACAAATTGCAAACCAAGTCACTTATTAGTTTTAGAACAATCATATTTCACTAGACTGTTCTTCGTTCATGAATTTCTTTTTTATTGAACGTACTCTGTGTGTCAATCCAGACATTCAAAATGTGTTGGCTTTATGTCTAATTCAGAACAGTTTAAATTAAAATAAGCAATTTTAATACTAATTTTTACACAATTACAAATACGGAACCTTATGACTATATAAATCAAGGTAGGTACCTAACTATGGTGACATAATATTTCTATTGTTTACTGCTAAACTAATATACAGATATTTTCCATATTACTTACATATAAGTTTATAAAGAAATACATGTATGACACATACAGTCTGAAAATATTTTAATAACTTGACGGTAGGTATACAAAAATATTAGTACATCGAATAGACTTAGTTGTCGATGGAAATATTACATATACATTTTAAAAATCAAATATTAAAAATTACATTTATAAAAACTATTTACTGTACTTTTTTAGTTTGTTTATTAAGATAACATTTTTTAACTATTTTATCAAAATATATAATGTAGAACGCCCCGACTAGTCTTAATGGTCCTAACGCAATACACTGCACAAGTAATTCTAGAAAGGAACTAAAAGGACTCATCCCTACACACAGTGTTGTTAGAATAAAACTTTCCAATCCAATGTAACTGAAAAAACGGCTTTCCTAAAAAAAAAACTTAAATTTATGATGAATAATTAACTAAAGAACGGTATGTTATATTTATATATACATATACAAAAACCCAATGGAAATGTAGCCAAAGATAAAAAAAATTACTCTTAAATTTTCAAACTTTCGAAAATATGAATTAAAAACATGCAGCATAATAATCAAAAAATTATTTACTACTAGAGAGTTATAATAGAAGTTAGCCAACAGAACAAGTCCATCTTACAGAGAAACACAAGTTATATAAAATGGTTAAATATCAACATAATCACAAACAACGGTTAAAAAAGTAACATAAAATTTATTAAATATTATTAACGAAAGAACTGGAACCGAAATTGAACAAAATGAGAAGGCTGTTTGTCTTATAAGACCTGGCAATATTGATTTAATAAAAAAGTATAGATGATGACTATCAATATCGGTCATTGCGTTCATTGCATTTCAAGAGAAAGTAATTAACGCAATGAAAGTAACTCCCTTATTCTCTTTTTTGTATAATTATTCTCTAGACTCTGTATTTGTTTTATGTTCTCTTTTATCAACATACTATTTTGGCTTCTTTCTTCAGAATGCCTTGACATTTCACAATTTAGATAACCAAAGGGTTGTTAATTTTATTATGTTCAGACTAACGTCGGCATCACATACTCCTAATCAGCATTACATCACCTATGCATAGAATATTTTCCTGTCACCTTTCTTCGTTACACAGCATGTAGTATAGAGCGTTCCTGAAAGGTACTGATACTTCTGTAGATTACAAAAGTAGAGGAATCGCAGAAGATTAAAATCTTATAGTAGTATGTTGCACCGGCAGTTATCCGTTGAGAGTTAAAAATTGTATAAAAAGTTCTATACATATTCATGATCTCTTGTTTTTAAATAATTGAATTAAAGAGACCTAAAAGTTCTGAGGGATAGAGAAAAGAATCTCCAGATAAAGCAGATAAACATTTACCTGTTCTAGTACAGTCTAAAGAAAGAAATGGAGTCGTTAATGATAAACAAAAAATGTGAAACAATGCAGACATACCGTAATTAGCAATTTATACCATTATTAGTTAGTAATTAATTTATGTTCATAAAAACCTAATACATGCAATTGTTAATTGTTGAATATACAGCTACGTACTAAAGAGTCGTCCATAAGTTTTCTAGCCACATCACTAGGATCATACAAGCCTCCAGTGTTAGATAAAAGATGAGTTTCTTCTGGCTTTGTTTTATTCTCAATTTCAAATCCGGGAGTATCAGTATCTGGAGGTAACGCAAGAGTTACACTGATATTATAAGGTTTAACTTCCATAAGAAGAGATTCTGCAAGTCCTCTTAATGCAAATTTACTACTAGCATAAACTGAGTAACCGTATATCCCCATTAAGGACACTTGTGAACCAGTTAACACAATTATTCCTTCCCTTCTTTGTTTAAATTTTGGTACAATTGCTTTAATTGGATACAACGTTCCCAAAAAATTTACTTCTATAAGCGTTTTGATATCTTGTTCAGTAAAATCTTCAACTTTCCCACAAATTGCCATACCAGCGCAATTAACTAACATGTATATTGGTCCTACAATTTCTTCTAACTCACACAAATTATTTTCAACATCTTCATAATTAGCTACATCGACAGACACTTTACTAATCATTTGTTCTTCATTGACGCAATATTTCTTAATTTCTTCTTGTGCCTCAGACAATTTATCAATATTTCTTGCTAGTATTGTTACATGAGCTCCTTTTTGAGCTGCTAAAATTGCAAAAGATTTCCCAATGCCACTAGACCCACCAGTAACAACTACATGTTTACCTACAATTGATAACTTCTTTTGAGACTTTAAAAACTTAACAATTATTGCAATGATAAATAGAGGTATTATTATCACTATAATCATTTTGATATAAAAATTTCATTAAACTATAGTACAACTAACAGTATTAATACTGATTAATAAATAACTGACACTAGTTTATATTTTCCTTCTTAAACAAGAAATTAATTTATTGTAAACAATAAACATAACCACAGAACACCTAGTAACATAACATAAGGAGTTTACGAAAAATAAATCTGAGCAACTGATCCGAGCTGTATTTACTCTGACCCTGATCAGAATGCTCTGAGAAATTGTTATTTTCGTAAGCGATCGTTGATCAGAGAAAGGGTTGTGTTCATAGTAAAAGATCTTTTTTATGGTTGTGTTGTGCGTGTGTCAGCGTTGTCATCCACTGAATGAAATGTAATTTTATATTATGAAGACTGGAATGCGCTAAAAGGTGCGCGAATGGATTATTCATGATCAGCGCCATATTTTGTTTTGTGCCTCTAGCAATGGCGGAGCAGTAGGGATTTAGCTGATTGTGAATTAAAATGAAATTGAATTCTGGATATGAAGAACTATTTCGTGCTATATGCTGGTTAATTTTACAGTCCTTTATAAAACATGACATGTTCCAATAATAACACCCGCAAAAATACCCAAAGAATAACACTAACGAGATGCAAGATAAAAGAAGAAACCACACTGTACGCCAATCACGCGTTTACAAACAAAATAATGGGAAATTAAGAACACAATTCATATCGTACGTGCAGATGGTTGTTTCTCTCGCGCCCCCATACATAACCAATGAAGTACAACAAGAAAGCTCCATGAAGACTGGGAGTGGTATGTATATGTTTTCATATTATTTTTTTTGTGTTTCCATTTCATTGTTAATATTAAAATAAGTATTATGGTATCGTACTGCCGTAGGCCGAGATGAGGTGTACCAGACCAAATGGTTTGGATATGAGGCTTTTCAGTTCTTAATGGAGAAAAGTAAATGTCGAAAAACATTTAACACAGCTAAAATTAACTTAGACGAGGAAACTGTGAAGGTAAGAAACATTTTTATTAAGTATTTTATTTTATTAGTAATTTATTGAAGAAAAGTAGATAGAAAATACAACACACAAATAGAACTTAAAATTTAAGCATATTCAGTTTGCCAAGGAACAATTCCATTGCCCAAAAAATATGCAGAAAATTCATTTAGAATTTCTTGAGCACTTCGTGGAACTTTTCTTAAATTAAATAGAGATGACGTTTGGTTCTCATTTCTCCAAGTACCAAGAACAACTCGTCCATTTTCTTTGCTGTCTAACGCACCGTCGGCACAATAAACATGTTTCGATGTTTCGGTTTTGCGTAAAAAATTATGTAGGTGCACACAAGCCATCACAGCTAGCTGTGCGTTTTCTGGTTTCAAAAGCAGTGGCTTTCTTAAAACACGGAAAACAGATGAACAAATACCAAACGCGTTTTCAACCACTCTGCGCGCTCGACTCAGTCTGTAATTGAAAATGCGTTGTTTTGAGCCCTTTGCGTACAATCCTGAGTAGGGCTTCATCAAATTATCATTTAAAGCAAAAGCTTTATCTCCTAAAATGACATAAGGAAGAGACGTTTGGTGTCTTGGCAATTTATCTGGTGATGGTAAATTGAAATGATCATTCTGTAGACATTTATATAGCTGTGTATTCTTAAACACACCTCCATCGGATATCCTTCCTTGACAGCCGACATCCGCAAACAAAAAATTATAGTTTGCGTCCACTAATGCAAATAACACGATACTAAAGAAGGATTTGTAATTAAAGTAGTCGCTTCCACTACCTCCAGGATATTGTATAACTACATGTTTTCCGTCAATTGCGCCGATTGCATGAGGGAAATTCCATTGCTGTTCAAATGTTTAAGATACTTATTGCATCCACTGTTGAGTGTTTGGCATCTGCAATTAACAAAAAGAGAAATTCGTTATTACGAAGCTCTGGAGCTTCCATCATTGAGGTAACAATTAGTTTCGACGCAATTTCAAGTTATAAGACGGGATTCCGAGTCGAAAATAATTGTTAACTCAACCAGAGATTATAAATACACTAGATTATCACCGTAGATGTAGTTACTGGACGCGGTAAAAATAGTTTCATAAGTTCCATGTAGAGGTCGGTGGCATGCCGAATTCAGAAATTTATATAATTCTTTAAACCAGACTTGTAGTGCTGTGAAGCGAGACCTTCGCCTGAGATGGCAGGGCACTACAAATACCGACTGAACATGAAACTTCTCAAGATACAGAAGATTTAGTAACAAGAAGTAATAACGATTCTCAGAATGAGGAAACAACTAATCAAACTGTCTCACGGGAAACAGTAGCACAACAGCCTAAGTGTGTACCGTCAAAAATAAAAAAACGCAAACATGAGGCCACATCTGATCCTCGTATTGATAAAGCTTTCAGTATTTTACAAAACTCCGCCGAACGTGATGCTTGTGAGATATATGGCGAACACATTGCTATGAAGCTACGAAGTTATAGTAAACTAACACAAGTAATGGTCCAACACTTATTCCATAACATTTTATTTGACGCAGATATGGGACAGTGTGCATGATAACAATATCAATGCCAATTATAATGACGCGACCCCCTATCAACGATCAACAGCTTCATCTCCGTACCCTTCACCATATTCAAACGTTTCAAGTAACAAATCTTACTCTAGAAGATCTACACCATTTTCTCAACCTCCATCATCAATGCCAGTGGTGCACCACACTGTGACATACGGCAAAAATTTTTAAATATAGACAACTGCTATCAGCTGTTCGTACGTCAGTTAGCAGCTGTATTGACCGTCTTGTTTTCAAAAAATGGGATGTCCAAAACCTGTGTTTTCTTCTCTTTCTCTTTTCACTCTCTTTTTCAATTAACACATGCATAATTATGAACGCTGCGGCACTAACACGACGTTTTCTTATTGGCGCCATTACTACCTATTTTCTGGATCGATGCACGGTCTTAGTGTACCGTGGATCGATGACAAATGTTTGCAAACGCACAGTTGTTTGCAAATTTTTGGGTGGTGAAGACGAATGAATTGCAAACATTTGCAAACGTTTGTTCGCAACAATTTTTTGGTGGAATCGCACCTTAACAGTAAATTCAGAAGAATTAATTTTAAATTTATTAGTATCAATACCTACATTTATTTAGAAGTCTTGTACTCTTAACTACTTACCTTTTTCTTTTTTGTCTGTATTTTTGATATTTAGTTAATATAATCAAAAAAAAAAAACAAGAAATCGAGTCAGCTAAACGTAAACAGAGACAGTGTGGAAAAATTACTAAATTAAAGATACTAAATTTTGCAGTGAAGAAAAACTAGTAATAAATTTGAAAGTTACTTCCTTTTCCTTGCGTCTTTCCTCACTTGCCTGGCCAAGCGCTCCATCCCTACTCTGTTGCGCATTTCCTTAAGCTACTTGAGCAGTTTTTTTGCGACGAAATGTGTTCAACCCGGTTCAAAACATTATATTTTTGCCACAGAATACTTTTTTGCGTTGAACCAGTGACGTCACACACGTCGCTGTTTTAAACCGTGTTTAAAACATTCACCGAGTCCGATTTGAACTCTTTAGATGCCAGATGCTTTGCTATTGGTCTATGCAGCAGTTGCCTAAAAAGTGCAGATTTGAAAATCGGTGTGATTTAAATTTTTAGATTTTAAAACGGTTGTTATTTTGACACTTCTTATTATTGTTTATTTAAAAAGGAGTTGGTTGTGGACTATTGTATGTACCCCTGCAAATTTAAACGTATTTTTAGACATGCTGAATTACATAATCCAATTACTTTTCTATCTAAATTTCTGTAACATGTTAGATATTTGTTTTTGGTTTACAGTTGCCAAAATCAATTTCTATGTTTTTGTGGCAAAATTCACACATTTTCAAAATATATGTACAAAAACATGCGGAAATAGGTATTGTTAATAATTTCTACCACTAATAATCGTGTGCGAGGGTGAATATTTAAGTCTCAATAAAATAATTATCAAACGGGTTAGCATACACATATGTATAGTGCAATTTTAATAATAAATTTTGGAAAATTAAAAACACGTTTAAGGAAAATATTTTATGTAAGTAAACACAATGATTACGTTATTACTTTTTGGTTCACATTTATCGAATTAATACCTGATGTCTTGTGTTGAAATTTATCTGATTTATATTTCTTCTTGATGAAGTCATAAGCTATTTTTCTTTTACATGCATGGCTAAATTTATTTAATGCCGATTTAACTGGATCGGTCAGTGGTCGCGCGGTTTAAGGCGTTAGTACTTGAATCGAGGTGACTAGACGGAGTTGGTTCGAGCCCAGCTGCCGGTAGACCGTATATAAGCTATATTCATGGAGAGGATTGGCACCCTCTCTGTGGATATGGTAGGGTGGAATAATGTTAGCTTGGGTCAATGTGAGAGATTGATGCCGGTTGATATTTGACTACCCCCCTAATTAATGAGGTTTTCCTCATTCCTGCACTGAATAGTGGTTAGGGCCTACCAACGTAAGTCGTTCCTGGGCGCAAATGCGGCCTGCTTAATAATAATATGCCGCCCCCTCTCCCGCACAAGTCTCCGACTTCTGGGCTAATCCCTGTGATTAGAATGAGGGGTAGAGATATTATTATTATTAACTCGCATGTCAGGCTTATCCGATGGATTTAATAGCTATATTTACACTCATGTTAACTTATCGATTTCATTAGATCTATGCACCACGTCTAGGAATGAACTACTTCTTTAAAATGTTATGAATATGCTTGTGATTCCACCATATGTCACTACTACAATCACTAAAAGACCCTAGAAAGTAATTAATATTCCTTTATTATAATGTTAATTACTTGTTTGACTGCAAGAAGTATTTATTTATACATATAAATTACAGGAGGCAGTTAAATATACAACAGATTACAACAATTAACTTATCATATTACTTGAACCATCTTGGGGCAAACACCCCACTCTAGAGTGATAATGAGTTAACCATCTTATTATGAGCTCCAAACTGTGAACTGATTTCCTTCTTTCCATCACTTCTTTCTTGATAACTCTTTCATGCAGTACACTAGCATACTCGTTACATCTTTTCGTAACGAGAACTCTTTTTCTTTACTTTCCTGTGCTTAAAGCTTAAACTCAAATAGAAATAATAAATGTCTGGCATATTTTATGTTTTAAGTAAATATAAAATATACCTATATATGTATACAGAAGGAATAAAAGTTTCTCAGTGTCTTTTGTTTCGTACTGCTGGATACTCGTATACTACCAGATGACGTATACTAGGACTACTAGGAGGGAACTCAGCTAAACAGGTTATCTAAAAAGTATAAAATATATAAATATTTTTATAATTTTATAGTAGTCAGTTTAATTTAGCTAAATGCAAATACAAATTATGTTACCTACATAAAACCCTCTTGTTTATGTGGTGGGCTTGAGAAAGTAGATATACAGGACTGGATGGCATTTTTTCAGAGCTTGATAACTTTTTTTATTATTGACAAAATTAATCAAAATAAAGAAGTGATAAAGATTATGAAACTACCTAGTTCTAGTTCTCCTCATTCGTTTTTCATTATTATTTTTTCTTTTTAATGGATAAAAACATCAATTTCAGGGGAAACTTCTATCCTTCGTAAATTTTGATATGGAACTGCAACATTTTTTAAAGTGAATCGTTTTTCTTTATTAAAATCTGTTTAAAGAAAATGTTGTGAACAGATATTTTCTACAATTCCACTGTAAATTTGGATGATCTATTATTTCTAAAGTACGTTAAATTGTTCACCTCTCGGAAACCCAAAAGTAAATGAATTATTCTTAGATATGGCGTCTGCAAATATTTTAAATTATTTATTTATACTATATTATACGTAATATAATAGTAGATTAATGCAAATTTGACAATTCCTGTTCGATCTTAATGTCACAAAAAAATATGTATGCTTCAAAGATTTACCTACGGAATGTTACTATATAGTTCCTGTATCTGTTAGATGGCAAACATTTTTACAATTTGGGACTGTCTAAAATAAATATAATTATTATTTACAAATTTGTTAATATTTTACATATCTATAAAATGCAATTTATCGATATGTACTACATATTAAAATATATACTTACCCCTTCGTAGGAAGGAAAAATAACTTTCGATAAAAAAAGTCTTTAATAATGGTTAAATAAGTATATAAACTGCAAATGAAAACTAGGCACACACTATATTATTCAAAAGTTATAATAAACTATCTAGGGTTATAATTATAAACGAAGATCTTAGAATATTATATTCTAAGACGAAGATAAGAAAAACGTAAATAAACAAAACCACAGAACGCAATTTTATTTGTAAACAAACCACAGAAATATGACTTAAAATGGCTGCCAGCAGGCTATGACTAGAGATGGGTTGTTATCACTGAAATGTAATTTTATATTATGATGACTGGAATGCGCTAAAAGCTGCGCGAATGGATTATTCATGATCTGCGCCATATTTTGTTTTGTGCCTCTAGCAATGGCGGAGCAGTTGGGACTTAGCTGATTCTGAAATTGAAATGAAATTGAATTCTGGATATGAAGAATTATTTCGTGCTATATGCTGGTTAATTTTACAGTCCCTTATAAAACATGACATGTTCCAACAATAACACCCACAAAAATACACAAAGAATAACACTAACGAGATACAAGATAAAATAAGAAACCACACTGTACGCCAATGACGTGTTTACAAACAAAATAATGGGAAATTAAGAACACAATTCATATCCCACGTACAGATGGTTGTCTCTCTCGCACCCACATACATAACCAGAAGTATGTCTTTGCTGAGTTTCATGTGCCTCTTTTTGTCTGCTCCTAGGTTTGGTACCTTTATTTGGATACGCAATGGACTTTACACATTCCATATCGTACATTTCAGTGGTTGTTATTTGCATATCTGTTATTCTATAACTGTTATTTGTTCGACAACGACTGCTATTTGTCTGCCAAAATAATAGGTATCAGTTGTTACAGTCCCAGTGGGAGGCAGTTGTGCAGGGCATGTGAGTTTTTCTTTTCGGCCAATGATCTGTGATGTGAGTACAGGCGGCGAGCTAAAGCGAAACGCAAAGCCGTCTTATGGAATATTCGTTGCGGTAGAGTAACAAACAACCATTCGCAGTTTTTAGAGTTTTCAACAACGACGATAACCGATAACAGTTCCAGTTCACAACAACGGCGTTTGCAAAATAACTCAACGGTCTAAGGCCCGTATTCATATTCATAGTTCGCCCTCAAGGGTGAGTATGAGCCTGAGGGTCCCTTACGTATTTCATAAACGAGAACACGTGAGGTAAGGCGGCAAAACACGCCCTCAAGTTAAGTGTAGTTGATACATCCCTTGAGGGCCTGATTTTTAGCACAAAACATGTATATAGGTTAGATTCAGATTGTGTATGCATCTGTTTGTTTTGACTATTGTTTGAAAAACTGTTTTTATTTTAAATTTTTACAATGGAAGAGTTTGATAACTTTTTGAACATGAAAATGAGGCTCAAGTTAATCGCGTACCTAAAAAATATGTAAGATAAGCAAAAAAGATTTTTATAGGATACAGAGATGTGGTTTATAGTTTTGAAATGAATAGTAAAATATTTACCTACCTTCTTTCACCCAAATAATTTAAAACAAAATTTGCATAACAATACTCTAGGAAATAATTCATATATAATATATAAACAGTGCAGAATGTTGGTATGGAAACACCAACCGTAAATAATTTATATAAATTTGTGATGTTTTACGGAATTTAATCCTTAAAATACTGTTTTCTGCAAATAAAAAATTTGTAAACATTATAACTGGTCTATAAAATGCTTAACAAATAATTGCAATGTGACACCTGAACAATTTTCAAAGGTTAATTTTAGATGTAAATATTCTTATAATATAAAACTCACTTGTGTTATATATAAAATTGTTTACTTTTATTTGTAGATAGGTATGTGAAATAAGGCTTGATTTGACAACCCTTGATTGCTAAAAATTGAAGCAATTTTTCCCATACTTCATTGTTTTATTTTAAAGTGCAGCCATCAGTTTTTTTATTTTCTAAAATATCCTTTTCATTAGTAACTAATTGCACTAAAAATAATTTCTCTTGTTCGCTGAACACAACTTTATCCATTCTTTAAAATAAAAATATTTCTCTGATAATGCACTCAACACGACATAAATTGCAATAATGCAGCTTGTAATAAAATTTAAAATTTTATATGTGCACAATAAGTAATAAAGAAATAAAATAATTAAACATCGCGCTATACCTATGCGCATGGTCGATACCACAACCAATAAGATCGGTTGGATATGTAAACGTTGCCAACACAAACTCAGCATCTCACCGTCTCACCTAAGGGATGGTTGAGTGCTGTTTATGAAACAAGTGGGAGTGTGAGTGTTAAGGAACCCTTAGGCAAGTCGCCCTCAGCACTCAGCTTGAGGGTGCGACTATGAATACGGGCATAACAGTGGATTAAAGACGACGGTGAATCACAGAGCGCAGTTTTTACGGTTCTCAACAACGACGATCACCGATAACAGTTTTAGTTTATATGTAGTTTATGGCAACACGGTGTTTGGAAAATAACGTAACAGTGGATACGTTATAATAGCGTAGACCCCTTCATTTATAATTTTAAATATTTTCAAAAATACTTAACGATGTATGTTAATACCGGCAGAAAAATTAGTTTCAATTTATTTCAGTGTATTTGACATTTTTATTTTGTTAAAACAATGAAATAAGATAATTATATGTATGATGTATTAAATTTAAGGCTGGATTAAGTTTGTAAATTGTATTTATTTTAAAAAAACTAAATTTAAAAAATAGAACAGCTGGATAAAAATAAGTGTTTGTTACTATTAAAAAATAGTCTAAATAAAAATAACTGCATAAATATTTAGAAAACATACGAGCAACAAATTGCTTATTTTAAACAAATAATTATGGAATCAACAATTATTGTCTTCAATTTTATGGGCCGTAATTAACGGGTACGGTGTATCCTGTGACCAGTCGATACCATTCACAGAAACATTCTGGAATTCTGAAAGCCAATAACAGTTATCTGTTATTTTGAACTATTATTTAAAAATAACGTTAACAGTTGCAACTGTTATTTGAAAATAACGGTTTTGCTCATCTGTAGCTATGACTCAAAAAGTGGATGCGCAGACGTCTAAACTCGTTCTACTTCAGCTTTTGACAATCTACCATGACAGTCATACAGTCAATGACAGTTTTATGATGAAAATGTAAACATGATAGAAAATATTGCAGTTAGCAAAACTGACTAAAAGTCATCAAATAATTCGTGCTAATTTTCGCGAATTTCATGTCCATGAGGACAATGCTTTATGCACCCTTTTACTAAATACTATAATGTTTTAGTATGAAATCTAGTACGAAATATTACGCTCTTTTGATACTGACAAAATATTGAGGAGACAACACTGCGTAGTGTAAACCTCATTGTAAAGCTTACGATTTTTTTAAATAAATTTTGTATGCTTAGTTCGTAAATGTGTTTAAAAATGAATTATAATAAAATATTATATTTAATTATCAAAAGAAAGAAATGCGTCTGTATTAAAAGCTATGTAGAGGATATCGTTCCTGCAATGGATGCAATATTAAAATTTATTTAATTGTAAAAGTAATTCACATTTTAATGTTTTCTAGATTTACAGGCACATTTTCGTTTAAATTGAACAACGTTTGAACACCTTTACCTTATTGCACCTCACATCAAAATTAATATAAATACTGTTGGTAGACCTTCGGGAAGCATTGAAAAAAGTATGCATAGTATCACTGGATGGCTGCTAATAATTTTGTATATCGGTAATTGCAAATTAAAAATGAAAAATTGCTAAATATACCTCTGTAAAAAGAATATAAATAGTCACAAATACTTTCAGACAATAACTGTAATTGATATTTGTTAATATAGGTATAGGTTAATGAGTAAATACTTATTGTATACCCTCTTCGAACATATCACAAAATATAACAAATAATTGGCTGCATAGAACCCCTAATCAAATACTTGTATTTGTTTTGTTATCTGTGACACAGTTTATACAGTTCCTCGAGTGAAGGTTCCAGAGGGTGTGGTTAAATCGCGGCTAAATGCGCCATGAACACC
The DNA here is from genome assembly GCA_025584915.1 of Monochamus saltuarius. Lineage (NCBI taxonomy): Eukaryota > Metazoa > Arthropoda > Insecta > Coleoptera > Cerambycidae > Monochamus > Monochamus saltuarius. Next base: position 2,514,384 of record CM046730.1, on the reverse strand, counting down.
AATGAAATTCATTTGTACACGACGAAGTGGGAGAAAATATATTTCTTGACAAATCATCGTGCCCCTTGAACGCGCGAATGTGCGCGGCTAAATGCGCAGTCGTCTTTTGGTCGTCTAAAAAAACGAAATCTGGGACCTCGACATCAAAGGAGCCGGCGTGAAAACGACGGACTGTATGGTCGCGTTCAGCAGAACAAAGTTGATCAGATAGCGATCTTTAAAACTGATCCATCGCTTGGAGTTCTGCTGAACGTGCTTTTTGCGCATTTACCCATTTGACAGATGACAGTCTTGTTTTGTTTGTGTTTTGTAGATAACCTTAAAAAATAAAATCGCAATTTTGATTTAATAAATAATTAAAATGGATAATGTTCGTATTCCTGAAGCAATTTTAATTGCAGAAGAAGATGGTATAGATCTAGGTCTAATAGTAGACAGAGCTGTTAATCTTCTTCTCCTCACAGAATCTCGAATCTAAAAATATTGATAATAGAACGAGACCCAAAATGTAATGAACAGATATAAAATTCTTACCACCTTGGAGCCGTTGATGAAACACAGAACTTCCATTAACATTATAAATTCGGTCCTTATAATCATAGGTAATCATTGTTTCTTCTCCTGGGTTCATTTTGATTTTAATATTCAAAATAAAAGTTAAAGCAAATTCAAAATTTTTATATTTAATTTTAACCTAAAAGTTTTGAAAATGACAGTTGATTGCTGATGACACAAAATAGTGGTTGATGTATCAGTGATCGGTAGCGTAGCGTAATTTTATTTCGCTCGAAAAAATGGCGACCGCTACGGGAGCGTTCCTAACTGATCATTTAACAAAACAGGCGTTCGGCAGAAAATTGATGATCGCTCCGGTAGCGCTACGTTCTGCTGAACGCGACCTATAATAGACTGTCTGTGATAGAGCGTGGTTTGAGGTTAACATGGGTTAACACCAGAGAAATGGAGTAGGGAGAACGATCGTCAACATGCGCGAATTTCCTAATGAAGCGCGCTGACATCTTCTAACCCAACTGTCAAATTTTCTACAGGGAGTGATCAATATTTTATACTTACCGGGGCTGTTTACGATTATCTCGACATTGTTTAACGCACCAAATCTTATAAAAAATTGTTAAAAAATAAAACTATTTTTGTAACTATTCTGCAATTGATGTTAAAGTAAAAAAACTTATATTTTAAAAATTGGATTATTTTGGAAATTATTTTTTTACGGATTGTAATATTAATATCAATTATAAGAAAAAGCCTTCTCTCCTATCCTTTAGCTTGAAAGTTAAAATATTTTTTTTACAATTTGTATCGCTCTGTGTGTAAATTAACACTATTAAAAGTATTTAGATACGCTTTTGTAAATATTACAACTAAAATTTAGTAGATACCACTTTTCAATTACGCCTGAAAGCGGTATGTTAATAAAAAAAATATTAAACAAATTAGCTCATGACTATTTTTAAGTTATGAAAAAATGATGTAAATCTCTGTCTTGTCAATCAGTTCTTTTATAACACAATTTTGACAAATGGTGGACAGCATCTCAAAGCAAAGCACAGGAGGTAGGATGAGTGGTTAGGCTCACTTCATTCTATGACAATTGTAATTGTTCTAATTTGCAAAGCAAAATAATAAAGATTACTAGAGCTACATTAAAATTTACGTACGTCTTGTGTTTATTTTTTATTTCTTTCATTTATTAACTTACCTTGGATATGCTACCTATGTACAAAATTAGGGAAAAGGGGAAGATTATAAAAAGAATAAATACACCTACTTTATTTATTTTCTGTCGACAATGAAGATTATTAACAAAAACCTGACTTAACTATGAATGACTGAGTGCAATATAAATGAGAACCAGAGTGCCGTACTCAGCAGGGAAAACCCCGATCATAATTCAAACAAATATATGTAATTCTGTTGTAATGATAAATTAAACTATTTACAAAATATAAGTACTTAAATCCACAGTAACACACAAAAGATATTACAATACCGCAGCCCTGGAAAAGCCTTAACATTCAGCTATCATGCTAATGGTAGGTCCCAAACATATATGCGTCAGCACCTAAACAAAAAGAAAAATAACAACAGCAGTGTGGACATAACTGGTAATTTTTAGCTTTTTAACGATAGTTAATCTGCTGGTTCCGAATAGAAAAGAGGCCCAGCTAGCCCATGTCAATAAAGATTGTAATAAAAATAAAAACTTGCTTAAATACCTTACTTATTTGAAATTTATTTACCTTGTTACTATTTTACATTTTCGTCTTATATTTTAATCCGTCGATAATGTTGGTTCTTGTATAATTGATGGAGAAGGTTCTATAGTACTTGTCGAAGGTACTGATATATTGGATGACGAGAAGGTGATGTCAAATGAATCAATTTGAACTTTTCCTAATTTCACTGAAGGTATGCATTAGGCTTCAATAATCTTTTACCAGAAAGTTTTACAAAGTCTTCCTTTTTAAAATGCTCTGAACAAACAATTTTATTTTTCGACCAGACAAATTTTTCATTAAATTTACCCAATTTAGCCACTCTTTCTGCAAATCATCTTTAGGAAACCGGTAAAGAAAAAGTATTATACCGTAGTTTCAAGTTATATTAGTCTCAATTAACAACTTACGTATGAAAACTGATATACTCGCGACAAGAATTCAGACGACTAACGTCATAGGAACAAATGAATAATTCATTATAATTTCATCAAAATATTTAAGAAACTACAACTGAGAGTAATAAAACTGTATCCTACACTAAAAGTTTGCATTATATACCGCATTAAATTGCAATAAATCATTGTTTTTAACGCGACCAAATATCGAAAATTACGTTGACAATAAAAACAAATCTGTAACGTCAGCCGTGATGTAAGACGTCTAAATTCTTGACCCGAGTATACCTTCACGTAAAAATGTTCTATTATTGAAACAGCCTCTCACAGCACAACTAGCCATGGTAAAATGTTTAAATTCACACTAACAGTCAATATTGAAACACAAAGATCAGAATAATTAAATTCAAATATTCACAAATCGAAAAAATATATTTATAAACACAAACAAATCCCAGAGTAACCAAAGCTCTTTGACAGTTGGGTTAGAATATGGCTGCCCGCTTAGCGTCGGACGAGAAACCGATGCGCAGTCGTCGAAGTGCATTCTCCCTACTCCATTTCTCTGGTTAACACTGTTAACAGAAGTTGTTGTCTGTGATTAACAGTACCAGTGCAGCCAGTGGTGCCGTTTTAGTACATTTGTACTATTTCTAGTTTCTAGTACATTTTCGACAGCAAAGTACAAAAGTACATTTCATCATAAATAGGCCTAATTCTAGTACAGTTTTAAATAAGACCAAGGTCATACAAATCGGTCGATGATTCTTCGAAGTGGCCGAGTAGAATATAAATATTAGGTTTGTTTTAGCAGCAGTTGGAAACGGTTTGAAACTATCAGAAAGGTCCGTCCAACTATTTATTGCGTCAAATTCGATGGTAACGCGTTCTCAACTTAACTGGTCGAATATTTCTGACAGTTTCCAAACCGTTTTCAACTGCTGCAAAAACAAGCCTAGTATTTGTTTTTTTCGTATATATTTTATGCTATATAATAAGAATATTAGAAAAATAATAGTTTTCTGTTTGATTTTTTGGCATATAAGTAGGTATTATGAAATATAATATATATCATTTATATTAAATAATAGTTTATGTTTATTTATATTTATATTTTTGTTTCATGTATATTTTACGATAAAAAAATAAAAATACTTTGCAAAACATAATAGTTTAATATCATCAGCGCAAAAAAATAGGTCTACGCTATGAGAAACGGCAATATTTCACTTTATCGTAAATTTTAGTACAATCTAGTATGTACATTTTATTGCTTCTGCTCAGTACATTTCAGAAACTGAACGCGGCAACACTGAGTGCAGCCACAACAATACGCACACACATGCCAAAATTGTCTCTGGTTATAGTTTTTTTTTCATGTCATGTTACGTTACTAAAGTTTCCAAAATATCCGAAAAGATCCGAAATATGTTAGGATCCGAAAAAGATCCAATATAAAAAAAGAGACTTTTATCCGCCAATTAACAACACTGCAAATAATTTACTGCAATCTACATTCTACAATGTAGCATAAAAATTAAAAACTATACTCGCGTCAAGAATTCAGACGTATTACGTCACGTCTGACGTTACACATTTGTTTTTATTGTCAACGCAATTTTCGATATTTGGTTGCGTTAAAAACAATCATTTTTTGCAATTTAGTGCAATATATAATGCAAACTTTTAATGTAGTAGGTATATAGTTTTATTACTATCAGTTGCAGTTTCTTAAATATTTTGATGAAAATATAATGAATTAGTCATTTGTTCGTATGACGTAAGTCGTCTGAATTCTTGTCGCGAGTTTTTTATAACAAGACACTGGAATACTGCATGTATTAATGTCATTGGGAATTTGGAGTAAAATACCTATATAGACTGTAGTACAGTTTAAGTATGCCTTCTTCTTGTTGATATTTATTATACATACTGCTGCTAACCTAAATATCATAGTTTTTTTTATTTTAGGGTTAGTACTGAATTACTGAGTACAGTATGGTACAGTCAGAAGAATATGGGATGTGGATGATATAACACAAACATACCGAATATGTGATTGCTCCTCGTTGCGTTGCGCAAAAGCAAAAGTATTTATAAAAGCGTTTGCTGAATGCACCACCATTTGCGACTTCTCAAACATGGCCGCATGTTAGATACTGATTTTTCTTTATTGTTTGCCAACGTATGTAAAAGATTTAGTAGTGGTGTTTGGTTGAAATATAAAGATTCGTGAAAAAGATTAACGAATAATCTATTAGTGATAGACAAGAGTATTTTTTTAAATAAAATCAGACCGGTATTCGTGTTGTTGATCTACTCCTCCCTACAGAGGTGGATTGTCAAATATATTTTTTAGTTGTTGGTTTTTTATTGTTTCATATTAAAGATGTTGCAAGAACATCATCATATATCTCAAAATGGAATGCAGAGAAATGCCAGGTTAGTATTTATTCCAGATACTGGTTATATTCTACTGACCCACACATATTCTAGAATTGGAATGCAGCAAATGGGGCCTCCTCCAAATCAGAGAACACCAATGCTGATGAGTATGCCTGCTACAGGTGAGTACCTAATAATACACAATACATGTATTGGTATTTATAAATATAATTTTCAATATTAAACATAAGTACGTATGAAATTTATAGTGTAATAGTTTTCCCAAATTATTAACAGAATTTTATTAACCATAAATAGTAATATTTCATATTCTTCATGTATCTCATAGATAGTATCTAAAAAAATTGTTGGTATAATATGTGCATGTATAATTTTTAATGCTATTGAAAAAATATTTAAAAACTGTTTAAATTTTCCCTCTGGTCAAGATTTTAAATATAATTATGAAAATAGCTAGCTATAACTATATTGCGTTTTTATTTCTTCGATTTTAATGAATGGATATTATTCTTAACACACATTGTATTATACAGGGTGTCCCATAACTTATGAGCCATAGAGCAACCGGAGATAGTAGACATAAAAATATGTTTTTTGAGTCACATGCCTAATTAATATGTTATTATTTAAAGAATTACAGGGTGTTGAAGATTAAAATGAATTTTCAAAAAATGATAACTTTTAAAACAGTTGAAGATATCGAAAATTAGTATAATTAGGTTTTTGGGAGCGAGAAATACGTATTTGGCATTAGTTTCAAGATATTTCCTAGAGGGCGCTTGCTATGTGCTTTGTGTTGAGTTAATTCACCAATACTTTTTTTACCTGTACAGTTAATAGAATTTATAAATTAAACTATAAAAGAGCCAACATGTTTACGTAAAACAGGGACATTTTGTCGATCTCAATATCTCGAGCCGTTTTCCAGATTTTCACACTTCATTGCTCATTATGTCGCATAAACGTAGAGCATATCTTGTATATCACGGTCAGAAAATTTATTAAGCCTGGGCATTTTTAAATAATAATATTCTTGTACTTGAATATTGCAAAAAAAATGTTTTTTAAGTATCTATCACATGAAAAGGTAGATAACACTGACAGTTGTCACTGTAACAAATTTTGTTAACATTCAAGGCACACTTGTAAAATAAATATTTTTCAGCCATCGACATAATGTGCAATGACACATTCAATTGTGAACATCTGGAAAAAGACTTGAGATATTGAGATCTACGCAAAAATGTTGGCTCTTTTATAGTTTAATTTATAAGTTTTATTAACTATAGAGGTAAAAAAAGTATTAGTAAATTAACTCAAAACAAAGCACGTAGCAAGCGCCCTCTAGGAAATATCTTGCAACTAATGCCAAATTCGTATTTCTCGATCCCAAAAACCTAATTATACCAATTTTCGATATCTTTAACTGTTTTAAAATTAACATTTTTTGAAAATTTATTTTAATTTTCAACACCCTGTAAGTAATTCTTTAAACATATTACTTAGGCAAGTTTGGCCTAAAAGACATATTTTTATGTCTACTATCTCCAGTTGCTCTATGGCCCATAAGTTATGGGCCACCCTGTATAGTAGATAATATTAATTGTTGTGCTAAAGATCCACCAGATAGAGCATACAAAGATATTGACTATTTATTATATAGGTAACTTAATTGTTTAAACTACTGTTTATTTTGCATACAATTTTCATGAACCAATTTTGTATAATTATATAAAAATACATCAACTATGCACCACACAGTCAGTTTTATTAATTTAACGTTTTTTGATTAATTTCCAAAATTTAAAGTAGCAACCAACAATAGACCATTTTGAAGGAAAAAAGAATGCAATGGAATTGCTTAAATTATACCAGATGTTCCATTTAAAAAATATATGTTTGTCATATTTTAATTTAAATTGTACATTTAAAAAATCACAATGAATTTCTATTGCAGTTAATAGTTATACCATTCGAAATTATTTTTGATCTAGCCGACATAAATGAGAAATTATCTTTTTTTCATGACAGTGCTGAAACTATTTAATGAACATGCCTTTAAAAACTATAAAAGTCGCAAGAAATTATAATCCTTGGGTAACTGATAATATTCGGCTACTTATTTCGCTCCAAAATGAAGCTCAAAAGAAATGTAAACGTAGTGAAAATGAAAATCATTATAACTATTATTATAAGATTCTGCATAATTATACCACATTAGCTTGTAGGCGCGAAAAAGGGGGTTTTTAAAGTATAAATTGAGATTAGATGGTATAAATATTGTATTGAAAAAAAGTTGAATCTTTCTGCTCATCTACATAATGTAAACGATTATTATTGCACCTGTGTTCCCAATATATCAGGCGACCAAAACACTAAATTTTTATATGAACAATACCCTTGTAGAAAATATGAATTCTTTTAATTTTTATGCTTCACAAGATAAATATTGAAATGATATTATACTGTTCTCCTTTCGGCATACTCTATTTAACTCATAATGTTAATTCCCAAAGTTAGTAACCCCCAGGAATTTAAAGATCTGCGTCCTATTAGCATTTTGCCAATATTATAAAAAGTATTGGAAACAGTGGTCGATTTGCAATAATGTTGATGATATCTTGAGAGGTGTGGATGAAAATAAGTTAACTGTCTTAACTCTTATTGATTTCTCTAAGACGTTCAATACCTTAAATTATGAAACATTATTTGCTGTGCTTAAATACCTTGGCTTTAGTAAGAACTCCCTTCGATTTTTTAGTAGTTATTTTTATAATAGATTTCAAGTGTTAAAATAGGCCAAGAAATATTTACTCCACTCAGAATATGCTCAGGTGAAGCACAGGGTTCTATCTTTGGTCACCTCATCTCTATGCTTTACACTTCAACAATATAAAAGGTAATCCATAAATGTAATTTCCATCTACATGCTGATGACAATTTAAATTTATTATTCATTTCTACAAGATATAAACACGGATATATCTAATATATGGTAAAAAAATCACAGTTTAGCTATTAATTTAAATAACACATTTGTCTTAGTTTTTGCACAAGCGAAATTAACTTATTCGCAACCTATAAAAATTAAAAAAGCAAGCAAGACGCTACAATGTAATATAGTTTTAATTTAAAAAAAAATTTGTGTCCAAATTTTCCATTAGAAAATTTTTTATTAAAGAATTATTATTTTTTTTATTATGAAGAAAAACTATTAATTTTTACATTTTAAGAAACTATTAATTTTTAAGTATAGTAAAATATAAATTTTTTAGAAATTAATAAAATTTAGAAATTAGAACAATCGAATACTTTTCAATTTTTATCCACAAAAATCTTTTTTCTAACAGTCAACAGCTTATTAATAAACTAAGTTTTTTAACTTTAAAAAACGTTTTGAAAAACTTAAGAGATCCACTCATGTAAAATAAAATCACATACACAAAATATGACAATATAATAAAATATAATTAATCTGTATAATATTTACCAATAATGTGTATTAACTTAACACACCTCTACTTCTGACTCCTTGTGCCCTACTGCACATTTGCAATACACCCAGCCACGCCAATGCCAGCACACAGCACGCCATTTTGGTTGCATCTTGTGTTCGGTTAGCTTTGAATATCCAAAGCATTGTATTTGCTTTGGATATTCATGTTTGTTTGTACTGTGTTTAAATAAAATACACTCTGTTTTATTGTTCAGTAATGAATTTTGTTGAAACCGTTCAGATATTTTTTGCATTGCAAGTTGACCTTTTAATTCATTTTCTGCATAGTCAATTATAAAAGTTGAATTATCTTTTATACACTTACATAAGTCAACACATATTAATATATGAACAGCATAGTACCCAAGACACTGCCTTGGGGCACACCAATCAACACTTTTCTGCTACACTGCCGAAATATAATTCAAAGATTCAGAAGTTATACAACATTTTGCCTTCTTTCACTGAGGCATGATGCAAACTAGTTATAAGCTGTACCTCTGATGCCTATACTTTCCAATTTTAAGAAGTATTTTATGTCGTATACAATCAAAACCTTTCGATAGATCCAAGAATATCCCGAGCGCAATATTAACCATTATCCAAATGATTTACTGTATTTTTAACAAAATCAAAAACAACATATTGTTGATTTATTTTTTTGATACCCATGTTGAAAAGTATTAATCATGTTATTATCTAGGTATCTAAAAAAGAAACAAGTCTTTTACACATAGTAATTTAAAATTGTTTAAGGCTGGCGTTTCAAGGACAAATAATCATATCTAAATATGCACCCAAAAAATACAAACAGTAGGTGGAGGTCCTTATTAATGTAGTACTAAAATATAATGCTGAAATTGAATCATTTTCTTTAACTTTTGAAGAAAAAATGTGCTAGAGAACATAAAAAACTGTGAATTTGTACCTTATCACTGTGTTCTATACACCGTGAAAAATACTTGATAATTTACATAAATTCAAGTGTTACTAGTTTTTTAAAAGAATTCTCCGGGATGTGATAATGTTTATAATGTTGTATACAATTTTCTCAATGTGCAGTTGACTTGTAAAATTCAGTAGATTTTATGATAAAAGCGTAATAGGTGAAAATGATGCTCTTTTTTTCTTATTCTAAATGACTTGTCAGCTTGAAAATTGTTTTATATCCCGGAGAAAACTTGTATAATTGACATAGTGAAGAGATATTCTTTCTAACTTACTCAGATTTTTTTTAGACTGTCTCAACAAACAGCTATGAAATTCGTTGAAAATTTGCCTATAAAACGGCGCCCTTAAATATGAGGACAGCAAACATATAGGTCTGTAATTTTCAATTAAAGAAAGATCTCCCTTTTTATATAATGGTTTTTTTATCGCTTGTTTTAATCTGTGTGGAAATATTTCCCTTTTTATAGATTCATTAATTACATAACAGAACAGTCTCATAACAAAGATACCTGTTTTTTAAGCAATGTTTCTTATATTGTATTTTCCACTTGAATATTTATTTTTTAAACTGAGAATAGTCTCCATAATTTCACTCTGTCTCACCTCTGATAAAAATATAATGATGACATGCCTACTGTTGTCAAAATTTGCAGAAAAATTACGAACTAGGCTACCAGCGATGTTAACAAAATATTTATTGAAAATATCTGACGCTGAGGAAAATTTACCATGACATTGTTATGAATAATGCCACTAAATACAGTTCTCTTGATTTTACCTTCTATTTTCTTTATTTAAAATGTTTCAAATGGTTTTCGATTTATTATCTGAATTTAAAATCTATGCTCCATAAAATTTAGCTTTTTCTCTATAAATTACTATATCAATATATTGAGTTGAAAAAACATTTAAAAGTGGTTGAAAACCAAAGATTGAAACAACACAAAAACCTTATTTCTAACTAAAAAAGAAACTTTTATTAAAACATTATTATAAAAAAATTTAGTATGGTATAATTTTATTTTGAAATTATCGTAATAATAATAATTCAATGATGATTATATATAGTGGAACTTCAAGAAACAACTAGGTCGGGTTCAGAGTCCAAGTGATACTAGACATATACCTACGGTTTCGAGCTGGTTACTTCATTAGGCCAAAGATGAACGCTTGATTCAGTGCTGCCAACCCTCTGAAAATAAATACGGTAAAAAGTGGCAAAATAATTCGGTAGATTTTGGTAGATTTATTAATGATCTTTATTATTTGTTCAAAAATTAGTTGCAACGTGTTATGCGGTTATTACTAATAATATAGATGACAATGGGCGCATTCAGCAGAGCTAATCTCTGACTAATCGCTTACCAATTTTCGGATGAATGCGCATAGCTGAATCGATGAGTTATCGGGCGATTGGTAATCGGACGCCATTTTTTGCATCGATCTTCGGGACCGATTAGTAATCATGATTAGTGATTTGTTTACCATGACATAACCTAACAGTCTCTGCAAAATGGATTAGCATGATTAACTCTTATATTTTCAACAATATTGATATCTAATTCATCATTAAAAAACATTCAATGGGATTTCGATTTTAAATCTACTGCAATTATAACTAATCTAAACTAAAATAAATCAGCTGACAACTGAAAAATAAAAACATCAAAATAAGATCATTCAGAAGAAAGCGTCCGATTAGTAATCATCACGTCTAATCGATTACTCATTGCTATTCTCTGCTGAATGCCCAATATGGACGCAATGAAATTTTAAGTAACAGGTAGCATGTAACAAATTTAAATTTAAAACTACTTGTTTTATTGTTCAAGGATAAATATGTTAGGTTAGGAGATACTTAATATAATAAAAATACACACGTGAATAATTAATATAGGTTTATTAACAAAAACAAAATAAAGAAGGTTCTATGAAAATAAATATGATATTAAAAAAATAACAAATAAAGCTAAAGCTGTCATTAGATCAGTGATGGGATTGTACCAGTACAAGACGCAAAGATTAAAATATTTCTATAAATTAACAAATATATTATACCTACCTAGAAAAAAAAAAGTAGTGTTATAAAATAAACGTAATTTTCTAGTTCTTCAACCTCTTTTATATGTTTAAGTCTTCAACTAAAAATAAATGTTAAATTTTCAATGCAAAATGTTTAATCAGCCCCTACAATGTTTTAAAAACGTTATATAAATGTATGTGTATCTATTGGGCATATTCTATAATTAGACTATATGCAGCTATGCAAATAAATAAAGTTGTAAGGCAAAATACAATATAATATGATAGTATAATTTTCTCTTGTCACAGTCATGGATTACTGTGGTGCGTGCAGGATAGTGGTATCTAGTTGTATTTCAGTATTGCCTAATATTGTATAAATTATACATAATCTTTCTAATGCACTTATGGCTCAGTTAAATATTATTAAAATATAAAACCGTATTATACATTTAAATACATCGTAAAGCAAAGATTACCGGAAATCATTTTATTTCGATGTTCATTTCTTCCTTCAGTTGAAAACAGATATAGTATTAATGTATTTTACACGTTTTATTTTTATGTTTCTGAAACATTGTGTAGAAAATGTGTGTTATTAATATTTGGATAACATTAAAACGTTTAAATCCACGTTTTACAAACGTTGCACTTAATGCACGGTTTAATATTATTAAAATATAAACTTTTATTATAGTTGAATACACAAAAAAAATCGTATATTCTAGTCTTTACTTCAACCTCTGGATGAAATGCGATTATTATCGTGTCTTAAACTATATATTTTATACGTTTAAGTTGTTAACTAAAAATAAACTGAAAAACGTTTAATCAACCAGTAGTAGTACAACGTTTCAAAAACGTTATATAAACTTACATGTGTCCATTGGGATATACCGGGTGTCCCATCTTTTATTGAGCACGCCGTATACACGGTGTTTCTATTTAATTCAAACTTTGACCTTACTTTTAGTAGCATATGCGCCAAAAACACATTTTAAAAACTTGGCAACTTCTGGTTACAATGGAAGTCCTCATCAACTTTCTAATTTCCAATGGGACACCCTGTATATTTTTCAATTTTTGGATTCCTCATGTAGTTTTAAACATATTTCATATAACCTTCTCTATGCCTATCTCTTACCGTTTTTGTAATATTTGCCATTAGATTGCTTTAGCTCTTCAACAAAATAACATAATAATCTAGATATCCGTTAACTGTCATATTCGTAGAAAACGACATGTTGTAATTTTAAGTTTTAGTACTTTTGACAGTTAAACTGAATATTACGAATATGATGGTTAACGGATGCCTAGATTATGTCGCTTATGTTGAAGAGTTAACAATCTAATGGCGAATATTTCAAAAACGGTTATATGTATATTTATATTAAATCTAAGTTCAACATTCACAACAAGTCCTAAGATTTTTACAGTCATTCACTGGCTCCATAACTGAATAATTAATCTTTATTTGGAAAACAGGGTTATTTAAAATTAAATATCGATGACTATCAATTAATATTGTATATGTGTTATAGGCAAACCACGAAGCTCCGGCGTTCCTAGGTTTGACTAGTCAATCCTCAGGTCTGACATAAAATCTTAATCAAAGCCGAAATCAAAGAAATTTATCGGCCTCTGACTAAAGAATTTTCGTCAAACCCAGGAGAGACTAATTTGATCAGGCAAATGTCGAAACTCAATTTCATGAAATCGAGGTTTGACCAGTCAAACTTCAATTAGGTCTTAGAATGTCTTAGTTTGTTAGATTAGGTATATTTTTAATTATAATGTTTATTGTTTTAATCATATGTAATTAAAATAAAAAATTAGTCTTTATTCTCACATGGTGAGAAATTATGGCATTTAGAATTGCACAATACGTGGAATTTTGGATTTACTTAATTATTCATTTCAATAATGTTTCGTTGATGAATGAATTTTATTTAAGCTCAAAGAGATGAAATGGAAATACCTGGATTATCGTCGTCAACATTAACTTCAGATGAGATTTCAATACCTGGACCGTCGTCGTCAAAAGTGACTTCAGATGAGATTTCAATACTTGGACCATCGTCGCCAAAAGTGACTTCAGATGTGGTTTGTTGTATTTGCCAACAAGAGAGCTCAGGCGCACATACGTGCATAATTTGTAATCAGGTCGTGCATGTTGTGTGCGCTGACAGCACACTTGGTGCAGACTATGAAGGCTTCGGAAGTAAAGTTACATGCATGCCTTGTGCACAGACAGAAAATAGAAAAATAAATAAAGAAAAGGCAATTGAAGGTTTTGAAGCTCAGGCTAATGTTATGAAACAATTAAGTGAACAAAAATTTCCGACAATCAAGATTGGACAAACTGTAACCATACCTATTCCTAGCTTCGATAGAGCCAAAGGTGAAAGGTGAACAATTGATGGTTTCTACAGAGTAGGGACGAAACACGGAACAATAAACACACTTTTTTCGAGGAATCAAATAAAAGAATGCAAAGAAAATTTTCTTAATTTGAAAGATGTACCCGACGTTAAGCTGTCTCTAAGAGAAATCAGTGCAAAAGATTCGAAATTTGGGGGCCAAGGCTTTATAAAATGCCACTGCAATAAAAAATGCTCTTCAAAATTATGTAAATGTAAAAGATCTAACGTATTGTGCAATTCTAAATGTCATAATTCCTCACCATGTGAGAATAAAGACTAATTTTTTATTTTAATTACATATGATTAAAACAATAAAAATTATGATTAAAAATTGTCGTTTTATTAATACCTATCTAACAAACTAAGACATTCTAATACCTAATTGAAGTTTGACTGGTCAAATCTCGATTTCATGAAATTGAGTTTTGACATTTGCCTGATCAAATTAGTCTCTCCTAGGTTTGACGAAAATTCTTTAGTCAGAGGCCGAAAAATTTCTTTGATTTCGGCTTTGACTAAGACTTTATGTCAGACCTGAGGATTGCCTAGTCAAAGATGGGTTGTGTGCAAATATAAGGCAAGCTTGTAACGAAATTACCCTACAACAACTACAGAATGTTTAAAAAAATATTTGCAAGCGATTCAAAAGGTGCATCCAAATCAACGGTGGCCTCATAGGAGCTACAAAAATTTAAAAATTAGTGTGACGTTAAACTTATTGTATTTTTGTATAGCAGTTTTAGTGTAATGCAGTAATTTTTCATTGTTATTTATTAAAATACCTAATTATTGTTAACAGTTAATTATAAATCTTTACATTTAATTTGATTAATTAAAAGTGTAAAACTAATAACTCACTTTTTTAAATCATTTTTCAGGGCCAACTTGTATTTTTACGAAATTACTATAAAAGTATTTAATAAAATGAAGCCTGCATTAAAATTGTTATAAATCTCTCAATTTTAAATATTTATTTATGAAACTTGGCATAAAACCGTTTTACGGGATGCTAAATCCAGTGCCGTAGTTAGATTTGAAATAAAAAAAATCGCTAAACAGTTTTTGTAAAATTTCATCTTGAAAAAAATTCGAAGTAGGTCTTGAAAACAAAAAACAAATTTTAGTATTTTGTGCCAGAATAGAGTTTTTACTGCTCCATCTTTTGGAAAATACCCGAAATAAATCGGATAATAATTACCATTTGAAATGGGTCACACTGTATATATGTTTTATCTAAAAACAATTCCCCTATTGGAAAAACCTAACAAAATTCAATTAAAAATTAATAATCCATAATATGAATTAACATTTAATTCTTGCAATAGCTATTAGCTCAAAATTATCCAAATTAAAAAAAAATGTTTTAAATACATAATTGGCGCTATATAATAAAATAAAAATTTTAACATCAGAGTCTGTACAACAAACGACCGAAAAAGACATTTGCTTTAATTTAAATGAAACTTTTCAAAATTAATATATTTGTTTCCCCAATGGAAAAACAACGAATTTCATATGATAACTTGATTATTAAACTGTCATATAATACCTATAACAGTATTCGAGTTAGTCTCCTTCTTAAGGCCTTATAAATGTAATGTCTCATCAAAGAGCTTGACTTTATAAAAGAAAAAGAAAAGAAAAATATATATTTGTATTAACATATAAATAAAATAAATATACCTACTCTAATACCCTTATATATTATAGATATTTTAAAAATAAATCTTATCTTACATTTAACTACCTGCTTTTTGAATAAGCATTCAAAAAAACTATACTAATTCAAAATATTTTTCAGATCAAAATTTTAATTAAAAAGTTTATCACATAAAAACAGTTTCAAATAGCACCATTGAATAACATAATGCTAACACCCATCAAGCTAAAATTGTTGTTCTCTAGAATTTAATAACAGTATAGATTTATATATGTTATCTAATCCTCATGATTTCTCCTAATCATACCCTTAGTATATTAACATTAAAATCTACAAATTAATATTTCATTCACCCTATTTCTAATTACTTCTATCTAACCTAAATCTTACCAAACCCCATATATATAGTAAACTTATCTCTTGTCAAAATTACCAAACAAAAGTTCTTATATCAATAAAAACTATATTAATTTAAGTTACAAACAGACAGTATGTCTAGAATTTCATAATTATAATCAAACATTTACTAACGCCCTTCAACTCGATATTTTTATAATCACCTTTTAATACTTGCACCTCTCAAAACAATTTAAGCCTTCATATCTATTAACATCCTATTAACTTACATTACTTATTAACAATTATACATGGGCACATAAAACAATAATAAACGTATATCATAATTGGCACAGCTATCATAACTGGCGCACAAAATAAAAAAAATACCTTGGCAACAACTCAAATTAAATATTTGACTCACTGAATATCATAATTTCTTCTTTTATAAATATTTAGTAGCATCAATACTCAAAATTCAGTAACTCCATTTATCTTATCTTTACTCAAACTTAATCACTTATCTTTTATTTAAACAAATTGTAAGCATAAAAACTTTATTATAATCTACCTTCCCTTTTAATAGAAACTAAATACTATCCTAACATGAATATTCCTCGATTTAGTTATCACAAATATAATAAACTGACCATTATCACACATTTATTCATGAACTAGATTTACACCCCCTGTATAAAGTTTTCGATAAAATAGTTTTATTAATAACTCACATTAGATTTAATTAATACAACTATAATATATTAATCACCTTTATTGCAACACTACCAGAGCAAAATATAATACCACTAGCATAAGAATACATCATCCAATCGATACTCTATTCTACTTGTTCACATCTAATGTAGAAATCTTAAAACTAAAAATCACTTCACAATATCGAAAACGTCTAGGTCTATTATCATCATAGATACATCTACAAAAATCATAACAGAGATCTAGCTATACAAAAGATAACTTATAATAAAAGTGCAATAAAAAAAAATGAATTATAAACTAATCTAAACCGTTTACATTTAATACTTGTCGACTTCTGTAAAAACAAAATCTATAACCAAATAAAAAAAAAGATATACAAAGAACGAAACTATTCTTCTACCGTTTCTTTTATCAACTAAAGAAAAATATATAATGTAAAACAACTATATACCTTAAAATATACCTGAAGACCTTATTGAAATATTACAACAATTTCATATTATACCAGTGACTACATAAAAAATAAAGATTCTTAATTCTAAATGAAATAAATAAGAATAACAGCTACCCCACGTTCAAATCCTTATGGCCATTTCCACCGTTTGTTTTAAGCTATGCTTTAAGGAATCTTAAAAATACAATTTGCCTTCCACCGTTTATTAAACCCGACATAAAATGTCTTAAACCTTCTTAAATATAAGCCCTCGAAATTCTAGGCTTATCTCTTTTAACGATACTTAAAGGTTCTACATAACCTAATTCAATAATTTGGTTTTATTATTTCCACTGAAAAATAAAAAATAATGAACTATGATGAAAATGATATATTTAATAATGATTTAGATATATTAAAAATAATAAGAGTATGGATTTTCTCGAAAAGTGTACGAGAGAAGTGATTCACTTTTTTTTAGAAGATACTAGCTGTATAAATAAACAGCTACACATTTTGACTTTAATCGAAGAAAATCTTGAATTTCCAAGTAATATTAAGGTCTTAAAAGGAATCACTGATAAAATTACAAAAAAATACATTTATTTTTAATCTTCAGTAATAATTCTGTATCGCCAATAAAACGGACTTCCTTTTTTTTTGTTTTCAAAAAACTTTTTTAATGAGTGCAGTTCTGTGAATATTATTTGGCGACAGTGAGTTAAATTCACCTGCTATCATATTCCATGCATTTGTTTTTTGATATAGATAAACTCGCGACAAGAATTCAAACACCTTACGTCTTACGAACAAATGAATAATTCATTATATTTTCATCAAAATATTTAAGAAACTGCAACTGCTAGTAATACAACTATATACTACACTAAAAGTTTGCATTATATATTGCACTAAATTGCAAAAAATGGTTGTTTTTAACGCGTCCAAATATCAAAAATTACGTTGACAATAAAAACAAATGTGTAACGTCAGCCGTGACGTAAGATGTCTGAATTCTTGATGCGAGTATATATTAAAAATAATAGAGTATGGGTTTCCTCAAAAAGTGTACGAGAGAAGTGATCACTTCCATACGATGGATAATTTAACTTTTTTTTGAAGATACCGGTTGTATAAAGAAACAGCTGCACATTTTGACCTTAATCGAAGATCTTGAATTTCCAAGTAATATGTAAGCACTTAAAAAGAATCACTGATAAAAGTACAAAAAAAATACATTTATTTTTAATCTTTAGAAATAATTCTGTATCGCCAATAAAACGGACTTCCTTTTTTTTGTTTTCAAAAAACTTTTTTAATGAGTGCTGTTCTGTGAATATTATTTGGCGACAGTGAGTTAAATTCACCTGCTATTATATTCCATGCATTTGTTTTTTCTTGTACAGAGACATTATCGGTTTTTTATTCTCCACCGTACTTTTATATATTGCTATTATGTAATTATTTCCATTATAAATCCTACCAATTCGAAAACAGAACTTAGCAGAACAACATAAAGTCAGAACAGTGAGAGTGAAGTGTCACACTTTTGAGGTTAAGAAATAGTCCTGAAGCTAACGACTTGTGCAAACAACCGAAAAATTATGAATATTGGCTTTTTAGGTAGACTTTACAAATGAAACTTAATAATTGTGCGGTGGAAACATTACTATTTTAAACTAGGCCTAAAATTTTAACCGCCCTTAGTTAACTACACTTAAAAGGCAATGCGGTGGAAATGGCCATTAGAAGACAAATTAATGATTAGAACCCCACATCAAGTCATAGGAAAATCTAAATCAGCTAAAAGAGTCTTCCGTGCTTTAGAACAACAGAGACTAAGGAACCTAGACCAGACGTTGGATGCAGATCAAAAAGGACCATGGGTTGAACCCGGAAGTTTATCCTCAAAGTCATAAGAACAACCAATGCATAAGAAAAGAGAATTAAAATAAGACTTTAAATTTTGTATCACAATCTTTATTCTATTGTAAAACCTTATGTAATATTTTGTTGTAATGTCTTTTATAATATTAATACCTTATATTGGTACTTGTTATGAACGTCGTACCAATATCTTAAGGAGGGAGGAGTTATGTCTCAGCCCTAATATAGATTACCTTATTATTTTTCACTGATAAACATACCTCACGCATAACAAATACTGTTATACCTCAAAAACATTCATTATCTGTTTATGACGTCTAACCGCTGATATCAGAATCATATAAGTATCAGTTAAGTTTAGATTTATAAGCAGTACATTATACTTTGCTTGTGAACAAAATACATATATATTATAGTTAACCAAAGTTTTCTTAACAAAATTCAACTTGTGGTGCAAACATAATTATATATACTGTGGCTGTATAGAGTAGAAGGAGAACGATTTTGCAGTTTGCGAAAAAAGTTAAAAAAAACGTGGGTCTCACCCAAGATTTCCAAATTGCCTTGTTTAAATTTCTAGAAACATTTTTTTTCATAAACTAGACATAATTCTACCTTATGTTTCAGATTTTATTAAAAAATTTTAATTTTTGTTAAAGTTACAGCACTTTGAAATTTTATAATGTATCACAAATAAAATATTAATTTTCAAACTGCTGTAACTTTATCAAAAATTAAATTTTTTTAATAAAATCTGAAACTTGTCGGTAGAATTACGTCTAGTTTATGAAAAAAAATGTTTCTCGAAATTTAAACAAGTCAATTTGGAAATCTTGGGTGAGGCCCACGTTTTTTTTTAACTTTTTTTCGCAAACTGCAAAATCTTTCTCCTTCTACTGAAGTTCTCTATATCGCCACAGTATACATATACTAAAATTTGATTTGGGTCCCATGTCTGGTTATTAAGATATGACATACCTGAAATTTCACCAGCCACCACTTATATACACTACATAAAATTGTACTATAACATCTCCGCCTTCTTATGTAACCTAATGTAATGTATACATAAAAGTTAGTTTTGAAATAGTTTTTTTTTTAAAACTACATGCGAGCGAAGAAATCATAATCAGAACCGTTGAAAATAGGGGGGTAGGAATTTTGTTGTTAAGATTGGAGAGTTTTACGCTGCTGTAAATAATTACCAAAATGAAATATATTTGGATATTTTACTCGCTCTATTCGTACTCATACATTGTAATATTTCTATTCATCGACTGAATGTTTAAAAAGTGTAAAGTATCTTTTGAAAAATTCAATATGTAAAATATAGTGTTTCAAAAATAGTTGAGGATAATGAAACAGTGGATTCCTGAGCCGATTTTAGAGGGTGTTTCATGTAAAAAAAATAATTTTGGCATCCCTTAAAAAATGACAGTTCTTTAAAAGTGGGTATTGGAATCAAGTTTCGATATGTGCTATTTTAAAGTCTGCTCAAATTAAACACACCAATTTTTACATGGAAGCAGTTGTGTTAAAATGTCACTTTCCCTGTCCTATTGCACTCGTCACCACGTGGTAAGGGGAACTTTTTCATACTTAAAAATTTGAATAGTCCTATTAAAAACAAAACTTTTTGTTTTTACACAAATTACGAAATATCTTTAGTTTTCGTACAATAAAAATAAAAGCTAGCATCTCAACCCTATGATTCTCCAAACGATACTTTCTGTAGTAAGTTCCTGTCATTTTAGTTCAGCCGCTATTACCAGTTTATTTAATTGCTTTTTATCATTCTTACCATAAGTTTAGCTGCTGTTTTGACACTTAATAGGGATGTCACCTGTCCTTACTTCGGAAGGACAGTCCTTACTTCATCCTCTGTGTGCTTCCGTTCTTACTTATATTAGAAATGTCCTTACTTAGCTAAAATAGTAAAGAACATAATAAAATATAGCCATTATAACAAAAAGTAACGATAAGGAAAAATTATTTTTAAATGTAATGAGAAAATAATGTCATATAGACTATATACATTTTAAACTAAAAAGCAAAGTACTTTACGTATTTATTAACAATAGCTACAGACTATGTAAATTTAAATGTATTAAACAATTCAGTTTGTTTAAAACAATCTAAAATTACAAAATATTGATTGAAATAATAGGTATGCCGTATAAACCTATCTTTTTGATATAAAATTAGACCCGATAATCGATGCTCGATCACTGCTCGATGCAAAATTAAATCTTGGCGGGCGAAACTGGCAATCTGGATTAAGCGAGGCGAGCGCCATCTGTTACAGAGTGTCTAAAGTTATAAACTTATTTTAATTCTAAACTGTAATCCGGTGTGTAAATTATTTTCCGTTTTCCATGTCGGCAAAATATTAGGATTTTCAAATATGATTCATTAAAATCCTCAAATTTCCTCTTGACATATTTTAAATAACTGTTTTGATTGAAAAAAAAAGTTTTTGAGCATAAACTGTTTCAGAAAGATAATGTTATTTCTCGTAAACTACCAAATATTTTCCAAATCAAACTACATATATCAGTAGAAGCTCCAAGAAATGGTAAAGCCGTACAACTTTTCATTAGCAATGAAATTAGTTCCATTTAATTTATTATCATCTTTGAAATAATTTGTTAGTGGAGCTATCTAGTTTTCCTCTGCTAGAAGTGGCGATCTTAATGTATAAAATGGTTGATATTTTTATTCTTATTCTTGTTTATTTAGAAACATATTCTTAACAATTCTAAATTATATTACAGAAGCATTATCTCATTACGTTTCTATCCAAATTTCATTAAACCTGTCACTCATACAAACATGTAGGTAGATATTTGTTTTGGTATGCAGTTGCTAAAATCAATTCCATATTTTTGTTGCAGATTTCACTAATAATCATTTTATTTTAATCCATACCTAGTGTAGCTGTTTTATAAATAAATTGTATAAACAATAATTAAAAAGTCTGAGTATGATGTAAAGAGAAACAAATATTTGATGAGGTTACGTTTTGAAACTATACATTTTCTTGGTGCAATACGATAAGTCACGTCACCCTTGAATACGTTTTAAAACAGGTTCGTCACAAAAACAGCGCAAGTCTTATAGGTACTTATGTCATACAATATGATATTGAATTTGAAATTTTGGTCAGGTACCGAACTCTTAACAGTAGCTTAATTTTAATGTTTTTATATGTTATTTGTAATTTCTGAAAGGAAAATATGTTAGCGGTATTTAAAATATTCTTGGGCCTCCCAAATTAGTATCAGTCATCCATGAGCAAAGGATATTCCTGCCACGATAGCAAATTCCGCAGGCTAGGGAGAGCAGAGCAGAGGAGAGGGAATAGTACAGTGGACTGTGGAGTAGTATAATATCACGTATCATAGAGTGTAGTCGAAGCACAATAAAGTGGAGATTGGTTTCCTATTTTTTATTTTCTTCGGGGTAGTTACCCCTAATTAATAACTATTGTTTACAAATATAAAAACTTGAAGTTTTTTACATACAAAAGGTACTCTTATTGAATATGGAGAGGATACAATGTTCTCGAGTAACGTCGATTTAAAAAATTTATAAGATGCTCTAAAATGCAACTCTCATTAGATATGAGAGAAAGTTTCCAAAGTGTGCCATGACTAAAATTACATGTTTGAGCTGCTTTTTGAACCTTTTGTATGTAAAAAAGTTTTCATATTTTCCTTTCAGAAATTAGCAAAAACGACGTATAAAACCAAAATGAACTTTACCCCTAATCATGTTACTTTATAAAAACTATTATTTGGGTCACCAATTTTGAATACTCATTTTAGAAACAGTTTGTACTCTACTCTACTTTTAAATTTTACAGTGAATGAAATTAAATGCACATGTTTTATTACTTTCATTTAATAAGATTGAGTAAGTTGTGTTTATTGCAAGTGTAATAAAAACTAAATCTATTTTCATAAGAGTAAAAGTTAAGAGTAGAATAATGCACAAAGGCACTATACAAAATGAACAAGCTTAATTAATTTTTAGACAATAGTTATTTAAAAAATCAATGATGTAATAAATAAAAAATAAATATGAATTCTACTGCTGGTATATAAATCAATAAATACTCGATAAATAAGTACAATTAAAATAAGCATTCTTATAATTTTTTGCTGAGAAGTAACTTAATAATAATAATTTATTTTCCATAATTGACATATATATACACGTATAGTAATACTCAGAGAAACTTACTAACATTTATCCAATAATTTTTTTTTAAATATTTTAAGTCCTAAACATGTAGGAGAATTAGCTGTAATTTTTTTCCGGGCAAATGGAACATAGAAATCATTTCCTTGTCGTGTGTTATGTTCATGGCAGGAACTATTTACAATAAATTCTTTTTTATTTTGAAAGATACACAAGCTCATTTTAAATATAAATAGACAAGGTAATGGAAGGATTTTTAGATTCTTAAAAATATCTCTACATGAGTGAGTACTAGAAACGCCTATAATGCATCTCAAGACTCTTTTCTGAGCAACAAAAAACTTGTGAAGAAAACGTAGAATTACCCCAGAAACAGATACCATACCTAAGCCTAGAATGTACCTGAGCATAGTACAAATAAAGGAGCTGATGAATATTAAGAACCACTCTCAAATTACGAAATAAATAGGTGACAGAGGACAGTTTACTTACTAATGTTTCACAATGAATTTTCCAATGCAAGTGTTTGTCTATATCAGTGATTCCTAAAGTGGTCTGTATCCCCCCAGGGGTCTATGACAACCTGCATGGGGTCTACGTCGGAAAAAAAAAAATTTGGGGGTCCATCAAATGAAAATGGGGGTCCACGAAGGTGGATCTCAATATACACTGATAGTATCTATTTACTGACATCATACTGTCTTATAATATAAAGACATATACCTTATTTATAAAAGTACCTATGAAGTAAAAAATTTATTATATATTTATAAAATTGTGTAAGTTGTAGGATGTAGGCATTCGATTTGTGGTATACCAGTATCAATCAATCAAAGTACCATATCGTTGTCGTTCTTGCTAAACCTCGTATCTCAAAATTATTCAAATTTGAGATACGCGGTTTATGCATAGATCAGTGGTTGCCGCATCAGATCATATACAACTCGTATCTTGTTTGCATTTAAATTTCGCGTCACACAACTAAGAATCTATAACGCGTATCTTAGCCCTATATATTTTGAACATGCTATACCTCGTATAAATTTAGGGAGCCAACGCGTATCTAATGTCATCATATTTTCATACATAATTCAATTAATAAATGTATAAATTAACATATGTTTTTACTTTAAGTTTTTAACACTAAACTTCACTACAGTTAGAAATTTACAAAAAATCAATATCAGGTAAGTAGGGGGTCTACCCAAAACCGAAAAACATGGCAAGGGGGGTACCACACAGAAAAGTTTGGGAACCTCTGGTCTATATGAAGACCCAAAACTTTTACCGATTCAATACTAGATTTTAAAGTGGTATTATTTGCAACCAAATTCAACAAATTACATCGTTTTTGAGAATCTTACAATTTGAGTTTTTTTGGTGTTAAAATATAATGTGTTCTGAGAAAACCAATCCGTTAGGTTATTAAACAGTATTTTACACTTCAGTTCTAAACTTTTATCATTAGTATCGGACATTATTACGGAGGTGTCATCAGCATATACTGTAAAATTGTCATGATAAAGTTGCGAGTCTAGATCGTTCACATATATCAAGAATAATACAGCATCCAAAACTGAACCCTGTGGAACACCCAGCAATACGCGACGCTGATCTGAAGATCGATGTTCCAGTGAAACGTATTGTGTTCTTTGCTCAAGAAAAGTCGATATTCATTCAAGAGCAAAACCCCTAATTCCAACTTGTATAGCAAAATATCATGAGTAACACAATCGAATGCACTGCTCCAATCGCAAAATATTCCGACAGGGCACTCGTCAGCCTCGAGAAAATGGTAAACTTTACTCAAAAACGCATGCATAGCAGTGCCTGTTGACATTCCCTTGCGGAAGCCATGTTGATTAGTGGTTAAGATACGAAATTTGTTCAAAAAATTTAGCAATTGGTCCAAAAAACAGTATTCAAATATCTTTGAAAAAGCAACTGGTATGGTTACAGGTCGATAGTTTTCTATACAACAGAGCTCACCGCTCTTGAAAATATGCACAACCTTTCCACATTTCAAAATTTCTGGAAATATACCACACTCAAAAGATAAATTAATGAGGTAAGTAATTGGTTCTATTACACTGTCAACAACACGTTTCACCAAAAACATAGGTACATCATCTGGACCAAATGATTTTTTACTTTTTAGTTTTCTTTTCAATAAGTTGCGAATTTCCTCAACATAATATGGGTTTAAGTACTCACTCACACCTCACTCACACTTACTACCTGGTCTTGACATGACTACACACATTTACCCCAAACACCCCAAATCTTATAACTTTTAAATTATATACATAACTTTATCACAGAAATGACTTAAGTATCGACTAAGTATACAGTCTATGGAAGGTATCTACATACTTTTTATTATTAGTATTAGTCTCCCAGTCCTTAGTTCTTTTCTAAAAACAATGCAGGACATAGCAAAAATTAACAAAAACGTTCTTAGGAATGCTTACAGTCTTTGATACATACCTATTTTTAGTTTTTAGGTATCAATTTTTGGCGATGAATGAGCATGACATAAATAAACTTGTGACATAGCTGTTCTGCTATCATCACTTCACCCTGTACAACAAGAAAATCATTAAGCAGATTGGTTAAGCTCAAAGATTTATTATTTTGTTGGATTTATTTGAACACTGGCAACATTAATAGTCAAATTAAAAAATAAAGGGATTTTCTTTATCTACTTGTTAGTTCAAATAACATTTGTTAAACGCTGTGCGAGATCGCCTATGTTTCTGAAAACTCTTATTTGTTTCTCCGTCTGGGGCTGATATTCATATTTGATTCTCTTAACTAGGTATTTCGTCCATCATACTAAACTTAATTAAAGTACACTTAGGTACTCATAATTAAATATATATATATATATAGAATCATTTTTGGCGGCCCCATAAACTTTTGAATCGACAAAATGGTACTAGATAAATCAGTTTATTTTTGCTTAAAGAAGAAGAAATTTTCAGTTTGACCATAATGGGGACATAATTTAACAAGGTAGTTAAGTCGTAATGTCATTTAATTCGATTTAATTAATTTATATTCGATTGTCTTAAATCTGTACTACCTCCATACTAAATTACATTAAAGTGTAATTACTCATTTTTGAATAAGCAAAATAGTATAAGAAATATATAAAATGGCACATAATGCCAGGTAGTTATGTCGTAATGTCACTTAATTCAACATAATTTTCAACTCTGTCATTTGTGTTTATTTCTATTTCCATTTAGTAAAGACATTAATATTATTGTTATTATTATTAATTGAGGATAATGCATTATAGTGCAGTGAAATTTTGTGTAATATATCTTAAAGTTGCGAAATGTATATTAATGGAGATCAATATTTTGTACAATCTATTTTAATTGTCAACAGGTGTTCTAGTTTCTATGTCTCCCGGACCCACTCTAATAACAACAACATCAATTCCGCAACAACAACCACAACCGAAAGCTAATATGCAAGTATATCACTATGAGAATAGTGCCCAACCTACAGAAGCAGATCAACACAGTGCTGAACATCAAAACTGTTCAAACACTAATACTTTGTCTACGCCCAACTCTACTTTGGCAAACATAAAAGAAAAAACACCAATGTGCTTGGTGAATGAATTAGGTAAGAAATAATTTTATTGATATGCTACTCTATTCTACTAAAAAGATGAATTGAAATTATAAGGCTTTGATCAGTGTTAGTGGTGGAGCTACCATACAGCAAAAGGGAAGGTAGAATTAGTTGGGCTTTGATTATAATAAATTTCGCTGCTGTCAAATTCGACGTTACAAAGATGCAGAGGGGCTATCTTAAATCAAAGTATAAAATCTCTTATTTCCTCTCCCTAAAGGGCGCGGTATTCTTGAAACAGTGTTTTGTACAAATATAAGTAATTTTAGACAGGAGAGAACTGAATAATATAGAGTTTAGCTAATAACAAGAATATTATCTCATGCCACCTGCGAATATTCAAAGGTAACGAAGTAAAATCAATAAATAATGTCAGAAAGCGATCTATCCAGCAAATTTTTAGGTACTGAAATCTTTCAAAATACGTATTTTTTTAAATTCAACTATAGATGTAAACATTGTTATAACATAAACTTAAATGGTTCTGCACATAAGATTGTTCACTTTTGTTTCTAAGTATGTGAAAATAATTGTTAAAATGTGGGGTTAGAATAGCGAAATAATGTGGGTCATACAAATGCATTTTAAAAGTTATTATATTATTTGAGGACAGTTTAAATAGTAAAAGTGTATAAACAAAACATCAGTAATTTTATTTTTAATATTACTTTAGCTCTACGTGTTTTATTTTTCGAGATTTCAGTACCTAAAAAACAGCACAAATTTGATTTTACGGCGAGAAATACGGCTACCTTAAGGTAAGGTAATAAAATAAAAATACGTTTTCCATTGTTTTGTAAGATACACACAATTACAAAAGAGGTAAAATTATCAGAAGAAAATGCTACGTTTGATATTTCAAGAAAAAGCTGCATAGGCGTACTTATAAATAATTGGAGGGGATAAAGGGTACTGTATCCCTCAGTTACCTCCATTCGCCCATAAGATAAAAGTACGTGCAAAATTTCAAGTGTATCTTAGAAAACAATGGAATTATTAACAAAAACATTTTTTAAAATGTAATTTTAACACTGTATATTGAAACAGAGACGTCCAAATAAAAAATGGCATAAGGAAAGTTTGCCCAAAGAATATGTGGTTAATGGTATGGCCTTCTATTTTGGGACACCCTGTATATTCATTTTTTGTTATTCTAGACACTTCTTTGTTGTTTAAAAATTTATTACTTAGAGCATGAAATTCAAAGCTTTTCCTATTCTGCTATTTATTTCCAAATCTTGTTTCCCACTATCTTCTATTTCTACCCCCAAATATTGAAAAATTTTAACTTGTTCAATATTGACGTTTTTTGGATTTCTATATTTATTTCCTCTTTCTTCCCCTATTACCATTACTTTAGTTTTACTTTTATTCATATTTATTCCATACTCTCGTAGTACTTTATTCCAGATTTGTAAAATTTTTTGTAAATCCTTCGAATTTCTTGCCATTATTACTACATCGTCTGCAAATGCTCCTTCTGAAATGACTATTGGTTGTAACTTTTTGTATCCTATACATAACTTTCTCACATTTTTTGAACACTTCTTTATCGTCCATGAACTATGAAAAGCAAGAGGCTTAATCCTCCTCCCTGTCTCAATCCCGTGTTTGTGGTAGATACATCTGAGGTTCTGTTCTGACTAATGACACGATTTACATTGTTTGTATAAATATTTTTTTATGATACTTAATATTTTGTCATCAATGTCCCTTTCATGTAATATTTTCCATAACTTTTCCCTTGAGGCATTATCAAAAGCTTTTTCCAAATCTATAAATGCTAAATAAATATTCCTTTCATGTTGTATTGGTAGTCTGTGATTCTTCTAATGTGTGTTCTATTTTTACTCTAATCTATTATCAATAATATTTTGATATATTTTCATAGCTGTAAGTAGCGTGATTCCTCTATAATTGTTATAGTTCTTCTTATCTCCTTTCTTATGTATTGGTGGTCCAAAGTCTCCATATATTTTTTTAGGGTGTTATTTTGCAGATTCATTCTTTGAATTTTATAATTTAATTCTCTTATGTCTTCTTGATACTTTTGAAGTTCTTCTTGATATAGTTTTAATTTCTCGTTCATTTTATTTATATGAACAAGCAGTTCTTCTGCTTTAGTTTTTAATTTTTCTAAAAGCTCTTAATTTTCCTGTTTATACTTATTTTCAATGTCTATCTTCAAATGGTTGTGATTGTCTTCGTTGTTTAGCCATATATATATATATATATATATACGTCTTTCTGGTCTAATTCTTCTTTGAGTTTAATAATTTCCTCCTTTAAAATCTCAACTATGTCTTACCCATGTCTGTCTTCACACTCCTTGCTACATATAATTTTGTTGCCTTCAATTTTTAAGATGTCTCTTCGTTCTAGGCACCTCTTGTGTAAGACTGCAAAACACACTGTGCACACTGAACATGAAATGAAATTCTCAAATTAGTAATTAAGTGATAAATTTATAAGTTTTTCTCGCTTGACTTTATCAAGCAGTTGTAAAAAATTGTAAAATTAATAAGCAAAATTCTGATTAAAACTGGCATCTTTACTGAAAGGGAAAGAAATGGTGACAGATTAAGATCTCACGAGAAGAATTGTCAGTTATTCAGCGAAGAACATCCTGAGAGGTGGCTTAATTCACGATCAACAGTAAGTCGACTACTTAAATTTTTTTTGGAAACTAGTAGTAGTGTAAAATTTACCTCAACATACCTCAAGTCAATGGAAACATTAAATTAAATGTATTGCTAAGAAAATCCTCACACTTCTTCAGGTAGCTGGCTTATCTGGATCACTCCACAGTCGTAAAATTATTAGGAAAATAAAAGTTCTACCCTTACAGTATATTTATTGCAAAAGTTGAATGAGGATGATCCAGATCGTCACATACAGTTTTGCAACAAGATGATGAAAATCGTAATTTTTAAAAGTTTGTTGTTTTTTCTGACAAACACTATTTCCTTAAATGAAACTGTAAATCGTCTAAATTGCAGGTTAGTCTCAAAATAATCCTGATTGGGTTCAAGAATCGCATAGCCAGCGCTAAGGTAAAATAAATCTGTGGACTCGAATGATAGGACATCATATCTTAGGACCTTACTTCTTTGAAGAAAATTTTAGCAGTTATTTAGCCAAATAATAAGAATAATGATATTAATATTAATATTTTGACACTAAAATTAATTATTAATAAATAAAAGCTGCACTTTGCAGTAACTTGTATTTTTTAGGAGAATACCCTCTATCTTAAAAACAGTAAATAGAAAACCCCTAATAATAATAATAATGATTTATTATCCGTTCAACCAGTACATGTATAGGAGTCGTCAAGAATTACAAACTAGTAGTAGATAATACAAACATACATGAAAACAAAAATTACAATCACTCACATGTAAAGTGAATAAACACTTAACACAATACAGACAAACAATTTACAAATATAAAAAATATGCACTGAACACAATTGGTAAAAAAATACATTTAAAATTGACATTCCAAAAATTCATCAATAGTATAAAAACAATACATTAACAATATTTGTTTTAATTTAGCTTTAAAGGCTCTCACGCTAACAATATCTTTAAACCTCCCTGGCAACTTATTGTACAATTTAATACCCATATATGTGGGACTCTTTTCATAGTAGTACCTACTAATGTACCTATATAGGTAAAAGCAAATCGTTCTGTCCCCAAGTATTATAATTATGATGAAAATTATTTTTCAAAAAATAATTATGATGTACCTTTACATATATAAGCATTTCGGCAATATATATACAAGCTAAAAGCAACACTTGCAGACTTTTAAAATATGGTCTACATGAAATGAAAGTATTTATTCCCACAATATTGCGTATGGTTTTTTTTTTTGTAATTTGAAGACCCTCTCAGAATAGGAGGATGAGCCCCAAAATATAATGCCATAAGATAACTTAGAGTAAAACTGACCATAGTAATAAGAGAGTAACATCCATTTGTTTGTAACACTTCTCAGTCTATAAAGCGCGTAGCACACAGGTGTTAATTTTTTACATAACTCTAAAATATGCTTATTCCAACCCAGAACACTGTCCACATAAATACCAAGAAACTTAGTCGATTCCACTTGTTCTAATGATTTTGATTGATTTGATTTGATCATTGACATTGATTTTTAGCAAATAGTCTTTATCATTTTCTCTCAACACTGACTGACAATTAATAAATACAGTTTTCTCACGATTCAATAAAAGTTTATTACCCTCAAACCAAGATGAAAATAAGGTTGTGTTATTCTGAGTGTCGGCAATTAAGTCAGGTATGTTCTTAACATTTAAAAGAGTATTATCATCTGCAAAAATTACCAGGAAACATGATGACACAGCTGGTAGATCGTTAATAAAAAGTTAAAATAACAAAGGTCCCAATATGGAGCCTTGTGGCATTCCTTGTGAAATAGATAATTCATTCGATTGTGTTAAGTTTATCTGAACTAATCGTAAGCGGTCCGTCAAATATGAAGTAAGCCACTGACCTAATTTTCCCCTAAATCCATATCTACTTAATTTCATAAGAAGAATGGTATGATCCACCAAATCAAACGCCTTGCTTAGATCCATAAATATACCAAAGCATTTTTTATCACAATCTAAATTATAATATAATTGATCCAGAAAGGAAAGAATAGCAGATTTAGTGGATTTACCTACTCGAAAACCATGTTGCTTATTACACAGTATATCATAGTCATTGCAAAATTTATTCTGTTATAGACAACTTTCTCAAACAATTTCGATACAGTCGATATCAGAGAAATAGGCCTATAATTATTTAGCGATATACTGTCAGAAATTGATAAATTAATCAGATACCTATGTTAATGGGCGCATAATGAAATATGCTATAAACTTTAACATATTAGCTGTAATATCGTCAACACCACAAGAATTGGATTTCTTTAGCCCCATTATTAAATTATATATTTCATTTTCTGTTATAGGTTCTATAAATATTGTAGGATAATGATTTATGATATTTAAAACAAAATTATTTTGGGGTCTGAAAATTTTCGCTAATTTATTTGACATGTTAACAAAATAGGAGTTGACAACTTTACTAATTATTTGCGGATCTATTAGTATTTCATCATTTACTTTTATTTCTTCGATTGCGGGTGAAGCATGTTTTTTGTTAAGATTATTGTTTATAATTGACCATGCAGTTTTTGTTTTATTAGACGGGTTGGCATATGCATTATCAAAATGTAATCTCTTTGCAGCAAGTAGAGTTCTATTATATATTTTTTTGTATGATTTATAAAAAGCTATGTCGTCATCCCTCCCGGTGGCCAACAACATTATGCAAAAATTTAAGTCTTTCACGGGAGATATATAAGCCAGGCGTCATCTAGTTCCTAACAAAATATTTATTTTCGTCTGAGAAAGGGATACTGATGTCAATATAATAATGTAAATTAGTAATAAACGCATTAGTACTTTCATTAACTTCATTAATCTCATAGACATTGCTCCAGGTTTGTTTACTTACATAAAAATCCAATGCTTGATACCTAATTATTACATGAATAAATTTGAGTCCTTCTATTTGCCACTTTTTCTGCCACGGGTAAGCTAAACGATAATATTTGACAAGAGTGATCAGACACTCCAATAGATTCTACTTTACAAACTGGGTCAGACAAAAAGTTGCTACAAACATAATCAATGCTCGATGTTAACCTTGTAGGCTGCTCTACATATATTAAACATCTCAAGTAAATCAACTAGACGGTCCTTCAATGTAGAATTTTCAAAAAAATGTATGTTCAAATCCCCACAGAAAATAAGCATAGATTTGTCTATCAATAATTTGTTTAATAGATCCTCAAATTTTAAAAAAAATATATCTACATCACCATTAAGGCGCGATTCCATTGCGCGAAATTGACTTGCGCAACTGTTTCGCGAAACTAGATTCGCGTTGTGGATACCTGTTTCGCGCAACAATTCTTTTTGCGTGAGGCTGTTGCAATGCGAGCGGACCACCAGTCGGTTTTTAGGGGTGAATCAAAGAGCCTCGCTGTGTTGGTTTCGCGTCGTGTAAACGCACAATGAATCAAGTGCATTTGTCTCATCCAGCTTTATCAGACCTACCGATTTTTGTGGGATGCGAAAGATAAATCTTATCATAACAAGCGGAAAAGGGAGGATGCCTGGAAAGAGATATTTTTTTTGTTTTTTCTTCTTCTTTTTATTCTTCATATAAAGCATCGCAATGACAGCAAATGCTGACGCTGCAGTCGGAGTTACGAACGACATGCTTGCCTCGCCAAAACTGGCGGCTCATCTTAATTTCTAGTATTTCTACCTATTTCGCGAAACGTTTCGCGTCGTGTAAATGGTTAAGGCTGAAACAGCAACTCGCGAGTTATTCTTGCGAAGCAGTTGCGCGAGTCAATTTCGCGCAATGGAATCCCGCCTTTAGGGCTGCGATAAATAGAAATTACTTGAATTATTTTATTATTTATATTAATTTTAACTCCTGCAAGCTCAATATGTTTATCTTCTGATATATTATGTAAGCTAGATATTTCGTCTATACTTATTTTAAGGTTCGATTTATAAAATATACTAACACCTCCATGTTTGTACTTATCTCTAAAATAGTGGTTTTTAGGCTTTCACGGCCAGTGTTGTAATTTGATACATGGTGATTTTCCGGGTTATTGTTATGCCGTGACCTCGGTAACTGGTAGCTGCCAGAAACAGAGTTAAAATGCATATTCCTAGCATTAGCTGGGATACTTTTACCTGCCCTGGTTGTTCTCGGGCTAGGCTCTGTGGGGACAGACCCGCTATCGGTGTCTCTGGGCCTGTCCATATATTGATTTCGGTTCCTACTGTTGGTATTACGACTGCTACGGTCGGAACCGCTTCTCGGATACTGGTGGTCCTCCGAGGCGTTCCGTAGCCGCCGCTGTAACTGGTCGCATTCCATGCTTCCAAACGTTTCGCCGCTCTTCACTGTCGGCATCTTCAGTGGTGACTCTGCAAAAGCTTCGCCGCGACTGAGCCTCAGCCAAGTTTCAGTGAAACATGCAATATCAATATCATATTCAGCCATTGCGATTTCCAAATGGTCAGTTTTATTTCTTATACATTGCATATTTTGATGGTATATTTTATAAAACGTTTTTTCCTCATTGCCTTGTTTTAATTGCTATACATTTTCTTTAGAACAATACCTAACTTTTTGTCTTTGAATTTCTAGTCTTTTCATAAAAACTGGACAGTTAAAGTCAAACACAGAATGATTTACATTAAAATTAGTCTTCAATACATTATTTGCATCAATACAATTTATGCACTTCTTTGCGTCACTATCGCAAGGCTTATTAGGCTCAAAATTATCCGTCAGTTCTGCGCAATGCCTACATCTAGAACCATTAGAACACTGATCAGATTTATGACCGAAACCACCACATTTAAAACATCTGTACACATTTATATACTCATACACTCGGCAACGCGTTCAATCCATGTACAACCCATTTTATTTCATAATACAGTTGAAGGAATCTGCATCACATTCCACAATGGCCATCCACTTACTTTTCATTTTTTTAATAACCTTAATATTCATGAAAAGAGAATCCTGGTTTAAATATGCATTTTGCTTTTTAATAACATTTAGTACTTCCTCAGCATTCATTTCACGTTCTATGTCCAAAATTTTAACATCAGGATTTATTAAATCGGGAGTGCTAATATTATAATTATTATAATTATTAATTATTACTAATATTATAGCGTTGGCTGAAACTTGGTTATCCTCTGACATCAATAATTGTTTCCTAATAATTATATTGTATTTCGCAAAGATAGATGTTTGGTGTCTACAGGTTTAACTAGGGGCGGTGGAGTTCTTCTTGCAGTTAGAAGCTACTTTCATTGTACAGAACTGGATTTGTCGGCGATTTCTGAAATTGTTCCTGTAATCGATGTTATTGGACTTAAAGTTGACAATATTAATAGTGGGAAGTTGCTAATTTTTGTTGTGTATATTCTGCCGTGTACATCTTCTCAAGAGTTGGAAATGTTCTTCGATGTAATCAATTGGCTTGAGTGTTTAAGAAACAATTTTCATATATCATTTGCGGGTGATTTTAATATACCTAATTTTATTTTTGATGCAGTGGATAGAAATAGTTTAATCATTGATAATTTTTAGCAATTTCACGATGTTGTTCAACGTAATAACATTTTTAATAACACTAATCATATATTGGATCTCGTGTTTTCTAACTTCAACTGTATCGTCGATAAATTTGAATCTCCATTGGTTACTGAGGTCGTCATCATCCTTCGTTATTGATTACATTCTGTAAAAGGTCTGAGTCTCAAAATGAGTTTCTAATGAATTTTCCTA
The DNA here is from genome assembly GCA_025584915.1 of Monochamus saltuarius. Classification (NCBI taxonomy): domain Eukaryota; kingdom Metazoa; phylum Arthropoda; class Insecta; order Coleoptera; family Cerambycidae; genus Monochamus; species Monochamus saltuarius. The sequence goes on along the minus strand of CM046730.1, from coordinate 2,479,150 downwards.
GTACTGCTTACAACTTTAAAAAAGCAAACTTTCCGTTGTTATACGATCTCATTTGTCAAGCTGATTGGATTTTTCTTTATGGTATTGATAATGTGGAGGATATGTATTTGAAGTTTTATGACAAATGATATAGTCTGTTTGATGTAGCTGCGCCTAAGTATTCGTCAACATCTTATGTTCGTCGTTATCACTATCCCCCCTGGTTCACGGGTGAGATCATTAGGCTTATTTGTGTTAAGGCTTCTGCCCACAAAAAATTTAGAAAATATAGGACTACTGAATATTATAATGTATTTAGGGAGCATCGTTCTAACTGTAAACGTCTTATTAACAAAGCCTATAAATCGTTTATAAGTGACACTGAAAAATCTTTATCTAACGACCCTAAAAAATTTTGGAATTTTATTCAAAAAAAGAAAGGCTCATCTTGTATTCCAGCTGTCATGTTTTATAATAATAAAAAACTGTCCAACCCTTCCGATATTGTAAATGCCTTTGGTGAATATTTCAATAGCGTTTTTATTCAGCCTCATCCAGTAGACCCATCTACATTTACTACAAGTAGTAGAGTGTCATTGCCTATCTCCATTTCGTCTGTTAAAGAAGAAGAGGATTTAGATATTACATTTGACAGCAAACTTACTTTCATCGAGCATATTAATAATGTTGTGTCCTGTGCATTTCGAACTTATGGTTTTATATACCGTAACTGTAAAGATTTTACAAATATACGCATATTCAAAATTTTATTTTGCTCTCTAGTCAGATCACATATGGAATACGGATCTATAATATGGTATCCAATTTATAATATACATCGTCAAACGTTGGAGTCCGTTCAAAGACGTTTTTTAAAGTTTTTAGCTTTTTTGCAAGATGGTGTTTATCCCCCGCAAGGTTTCGAATATAATGATCTTCTGAATCGTTTTGATATGGATTCACTGGAGATACGTCGTAATGTCTCTTTAATTCGTTATTTGTTTAATATTCTGAATAATAAAATTGACTGTTCGGTTTTGTTGAGTAAAATCTCATTTCGTGTATCACGTAGTAACTCAAGACAGCAAACTTTGTTCTACTCTGGTGTTTCTAGGACGAATATGTTGGCTAAATCACCAATATATTTTATGTGCGATGTGTTTAACAAAATTGGAAAGGACTGTGATATTTTTAATGATACTTTAAATGAAATTTGTAAACATGTGTCTCACTTAGGATAATATGTATTTAATTTATATTTTTTTAAGTCTTTTTATTGCCTACTTATTACTCTGTAGTACTTATTCCTGTAATTGGGTTTAATCCTGTTGGAATAATAAAGCATTATTATTATTATTATTATAAGTTTTACCTAATTTTGTCTCTGCTGCTTGTTTCACTTTAGTTAGATCTTCTTTCGTGTTACACTTAATAACCACACCACCATCTCTCAGTGTTTTAACGGCTGATATACCAACTTCCAGCGCAGTGGGACTTACATGACTTTGCACCATTTCTAAAGTTTTCTTTCCATCTTGTTTGTTAGACTTAGGTTTTATAATAACAACTTCCCTTGCAGCTTTTGCATAATTCTTCTTATCTGTAGTAAAGTCGACTTCGGAAACATTAGGCTGTGGTTTGTTTATTGCATCACGTAATTCTCTTATTTCAGAATACAATTGATTTTTTAAGTCACTAATTTCATTTCTTAGGGTACATAGTTGCTCTGTTACTACAAAACAAGCAGTGCAAAACCATTTGACACCCTTACATTTTTGTATTATCTCGTATTCGTTGGACTGTATTTCCAGACATTTTACATGAAAACTCATTTTACACATTCCAGAGTATGGGGTCTTTTGACTTCTTCTTTACTATTTACTGTTGATGCAAATGATGTTCACCACAACATACAAAAAGTTTCCAGTTTAGCTTCACTAAGCAAATATGGTACTTATCAATATTGGGTACTGTCGTACTCGAAAAACTGTAAGGCTGTTTTTGTTAAAATAAATGGGGGGTACGATTTAAAAAATCTATGATATCATAGTTCAAACTTAAAACCTAGAAAAATACATTTTTATGTCAAGCAATACCATTTTAAAAATTTAGGTTGGCATATTTCATAATAATTTTTGAAAAAAAAAAAATGGTATATTCACAGGTTCTTGAAGGGGTCTAAATTTTGCAGTGGTAGTTACTCCACTGACCTTTGTATATTTTAAGCCGTTTTTCATTAATGTAATTACTTTTATTTTTGAAGCAAGATACAACAAAATACAACATCAATATCGGCTTACTGGGGAACAAGGACCTGCACATAAAAAAATTTTCACAGTGACATTAAAACTTGGCAGTGAAGAGTACGAAGCAGAAGGGCCGAGTATTAAAAAAGCACAACATTCGGCAGCTGCTCAAGCATTAACTAAAACAGAATTCAAACATCCACCACCTAAAACTATTAGAAATCGGCCAGGCACTAGACCTACAAATCCAGGGATTGTTACTCCCACTGTGGAATTAAATGCTCTAGCAATGAAAAGAGGAGAACGTACAGTATATGTTGTTGAAAATGGAGGAGCACCACCGCATCAAGTAAGTGCATTTTTGGATTAATATAATATTGAAATTCATAAGAAACAAACTAAAATGAAATAGATACGTCAGTTTTGTATATAACAAAAATAAAGAAAAGATGTGAATGATGAAATCTATTGTGTTAGTATTAGTGATTACTTGTGCATTCATGAGGCAGATCTCCGAACATCGAAGGTCCAAAATTAAAAAAAAATTGTTATATAAGACAAATAAATATTTTGATTTTGTCACAATTATTTAAATCATATGATTTAAAAAAGAATAATAATAACAAACTCCAAAGTACAACTTACCAAATGTATGAATACTTTTTCATTGCTACTATCAGTAAGCATTGAAAATTTAATACTTTGTAAAATAAAATATCTCTAAGTTTTAAAAAACTAAACAGATTAGTATCTACTATTGTGGAAAAAAAGTATGAGTTTGATATTGATAAGTAACTGCACTAATATTGCAGATTAAATACACTTAACTGTCTCAGCGTCATTGATGTCAAGGTCTCAGATTTGATTTTTTCTTAGACAACTGCATTTTACTGTTCGAATTTTCAAGGAAGGTAAAATTAGTTATATACTATGGTAGATAACGATGTAAACATACTGGTGCACAAAAATCACCCCATACTTCGTAGCGGAGCCCTGAATTGATTATGCACTTCGGTCAATAAGGAAATTGCATGATTTTTTCAAATGCGTGGAAATGAAATAATGTATTATTTTAATCTAAATGGCGTTTGTTCTAGACAATTTGATGGAAAAATAAGCTCGAAAACGGCATTTAAAGTTTTAGTCTGACCACGCCCCCAGAAAACGGAGGCCGCCATATTGAATACATGTGACGTCACCCGGCAGTTTCGGTTGACGTCGGACGTCACCTGTCAGTTGCGGTTGACGTTGGACGTCACCTGTATGCACAAAACAATTATTGTTTTGTGCTTTCATTCTATGAGTATCTATCTCATCTGGAGGTTAGGTAGATGAGTTAGATTATCGTGTGTAATATTTATTAAGTGTTATTGTGTTAAACATACACTGGTGTTGAAAAAATTTGCAAAATAGACTCGTAAAATGAGCCCAGAAAATGTTTTTCCACTGGGAAGAAACATTGCATTGTGCAATTACAAATACTTTCAGTACAGCGCCTAATAAAAAATATTTCTCCGTGCCAAAAATTGAAAAAAACAAGTAAAATGTGGTGTATGGCAATGAATCGTGACGAAGAAAAAAGTATATAAAGCTCTCCATCATTTCAACGTTGTATGTTTGTGAAGACCATTTTAATGTACCTAAGGTTAATTGAAAATAAGTACATAAGTACGAATAAATAATGGAAGAAGCGGTCTATCAAACAAATCTTTAGGTACAGAAATCTTTAGAAATATGCATTTTCTTAAGTTTAACTGTATATGTAAATGTTGTTATAATATAAACTTTTCTTTTATTTAGAAATATGCGAAAATAATAATTGTTAAAATATAGGGTTAGAATAGCAAAATAGTGTAATACAAAGGCTTTTAAAAAGTTATTGTTTTATGTTACAAAAATTTGAATAGTAACAATGGATAAACATATCTAACATCAAGAATTTTATTTTTGATACCTTACATTACTTTTGCTTTACATGTTTACACTCTCCCATCAAAACAAATTATATACAGTGTCTTGTGACTAAACCAACAGAGTAACTAGAAACAATAGACTTAATGTACGAGTATGATAAAAGCCATAATGTGGCTGCTTTAGGAGATAGAGTGCTAAAAGTAAGTTATTATTTTTTTCTTGGAAAATAAAGAATACATAATTTCAAAATAGCTGGAGAAATTAGTTCTGAAATGGGCGCACTAATTAATGCGTCAAAAATATTAGTAAGGAAAATTAATACGTATTTTCTGTTTCCAGTTTTTGTCCTGCTGGTTACAGATAGGTGAATCAATAAATATTTTATATTTGTATCCAACATTTCCATAATAAATTATTGAAAAGGGATCTTTTTAAGTAAAAAACAAATAATTCTTAATATTTTCACCCATTCTCAAGATATTTGCATTTTAATATCATCCAAAGTGTGTAAAAGATCTTTACATTAGAATACTCACTCTACCATAGATTACTCCAAAAGACACCATTTAACTGACCTTATCTTAGACCAAACATTAATTGTTTAGGGGTGATTAAATTATGATGAAAAAATCATAACTTAGACACCCATATCTATACGAATAAATTTTTGCTTTAAGATAAGGTCGGTTAAATCATTAGCGTTACAAACCTACGGTAAATTGAATACTGTAATATATAGACCTTTTACAGTCATCCTGTATGATACTAATGCATACAATATAAAGAAAGTGACATTTGTTTAACTTACTACCTAATTGAATAATACATTATTTCATATAATAAACTGCAAATATCTTGAAAACAGGAGCAAATAGTAAGAGTAATAAAGTATACCTTTTTTACTTAATAATGTATATTTGTAATGGTAGAAATGTTCGATAAAAAATACTAGATGAATTTATTTATCCACTTTTCTGTACGTAGCACCCTCTGCAATATTATTTTTATTAATTTTCTGATTCTAAGGTCTTTCACTAATTTAAATTTAATCGAATTAAATAACCAACTACATTCAAATATTTCTTTATTAAATTAATTATAATACAAAATGTATGGCATGCATGGAGTTCAGGCTCAGCTCCAGACTGAAAATAAAACAAACATCTTTGCAACCTTGACAATAATTTAGATACTATTAAAACCCAGTGAGAAGCCCTAGGAAATTTCCCTGCGAACACATACTCACCATACTACAGTCCTGTTGTCCACCCTAGTATAACTACCTTCAACGAGTACAGAAAAAGCATTAGAATATATCGGTATAAAAATGCAGCATAAACATATCTACTTTTAATAATAACTTTTTACTCAAAACTCAATAAAAGTGTTCTTAAAATGGATTACGCTGTACAGTTTTTGCTGGAATAAAAAGTTTTGTGGCAACAAAAGAATCGTGAGTTGTCGTTGGTATCGGAGGAATTTACCACTTGACTGGCCTCCCAACACTTTTCGGTAAGCTAAGACTACACTTTTAATATATATATTTACTTTATTTAAATATCAGATCCTAATATATGCCCACAATATTTAAAATTATAAATGATGCATTCTAACAAGCTCCCTCTTATTGATGCACTCCGTCTTCTCTTTTAGGCCAGTTAACCACTGGTTTCAAAACTAATACGGACTAAAATTTGTACACCTAAGTACTTGTTGGAAGTTGATAATCCCCTGGATCACACCACAAGTACCTATAACACACACTTGATCAAATCCATCAGCTATTTGTATTACCTACCGAGGGAAGAATATTGAGGGATATGTTAGAGCTGCAAGCACTAATAAGTAACATAGAAATTACAATTACCTTCCTTTGTCACTTGCAATATAAATTCTTATTTATACTATTAGACAGTCTGTGGCTATTATATGTGTGGCTTGACTTCAGCAGCAATCTAAAACATATTTGATTTGTTTTATACTATGCAGTCTGACGCTATCTTAAATTTAAATTTCTTTACCTATACATATTAGTTTAGTTTATCTAGCCATATCATTTTCAATAAATCAGTTATAATGTGGGGGGTTGTACACCAGGAATAAAAATTTGCATTTAGTTTAATAACTTAGTTTTAAGGTTTAATAATTATTAATTGTTATATAGGTACTTACCTTTCTTTGAAAGATCCGTGGTATACCTGGGGGAACCGCTAGTAGGTATTATAGGTATTTATGCATTACATTTTGCAATTTATTAAAACCATTTCTGTTCTAAGGCAGAAAATAACCTTAAATTTTTGACAATTTGCAGAACCATATAAAGCAGTTACACATTGAGGATGCGTTCCCCAATGAATTAGATAATCTACACTTATAGGGCTGTTCGCCTTATTTATGTTATAGTTTTTTTGAAGAGCCTCAATCAGGCCAGTACCTTACACAGTATTTACATTATATGGCTCAAAAGAAATGTCAGAATGTGACACAAAACTCAGAAACAAATGTCTATTTACGTCACGATCGCCGTAACATAAGCAAGATGGCGTACTGGCATTTGACGTCACACTAGTGACACTGCGTTTTCGATCACGTGGTTTTGTTTACATTCTATGGCAATTTATTAATGTTAATATTTTAATTATAAAGTGATTATTGCCGTCAGACACAAGTGATGTGGGAGGTTGGAACCGAACACAGTGAAGCACTTGGAGATGTTTACTTGATTGTTTATTGCTCTGAACTAGTTACAGTAAATGCAAGCGCGTTTATATAATTATAATTTTTAGCTGAACATGCATAATAAAATATATAGTATAAAGGTTATATAAATGAATAGAAGAACTTTGATAAAAAATAATATAGAGTCATTGGGACACTAATATAACTCCTCCCGGCGTAGTGATGGCTTCGTCTCCTGGCGATGGAGTTAATTCTGGTTTCTTAGGGTTCCTTCTAGTAAGTTGTTGTACCAGTTGAGAACATCGGGTTGATCGCCTGATGTGGAGTGCTGCAATCATTGCTATGCATATAATGAGGGCAATGGCAATGTATATCCAGTAATTGGTGGATGTCAGTGTGTCGATGGATTCAGGGGTCAATCGTGATAATTGACTAGTTTCTCTGGCTAGGTTGGCTAGTGAGTTAATGCTTGTGGTGTCAACTTCTTTCAGTTGTAAGGGTAATGCTTTATTTACTGTTAGAATCCAAAGTTGGGATGTCTTAATTTCAGGTAGTGAAATATTGGTAGTTGGATTTCGGTTTTGGTTGCCGAAAATCGTTGATTAGCTATTACTGTATTACAGCCTTTTGGTAATTGGAGAATGACAGGCTGATTAATTGTTAATATTCCATCTTCACAATTGGGGAACTGCAATGTGTCAGTGGGAACTACTAGAACATGGTTTTCTTCTAGCATAATGACAATAGGTTTTGTGGGTTGCACATGATGCACTTGGCATCGACTGGGATCAGCTTCGGATAGTAATTGCACTAAGCAGCTGTCATCTTTTGGTTGACTGGGTGAGTTGCATAGGTATACACCCTCGATTTTTGGACACGCTTGGCTGGTGGTCGTGTAGGTTTTTGTACTCATTCCAAAATAAGGGACAAGGGGAATGATTGTAAGGTTCTGAACAGGAACTGGAATTAGGTGATAGTAGGAATACTGTTCTGCAGTTAGAATTGGCATACTAATGACAAAGACAATTTGATTGTTCATAAAATATACTGAGGTCCCTAAGTATGAATAATAATTTTGATAATATTTTAATTCTAAGACACTTTGGCTTCCGTACAATTCTTTAGCCTTTTCTATATATCTTATTTGCAGATGACACAACATTGACATGTTCTAATAAACAGAGAGATACAGTCCTGAGGTTGGCCGAAAATGATTTAATTAAAGCCGAATCATGGTTTACTTCAAATAACCTTAAATTAAATAAATATAAAACACAAACTATTATATTTTCTAGTAATCACTTACATAATGATATGCATGTAAAACTGTTGGGGATCACTATTGATAGTTCTCTTAAGTGGGCACATCACATTGAAGGTCTTTGTAAAAACTTTCACGTCAGATATATTTAATAAGAAACTCAGGTTGTGTCTGGATAATGTAACATTGGTTAGCGCTTATTATGGTGTTATACACTCATTTTTAAGTTATGGACTGGTTTTGTGGGGTAATGCTCCAATGGCTAATCGTGTGTTTAAACTCCAGAAGAAAGCTATACGCATAATCTGTAGAGTCGGACCTTTTGAACATTGCAAGCTCTGATTGAAATACATAAAAAATCTAACTCCTATCAAACTAATTCGGATGTTCACAATTATTTAACAAGAAACGCTAATCAACTCCGAACTTCTAAATTTAGGTTGCAAAAATCAAGCGTAATTCATTAAATTTAAATCTTTACAATAAGCTTCCAATACATGTAAAAATGCTAAACAATGCTCAATTTAAAAAAAATATTAGAAGAATTATGCTCGATCACTGTTTTTATTCTGTTTGTGAATATATGGATGCTCCCACAGTTCATTTTTAATGTTTTAACTTTTATATTGTTGTTTGTTGTTAATATGTGTTATATAATTTTTATTGTTACTTGTTGTTTTACCTTTTTTAAATATGACTTATCACTATATACTTTATGTACTTATCATGTGATCAATAAATATACTTACTTACTTACTTATAATGTGCATTAAATTATCTTTTGGTAAAATTGAATTATGAACCAAATTTCAAGAAGCGAATACAATAGCGTTTTCTAATTCATCTAAAAATTCATTTATATATTGCAAATTCGTAATTGATTGCATCAGTACATTTTGTATGGAAACTATAGTAAAGAGTTGAGTTATCTGATCTCCAAATCTTGAAACAACTTGATTTATAAATTGTCGAATCGTTTTTTGATTTTGTACTAAGGTCGTTATAGTATTATTATATTCCTCAATTAATTTGGAAGTCAAGCTAATTTGTGCTTGTAACTGATAGTCAAGTTTATTATTATTTTTATTTAATTTTACAATTGCCTTATTAATTCTTTTTCGATCAGAGTCATCTAGGGTTCCGAATAGCCATTTAGAAACAGTGCCAAGTCCATTAATGAGTCCTCGTTTGGGTCGTGAGTTTTGCTTGAATGTTAAATTTTCTAATTTTGATTTGGTATTAGTCACTATTTGAAGTGCTTGTGTTATTGTTGCAATTAGTCCTGTATCAGTATTATTACGGTTAATTTTGTTAGCTTTTCTGCCAAGTAAATATAACTGGGATCTAGTATTGTCTAGTTCGTTTTCAATTGATTCTAAATTTATGTAATGTACAAATTTATGTTGGCTAGATTGCGTTCTCATAGTTCCTAAATTTAAGGTCAGTAGTCCATTATTAATGGGTGTAACTTTAATTTTGCAAAGGATTTTGATATGGTTAAGGTTAGGATAAGTAATGAGTACGTCATCGTCTATGTCGTTTTCTAAGTTGTGGATGTTCCTGGAACAATGATACGTTTCTTCTTTACTCGTTTTTTATGATATGTACCTTTGGGTGTTTTGACTTTTATATTTTGGTCGGCTTCTACATTAGTTTTGATAAATCGCGGATTAGTTTTTCTGCGTGTTTGATCATTTTTTATAAATATTGTATCTCCTTGATTTAGATTTTCAGGTAAAGTAGTTTTTTGATTTAAGTTTTCCGTTCGTTTTTCTTTTTCTGATGAGATTTTGTTACGGATATTCTGATATAAAGTTTGAGAATTCTTAGCGTGATTGTTAACGTAGTCTGTTGTTATATTTTCTTCGTTTATGTCAAATGGTATAGTCTGTTTTAGATGACCGAATAAAATTTCAAATGGCGTGTGTTTAGTGTTACTGTGAGGTGTGTTATTGTAACCCATTATTGCTAGTTTCATTAATGATTTTACATTTTCGTGGGGTTTTTCCTTGATTAGACGAGGGTCGAGTGAAGACGTTCTACAGGGGAATTAGATGTAAAGTTGTGTAAGGTGATGTAGTGTAATTTAATTTTGTGTAATTTGCAAAAATCTGAAATCTGGCATACATATATATGAAAGCATTAAGTTCCTCTATAATAATAAAGACAATTTTCAAGCAGACATAATGCCTGGTCCGTATGATACAAGACACGGCCAACAATACAGTTATCCCATGCATAGACTATCTCTAACTGAAAGTAGCCCGTATTATACCTGTATAAAACTTTATAATCACCTCCCAAATAACTTAAAAAATAAAAAATCTTTTAATGAAGTTAAAACAGATCTATTCAATTTACTATGTGAACTGGAGCCATACAGTATAGCGGATTATTGCAGTTAGAAGTGTCAATTATTATGTATTTGTATCTGAAATGGGTCAAATTAGTCGTAAGGCCTTAGTGTATAAACCTATATTTGTGTAAAATAATGCATCTGTGTATCATGTTTCTTTCTTTTGACTAGCCTGTACAATTCTGATTTGTAACAAGTGCAATAAATTATTATTATTATTATTATTATTATGGTTGCGGAATTCTGTACCGTTATCACAAATTATTTCATTAGGTATACCGACGAATGATATGAATGTTATAAGGGCTTCCATGACTTCGATGGCTGATTTCTGAGTGACAGGTATTGCTTGAGCGAATTTAGAAAAGGGGTCTAAGAATGTTAGAAAAGTGTTGTTGTTGATGAAAAACAGGTCAATGTGAATAATTTCTAGGGGTTTTGAAGGAGTATGAGTTATTTCAAACGGTGGGTTTTGAGGTTTCCTTTCATATTTACAAGTTTGACATATATTGCAAGTGTTTATATAATTTTGAATATCTCTAACCATGTAAGGCCAATAATAATTTTTTGTTAGTGACATTAATGTAGCATTTATCCCTTTATGTTGGGTTTTCCTTCGTGGTGGTATTTAATTTTTTCATGTCTTTCTTCTTCTATTTGGATGTCGGTCAAGAATGAGTTTGAAATGGTTAATTTTAGTTTTACAAAATGAGTTCGTAATGTTCGTAGAATTCTTAGTTTGAGTAGGTCATCTCGGTTAGTGCGGAAAAATAGACAGTATTGTCGTTTAGGGTCAATAACATTTTTGAAAGTTTTTATGATTTCTTCTTCGGTGGCATTTGATTTAAACGTAATTTTGTGACGAGTATTATTAAAAATTGATTCGTGTATTGCGAAGTTTGCGAGGCAATTAGTGGATTCGTGATAATAATTTGGTTAACATATTGATTTATAGGTTTTTCTGTAATAGGGAATTCTTGAATTGGGTTTTCATGGGAAGAATGTACAGTTGCTGTTTCGTCATTGTCTTCTGGGTTTGGATTTTCGGGGGCTGTGATGATGCATAAGGAATTTCGTCTTCGAAGTCATTCTGTGGTGGTTCTATTGGTGGTTCTACTGTCGATTCTTCTTGCATGGGTTCTGTTAGTGTGTCTAGGATTTCTTTTAGGCTTATTTCGTCTACGTCTGGTAGTTCGTCTACGTTATTTAACATTGATGAGAGGTCGTCTTCTAAAGTTGTTTTCTTGCTTCTTGTTACTACATGGACTTCGTGTGGTGTTTCATTAATTTTGATTCTCGAAAGTGCGTCTGCAACATAGTTCGATTTTCCTTGTTTGTATTTTATTTCATAGTCGAATTCTTGAGATGTAGTCTCCATCTTATTAATCTGGTGTTTGGTGATTTTAAATTAGCTAACCATTCGAGTGGCTTATGGTCAGTGTATATAGTAAATCTCTTTCCGTAAATATAAGGTTTAAAATATTTACAGCTCCATACTATAGCTAGTAGTTCTTTCTCAATTGTTGAATAGTTGGTCTCTGCAGGGTTTAAGGTCCTAGATGCGTAAGCTATTGGGTGATTTTCCTATGATAACACAGCTCCTATGGCATAATTGGATGCGTCTGTAGTTAAATCAAAAGGTTTTTCAAAGTCTGGATATGCCAAAACGGGTTCATTAGATAGTAATGTTTTACAATGTTCGAAACATGAGACATATTCTGGTGTTAATTCAATTTTTTGGTCTTTCTTTAAACAGTTAGTCAAAGGTTTTGTTAATTTGGCAAAATCTTTAATAAATTTTCTATAGTAACCTAATAGTCCGAGGAATGATTTTATTTCTTTGTGAGTCTTTGGTATGGGAAATTTCTTTATTGCTTCTATTTTAGTGGGATTTGGTTTGATTCCATCTGGGGTGACAATATGTCCTAAAAATTCAACGTTCTTTTTGAGGAATTCCGATTTATCTAGTTGGATTTTGAGGTTAGCATTTTTTAGAGTTTGGAAAATTCGTTTTAAATTATTAATGTGCTCTTGCAATGAGGTCGAAAAACAATGATATCATCTAAATATACTAAACAAGTTTTATTGATATGTTCTCGAAGGACGTTATCTATCATGCGTTGGAAGGTGCTTGGGGCATTCTTTAATCCAAAGGGCATTCTGAGAAATTCATAATGGCCATGCTCTGTGTTGAAAGCTGTTTGAAATTGATTGGGTGACATTTCTATTTGGTGGAATCCTGAAGCAAGGTCTAGAGTGGTGAAATAGCAACTTCTGCCTAGTTTGTCCAGTATGTCTGTTATATTTGGTATGGGATATCTGTCTGTTATAGTCTTCGTTCAACTTTCTATAGTCAATTACAATTCTCCATTTCTTTTTACCGGAGGCGTCAGATTTTTTAGGGACTACCCAGATAGGTGAGCTCCACGGGGATATACTCGGTCTGATAATTTGGTCGGATAGCATTTTTGATAGCTGAGTTTGCACTTCTTCTTTGTAGATATGTGGGTATCTATAGGTTTTTGTATGACAAGGATTTTCGTCGTTGGTTTTAATTTCATGCTTGATTGTATTTGTAAATGGCAATTTTTCATCGGGTTTCTGGAAAAGGTCCGAATATTCTGTGCATAGTTGTATAATGGCAGATTTTTCTTCTTCATTCATATGGTCAGTTCTAATAGAATCTTTTATATTGACATGAGAATACTTTTGATCAAGGGGAATAATTTTGTAATTGTAAATATCATAATTTTGTTCATAAAATGGTTCTGATTTTTGAGGTTCAGTAAAAGTAACAAGTCTATTTAAATTTGTTAAATTGTGGACTTCTACATTTGCAAAATAATTTTCACTTGTTGATAAAGTTTCAGGAATATAGTATAAATTTGACTGATATTCGGGTATTAGTATAATTTTTAAAGGATTTAGATTGTAACTTCTGGAGAAAAAGTCTTCGCGAACGTGTAATGGAATAAGGACAGAATCATTTTCTAAAACTTGGTCTGAAAGGTTTATATTTAATTTAGCATTAATTAAGTCTTGTAATCCGATGAGTCCATCAAAATAATCATGAAAATCGTGTAATATGCAATTTATTGGTATTTGTGAATTAAATTCTTGAAAAGGTGGAATAGTTGCTTTATAAAGTGTTTTGGTTTGTCCTGCACAAGTCTGTAATGTGGTTGGGTCATGATAAATTGTATTTGGATAATTTTTTTCTACTATCATAGGTCGAATTATTGTAAATGAACAGCCGGTATCAATTAAAAATTTATAAGTTCTGTTTTTGAATTTAATATTAATGTATGGTAATGCATTGATAGCATTTATGTCGGGTATTCTGTTGGCTCGGCATTGGTAAAATTCGAATCTTCAGTTTCTTCACTTTCTTCAAAATGTTGGTCGATATTGAATTCTGGCTCTTCTTGTACATATTGTGTGACATCTTCGTTTCTTTCTTGTTGGTATGTCAAGTTGTAATGGTATTGTTCCGTTGCGTATGGTGATTTTTGTTCAATCTCAGTATTATGCATTTGGTTTACGCCGGACATTGGTTTTACTCCCAAGCTGTTGTTAATTAGTCGTGAAGTTGTTGACATTGGTGTAAGTTTGTATAAATTTTGTTTTTGATTTGGTTTCCAAACATGTTTGTTGTTAGGTTGTGTACCGAAAGCTTGGTTGTTGTTAGGAAAATTTTGTTTAAATTCGCGTGGTTGAGTGTTAAAGGGTTGTCTAAATTGTGGTGGAATTGTATTTGAATTAAAAGGTTGGTTATTTCTAAATTGTGGCGGAATTGCATTTGAATTAAAAGGTTGGTTATTTCTAAACTGTGGTGGAATTGCATTTGAGCTTGAGAGTTGGTTTACAAATTTATTATTTCCAGAATTTTGAATTGGTTTAAAGATAGGTTGAGCTGGTGGCTTGTTTTGGTATAATCTAGCAAAATTTTGAAATTCTTCTTCTTCTAGTACTTGATTTAAAGCTTCTTCCAATGTAGCGATTTTTCATTCTAATAATAGTTTGAATATGGAATGGCAAGTTTGTAATAAACATAGTTTGATGTTATTATAATTTAATATTTGCAAATCTCTCATTTGAATATCTGGGAAATCGTCATTAATTTTGATAATTATTGTGGCTCTAATTTCTTGTAGTCTAAGTCCAAAGTCATATGGTCTTTCGTTTTTGTGAGGTCTCATTGATGTTAACTGGTGAGTTAAATACTGTAAATCACGTTTGTCGCCAAAGGTTAATTTTAATAATTGTTCAATTTGATTCCAAGTTGTTAAATCAGTTCGACTTGCGATCAAATTTTGTGCCCTACCTCGTAATTTGTTTTTTACGGCTTGTCAAATTAAATTGTGTGTAACATTATGTTGGTCGTCTGGAAAATTTACTTAACGTTCGTACTGCTTCGATGTAAGAATGTAATACGAAATTGTTTCCGTCAAAAATTGGTACTGTGTCAATATATAATTTTAATAACTGAGTGTCTAGAGTATGCCGCTGTATTTGTACTGCATTTGGTTCTGAGGAATTCATAGCTGATAAATTTCGATGTGCGTCTTGAGCTCTCTGTCTACTTGTTGACATAAATTTTAAAATAAAAGTACTGAATTAGCTTTAGGTTTGTAATAAGAGCTTCGTTATTATTCTTATCTAATTAGGTGAGCTATGCGGTGTATGAAATACGATACAATGAATAATGGATGAGTTGTGTGTTGACCTTGAATTGTGCGGTTGCCTTACATTAATGATCAAACTAGATCGGTGACTTAACTTAAATGACAAAGTGTCATGTTAAGCCAATCGGGCATGCGAGAACAGAGGAAACAATGGATAAGTAAGACGGGCTGAGTACTCACTTTGCTGTTCCGGAGGGTTCTGCAGGTGACTGGGAATGCAATGATGATAGCTTTTGTGGCACCATGCACTGTTAGTGATATACGAAGTACTCTCGTTCCCCTCAGCCTTTTCGACTGCGCCAGTGATGTGGGAGGTTGGAACCGAACACAGTGAAGCACTTGGAGATGTTTACTTGATTGTTTATTGCTCTGAACTAGTTACAGTAAATGCAAGCGCGTTTATATAATTATAATTTTTAGCTGAACGTGCATAATAAAATATATAGTATAAAGGTTATATAAATGAATAGAAGAACTTTGATAAAAAATAATATAGAGTCATTGGGACACTAATATAACTCACATGTTCTGACCTTTCAATATGTTTGAAAGATTAGCCTGTAATACATTTCAAACCAATATATAATTCATGCAACTTCCCCATTGTTGACCCAGCATTTTGAAATTTGATTGAAAATTGTTCCATTCTAAATTTTGTAAAAAAAAATAGAAATCGAAACATCAACTTTATACAAATCAAAATCGAACACTGTGATAATTTACCAATTTGTTATTAAAAAAAAATGATATTCAACTTATTTCCAAATTTTCATAAATATGTACTTAGTTTAGAATAGGTATTTATTATATAATTTGTTTTTTTTATTAAAGGTGCGTGACCATTTTGTGAATATATAAAACAATGTAAATGTAAAAATTGTTCTAGAAGTTAGTTTTAAACCGAGGGAAAATTGCAACATTGAACTGAATTTTGCTTTTTATATAGATACCCGAGTTTCAAAATAGTAGAGTGTCTAATTTACAGCTCTTAGATGAATAAGGGAGGTGGTTGCAGGGGGCAAGATTCCATAGACGTGTCATTTGAGAAGTATCCAATATTTATTATTATTATAAACTCACCCGTGTTATCCTCTCCACAATGGTAGAATGCGGTCCTTTTGGACAGCGATGGCCCACCAGCTGCCACTTACACTTGAATTCTCTCAAGAACACACATAAAATTACTAGTAAATTAATTACAACCACACTTAAATTAGTGGAAAGATATACTCAGACGTCCCAATGATTTTATTTATTTATTTGTTACGGGCAAGCCCAATTCAGTAAAATAACAAACAATAATCAAGATCATGGTAATAAGATGATATAGAAAAATGTGAAACATGTAGGATACAATCTAGAACAAAATTAAATGACAGAAAGAAAAAAAAATAAAAGTCTATAAAAGTTAAATATAATGTCAACTTTAAGCAGTTCCGTTTTAAATATAGTAGACAAGTCGAACAATTCGAGATAAGTCAACGTATTAGCTAATCTAAGTGCTCTAGGGAAAAATGTGTTAAAAGCGTAGTTACTTCTGTGAAAAGGCACATGAAATGTTTGTATTGATGGCAGCTGTGCAGTACGAATACCCAGATTATAATTAATGTAACTTAAATGATGTCACGGTGTCATTACCAATAGAAGAATTTTGATAAGAGCATGCGTATTAGCTGCAGCAGCAGGAATACCCGGGTCTTGAAAAATGAAATTGAAGCTATGTAACAGGTATGCTCTACGAGGTATGGCAATGGCTTGCATTTCTCTTTGTGTGACCTGTATAAATTATGAGTGGGTTTATAAAATGAGTTATTCTATTATTTTGAAACCCGACTATAAGTTCATATTTGATAAATTATTATGAGCCATGAATAATATACAAATAAGATACACAAAACTTAATTAACCTGATGCTATAATACTGAAATATTGTTGTTGTATAAAACAGTGCTTTAGTTTGAAAGTGTTCCAGTGGAGTATGCACAAAACGAGGGGTCAACCACTAGTGGAAATCGATGTACATTTTGAATGGTAATCGTTGGGAATCGTTTTTTGGAATCATATGGGAATGAGAAATACCTAGTAATTACTGGTAATCAGTTGGCAATCACTGGAAATTAGGCGTAATCACTGGCAATCGATAGGGAATCAATTGAAATCAGCTGGGAATCGATAGGGAATCAACTGAAATCAGCTGGGAATCGCCAGTGGTTTACAGTAGTTCTAGCGGCATTTGTCATTTTATAATACGGCACGCGTTTGTTGTAACAAGTTCTCTACACTCCCAGTGTATGTTTACGTATTGTGAGTACTTAGTTGTGGTTTTGTTCATAGTACAGGTAAGTTTGAGAGTAGGTTTATGAATGCAAATATTGAGTAAACATTTCAGATTTTAGGAATTTAAAAATAGTAAGTATTGGTTGGCAATGTACAGTTTATGTCGAAATTTAATAGGTTAGGATAACCCAGCATGACTAGAATACCGCTACTTTAAAATCAGTTTCTTGTTTTATTTTAACTAAAATTATATAATACTTAGTACAGTACCAAGTGCTCGACCGAGTGCAATTGGTACTTAATATTTTTTCACTATTATTAGCTTTTTATAATAATAATGATAATAATATCTCATTCTAATTACGAGGATTAGCCCATAAGTCGAAGATTTGTGCGGAAGAGGGGGCGGCATATTATTATTAAGCAGTACTTAGTACAGTACCAAGTGCTCGACCGAGTGCAATTGGTACTTAATATTTTTTCACTATTATTAGCTTTTTATAATAATAATGATAATAATAAGAATAATAATAATTATATCTCTCATTCTAATCACGAGGATTAGCCCATAAGTCGAAGATTTGTGCGGAAGAGGGGGCGGCATATTATTATTAAGCAGGCCGCATTTGCGCCTGCAAATTGTTTATTATTATTATTTAATTTCTTAATTCACTAATAGAACCTCTTCTGTAACATTTGTTAGATTTCTCGAGAGATTTCTTCTGGATTGCTCTTGATAATAGAGGAAATTTTATGGCTCATTTTTGTATTGTAGTTGTACATCGTATGTATTCATTTTATAGACCCAAACTGAAACTTGGCGGGTCTATAATTTCAAGCAAAAATTATCTTAAAACAGGCTTGGTAGTAAAATATGTATCTAATGTAGTAACAAAAGAGATTAATAATATCATAAGTCACGTATTTTCAGCCAATGAAATTAATGTTTCGTTTAACTATTTAACGAAATGTTAAATTTTGGCTAAAAGTTACGTGACTTTGTGTTGCCGGCAACATTACATCGTTCTCTAAAGCCAGCTTTACACTGTGATTTCAGTACTCTAACTGAAAACGGACGCGAACGAGCACGGGCAGGGTCGTGCCACTTTTAAAATAAGGTCTATATACATGTGCACAGTAAGGCCGGTTTCAAACGGAACGAAAATGTATAAATATTATAAAGGAAAGTGTAAATAAAAATGCGTCAGGCATCAAGAATACCAAATGTCATCTTTGACCGATTGCGCCCGTCCATATTAAATTGTTTCTGTCACTAAGGAGGCTCTCATTTTCCAGTTAATATTAATTAATATATTTGGGTTGCACGCTACCGCCCGCTTCCGCTTCCAGTCATTTCTACTAAATTTGCAGTGTTATTATACTTAAAAGCATATTTTAGAAGTGATTTTTTTTTTTGCTTTAAAAAAACAGGGTGTTATATGCATCCTCTCAGTTTGCCTATTTAAGTTACAAGCCAGGGATATACTATTTCTTTTAGCTTCATATAGAATGTATTTTTTGTTCCAGAAATCAGATTAATGAGGATATTGAAAAAATGGAAACATATGCCAGATATGTCCTTTCTAAAGTTTTAAAAGGAGAAGAAAAAAAGAAAGTTTTTGGAATATTTTCTGAGGAATGTATGTTAGAGCACATCAGAGTCTGAATCAGAATACAGTTTAGCCAGTGAAACTCTTAGTGAGAACTTCTCCGACTTAAATGAACCACAAGTTGAGGATAATCAGAGTTCAGATGAATCAATAATTTAGTTAGAGTCATATTATGCAGTTTATTATGACACTCAATGGTATATAGGTCGAATTCTAAGTCACACATCAGATACATATGAAATTCAGTTTTTACAAACAAAATTGGATACATTTAAGTGGCCTCAAAAAGATGACATACAACAAGTGCATAAAGATTTTATTTTCTATGGGCCTATAATTTTATGCGGTACAAATCCATTCTCCTTAAAACGAATGGATTTATTAGCAATCAAAAAAAATATAAGGACTTGAAAAGGCACTGATAAGTGATAAAACCAGTAACTTGTAACTTTACCGAAATAAACTACTAAAAATACTATGTCTTTTTTCTTCTTTTTCTTTTAGCCTTTCCCAAAATAAACTACAAATAAAATATGTAATGTCAGGTGAATATTATGCATTGCACACTATTTGAAATTTATTCAAACTTATTATATAGGTACTTATTTTTAAATAACAGCCGTATATTTGCCTCTTAGGTGTTAACTTAAAATAACTTATGTAATGGGAAAATAAAACACAGATAGTTGATTTGAAAAGTACAGTAAAAAAAGCAAAAAATGAAAAAAAATAAAAGAAAGTACAGCATAAACACTATATTATAGAAGAGGCTATTAAAACTAGAAATTTCATTTAAATACGATGTGAATTGGTACTAATTTTATTAGCTTCTAAAAACTATAAATCATTCGATAATTGCTTGGGAATCACCTATCAATCACTTAAAGTCTTGGAAATCAGCTAGTAATCATGAGAACATTTGGGAATCATATGGTAATACTTGGGAATCATTGTGAATTACTGGTAATCAAAGGAATCACTACTAATAGTAAGATATGATTGCCAAAAATGGAAATCGATGTACATTTTTTGGGGTACTGGTTGACCCCTCGGCACAAAAAGAACTTCAAGTATCAAAATTGAAAGTAAAAAGCATTGTACCTATTCTATTTGTTGTAAACAGTACCTACTTAATGACCACAACCAAACAGAATTGACAGTTTTTTGCATTAGGAGAACAGTGTTCTACTTCATTTTTGAATGGCAGCTTTAACGATTTAAAGTAAATGTAGACATTGATAAAAACATCTCTTCTCAAGTAAATTTCTCTTATGATTTGAATAAGGAAAATTGTCTTTAAATTTGGTGTTGTACATAAAAAACTGAATTTTCTTGCCAGTAAAGTGCTGTTTCTGTATGAGATGTGATAAAATGTAGTAAGCATAGGACGCTACAATTTTGCATTCGTCTTTAATTCTTTATTCTAATAAACTTTTCTGAACATTTTGTAATATCTACGGCACTTTACTAGCAAAAAAATCTGAAAATCGAGCAATCGAGTAGGTCTAGGACATTGAAATTTTGCGCACATACACAGTGTTCCATTCTGAAAAACTTTTCGTACTAACTTTTTGTCGTATCTTGTACAGAAACAACATTTTATTGAGGAAAAAATTGAATTTTTTCCAAATTTCCAAGACTTACTGGATGTTATGTATTTGAAATCATGGCAGATCTTATTTCTTAAACAAGCAGAGCTAAATCCCAGAAGGTCATTTTTCAGTACTAACATTTTTTGTCTCTTACAGGAGTCAGAAATGGCAATCGGTATGTTAACATGCACTACCTTTTTCAGTCCCTTAGAAGTATAACAAATAGTGCTGAGTACAGGAGTCAGAAATGGCAATCAGTATGTTAACATGCACTACCTTTTTCAGTCCCTTAGAAGTATAACAAATAGTGCTGACTTTACCGCAGACCAGTCAAACATGTTCTGATCAGCTCATGTGTTCATTTATAACAGGGGTTTCCAAATTTAAAATGGTCAAGGGCCAAATATGTGTTCACGTATTGAGTGAAGGTCACATAGTATTTTTTTATATACAGAGTATATGGCATACTTTTGTGAGTGTATAGGGGAGGTCAAAATAACACTAGTTTGTCATGGTCAGGTGATTTCCGGGCTGGTTGCCACGTCGTCGGTTTAGAAATCTTGACGTTTCGAGAGACATATCGCTCTCTTCTTCAGAAGTTACTCAGAAACTGGAGATCTACTGGGATTAGATGCTGTAGAATCTGGTTTATAGTTGGATAAATGTGTCTATTTGGCAGCCAGTCCTGATGGTTTGATAGGAAGTAACTGCACTCTCGAAATAAAATGTCCGTACAAATACAGTGATGGTATTTTGAAACAGATCAGTGAAAAAATGGACTATTTTTATTATTATTATAATGAACACGAAGAAGTTGTCATCAAACTAGATCATATTTATTATCATCAGATACAAGGACAATTATATTTAACAGGAAGAGAAAAATGCTATTTTTTTGTATGGACCCCAGTAGAATATGAACTAATTTTAATTGAAAAAGATCCTCAGTGGGAAAATAATACCAAAATATTAAAAACATTTTATTTGAATACATTTTTACCTTTTCTTACAAATAAATAAAAAATGTTTTAAACAGGTATACTTTGTTTTATTTATATTTTTACAAAAAATTTCCATCTTTAGATAGTTAAATATACAATACTCTAAATGCAAAACTTTTATTATTAAAAAGCAAAGTGTTTAATTATAAAAATAAAATACATACAATTCAATAACTAAGTCAACATATCATTATCACCATAAACTTCCTTAATAAGTAGATATTGCAACTTTGTTAATGCACCCACTGCTTTAAAAATAACGCTACTATATGGAAATAACGACTGTGGCACATAATCCAATATTATATATATTTTCATTCTTCTGATTGCTCTTTCCACATGTACTCTAGCCTTAGCTATTACTTGTGTCCGTTGTATTTCCTCAGGAGTAAATGTAGTGCGTTTCTGTTTCTTCTTTTCGGGACTGAGGTAATGAGGTTGAAACAGTTTTTCCACATTATGTTCATAAATCTCTGGGCCATTTTCTTTAATACCATCTCGGTAATGGCAACTACAAACGCGAGCTCCAGGTCCTGGTGTATCGTTCTGTCTGAAATAAATTTATTTAATAATTGATACACTAATAAGTACATTATTTAATTTAATAATTGAATTAAGTTACATATATTATGCTGAAATTACCTTAAAGTTTTATCCATTTTGTATATATTTTGAGATCCTTAGGAAACTAAAAATTTACAAGTCTATCTGGGACTGTAATGTTTACAGCCAGGTGCCCAACAAATACCCATCTTAAGAAAAATACCTGAAAATAAAAAAATATATTATTATAAATGTTATTATGCAGTTAATATAAAATTTCGATCAAAGTACATTTTTACTCGTATACAAAACAATAACTAAAACTTTGATAACAAATAATGGTGAGATATAAAATTAATGGTTTGAAAAAAATTACTTTTGTGGCTACTACAGTTACTTGCTTGATAGTGCAAATTAATTGATATTTGTCTGTTAATTTATAAAAAATTATAATATCTGTATTAACCTCGAAACTTCGTTTGTGTGTTGAGTCCATATTAAAGCTTAATTAATTGTACTTATATACATATAACAAGACCAAATATTTATATTACATACCTTTAATCACCTCAATTTATCGAAAAATATGTTATTAACTTAACTTGTTATTGTTATTATCACCACGTTTAAAGAAAACACGTTTGTACCCAACAATGTTTATTCTTACAATGCCTTTCTATTTACAATAACACAAAGGAAGTCAACAAATAACATTTATACACTTATTACACACAGCAACTATACATCCACAATGACAACAAATATTTGTTTGGATCGCGTCCTATGACCTACCTTAACAAAGATGGCGCTGTGACGTCAGCACTAATGGGGTGAGATTCTAATTGTTTGACTTGTTTCGAGTTGAAATATCAAATTCATTCGACAATGGAATGGTGTCGAAAACGTTAAGTTTGGGAATCATAACCACAGATAACATATGATCATAACCTCAATTATTACTGGGACGGTGGTTACTGATGGTAGTTAGTCAACGAGTAAAATTAATCTGCTTTTGGTGTGTGTCAGTAAATTGGTTATAGTTAAGACACATAATTCGGATTATTCTGTGGTTAAAAATTGAAGAAGAAAATGTATAATTTTAAATTACACGAAGAACATTGGCTAATATTAGTTGAATTTATTGAAAACCACCATGATTTTGCTTGTGGTCGATTGTCGTCAATTAACGGTCGAGAAACACAGAGAAAACTGTGGACCGATCTAGTAATTAAACAGTTTAGGATATGGGTCACGCCCTATAGAAAAGTGGCAAAAGGTAGAACTTCTAATTCATTCCAGTGCAACATACATTTTCTTCTAGTGTTGGGCTGATTATAAATCTAATTTAAAGAAAAAAGCAGCTCAAATTAAAAACTCAAGAGAAAACGGGCGGAGGACCTGCCTTAGAAAGCAAGTTAAACTCCATAGAATTAAGAGTTCTAGCATAATGGGCAATACATCCTACGCAGGATGTGGAATAAAATAATTAGGTGTAAGTAACAATTAATAAGTAAATATTAGAAGTGATCCTATATTTAAATGGTGATGACTTTATATTTTCCTTATTTCAGTTGGAGGATTGTACACTGGATTCTGAATCACTGATAACTCAAAATTCTATGGAAAGAAAACGTAGGGACAAGTATGAAACAAAATATTGATCTTAGTAATATTAATGACCATGACTATTTAGTGCATGCAGGAAGTAAGAAAAAGAAAAATGTGTTAAACTCTCAAGAAGAAATGTACAAAGAAACTGTAGAATTATTAAAAAGAATCGATAATACGATGGATAGATGTTTAACAAATATAAACGAAACTATGAATAAAAGTTTTGCAACACTGTGTGACATTTTAATGTCACAAGAGACTAGCAAATAAACTAGAAGTCCACAAGAAAAAATATATATTATATATTTTTATGAATAAAGTACTTACCTATTTGTTTTCTTTTTATGTTGAGGATTGTGATGTGAAATAAGAGACTGTTAAGTTTATTAATATTTATTAAAAATATGTTTCACATGATTATTTATTTAATTAAAATCAAAATAATTATTAATAATAGTTTGCCTTACTTGTCGGCCTGCCATGTACATGTTTTGATTAATATCTCTATTGATATTTCCCTGTTGATCTAAATCTGGTGGTGGTAATTGTTCCAGACCTTCAAATAAAATGTTATGATCTATACATATATTGTGCAAAACAACATAACAATTCACTACTTTCCCCATAAATACAGGATCATATCTTGCTTTTCTTTCTTGCAACATGCAGCGGAATCGCATTTTTAGTAAACCAATACATCTCTCAATAATAGAACGAGCTTGACATAAGCTTCTATTATAATTTTGTGCACCAGGGCCAAAGTTTTCGTGATTTTCTAAAAATGGCACCATTAAAATAGGTTCTAGAGGATATCCAGAACCCCCAGGTACCCATGTCCCTCTCAGTTCTCCTGTATCGTATTTATGAACCAATAAATTTCTGATTTGTGATTGCCTCCAAATAAACGAATCATGGGATGCTCCTGGAAAGTTTGCATTTACGTTTAGGATCTTCATATCCTATCGCAATATGGCCACATGGGTACAATCAATGCAACCTAAAACTCCAGGAAATCCAAACTTTTACATACATTTTTGTTTATTTTCATTTATTGTTCTTCTGTCTTGGGGGAATCTAATTTTTATTGCAGTTAGATGTTCATTGATCAGATCTGTTACTTCATGAATACATTTGTATTACCTGTGAACTAGTGTTTGGCTGATTGCTAGATTGTAATCTTCTCCGATAGATCTTTGATAAGATCCTGTTGCAAAAAATCTTAGTGCTGTAAGGATTTTTATGCTTGAATGCACGGCATTTTTATACCTACTTCTTTGAAAATGTGGTCGTAATACTTCCTCTATTTCGAGAACACTTGCTTTATTCAATCTAAATAATTCAATAAATCTCACTTCTGGTAAATTAAAAGGGTTAGAATTATCTCTTAACAGCTTTCGTTCATTTCTTAGTCTATGATTTTCTTCCAACCTCTCTCTTTCCACTAAAATTTGAAAAAATATTGGTAACATTATGTAATTATTTTTCATAAATCACATTAAATTATGTGTTATGCTTGAAATCTAGAACCAGCAAGCACCTATATTCTAAACTTTTCCCGCCTTTTGTCACCGTTCGACGAAATTCGGGAGTTATCGGAAGTATTCACCACAGCATTCTACGAACGAGCTGTGGTTTTCACGTTCGATGCTACGCGCCACTCGTAGGCTCTCTCGAAATCAAATTGTAATCACTTTCAGGTCGAGTTCGAATTTGCTACCGAGTAGAAGGTATCGACTCGATACAATCGTCTTCGAATAATCAGAATCCGGGCCATGGACCCAGAGAAATGGAGTAGGGAGAATGATCGTCAACCTGCGCAAACTTCCTACGCCGTTATTTTATTGGCGAACGGTGGCCTTGTATGGATTAGGATCGAGCGGTATTATGTAGTTCGCGGACATCTAACCCAAATGTTAAATTGTATACAGGAAGTACAAAATATTTTATACTTACCAGGGCTGTTTACAATGGGCGTATTCAGACGAGGTCAGCCGCTGAGCCGCTGAGAAATCCAGGCCAATCAAATGCACGCATTTAGCTGAATTCTTACTCAGCGGCTCAGCGGTTGACCTCGTCTGAATACGCCCAATTACATCGACATTCTTTAACGCAGCAAATCGGTTTTTTTTTAAATAAAACTATTTTTGTAACTATTCTGCAATTGATGTTGAAGTAAAAAAAACTTATACTTTAAAAATTGGATTATTTTGAAAATGATATTTTTTACGCAGTTGTAATAATAATATCAATTATAAGAAAAATCTCGTTTAGCTTGAAAGAAACAATTTTTTTAAAAAATTTATATGCAATTTGTATAAAAAAAAATTATCGCTTCTGTGTTACTTTTGAGTGTAAAAATTTAGTAGATACCACTTTTCACTTACGCCTGAAAGCGGTATGTTACTAACAAAAATATTAAACAAATTAGCTCATGACTATTTTTAAGTTACGAAAAAATTACGTAAATCTCTGTCTTGTCAATCAGTTCTTATAACTCAATTTTGACAAACGGTGGACAGCATCTCAAAGCAAAGCACAGCAGGTAGGATGGGTGGTGTAATGTTTTGTATTAAGTTGATATTAGAAGTAGTATTAGTAGCGTATGTAAAAAGGCACATTTAACACTAGATAGAGGTTTTATTAAATAACTAAACACATTAAGTACACGATCATGAATAGGTAAACAATAACTGAGTACTAAAGGAAAGGAAGGGCTCTGCACTAGTCTAGACAATAATTCATAGGTACAAAGAGTATACAACCACCATACATGGCAAGTACTTATGGTTGCCAGACCAGTACATCACACACCCCTTTTTAACATGAAATAACAATTGACATATTAGTACTAGAGTCAACATAACATGGATAATCATAATAGTATGGCAAACAGTACCACAAGTATAATTATAAACCATATCTAACAGGACATTTTACAATACGGCCACTACGCGTAACAATGATATTGGGATTGAGTTCTGCTTTATCACCACAGTCACTACAAGAACTATTACTGCTGTCACCATGGTCATCTACGGCTACAGGTTCCTCAGATGTTATGTCAGGAGCGACTGTGACGTCATCATCTGTTTTATCTCCTAGTCCTGCTTCAATAATGTTATTTTTCTGGGAATATTGTCTTGAAGGTCTGATCGATTCCTACGGTAATTAGCGTTATCATCTGTACGAACTTGATAATCATTTGGACCTGACTTAGACACAACTGTAGCTGGTTTCCAATTACGAATGCCTTGTTGGATAAGGACTTTCTGTTTAGGTTTTAGCTCACGTAACTTTTTTGCAGACTTATCATGATACGTGATCTGTCTTTGTTGCCTTTCTCTTAATTTTCGTTTGGTATCATGAAGTGGATATTTTGGTTGAAGCACAATTCTTGGTACTGGGAGTGTTGTACGAAGTTTCCTCCTCATTAACAAATCACAAGGAGCAGGGATGTCTTGTTTAGGAGTTTTATTATAGTTTTTTAATTTTAATTGATAAAAATGGATCTTCTCCATCTTTTATAGCCTTGACTAATAAACTTTTTACAGTTTGAGTTGCCCTCTCGATCATGCCATTAGAACGTGGATAATGTGGACTCGATGTTGTCAATTTGATGTCATATTTTTTAGCAAAATCAATCAATCATTAAAATCAATACCAATTTTTTCCCAAGGGAGACCAGGGACTTTATGCGGCATAAGCGGTTCCTTTTGATTACTTCTGGAATATTCTTGACATATAGTACAACTAAGAACAAGATCTTCTAGATCTTTTGAAATTCCTGGCCAGTAGATACATTTCTGAGCTAGTTTTTTAGAGGATACTACACCTTGATGTGCTTTATGCATTAATTCTAAAAATTCGTGACGCAGACGTGAGGGGATAAGAAGTCTTTTCTGATAGAACAATACATCTTTATGTACGTAAATTTCATTCCTGATGTTCCAGTATTTCTTTACATCAGAAGGGACACTTGTTTTATGTTTTGGCCATCCTTGAACCACATAGTATTTAATTTTGCTAAATGTTGCATCATCAGTTATAGCAGAAATTAATCGTTTTTCATTTTCGGGAGATGTGGCTATAACAGCATGCACCGTAAGTTGTTTATCGAGATAGTCTGTATTTATTCCTACAGTATTAGGATCTCTGCTAAGTGTATCAGCAATCAACATATGTTTTCCAGGAACGTAAACAAGGTCAAAATTATATCTCAACAATCTTATAGCTAAACGCTGAATCCGAGGAGACAGTTTATCTAAAGGTTTTTCAGTAAACCTAAAAGGGGTCGATGATCGGATTCAATTTTAAATTTCCTCGCAAACAGGTAATAATGAAATCTTTCACAACCATATACCAGAGCTAGTAGTTCTTTCTCTATATGATTGTATCTCTGTTGCGTGGGAATAAGAGAAACAGAGGCATACTCAATTGGATGTCTTTCTTGAGATATTACAGCGCCAAGACCATATGGGCTCGCATCGACCGATAATATTGTCTCTTTATTGGGATCAAAATATGACAGAACAGGAGTAGTCATTATTAAATTTTTTAATCGATCAAAACAGATTTGTTCATTTTCTGTCCAAATCCATTCCACTTTATTACTTAACAATGCCCTTAGGGTGTTCGTTTCTTGTGTGTTTCGCTAAATATACGATCATACCCAAAAAACGTTGTAGATCTTTTTTATTTTTAGGTGGACACATTTCTCGTATTGCTTGTGTTTTATTCTCATCCCGAGCGATGCCCGAACCGCTAATAATATGTCCAAGAAATTTCACACTTGACGCACAAATTTTGGATTTTTGCAAATTAAGTGTTCATGCACTTTTTGAAATTTCGAAAAGCACATTGTCTAAATTTAAGTTATGTTCCTCAAGTGTTCGACCGAAAACTAGTATGTCGTCAAAATATGCAATTACGCCACGCACTCCATGCAAAGTATTATAAATGAATTTTTGAAATATTTCAGGTGCCGACGATATTCCATACGGAAGTCTCAAATAGCGAAATCTGCCCCAACTCGTTGCTATTGTACAAAATTTTGAGCTTTTGTCGTCCAGGGGTATTTGTAAGAAGGCTTGCGATGCATCGAGTAACGTAAAATATTTTGCGCCATTTAGTTCGCTGAAAAGACAATCAGTTGTCGGAATTTGGAATGTTTCGCGCTTTATGTATACATTTCGCCGTCTAGGGCCCATACAAACACGAATGTCACCATTTGATTTATGCGCTATCACAATAGGGTGAACCCAATCTGTGGGCTCTGTTACTGGTACTAAAATATTTTGAGCCACCATTTCATCAAGCTTTTTTTTAACTTGATTTTTTAGAGCCAGTGGAATTTTTCTAGCAGCGCTGACATGTGGAATTGCATCTTCTCGTAGAGTTATTTTATACGTGCTACTAACTTTACCGACGCCCGAAAACACATTTTTATGAATATTTATAATGTCCTTGGTTGTTAAAAATTTTTGGAATTTGTTAGCAGTTTCTGCACACTTATTTTGTTTTTTTAGCCGACTTAATAATTTCAAATTTATTTGCAGCCTGTAATAAACTAGAACAAGCTGTGTCAGTCTTTAATACATAAAAGCAAAGTTTTGACGAGTGTCCATTTAACAAACAATCGATTAATATTTTTCCTCGAACCACTATTTTATGTCCTGAGAAAGATGTAAGAGTCACTTTAGTTTTTTCGAGTTCTGTATCACTTATTCCAAGTTTTTTAAAGTCATTATAGGTCAAAATATTAACTTGGCTTCACGTATCGTAATTAATACGTTTTTTAATGATATTGTCTCATACCAACCGACTGAATTAACACTAGAATCAGTGATTGTCCACACAATATGATTTTCATTGTCACTTTCATTTTCACTTTGATCTGTACTGTCATTATGTTCAACATCATGCACAAATTTATTTTTGCAGAACTTACGATAATGTCCGCGCTTTTTGCACTAACTACAATAACGATTACCAGCTAAGCACTTACCTTGTTCGTGCTCGTAACCGCAATTATTACAGTTGTTACCTTTCTTGTGGCTTGAATACCTGCCGCTGGTACCAGGATTGTTTCCAATACTGTGTCTTGCAGCTGGACCTGTGTTGTGTTGAACAGTATATTTGTTGTTCCGGAATTTTGAACGCCTGTCAATTGCACACACTGAAGCACTATGTTCCTTTTCTTTGGAAATTTCCTTTTGGGTAACAACACTATTTTCCATTGTACGACAAATTTGTATAGCCTCAGGTAACTTGAGATCACCACACTGTAATAATTTTTCCTGTATTCGTAAATCACGGACACCTATCACAAGTCTATCTCGTATTAAAATGTCTTTGTCTTTAAATTCTCACGAACTTGCAAGTTGACGCAGAGCTGTTACAAACTGGTCTACTGTTTCACCTGGATTTTGCTCTCGTTTAAAGGATTTGAAATGCTCGTAGATAGTATTTTTCACGGGATTGCAATAATCGTCGAACTTTTCAGGATTGCGTTTAAGCTTGTTTGATCTTCGTCTTGTTCATACTCGAAGGTATTATATATTTGTAGGCCTTCATCGCCCAGTAGATTTAGTAAAATGGCTATTTTTACGTCATCCGCTTTATTGGATTTACTGCTAGCCAAAATATACAAATTGAATTTTTGTTTCCAGTTTCCACTTTGTGGAAATATCATCCTTAAATTGCATTTCTTCCGGTGCTTTTGTGTGCTCTGTCATCGTTAGTAAATTATAGTACGTATGTTTTCACCTACGTTTTCATATACAAATACGATATAGATGCACTTGTCGCCTCGTTTTTTTTTTCCAGTTGCCGGTTTTTTGTTTTCATTCACACGCGCTCGCCTTTGCAACCTCAATCTTCTAGCGCACTTTTCCGCTGCCACCATGTTATGTTTTGTATTAAGTTGGTATTAGAAGTAGTATTAGTAGCGTATGTAAAAAGGCACATTTAACACTAGATAGAGGTTTTATTAAATAACTAAATAAATTAAGTACACGATCATGAATAGGTAAACAGTAACTGAGTACTAAAGGAAAGGAAGGGCTCTGCACTAGTCTAGACAATAATTCATAGGTACAAAGAGTATACAACCACCATACATGGCAAGTACTTATGGTTGTCAGACCAATACATCACAGGTGGTTAGGCTCACTTCATTCTATGACAATAAAACTCAAATTAATGAAAATGTCATTGTTCTATTTTGCAAAGCAAAATAATAAAGATTACTAGAGCTACAATTAAAATGTATGCACGTCTTGTGTTTATTTTTTATTTCTTTTATTTATTAACTTACCTTGGAGGCTAGCTATGTACAAAATTAGGGAAAAGGGGAAGATTATAAAAAGAATAAATACACTTACTTTATTTATTTTCTGTCGACAATGAAGATTATTAACAAAAACCTGAGGTAACTATGAATGACTAAGTGGAATATAAATAAGAATTAGAGTGCTGTACTCAGCGTTGAATTCACAGGGGAAAATAGCATGGCAGAGAAAACCGCGATTTAAACAAATATCTGTAATTCTGTTGTAATGATAAATTAAACTATTTACAAAATATAGGTACTTAAATCAACAGTACCACACAAAAGATATTACAATACCACAGCCCTGGAAAAAGCCTTGACATTCAGCTATCATGATAATGGTAGGTCCCAGGCCCATATTCGTCAGCACCTAAACAAAAAGAAAAACAACAACAGCAGTGTGGCCATAACTGGTAATTTTTAGCTTTTTAACGACAGTTAATCTGCTGGTTCCGAATAGAAAAAAGGCCCAGCTAGCCCATGTCAATAAAGCTTGTAATAAAAATAAAAACTTTGACATTAGTTACAACTCACCAGTTAGGTTTTTTCCTTAAAGTTGCTTGCTATAAAACCTTTAAACATTCTCTGAACCTGGGCAATGGGCGATATCTACTTCTACAATTTGGATCAAAATATCTCAATATCAGTTTAATTCTCAAATAAATGGTATCCTCTTACCCATAATCATGTCTTCAGTAATTTTAAATAGTTTTAAGTGATTTTTGTTATATAATTATGGTCTTCTTCTTGCTTAAATACCTTATTAATGTATTTGAAATTTATTTACTTTGTTACTATTTTACGTTTTCGTCTTTTTTGTGTTTTAATTATATTTTAATCCGTCGATAATGTTGATTCTTGTATAATTGATGGAGACGGTTCTATAGTACTTGTCGAAGACAAAGAAAAAGAAGAAAGTATTATACCGTTGTTTCAAGTTATATTAGTCTCAATTAACAACTTACGTATAAAAACTGATACCTTCACGTACATTTTATTATTATTGAAACAGCTTCTCACAGCACAACTAGCCATGGTAAAATATTTAAATTTACACTA
The DNA here is from genome assembly GCA_025584915.1 of Monochamus saltuarius. Taxonomy (NCBI): domain Eukaryota; kingdom Metazoa; phylum Arthropoda; class Insecta; order Coleoptera; family Cerambycidae; genus Monochamus; species Monochamus saltuarius. The sequence continues at coordinate 2,447,007 of CM046730.1, read as the reverse complement.
ACAGTTAATATTGAAACACAAAGATCAGAATAATTAAATTCAAATATTCACAAATCGAAAAAATATATTTATAAACACAACAAATCCCAGAGTAAACAAAGCTCTTTGACAGTTGGGTTAGAATATGGCTGCTCGCTTAGCGTCGGACGAGAAACCGATGCGCAGTTGAAGCGCGTTCTCCCTACTCCATTTCTCTGAATGGACCTAATTCCGCAGAGTTAAAATCTGGGTTACAGCTAAAATACTGTGCAACCATGATTCCGTCTTCTCTAGGCAGCGAACTACTGTCAGCTTTCTGATAATCTGGCTCCATTATTATTTATAAACTGATTTTTCAATTTAAATAACAGTAATTTCGGGAATAAATATATCACGACACAAACAAGACCACACTCCAAACTCTAATGTTTACACAAGTAAGTACCAGGACGCCATGATGAATATGAACTTTGACGTCATAGCCAATCACAGCGCCGTTCGTTGTCACATGGTTTAGGTAGATAAATAATTAATTATTTAATTTAAATTTAATAGATTACTAACAGGTAAACAATTCAAAACTGGTATGGAAACATAATAGCGTTATACTTTTCAGTTTACAGCAATTTCAATCATTAAAATTGATCTTGTCACATACCCTATTCTTCTGATTGTTCAATTTTAAATTAATTTTTTTAAACTTATATTTGCATTTTCTATTAGTTGTTGATGCAGCAAACAATATTCTATTGTTTCTGGCAGTTTCATAGAAGCTTATACAGTCTTCGTTGAAACTGCAATAAATAAGTACCTCTGAACTAATTAAGTCTCCTCAACAATAATAAAGGACGGAAGGACACAAACGCTCAGTAAGGACTGTCCTTCTGAATTAATAACAGAAAACAACTGTGGCAATGAGTGCAGCCAATTTCAAATTCAAATTTTTGACAGTGTTTTAATGGATGCCATTTTTCTCAATGTCACGAGAGCAAGTCACAGGTTCAAGTAAATGATTATTTAGGATTTGGAGTCCTTTATTGTATTGAAAGACATCCATATAATTTCCTTACCACCAGGGAAATTTCCTTGTCAAAAGGCATGTAAAAAGTATTTTCTTAATTTACAGTGAAATTATAGACAGAGTATGTGTCAGGATATGTAAACCCTGTAATATGTTTTATATATTTTAAATTGACCTTTTTGGCATCTTAAGCTTGCCAGTTATGTAATTTTTCAAATCAAAATTTAAATTTGTATCTTTGTCTCAATATACAGACATTGAATTCTTGTCAGCATAAACAGAATTTCATTTCTTTTTTAAACCATGCCACGATTCAGAATGGCTTTATTTAAACTATCTGAATTTGACACTATCACTAACTCGTCAGTTTATACCAGAAACTGTTGAAACTGATTAAACAGCGTCCTGATTATTCCGGGAAAAACTAAATCTACTATTCAGTGAGAACTTGTAAAAACAACTTTTTATTTTTTACATCACATACATAACCTTGAGGCACAAAACAGGTACTACTATTAGAGATGAGAAAACAAAAAAGTTTGATAATGTAAACATAGAGGGCGCCTATGATCCTAAAACTAAATATAATTTTTTCAAGTCTTTGGTTTGTTTATTTTTAACACCCCCACTCAAACATTCAAAAAATTATTTGTGTAAACCAATCCTGCCTAGTAGCTTGTAATGTTTTTCAGAACTCAATCCTTTTGTTAAAACATCTGCAGGCATTTCATCTGTTCGCAAATATCCGACTTTAATCAATTTGTTTGAAATTGCTATATGTTTTGAATGCTTGTGAAACATGGGATTTGTGGACAGATGCAATGCACTTTGATTATCATTTAAAACCTCTATACAATGCTCTTTTCCTGTCAATTCTTGCATTAAGTTTTTTTAAATATATGGCCTCTTTTGTACATTCAGACATAGCCATATATTCGGTCTCCATACTAGACAAGGCTACCGTTTTCTGTTTAGAACTCTCATAAGAAATCACAGAACCGTTTAATTTAAAAATATATCCTGTATAGGATCGCCTATCCAAGGTATTGGTTGCCCAATCAGCATCAACTCTCTATTAATTGTTGGTAGGGTACATCTACTTTTTGACCTTCCTCTGTAAGGTCTAATTTACATTCTAATGGTGTAAGCTGGCTTACAATCTGCCATGTTAAACCTATGAAGCAAGTGTTCAACATATGCTTCCTGACTCAACTTTACAACATTTTTAGATTTATCTATGTCAATTTTCATTCCCAAACATTGTTTTGCAGTACCTAGATCTTTTATTTTAAATTTGGAGTTTAATTCCTTTTTTAAAAAAAAAAAAACAACTTGTTTATCTTTCGAAAAAATAAAAAAATCGTCTACATACAATGCAATCACGGTCAAATCCTGATTGTTTTTATTTTTAATAAACAAACATGGCTCCAAATTAGACCTCTTATACCCTAGATCCTGCAAAACTGAGGTAATTCTATCATTCCATGCTCTAGATGCCTGCTTCAGCCCATAGATGGCTCTTTTTAACCTTAAAACTTTATTTTTATCTACATCTGAACATACAAAGCCATCTGGCTGTCGCATATAAACTGTTTCCTTTAAGAAACCATTCAAGAATGCAGTTTTCACATCTAGATGTGTAATGTCTAACTCTAAAGTTACTGACAAAGCTATGAGCATGCGCAAAGTCGAGTGTCTTACAACAGGTGAAAATGTCTCTTCATAATCAAGTCCCGGTTTTTGACTAAACCCTTTTGCAACTAATCTAGCACGATATTTCACTTTACCATCACTATTTTCCTTCTTTTTAAACACCCACTTACTTTGCACACATGTGGCCCCCTCTGGTAGATCTTCTAATACCCATGCATCGTTTTCCTCAAAAGACTAATTCTTCCTTAATGGCACTTTTCCACTGCTCAGAATCATCTCTTGATAAGGCTTCTTGTATACTTGTCGGTTCACCTAACCCACTTTGGTCAAACGACAAAAATGATACATAATCATCAAACTTTTTAGGTTTGGGCTCTCTACCAGATCTTCTTACTTGATCCACTTCTTCTAGATCATTTGGACCCATATATTCTTCATCGCTTAAGTCTGTCGTTCTGCTCTGCTCATCAGAAAAAGAATCCAAATATTCATCCGTTTCATCAGCCCCCACTGAAACTTGTGTTTCTTGCTCTCTTTTACTTGGAGTGCTGATTGCAATTTTTACTTCTTTTCGTGTATCTTCTATAATATTAACATCTCTACTTATCACAATATCTTTAATCTGTGGGTTATACAACCTATACCCCTTTGTTGTGTCGCTGTAGCCTACAAATATCATTTTTTGTGACTTTTTGTTCCATTTGCGCCTTATCTTCTTTGGTATATGGACCATGGCCTCGCTACCAAAAATTCTCAGATTACTCACATCAGGCTTTTGTCCAGTCCAAATCTCAAAAGGCGTTTTTTCTTCTAATCCTGAGGCAACTGACCTAATTCGCAGGTACACCGCAGTATTTACTGCCTCTCCCCAGAACTTCTTTTCTAACTTCCCGTCAAATAATAAACATCTGGCTCGTTCCACCACTGTTCTGTTCATTTTTTCCGAACAACCATTTTGCTGTGGACTGTATGGATTGGTGGTCTGGTGAATTATTCCTTGTTGCCTAAGAAAATTGCCAAATTCTTTATTACAAAATTCACCCCCTCCGTCTGATCTTAAAATTTTAATCTGCAAATTTTTCTGTTTCTCTACCATGGCTTTAAATTCCTTGAATTTTGTGAAAACTTCATCTTTACTTTGCAAAAAATATACAAAAGCCATCCTGCTATAGTCGTCCTCCAAAATCATAAAATATTTTGAATTTCCAATTGACTTAACCTCCATAGGTCCACATAAATCAACATGGATTAATTCCAAAATAGCTTTAGCTCTTGATCCCTTATCAGGAAAAGGTAATTTTGTTTGCTTACCCTCATTGCAGACTTCACAATTCAACTTACTCAGCTCTATGTCTCCTGCATAGCTCAAACCATTTACAGATCCTTTTTTCATCCTTGCCAGATCCTTTGAGTTTAGATGTCCCAACCTCCTGTGTCATGTTTCCCCAGAAACATTAGTAGAACCACTTAACAAACATATACTGCTTTGAGTATTCAGTTTGTAAACATTACTTTCGAGTGTGGCTGTACCTACTAGCTCCTGTTGCTTATTAAAAATTTTGCAACCACCAGGTTCAAATACGTTATTTCCTTTTTTTATTAGCTGACTTATTGAAAATAAGTTTGTGGTCAACTCGGGTATGCACAAAACATCTTGAACCATAATGTCATATATCCAGTTTTCAACTTGCGTTTTAATGTTCAAATCACCCGAACATTCGACTAAAACCTTAGATTGATTCGCCACTACAATTTCACGAATTTCATGTTCTTTTTTGTTAATCAACAAGTGCATATTCGGCGTCATGTGCATGCTTGCACCGGAATCTATGTAAAAATCGTCTTTACCGAACTGACCAGTCAGAAAACGCGCACTAAAAATCGCTTTTTTCACTCGGATTCTCCGATTTTCCGCGTTTTTCCGGACAGTTAGATTTATAATGACCAATTTTTCCACATCCAAAACATGTTATTTCCTTTCTCTTAGCACTGTTGCCTGTTTTACTATCTGCAGTTTCGCCTTTTTTCTTGGACATTATCCCGCCAAATTTTCCTGCAAAGGCACTCCCGCCTGGACGCTTTTGTTCTAGCTCCATATCCAATAATTTTGTTTTTATGGCATCGGTGGTTATCGGAATGCCACTATGCTCAATGGCCATTGTCATCGGTGAGAACTTTTCAGGAAGGCCTGCCAGTAAGAGTGAGCCGGTCCACTCTTCATCGATTTTAAAACCTGTGGCTCTCAAATGCTGCGAAGTCTCCACAATCTTAGTCACATAAAACTCCATACTATCGCAGTCTTCTAGTCGTGTGCTTATCAAAGACCGCAGTAAGCTTATTCGCCGAGATAAATCGGTGTCCGCGAACATGGTTTTCAACTTTTCCCATAGCTCTTTGGCGGTTTTAACTTCCTTAATGTGTACATACAGTGACGCCTCTATGGTCAGGATCAACTTTGCTTTTGCCTGGCTAATCTTGCCATCATCTCTTTCTTTGTCCGAGATACAATCGTGCAGCCCGTCTAACAATAGAAAATTCTGGACTGCAAATGCCCAGTCCTCGTCCCTTCGCACCCCTTCAACTTGGGTACGCTCATAAGGAAACTACCACCTGTACCACCTGACATTTTCGAGGTTATTTTTGTACACTCAACGTCTGAACGAATCTACTACGACTATTTCCCGGAAAAGCTCAGGGAAACTGGGCCCATAACCTGTTGAAACTGATTAAACAGCGTCCTGATTATTCCGGGAAAAACTAAATCTACTATTCAGTGAGAACTTGTAATAACAACTTTTTATTTTTTACATCACATACATAACCTCGAGGCACAAAACAGGTACTACTATTAGAGATGAGAAAACAAAAAAGTTTGATAATGTAAACATAGAGGGCGCCTATGATCCTAAAACTAAATATAATGTTTTCAAGTGTTTGTTTATTTTTAACAGAAACAACTATCTGGTTGTCTATTCTTAATAAATTACAAGTGTATTTCAAACATTATGTTAGGGATTTTAAGTTTGCTATTTCAAAATATTTATTAGATTGTTTATAAAATGTACTCCATCCAGTTCTGGTACTTTTGAATATATCTGGTTTTTTTTGTAGGTATTGATTTTATATCTTGATCTATACTCGATTTATAGGTTTTTAAACTACCATTGTATTCATGTTTTATATATCTGGAAGTATCATTACTTATTTATTATTTTTGTAAAACTTTACTTATATAACTTTTATTAAACTCTAATTATCCACTTTACATTTTTCTTGTTACATTTTGTACATCCATCTTTCTTACTCTTCTTCTTCTTCTTCCTTCTTTTAACCTAACTCCCCTCTTCTTCCTCTCCAGGATTACCAATATATTTTATTATAACTAATTTTCCCTAACATTATGTTTTGTAATTTTGATAATAGGCCTTTAGTGACAATTTGGTACGTTATTTTAAATGAATTTACGAGTTTAATTAATTTCTGAATATAAACATCAGATTTTTTTCACATCTCTAAGACTTTCTTCTGGTAGTAATATTGACATATTTACATGAACATTAAACACAAAATTAAATGTTAAAGTTTTAGTATACCTTTCTCCATATTAGTTTTATTCCATAATTCCAAAGCTCTTAGTAGTTCAAGAGCAATCTTATTAAGTATATTGTTACATTCAATTTTGTTAGAAGTGATAATATATTTACCACCCTAAATGATAGACAATTTAGTTAGTATCTAATATCAGTGAAATTTAAACTGAATGTTTTTTAAGATTCTGTAGTAGTGATGGTAACAAACCCATAGGACTATGAGGTCACACTATTTTTACTATTATCGTACCATTTTTAATTTTTTTAGAGAATAACATGTTATCCTTGCAGTTGTGATATTAACGAACCAAAAACTTAATGAAGTCATACGACTTCTGTTACTATAATGGCACCATTTCTTAGTTTTCTAAAGACTAACACACATTATTCTTGCAGTGGTGTATAGCTTACTATAGTCGCTAGAATTCAGACGTCTTATTGTCAACATAATTTTCGATATTTGGCCGCGTTAAAAACAATCATTTCTTGTAAGTTAGTGCAATATATAGTGCAAACATTTAGTGTAGTATATAGTTTTATTACTCTCAATTGCCGTTTCTTAAATATTTTGATGAAAATATTGTAAAGAATAATACTCCAAGTTGGTAACAACAATATTTTAATTATAACCTTTAGAAATTCTACACTTGATTACAACTATAATACTTTATCAACCGCCCAACAGGCTTAACAATCATCAACTAACTTATATCCTTGTCGAAAACCCCGTAACACCTATCGATAGTTTTTGCTAGCCACGTCAGCAACCTCAGCGTCAGCAATCTTGTGTAACATTCGGCCATCCTCTCCCTCTAGTCTGTCCTCAGACTCCAGGTATTCATCTGCAACCGATATATACAAATTAGCTTAATTTATACCTCACTATAAAAAGAAATTTGACCCAGGCCGCTTTACTTATTAAATAAGCAAGCCAGACCACTAATTAACATTAACTGCATTCGCCCTTTTCCTGTTATAAATTTAAATTATTAGGTGCTTAGTCTAGGTTGGTACCTCCTTGATATGTACCTTCCCCAAACTCCACATTACTTATGTGCATAGTTTGGCATTGGTACCTCTTAGTATGTACCTCTGCAAAACCTCACATGACTTCAGTGCCTAGGTTTGCTTTGGTACCTCTTAGTATGTACCTTTACTAAACCCCGCATTATTTCAGTGCCTAGGTTTGCTTTGGTACCTCTTAGTATGTACCTTTACTAAACCCTGCATTACTTCAGTGTCTAAGTTCATTTCGGTACCTCTTAGTATGTACCTTTTTATTATGAAAGATCATACATGTTACTCTTTCTTACCTTTTAAAATAACACATGGCTTCATCTTATCAACTGAAACAACAGTTTTATTCTCCTATATCCTTCTCGCATGTCCTGAACTTCATATCTGTCATTAAATATAACTTTGGTGACTCTAAATGGGCCCTTGTATTTAGGCAACAGCTTTCTACTTGCCCCTGTGCAAGGAGAGTCCGTTTTCAAAACCATAACAACATCTCCCTGTTTATATATTTTAGCCTCCTTTCTAGTTTTATCAAACCTTTCCTTCTGCTTTATTTGATCTATAGACAACTTCCTAGAAATTCCTTCTCTTAGTTCATCTAAATTCGCCTTATCCAAGTCTTTCTGCACGGCATTCAATAAACTTCCTTCTGCCATACTTTTTCCTTTGTAGCCACTTAAAGCTTCCAAAGGTGTCATGCCAATTGCAGCATTATAACTCATGTTCATAGCACTCTGAATATTTTTGATAAAACTATCCCACATATTGTCAGGTGACCCCGCCGACGAGCATGAGAGGGCATGTAATATCGTGCGATTATATCTTTCGCACTGTCCATTGGCTCTTGGAGTTGCGACGGCATTAAGCACATGCTTTATGCCATATGTTTCCACAAATGCCCTAAACGTTGTCGACGTGAATGCAGAACCTCTGTCGGATACGATGCGTGTAGGTACTCCAAAAATATACATGACATTATGTAATGCATTAATTACTGGTCGTGTTTTAGTGTTTTTCACTGCTTCGATAAAACAGAACTTGGTAAACCCATCGACGATAACTAATAAGTATTTATTATTTTTGGTACTTTTCTCGAATGGTCCTAAATGGTCAATGTGAATAGTATGAAACGGGACCGCAATTTTTTCTATTGGATGCAGGTATCCTTCCTTCTTACCATTAGGGCGTTTATAATACATACATGACAAGCATGCTTCAACGTATTTCTTTACAAACTTCCGGGCTTGCGCAAACCAATAATTTTCACTTATCTTCCTAAGGGTTTTCTCAACGCCAAAGTGTCCACTATCATCGTGACACAGTTTGCATATTTGCCACCTTGACGACTTGGGCACCACCCACAATGATTTATCACCTTTCACCTTTCTGTACAGTTTATCGTTGTGTAACTCATAGTTCTCAAAGTATTGTTTAGTTGTTCGATCGCGTTTTCCTTCCTTCAATATCTTGCGAATCATGTTCGTCTGTTCATCTTGTATTTGAGCAGCCAAAATCCAATCTGCTTCAGTGACATCTATAATTGTGACATGTAAATAGTTTTCGACTGGATTTCTACTCAAAGCATCCACATGTGTCATCTTTGTCCCTGGCCTATGTATAATATCGAAATCATAGTCTTGAACCTGCAACCACCACCTTCCAACTCGTGGAACCAAATCTCTTTTTGCAAATGCCGTACGTAAGGCACTGCAATCGGTAACGATGGTAAACTTGATACCCAATAAATATACTCGGTAGTGCTTCAATGCTAGTACAACTGCTAGAGTCTCCAACTCATATGAATGATAAAGACGCTGTTCTGGACTTGTTTGCTTGCTGTAATAACCTGTAACTTGTTGTTTATTGCCATCAAACTGAATTAGCATAGCACCAAAACCCAAGCTGCTAGCATCTGTATGTAACTCCGTCTTTAACTTAGGATCAAATATTCCTAGAATTGGACGCGTAACTAATATAGATTTAACTTTCGCAAACGCTTGCTGCTGCTCATCTAACCAAATAAACGTAGCATCTTTTCTGAGCAACCTAGTGAGAGGTTCTACTATTGTGGCATAATTGGCCACATATTTTCTGAAGTAGCCTGAGAGACCTAAAAACTGTCTAATTTCTTTAATATTTGTAGGAGCCTTCATTTCTGATACAGCCTTAATTTTTTCCTTTCCTGGTTGTACTCCAAATTCGTTAATTTCCCGTCCCAAATAATTAATCTTAGATTGTAAAAAGTAACATTTGTTTAACTTAAGGGTAAGGTTGCCTTGCCTAAGAGCATCTAATACAAGCTTTAACCTAAATACTACTTCTTCAACATCACGGCCTGGTATTACAAGATCATCTAAATATGCAAAAACAATTTCATTAATATAATTTTTCAACACGGTATTTATTAATCTCTGAAATACAGCAGGTGCATTTGCTAGGCCAAAAGGCATCCTCAAAAACTCATAATGTGCCATAGGTGTTATGAATGCTGTTTTTTCTATCGAATCTTCATCCATAGGTATCTGATAATAACCCGAAAATAAATCTAACGTTATAAAGAATTTATGACCGCCAAGCATATCTATTTGATCTTCTATTAATGGCAGCGGATATTTTTCTTTAACAGTAATAGCGTTTAGTCGTCTGTAATCTACGCACATTCTGAAATCGCCTGTCTTCTTTTTACCAAAAGAATTGGGCTAGCATATGCCGACTGGGATTCCATTATTATCCCGTTATTTAGAAGATCTTGCAATAACTCGTTAAGAATTTCCTTTTCGTGAATTGACATTCTATAAGGATTATAAACAATAGGAGTATCCGAATTACAAACAATACGCATCTTAACAACATCCGTTTTACCAATGTTATTTAGGCTAAAAGATATTCTGTCTTCATATTCACACAAAAGTTTTAAAATACTTTGTTTTTCTTGTTCGCTTACATCTCCAAAATTTATCATGTCTAGTTTTAATTGGGATTGAGAAATATTTTGAATATGCATGACACAAATATTCCTTAACCAAAGTGTATTTCTAAGTTTAACCATAGCTATTTGTGGTTGATTTAAATAATCACATCCTATGATAATATTATACGACAAAAAATCATCATCAATTAGGAAAGCATTTACATTCCCAAACGAGTCATCGATCTTGACATTCAAATTTCCCGCTACATTACATGATATGTAACTGCCCATAAAACATTTTAGAAAAACACTATTATTCAGCAAGATTTGGGGAATTTTTAACTTTTCCGCGATAGACTTCTTTAGCAATGTACAAGAACTACCTGTGTCTATTAAACAATTTTCAATTGAATACCCGTTAATTATAATCTGCTTGGTGTAAATGCTTTTCTTATAACATCCTACGGTATTTGTTTGGTGTGACTTAGTTTTATTCTTATAACACTGCTCTCGTTTGTGACCTAATTTGTTACATATTTCACATTTAATTATTACTTTCGGACAATTTTTGACTATATGAGGACCTTTGCAATTGAAACAAACTTTATCTTTACTTACATTTGATTTACTATTTCTTGCCTGAGTACTACTATTAAACTTTTTATCATGAACACTTCTTGATGGTCCAGGAATATTGTTAGCAAAAACATTATCCATTCGCTTATGCAATGACCCGTGACTAACACGATCTAAATAGTTCGCTAAAAGACCTACGGATTCAAAGTTAGCGGCCCTAGCTGATAATTTAATGTTTTCGCTACTAATACCCTCAATAATACAGTCAATAATATTTTCTTCACTTATATCTAAATTCAGTTTTCTTATTCTAGCTAATTTTTCAAAACAATAATCGTTTAATTTCTGATTAGGTAAATGCACATAATTTGCAGCCTCTACAAATAATTTCCCAAATATAATACTCGAAGGGAACGTTTTTAACAACAAGTTTTTCATTAGGTCCCATTGGTTACATTCACTAATATCTGATAATGAGTCATACCATTTTCTAGCGTTTCCGCGGAGCCTAGCAGTTGCAAGCTTTATTATTAACTTATTGTCCCATTTATAAATAGCACTAAGTTGGTCAACTTTTCGTATCCATTCTTTCGCTGACATAGTGTCATTGGAAGGGTCAAACACAGGTATCAATGTTTCGTCGATATTCAAATTTGGATAGGTGGTACTTACAGTTTGGTCTTCTAGTAATCTTTTGCTTCTTTTCAATTTTTTCTTCAAAATTTTTACTTGTTTTGCTGCTCTCCTCGAATCACTAGACACGCTCGATGAACTAGACGAACTTGTTGACCTCTGCCTTTTCTTCTTATTTTTGCCCATATTGCACGTGAACTATCCCACTTCTGATATGTAAAGAATAATACTCCAAGTTGGTAACAACAATATTTTAATTATAACTTTTAGAAATTCTACACTTGATTAACAACTATAATACTTTATCAACCGCCCAACAGGCTTAACAATCATCAACTAACTTATATCCTTGTCGAAAACCCCGTAACACCTATCGATAGTTTTTGCTAGCCAGCAACCTCAGCGTCAGCAATCTTGTGTAACAATATAATGAATTATTCATTTGTTCATATGATGTAAGTCGTCTGCCTGCCCTTGCACCTGCGCAAACGGGCAGTGGGCGGAGCCTCAAGCTCAACATCAATAAAGAATGACACACGTCCCGTCACGGCTCGGGAGCCGCAAAGGCGTGGCCACGCTATTATTAGTCATCGATCGTATTATGTAGGGGGTGGTATACGCGCATTCGATCCTGCGCGTTGGGCGGGGCCTTAAGCTTAACCACGGTGATGACGCACGATCCGACAGACTTGTAGGCGTGGCCATGCTATAAGTTATCGACCGTGTAGTGTGAGTGGTGGTCTAAATGCGTTCAGACTTCCGCCGTCGACTAGTGGGCGGACCTCAATTGGCCCTGGCATTGATACCGATAGCATATCTGCCTCGCACAGAGCCTAGCCCGAGAACAACAAGGGCAGGTCAAAGAATCCCGCTAAAGCTAGGAATGTGCACTTTAATTTTGTTATTAGCAGCGACCAGTTAGCAAGGTTACAGCATAACAACCCGGAAAATCACTATATTTCAAATAATGTTTCATTGTCCAATATGCAGTGTCCCGTTTTTCAGGTTAACACTTCTGGAAATGTAATAATACTGAAATTTTGGCAAGCCAATTTATTTTACAATTAGTACCCTAAAGGGAGGTTATATTCTACTAACCATTTTAGTCATGTGACAACAGCCTGGCCTACTACGATTTTTTAAAAGGGTCAGTTTTCCAGAAAATGGTATTAGGCATTGTTTTATCAAAAAGAAACGTATGGGAGCGAGAGTAACTTGCAGCTTTTAATATATAGTAATTAGTTTCTACGTTAATATGCTTTCTTACACAAAAAATTCTTATTACAGTCCTGATATCCGATTTTCTTAACTTCTCCTATGACCATACATGCTAGGACTCAAAGCAAACTCACCAAATCCATCTGAAAATATTCAGTGCACTGACAACAAAGTGAAATTATTATTATTATTATATTTTTTAATTTTGCCCTCTCTATCCAGGGGTAGAGACTGACTTCAAACTAAAGATATTAAAGACGGTCTTAGTTATCAAAAACTCATTTTGATATTCAGCTAACTTGAGTCACAGAACCATTGATTTGATGGAAAACTTATAATTTAATTGTATATTAATTTTAGGGTTACCTTACTCAGCCAAGTTATTATCCGAGACACAACATATATAATACCCAGACCCAGCCGCAGAGATATGGATATGATACTCGCAGAAATATGAGAGGGCATTATCCATATCATGACAGTCGTTATTATGGCCAATTTCGACCAGGTGCTCCACATAACCCAGGAGATCCATACACTGTTCGGTTAAGAGTGGGGGAAAGAGAATACCCAGGTCAGGGCTACACTGTTCAAGCCGCACGTCATGATGCAGCTGCGAAGGCTATCGAACATATAAAACAGCTAGGTAAGACATTGTTTTTAATACAGGGACGTATGAATCGTTTTAAGAAAAAAAGCTTAATTTTTGGGATACTGGATATTAAATTTTCTATAAAATATTATCTACCTACCATAGATTTATTTTTTATGAGAGCATATAAATGCATTTGCATCTACAATCCTAGGGTAAAGAAATAAGGTCCCCCTTTAGATTAAACTAAATTTATCATTGCTACTTTAAACTGTATCCTATGTAAGTGTAATGAAGCCATGGTGAAAAATAAATAATATGTAATCTATTGCTAAGTAGAAATTCCTACTTATATAACTAGAAATTTCTACTTGTTAACTAGAAATTTTCAATGGCATTTCTGAAAAACTAAACATTTTCTTTGACTTTGATAATACTTTCTTAAATTTATCTTTTTTGAGTTATTTGAATATTTTAAAAGTATTAATTAAAGAGAGATAAAGCAAAAACATTTGTACACCAAGGTCACCAAGTATTAGAAGTTATGACCTTTCTAGTTATGCCCTAAATATTGCTGACAGGACAAAACCATGTCTACACAGATATTACAGATAGAGACGTGCGACACATAATTTAGTTATAAGCTGCACATACCTTCAGTGGCTCCAACAAGAAAATACAACTTTAAGAAATTAACATAGAATTAACAGCACTACAGTTCATCTATAAATTGTAAATAGCTGAATGATCTCTGAAAGTCATCATCAAAGATTTATCATTAAGCAGAAGTGTGCATAATATTTTTTGGAAAAGGTTACAAATAATTAGCAATAATGGTGAATAAATGAATGGAAACTTTTTTTATTAATAAAGTTTCAATAGCATTAATTCAAATTTAACAATTATTGAAACACCTGTTTTATATAAATTAATACACTACAGAACGTCTGTGGTTAAGAAGAAGCTTTCATAAATAACCTACACAGGTAAAGATAAATCTGTTGTCACCTCTTGTTTTGTATTATTGCACTACTTATGTAAATTAATGGTAAAATTAACACATTTATTGATAAATTTCACAAGTCAGCTTGATGTGAACTCTACTAGATCATTCATCAACTTTTTATAATTTTTGGATAAAAAATCTCAAAGAAACAGCAATACTGGAAAACCACAACAAAATAAGAGAGAAGAAATTAACATTATTTTAGAAATAAAAAGTGTATATTTTCGTTTTGGTTACAAATATATGTATAAAGATTATTATATTTTAAAAAATATACTTTTATAGAATTAATAAAATAAAGCATCTATTGTTACTGAGCATGCACATTAAAGATAATTTAATGTAATCGAACTAGCCTCAAGTAGGATATCATACAAGAAAAATTTGCTAATTTGCCAACTTTGTGAGTTCTGTGTTTACCAGTGTTTCTTGCTTTCTTTTACTTAAATTTTGTATCAATTTCTGATATATTATACAGAATATATCGCGTCATTATTCAAAGTTAATAAACTGGTTTAAGGTTATGTAATATATACTTGTAGATCTACTTCAACCAGTTCTTAAACTTTAAAATTAGAATTTAGGGAAAAATAACGTAAATATTTCTTACAAATTACATAAAAATTGTGTTATTTTTATTAAGATAATATTGCGCGTATTTAGACCAGGTCAGCCCCTACTTAAAAGCTGCTAGAATGCTAATTAACAGGGCTATTAATCAGCCACTTAAACAACACTGAATAGTGTGCTGATTGTTCTCCGGGGAGATTAAAAAGTCATAATATCTATTACACCGAAATAAGTAAAAATAACTATTTTTATTGATAACATTCAGCCAAATAATTGAAATTGGACCATTATTATAGCTCTTATGGGGGTGGCTCGGTTTCAAGTAGGTCACACTTTATGTATAGAGTGTTCTGGTATTCCATGTACATGTAACTATCACATATTCTTGTTCTTTTTTTAAAATAAAATATATGAGAAAATATTAACTTTCTGGTACAACAAAAGTAAAATTTTTTATCTACGTTGGTAATTTTATCTTAACAATTTTATTTTGATCCCAAGAATCTATAATAGCTCAATGTAAAGGTGGGCAACTCAATTCTTTTTGATGAATCGAATCACACGATTTGTTCATTTGAACGATGGAATTTAATCCCGAGATCTAATGTTCTAATATATAATTATAATATAAATTATAATAATACAATTGTTTGAAATCTGAAAATTTAAATCGGTGACGGCGACATATTCACGCATGCAATATCTGTATTTATTCACTGGTTTTCATATTTAATATAATGTAAATATATAATAGTTATACTTATACCTATACCTATGTGAAATATTAAATTTCAAATTTTATATCAAACTGTACGTAAAACTTAATATCTACATTTAAATGGAACGTTATGTAAGGTATAAAATTCCTTAGGTATCCTTACTTAATAATAATTATTTTATTACAAACTATTGAGAAATGTGTAAAAAAATCAGATAAAAACTCGTATTCCATCTTTTAACTATGATTCATTTTAAACGAATATTTGTTGTAAATTAAATACGAGAGATGTGCGAAATTATTAAAAATGCAATAATTTATATCATGTGGCAAATGGCAATTCCTTTTCCTTCGTTCAATCTTTGCCCATCTCTAGCTCAATGTCAGTGGTGAATTATGATTTTTTAGGGCCTGATTCAGAAGCCCCTAAGTAGCATATTTTTTGTCGGTTGTCTAGGGATGAGGGCAAATTATAAAAAAAATTATGTAATAGGTAATAAACAAATTTATTTCTATTCTATAAGAGGCAAACCCAGCACAAAACATTCATTGAAATTCCAAAGCACAACCCTTGGAAAATTGTAAATAAATAACATAACCTCAGAAATACGTCAGCGGCTGACCTCGTCTGAATACGCCCATTATCTTCTTAATAAATTACCAGTAAGCCGAAATGTCAAAGTTGAACATCTTATTGGTTGTAATTACAGAATATTGATTAATTCAGATTTTCATGGCTTTAAACTAGTAAAGTGCTACTTAGGAACTAAAAACAAATTGATTGAACATTTTAAAAATATTTAAAATTGTTTAAAAAACCAATGGTGTACGATTTTTTTTCCAAAAAAGGTACCTTACTTCCGCAATAACTACGCCACTGGAGTATATTTTGGAATAAGCTATCCATGAAAAAATAGTTCCTACTAAAAAAAATGTCATTCCTCAAATTTTATCACACAATCTTTTTTGCCAGTAGTTACAGGAAAAATTATAGATATACTCAAAACTTTTGATATCTCCGTAGGGAAGCGTCATGAAAATAGGGCAAAACGTGATTATTTTCACCATAAAAAAACTTGTCAAAATATTGTTGGAGCGTTTGCATGCGGTTGTTAGTGAGTGCCCTATCACGTGACTTTGGGCGTTAGGTTTAAGGACAAGAGGGTCTCACAAGTACCCCTACAAACGACAAGACAGTACAACACAGACACGAGTGCAGTTAAGATCTTAGATGCGCACAGCACGCATTATTTTCTTGTAATTGCCATTGTACTCAATTCATTCATTCATGTACATAGTGTAAATAAATTGTACATACTCAAGCTTGTGCAGTTTATTTCAACACCAAAAAGAAAAGGGAACCAGCCAATAAAACCACAATACAGTCCACTCAGCAAGTATCGTTGGGTCCCTCATTTCGCTAACCCAATCAAGGTGGTTGGCGCACAACAGTTGTTCAATCAAACAAATATATTTGGTGTTTCAAATTTCATTAATTTATTTTCGAAATCTAAACGTCAAAAGGAGGGGATATACCATGGTTATGATACACCTGGTATATTTATACAAATAAAATGCTTGCTTAAAATTCAAGTACCTTTTTATGGATGAGATACTAATAAATTTTAGGGGATGTAGAAGATAATGAAAATCCTTTATCTCCTGGTGAAAATGGCCAAGTTCATATTACAGGCGACAATGTTACACAGGGAACAGCAAATGTTGTCACCAGTGATGTAAATTCAGATCTCAAATCGCCAATTTCATTGGTGTATGAAATAGCTTTAAAAAGGAATCTCAGTGTAACTTTTGAAGTTTTAAGTGAAAAGGTATTCAATCTTATTTTATAATTGTCTTTATAGGTATCAATTACATATTTTTAGGGCCCGCCGCACATGAAAGTTTTCATTACTCAATGTCGTGTGGGTAATTTTATAGCAGAAGGTGAAGGCAATGGGAAAAAGATTTCCAAAAAACGGGCAGCTGAAAAAATGTTAGAGGAACTGTCAAAATTACCACCTTTACCAAACGTAATTAATATAGCTCAGCTTAAACGGAAAAGGGTAACAAATAAAAAGAAAACCAGAAACTTGATAAAAGTAAATGTGGATAAAACATCTGAAGTAACCGAAGAAATAAATCCTATTTCTCGTTTAATTCAAATCCAGCAGGCTAATAAGGAAAGAGAACCAGTTTATACAGTACTGGAGGAACGTGGAGCACCCAGGCGCAGAGAATTTGTTATCGAAGCATCAGTCAATGGACATTCTTGTACTGGTGTTGGTCCCAATAAAAAGGTAAATAAATAAGAACAATTACTTATTAAAAATTATTGATTTAATCAGTTTTTCAAGTACAGAAGTTACATACTCAATCTAAAATAAATTGAGAAGTCGTCATATTCTGAATATTCTTTTCTTTATATTTTTAATTTTTTATTTTATTTTAATAACTGCCTAAACTTTATAATCATTATATTTTGTCCTTACATTATGTATTTCAAAATACAGCGCATCTCATTAAGAATGGAACACAGTTTCATATAGTCTGTATCACACTTGGTTCTATTACATTTTTGAGAAAATACACTTATTTAAGAAATGCCCTGTATAAATGCACTTATTTCAAAACACCCTATATAAAGTACAACTTATTTTACTCTAAATATGTGAATTTCTGCCTCATATTATTGAGATTGTATTGTAATTCTAGTTAGTAAGACTTATGTTGTATTTGTAGGTCGCAAAAAGAAATGCTGCAGAGGCTCTTTTAGCAGAGTTGGGTTACAACAATAATACAATTACAAATAATACTAAATTGAATATGAAGCTAGAAAAGGAATCAGAGTCAATACCTACTGTTACTATTTCAGATAAGAGTCGAAAGGTGACTTTTGTGGAAGAAGCCCCAGAGTCACAACCGAGTCCATCTGTTGGGGGCAGTGGAGGTCGTCAGTTGGTTCCAGGTGTACTCTTGGTCACCGAACAAAATGCTGGGTTTCAAAAGCAGGTAAAAGATATTGATAAGCCTGGTCCAGCACAACCCACACAGCTAAAAGCCCCTCAGTCTATACAGGGTGTCCGTTCAAAAGATCAGCTTCTTTATTTAGCTCAGTTAATGAATATACATGTTCAGTTTTCTGATTTTCCAAAAGCAAACCATGAGATGTATTTAACTTTGGTGTCGCTTAGCACAAATCCACCTCAAGTTTGTCATGGTGAAGGACCTACAACAGAAGCTTCGCATGAGAAAGCCGCTTTAGAAGCACTCAAGGTACTTTCCGAATTAGGTCTTGATATTGCTCCTAATAAGGATAGTTCAGCAGCTCCATCTGTCTCAGATAGGTAAGTAAAAATTAAATATTAATAATGTGGCAGAGTCTACCTATAGGTAGACTGCAGACTTAAAAATAAAAAAGGAAAAGGGGTCACCAGTTTTTACATGAGGAAAGGTACAGTACACAATTTTAAAATAGTCGAAGTTATACTGGGTGCATCTTAAGCAGCGGTACAAATAAATTAAATTTTTTACAAAAAAAAAAATAAATAAGAAAAAAGTCCAATTTTCAATAAATACACATGATTTTTTAATGAAAAACTTGTTGAGAAGCACTACTTTTGCTCTGGTATTTATGTGTAATATAATTTGTTTACATTTCATTCCAAACAGGAAATCATCTGTGCATATCATCGTCATACAATTGCTATTCAGAAAAAATTTTAAGATATTTGCCCCCTGGATTTTTTCAAGAATCAATGCCGTCAACAACTCATTTCATTTTTCTCAGAAATCTCCCCCGTTATGGCCATTAAACAAGAGCTTCTTTTTTGTTAAAAATGATCGCTGATCAAGAAAAACTGCTCTAAATTATGAGAATATTAAGAACTAAATTAGAAAAGATAACTTTACTGTCCAAGGCCTCCTCTGAAAACAAATGTCATATGACTTTAACTACCTTGAAGTAGTATACACCTGTCAAAAATTAATATGGTTAGGTAGTTTCCTGCTTTAGGGAAAGTTCCACACTTACAAGTTGTTTTCTATTTACTTTTTACTGCACAGTAAGGAAAGGGCGTACAAGTCATAAATTAATAAAGCTGAAACTAATCAATTCATGTATCTCACAGGAAAGTTTGAGTAATACCACCAATAATTATTATTATATTTATTTATGTCAGTAGGTACCAATTTTCATGCATCACAAAAAATGTGTATATTCAAATGTTTATAAATACAAAAAAAAAAACAAACATAAAACTATTGGAAAGAGAAGAGTTAAATCTATAAATGATACTGCAGGAAACAACTACTCCGCGGGCTAATGCCGCGACCGGCATTGAATTATACCTGCAGTATCTGTGTGAAACAGCCAAGAACCCTTGTGAGAGAAGAGTTAGACAAAGTTTAAATTATTGTTAACACGGATATTTACACTTGTAAACTTTTATTTTCCTCAGCTACACGTACATGTAGGTATATAGATGTTACTTTATGACATAGTAATAGAAGTAATTGCTTTTACAAAAATTGGTAAATACCACCACCCTTAAGTTTCTTGTAATTATTATGTTTTATTGATAACAGTTTTCACGTAATTATATAATTTCACCATCTTCAATGGATTTTCAATAGAAATCAGATATTCAATTTATTTCATAATAATAATAGTAATGAAAATAATATAAATAATGATTTGAAACTTATAATCAAATAATGTTTCACAAAAGATTTTGGAAAATTAAATTTTTTATATAATTCTGTTTTTTTTTTTCAGTGCTTCCCCAGTGGTATCTGCCAAAGGATCTGTCAACCAAAATGGTGTAAAGAAGTAAACTTAGAACTCTATGTAGACTGTACCAATGGATTCACCATCTAGGAATGCACTCGTGCATGATTACTTTGCCTTCTTCATTGGTACAGTACAAGTATTTATGAGTTCCATGTGGCCATGTAAAAAATTGCATTATTATTCATATTAAATAACTATGAATTATTGTTCTCCTTCTTTTATGTGATTTCATTAACATATCGAATGAAAATGATTTCATGTATCTATGTATAATTCTGGTTATTGCTTAGCACTGCATATTAAGACAGTACTATCCATTTTCATTTTCCTGGGCAGAAAATGAATTTGGGACACAGTAGTTCAGAATTGGTTTACAAAATTTTTGTTAGGGTTTCGAATTGTATATGTTCGTTATCATAATGATTAGCATTATAGATACAGATTTCATGTAATTTCATGTAATGAAAGACATGAAATATAAATTGAAGTACATACATCAATATGATGGAAAAACAAAATCGTGTAATAATAAAGATAATAATTCACATGTATGTATTTCTTTATAAAACACCACTTTTGTTATGCTTTGCAAATATGGTTTATAACAACTAGTTATTTTATTTACTTTGAGACATTATTTCAAAAACGTATTAAGATACGTTTGTACCTTGTACATGCTATTTATAGTTTTTATAAACGAATATTTTTTCGACTCATGATTATGAATAACGATATGGGTAAAATTACCAAATTATGAATGGAAGTATAGTTGCTGCCAATATATAAATGACATTCTTTTTATGGTTGACAGCACGAGCGTCATACAATACATGCTCATGTAGATATTCCAAATCGTGCATTAAAAGTTATGTACCAAATGTGTGCCATTTTTGAAGAGAAATACATATGTGTGAATACAGAAATTACAGCATATTACTGCAGTTACAAAAAAATATATATAGCAGATATGCCCTATAACAATCATAATATTAAATAATAGATTAACAGTTTTTTACGTGCTAACCTTTTATTGCAATATGTTGAACATATATAGTGGTGAAATATCGAAATAATTATCTTCTAAATTAAGTTGTTAAATTTCATTCTGATGGATCTCATTGTGTGTACTTTTTACAAATATATAATATAACTTGGAGCCCTAAATATTAAAATAATTATATTATTTCATTATAAAACTAGTTGTAACATTTTCTGGCAAAGTAATTGCATTTGTATTGTCAGGGAATGATAATCAAAATAGTTGTTCTTTCTAGATTATATGCAATTCTGATCTGCTGATCATCTTATACCTATTTGTAAATTGATTTCAGTATTCCAAGGGCTTAGAAATTATTCCTATGAATAATATGATTAGATTTATAGCAGTGTTTCAATTGGAATGCTGAGTGGGTTAAGGAATAGGATAAAACATCATCATTATTATTATATACCTATTAATAATTAAAACGTGAAATTTTAAAGTACTTGCTTCAGATGTTGATGAATATCCCTTTCAGCATTCTATGATTTTGTTGCTCACTGCATTAATAATTTTTTAATATGATACAGTAAATAGCTACTATATAATATCTATCATTCGAATTAACTGTCTGTTAAAAATTTATATTTTAGTAGAACCTTTTTTAAGAAAACCTAAGAAATTGTAATAATTATTGTTTCTGTAATTGTTTAATCATTAATTTTGTAACTTCTATTATTGCACATTAATTCATTTCTTTTGTGACATATGCCTCAATTGAATTTGAAATCAATAAACATTATCACACTTTATTTTTAGTAGATTATTTAATCAGCACGAATCAAATGCTATCATTATTTTGGGAAATATTTCAATTTTCAAATTTATTCCCTACATTGGAGCTATACAGGTTTTATAATAATACATTCAATCGGAGATTATAAATACACTAGATAATCACCGTAAATGTAGTTACTGGACATGGTAAAAATCGTTTCATAAGTTCCATGTAGAGGTCGGTGGCATGCCGAATTCAGAAATTTATATAATTCTTTAAACCGGACTTGTAGTGCGGTCAAGTGACACCTTTGCCTGAGATGGCAGGGCACTACCCAGAGATTATAAATACACAATCTCTAGTACAGATAGAAAAGGGTCGTCTGGGAAATCCGAATAAGCCCGTAATCGCTGGCAGATGTAACAACAAAAAACCGAATGAGATACACCAGCGCTAGGAGAGCATTGGTGACCTGCTTCCACACTAATCAATTTCTGCATCCATTTTTACCGGGTCCAGTAACTACATGGACGGTGATTATCTAGTGTATTTATAATCACTGATTCAATTTACTTAAGAGTGGGCAATGGTAGACACAGTGTACAAATTTGCAGTCGCGGAAGGGGGACTCTTTGACCGGTGGGCCTGTGCTTAGAAGCAATAAATTATCTGGGCAGCAGTAAAAAATAACACTTGCTCGACAGAGTAGGACTCGGACTTAAACGACGGCATTACAATTAAGCAAAATAAGTATATTACTGTATCATATTTAAGGAATAGGAACTGCCGTCGCGTTGCGCGGATCAATTAATAATGCTTAAAATATTGTTCCAGTTCATGACTAATTTAATAGTAGCTTAGTCGTAACAATGTATATTATATTTTACTAACATCAAAAAATTTGACAAATACAATGAAAATTATATACTTATAGTTGTGTTACTACTGTAACTAGATCAAAATATGACGAATTATGCTAATTTACCTGCATGCAAAAATAAGCCGTTATAGAGCGCCAAAGTTTTTGAAACAATATAGATATTATTTTTATTACTATATCAACATGCACAAATGCCTTAAACTTAACTTAAAAATAATACATATTTTTTTGTGTATTATCCGTCACAATTTATTTTCTAGCAAAAAAAAACTTTTTAAAACAAATTCTGTCTTCCAAATTTTTGATACCGTTACAGTTACGTAGTGTTACCCATTATTTTCGGTTTTTAGAAATTTTTTCTTTTTTTATTTTCTGTTTGTACATTTGTTTAATGTTCACCTTTTTGTAAAAAGGTTCTTTTAATATTTATGAAACCTAACAGGAAGTTTTCTAAAATTAGTTACATTATTTTACAATCATTATTTTCATTATTGAGTAAGAGTATTTATATTTTATATTAAAATGTATGTTTGTGATAATCAATATAAAACATATATTTATGTACTTAATACCTAGTTCGTATTTTTTATTTATTTTGTTTATAATTGAAAAATTAGGATTTCATTGGAAAATAATACAGAAAAGCGACAAACTGGAACCTGCACGCGGCGACCAACACCCTATGAACAACCCAGAGCACTGTACTTCCAAAAAGAAACTAAAATTCAGTCTAGTATTTTTCCTTAAAAAATTATTCTTGCACATCTGTGCATTAACTTTTTTTGTCAGATTCACGTGCCTAGTAAATATACGAAAGCAAATATAAAAGAACAAATGTTTCATTATTGAATATTAATCTAGTGCTAATATAACTTGTGATTTGTGTGATTTACCAGTGATTTTATTTTGCTATGGTTCCACCTGCATCTAACTCACGTCGCATTAAAAAGAGACACGTCTAAGGCCGTATTTATGATGGAGCTACGTGAAATGATAAAAGCAATGATGCTAGCAAAGCAACGAAATGCAACGCATGTTTTTCTATGCAGCTGTTCACGTTGAAGCGGCGAGTAGCTCGGCGCTTTTTTGCCGACCAGCGATAAGAGCGGTGATAAGCCAAAGTGCATATTTCTTTGCTCTCATCGACTATCCTGCACAGGGGACAGTGAATAGTGACAGTTACAGTTTATCTAGTTACTAAATAAGATGGGTATTGAAAAATTAATTATTGAAGTCTTTGTCATAGCACTTGTCTAGCGTGACAATTGTACCAAGTTTTTTCAATTGGTCCAGATATATTGTACAAAATATAATCAAAAGAGTTCGGCGTCATTCGCATATACTCAAAAAATTTGGGGGATACTTTCTCAGGTCATTATATAAATGATGAAATTCGCCAAATGTAAATTGACATGTGTTAATAGAATGAGCACAATATTTACGTTTCTTATGCACGTAATTTTCAATATATCATTTAGCAGTATTTGAAGATAAAAATTCTTCTTCAGCATCGGGGATTTGGGTCAACTGCTTTTAATTTACTAGTATCACAGCTCCAACATAAACAGAAGAAAGATACTTTTGAATAGCTGTTATCGCAGCGTTTATCAGCGTCTGTATAGCTTTTATCGCAGCTTCAACATAAATACGGCCTAGTGCGTGACGTAAAAAACGTGATTGTAAAGAAAGAGAGTAAAGTACCGACAAAGTAAATACAATATTTTTATTTTTGTTTTCGGATTTAGACAGTGATATAACTAATACATGGATATTTTCAAAAGAAGTATCACAAATGGTACCAGTCAATCTACTGCTAGAAAGAACACGTTTGCATAAAAATGACTATAGCAAAATGTTCAAAGTTTCCAAAAAAAAGTACGACAAATTTGAGTCGAGACATGGCTAGTACCGCACGTACTTTAGAAGTGGACGATGTTTACTACTGTAACAACTGTAAAAGTAAAGTGGTTTCATTTATGAGATGTGTATCATGTGACAGTTGTTACCACCCTAGTTGTGCTAAACAGTTGAAATATAGACAAATTTTTAGTTAAATGCTGTGACAGATCCGATGATGTCGAATGGGCTGACACATCTGATATTGGTTTCTTTGACGCTATTGAAAATCTTTTTTCAGCAGATAATAAGGTAGACATGCATATTTTTAAATATGTTATTAAGCAAAAGGATTTGCTAATTATCGAATTAAAAGATAAAATTAAATTATTGAACAAACTGTACTCTTTAAAAACTTTTGAACAAAAACAGATACCATTCTCCAAAAAACCTATCGCAACAACTGATAACATAAATCTTGGGAAAACGCTGCTAGTAACCAAACTCCCACACCTATACACGACGTTCATTGTAAAAGTAAAATATCTGCACAGGATGTTCGTGTAGCTATCAAAGAGGCAGAGATGCAAATCAAAGAAACTCCTCAAATAACCATGACATTGTGAATACTGAGCATAAGAGTGAGAACAGTGGTACAGGAACCTGGAAAAAGGTTACTTACAAAAAACCAAAGAAGTCAGAAAACAAAATGATAGTTGGCAGTTTCACTGGACAGTCTACTATTGAGGGTGTGCATTTTTATTGAGCAGTTTTCCTGAGGCAGTGTGTTCATCTCTAAACTCCCGTTACCCGCACCGATATTCTTCATTCAAGGTTGTTATATCGAGAACTAATTATGATAAATCGCAAGATCCATCGATCTGTCCTGACAAAGCTTGTGTTCGAAATTTTTTCGAAAGAGGGAAATCGATTCCGGAAACTTAAGCCAAAACTTGTTCATCTGAATGCCCAGTCAATTACAAACAAATTGGAGAAACTAGAAATTCTACTCGCTGAAGAAAATCCTACGATAGTTACTGTTGTGGAGCACTGGTGTTGTGAAGCTGAAATGTGCTTTATGACTACCCCTAATTATAATTTAGTAACAAACTACTGTCGTTCTAACAGCAAACATGGTGGTAGTGCAATATACGTGAATAATAAGTGTGAAGCTGAAGCTATCGATGTGCGAAATCTCTGCAAAGAAATTCACTTTGAGTGCAGTGTAATTAAATTAGTATTTGGTGGGAGAAGTATATGTGTGCTCAATGTCTATCGTTCCCCTGTAAGTGACTTTAGCCTGTTTCTTAATCAGTTGTTTGACACTAGAACTATGTAGCAGCCTTGAGTATATACACCAAGAGAGTCAGTCCTTAATAAAAACCGATATAGTTATCATAATTCCTGTTAGATGTCGTACTGTGTAACAATACGCATTTATTCAAACGAAGGAAATAAAGCGCTACTATTTTAATCTGCAAAAAACTGCGAAGGCGTTTCGAGGGCGTGGCCGCGTGACCCTTTTTCATATACCTGCCTAAATAATAAGATTGTGGCAATATATTTATATTCAAACCACAGATCCACACTCCACAGCACAGATCATAAAATTTGAAACATAAGCAGTTTATGTTATTGCGTTAGAGTAGTAAATATATGAACTGTTAATTAATTAAAAAAAAAAACAGAAGAATAAGATTGTAAAAAAGAGTTTTCAGCGATATGCCAAAATTTACAGTTTCTATTTTATTTGCT
The DNA here is from genome assembly GCA_025584915.1 of Monochamus saltuarius. Lineage (NCBI taxonomy): Eukaryota > Metazoa > Arthropoda > Insecta > Coleoptera > Cerambycidae > Monochamus > Monochamus saltuarius. The sequence goes on along the minus strand of CM046730.1, from coordinate 2,420,506 downwards.
TTAAAGATATTAAGATAATTCAAATGAATTCGATATACCTACTTTTATAAAGAGACATATACAACTACAGATTATCGTGTGGCTTTCTCTTATTGCATAAGATGCATTATTATTATGCAAAAAATCAAATATTTTTAAGAAAAATTCATTAGTAAAAATTATAAAACAATAAGTATACAAATCTTTTTTCAATGTTTGGTCTAAGTATAATTTTGTGATGGTGTGAAACAAATATTATTTTGTAGTCTCTTTGAATAGTAATTTTTAAATTAAATTTAAATTTATTTAAAAATTCAAATAATTTAACATTTGCGCATGCAAATTAAAATAAATTTACATGCGCTAATGTTTTTAGTAAAAATAATTTGTGAACTTTACAGGTCTCACAGAAAAGAATGCGTTTCAAAATGTATTTATTATTATAAGTATTATATAGGGTGAACCATTAATAATGTGCCAGAGTATCCCATACAACATTAAATATTATAGAAATATTCAAATATAGTTATTATTGTGCAAAAAATATTTATAATATCCTATAAATATTCATGTACATCATGTTATAAATATTCTCTTAATAATATTTAAAACATATTTTTAAAAAGTTTATAAATAATTAATAATAAGCATAAAATATTGAGGAACAACATTTTAAAAATATATCTTATAATCATTTAAAAACATTCCAAAATCAGCAAGTATATATTGTACAAATATTAAATATACATTGTCACAATAATTAATTTAACTTTTAAAATGTTTTTTAAACAAATTGAAAACATTTTTCTAATACTTTTGAAATCATGTAAAAATATTTGAAATTATAAACATAAATCAATGCATGCTTATACTCGTAGTTATGAAATATTTAAGCTGTGGACAGGGAAAAATAAAGGTAGCTAATATAAATTATAAACGGCAAATGGAATTCCTTTTTTTGTGTCTTGCATCTATTATTCACAACGTATAAGACCCATAGACAAGTAACAAACATTGTTTTCCTATGGTCAATGTGTAAACTGATTTTTACTTGTTTTGTTTTCGTGGCATTTTGTGCGCAAGAACATCTTGGTGAATTTTCTGTACGTAGGAAAATTTACAATTTTAAATTTGCCTCTTTTGTTCTTACCGGATGTAATAAAAGATATCATGGTTGAAGGAAGATAGACTAATGACGTATTTCCTTCTTCATCAATCATCGCAGTCATCGCCATCGCACAGCACACAGCCACACAGCCATAGATTAAATACAGAAACACACAGCATCGCACAGCATGGTGAGCAATCACAGCATGGCGCATACCGCAACCAAGCATGAAGCAACAACAGAGAGAAGAGGACAAGGTACAAGGCTTTTATATGTTTTGTGGTACAAGGGCTACAAATAACTACTTCTGCATAGAAAATATAGTACTGACGTCAGTACTATATTTTCTATGCTTCTCTGCTACAAGAATACTCCATATTGCAAATGCAAGCAACGCATATAAACGTGTGGTTAAGTGTTAGGTTAGATACCTATTCTTTCCCTGTGGCTTTTTCTGACTTGTGGATGAAAGTAAAAGGAACCGCTACATAGACAAGATTTTTGTATTACCTTACGAGTAAGTAATATATATTTTTAATATTAATTAATTTATATATCCACGTGATCATGTATATAATTTCTATTTGTACTTGTTAGGTACCTTAGCTATATAATACATACAATTGCTATTTAGGCTTGTATACATTTTTCTAAATTCTAACCTCTATGTACATTACATTAAGTTGAAATTGGCATAGGTATAACACTGACAATAATAATGTGAAGTGAGAATAAGTTATGAAAAATATATGACAGCTGTTGTAATGTATATAAAGGTTAGAATTTAGAATTTTTTTTCAAACGACAAGACCACACATTCTGCACAAAACTAATTTTAGATTTGTGTTCAGCACCCTCCTGTAGTTTTATCAGTAAGATTGGACAGGTTTACGCTAATGTAAAGTGAAGAATTACCTTATTTTATTATCTGCAAGTAGTAGTTCGTAAAGGTTTAAGCATGTTTTGTGGTTTGCGTCATATTATAATTCTAGCACATTCTAGATTACGTTGTAATTCATTCTGCTGGATATTGATTTCAGTTGCTGCTAAATACATGGTATATATATTTATATATTTTTTTTACAGGAGCAGTACATCCCTATTCATTTCAAGGAGGCGACTGAAACGGAAATTATCAATTGCATCAAAGAAGAAGTTAGGGCAAAGTTTAGAGGGGTTAACAAGGTTTAGATGTATGTTTATTATACCTATATAAATATTTATAATATTTGTATGTGTATGCATCAAACATAATATATTTTAATTTTTTTTGAATTTAGTTATTCTCAAAAATATTTTCCTTCGTTAAATTAAAATTGTTCACATTTCACAAAAATTTTTGCAATATGGTCCTTGTCGTTTTCGGCATATGCTATTTGCATGTGATTAATATTAATCTGTTTTCATTCACCACTACTTTGCAAAGCTGTCTTTTAAAGGTTACAGGGGCCATCTGAAAGTCCTGTTATAGACTTCATAAGTTATATAAAAGTAAGTATCTGTATCACGTTAGTATATATCTTGCTGGCAAAAAAATAAAGTTTCAGATAGGTGCACAAATGAGTACGACAGAAAAGAATAGGAATATAGGCATGATAAATAAAGATAGAACCTTTGTGTTTCTTGGTAAATTTTTGCAACACTGATGCTTTCTGACAAAACTGGCACTATCTTTGTTTATCATGCCTATGCTCCTATCCGTTTCTGTCATACTCATTTGTTCGCTTATCTGAAACCCAATTTTTGCAACCAGGGTAGAAGCAAAATATTTATATTGTGTTAAAAACAGTATAAAAATGTTTTCAAAATATTGAGTGCAGACATATTTATTTCATATTATATACACTTTGTCCTATTGACAACTATTTTGAAATTTATAGCAGCAGTGTGATAAGAATTCTAATTTGTGACTTAAGAAACAAACAAAATATCATATTTCTATAATTTCTCATAGTTTATATTGTCACAAAATTTAATTTAATTTTATCCTGCTTCTACTGCTGCTATAAATTTCACAATAGTTATTGTCAATGGGACAAAGTGTATAAAATATGAAATAAATATGTCTGCACTCAATATTTTGAAAACATTTTTATACTGTTTTTAACACAATATAAATATTTTATAATCACCAAAAATCACATAAAATAAATGGTATAAAATGTGTTCCTAAATATTTAAAAATATTTTCAGAATAAGAAATTAATATTTTCTACATGTTCGCTAAATATTTTAAAAATGTGTATTTGCATGTTAAATAAATATTTGTAATATATAAATAAAATATGTAATTCTTGTGAATTAAACATTTCAAAATATTTTAAAAACATTTCTACCACATATATTTCACATGCAAGGAGGTGATTTTTACTGATTTATAAAATATTTACATCATATTAAAACGTAATATACAAATATTTTTAAAACATTCAAATATTACAGCGAAATATTTTTTTATATTTTATAAATATAAATTGTTGTATGGGTAGGAATGACATCTTTGTAGATATAGCTAAATATGCCTTACTAAAATGTTGCTATGGAAAAAGATACAGGTTTACATTATTTTTTTCGTTTTTTTTATAATAACTAGGATTGCTCAACCGATTGTCATCAAATTTGGTAGAGAAACATATTTTAAGAAAAGTAATCATAATTTATGTAGTAGGTATCTATTAAAACAGACCATTAACAATGCCAGATGATGACAATTTTTCTCTTATTTTTTGTTAACAAAATTCCTACCGTTTTCCAGAAAACTGATCTAAAACAACCACATGTGAGGACGTGAGGAAATCTCTTAGGAGCATTAGAAAATTGCATAGAAGTGGAAGGCCATATTGAAAATTTACTGTAATCAGCTGTAATAATTAGTTTAATTAATTAAGACATGTAGTAGAGGTAGAGAGAGTTTGCTCAAGGGCTAAGTTGTTTTTAGTGCTCTGTTGCTTTGTTGTTATTTTTGTAAATAAAAGTAAATCTGTGGGTAATTTTTTTTCAAATATGAGTTTTTTTCCAAAATTACTCTGGATATTTAAAAAAAATAAACGACTCATTGATACCTACTAATTTTTTGGAATGAAATTTCAATAGCATTTTTCAAGTCATGTAAGCAGAACGTAGAAATGATGTTCGGATACAATTTTGTAGTCAACCGAATCAAAATGTTTTATCAACAAAAACAAGAAAAAAATTTATCATTAGACATTGTTAGTGCGACGCCTTTTATTGGCAAAACTGATTTAATACATAAATTATTTTTATTTTTTTAAAAAATGTTTCACTACCAAATTTGGTGACAATCAGTTGAGAGATACTCGCGTTATTACAAAAAAAGAAATTACAAATAAAAATATTTCAACTTTGACACCTTGTATCTTTTTCCACAGGAATATTTTACTAAGATATTTTTAGCTATATCTTCATATTTCCTCTCAATGATGTTACTCCTCCTCTATGTCCCCTTATTAATGACCCACCCTGTATATTTTTATCGACACGTAGGTATTGAATGACTTTTCCACTTGAATGTCTTGAATTTACCAAAGCTGGAGGAGTATGATAAAAGTGTTATCTGGCGGTTAATATATTTTAAGCTTTGACTTTCATTGATACGTGAAAGTGAATATAAACTGGATAACTGCATTTCTGTAATTTGTTTGTTTTCTGTAAATATGAGAATATTTTTATTATTAAATCCTGTGATGGAATTACTACAATTACTTATCACAATTCAAAATCTATCATTATAGTCGATTTTCGCCTTGCGCAAAAGTTTTATTCCTGGAATCTAGTTTTATTACATTTAAAAAAATACCATTTATTTCCTTCCTGCTTCTTCATGACTAACACATTCACTTAATAATAAATTAAACAGTAATCCTATTTAATGTCATTAAAGTTATAAATTCTAAGTACATACAAGCTTTCGAATAATAATGACTCTCTCAAAACAGTTTTGAACTTCTCAAGTTCTGAGTAGAAATTTCATTAAATCTATATTGGTAAGTGAAGCAACTAATTACTATATAATGTTAAAAGTTGAAAGTAGATTTCATTATAAATACGTGAGCAGTTCAAAAGAAATAGCAAAATTCAATTTAAAGGGTGTCATTATTACTGCAAACGATTGTACATAACATAATATGTATGAACCAATCATCTTCGATGGGAGGAGCTTTCAAAATTATATATCAAAATTCATGTCATTTTAGTACCTAATATTGCGCCATCTATTAGCAAATAGCCCAAGCGTAAACGTACTTTTTGAATTCGTTTCCCATCACGCGAGAGTTGGTTTCCCATTTAGGGCAACAAGGTCTCCCATTAGATTGACTAGTCTTAGTGTATATAGTCAAGGGTAGCAGATACTCTAATGATATATTTCTTTGCGGGGATTTAAATGTCAATTATTTAGCAAATAGCTCCAACAAACAACTTTTGGACGATTTGCAACTGTGTCATGGCTTGAGAGTTACTTCTATGGCCCCTACTAGAGTTGTGACAAATTGTTTGGGACAAACAAGTATAAGTAAAATTGATTATATTTTAACAAATGTAGAACTTTCTCATTGTAAGGCTAATGTATGCGAAGCTCATTTCAGTGACCACAGAGTTTTCAGTATAAATTACTCTATACCACTCAATAAAGTAAACTTGATTAAGATTGAATCAAATTATAAGCAGTTCAGAGATCTCTCAGATGACAACCTTAATAATTTGTCTTATGCTATAGCTAGGACTAGTTTTGATATTTATTTAGAAAATGCTAACAACAGTTTTAACAATTATTATTTATGGCTATATTGTCTCACGTGATTAATTCGATCTGCCCAGTAAGACGTTTTTGTAATAAAAAACAAACTCATTTGCCGTGGGTTACTGCTGAAGTAATAAAATCCAGTCAGCATTTGAAAAATATGTACTGGCTTCATAAAAAAGTTAATGACAGCGACTCTCATGCTATATACAGGAAAGCAAAAACTAATCATAATCTCTTGCTAAAGAATGCTAAATTAAATTTTCACAATAAACTTATATGTAAATCATCCAATAAAAGTAAAACTATATGGAATCTAGTAAATAAACAAACAGGTCGCAAAAGTATAAAAAGAATATCACTCTGAATTTAAATGGCAGTCGTTGCTCGGATCCTACACAGCTGGCTGGCGCTTTTAGCGAATATTTTGCAACTATTACTAAAACTAAATTAACTAATCATTTTGGCAATTTCAGATCAAGTAGTTGTACTTCTTCAAGTTATTAGCCAATACCTTTTTTTTTCTTTCCAGTTAATGGCAATGAAATATTTTCAATTATTTGTGGACTCAAAACAAAGTTAGCACTGGCACAGATCGTTTATCAGTTAATATGCTTAAGAAAATAGTGCATATAGTGGATCACATTGCTTATTTGATTAACCTGTCCGTCGGCACCGGACAGTTTCCTGAGGCATTAAAGTGTGCAACTGTTGTTCCTATTTACAAAAACAATGATCCTGAGAATAATTATCGGCCTATATCTTTACTGAACGTTTTATCTAAAGTGTTTGAACGAGCAATTTTAAATAGGGTGACAACTTTTATCAAAAAATACAAAATAATGACCTGTTGCCAACACGGCTTTTGCTCGGGTAAATCCACCCAGTCAGCGGTTTGGAGTCTAACAAAAAGTATTAATAGATTTTTAGACGAGAGAAAGCACGTTGCAGGTCTATTTTTTGATTTAACACGTGCTTTTGATTGCCTTGATATCTCATTTATCAAAAGCAAATTATATATTATTGGTTTCAGGGGGACATTCTTAGACAGTTTAATTCAGTTTTTATCTAACAGACTCATGCATGTTACAATTAAGGAAGCTGTGTCTGCAAACCAAAGTGTGAACATGGGAGTGCCTCAGAGATCGGTTCTGGGTCCGATGATTTTTCTTCTATTTGTAAATGACTTGCCAGCTCATATGGATTCATCTGCTCTAACGCTATTTGCTGATGATACTTTATTTGTGGCTTCAGCTCCGACCCCTGAGGAACTTGTTGAAATTTGTGAAAGGAGTATTACATGTTTTGCTGATTGGTGTAAATCAAACAGCCTTATTTTAAATATAGTAAAGACTAAAATTATTTATTTCCAAAATAAATCTTGCACAAACACTAAATTATATGTAAACTTTAACAACACTGTTTTGGAATCAGCTGAAACTACTAAATTTCTGGGTGTTCATCTTGACTGTCAACTAAAATGGACAAGTCACATAGATATGTTGTGGGACACTAAACAGGTCATATTATGCTATATCACGAATAAAAAGTACAATGCCTTTATGTGCTTTACTAAATGTTTATTACAGTTTAGTATACTGTCATCTATTGTACAATGTGATTTTATGGGGACATGCTGCTAGCAGTTATAGAAATTTCCTTGCGCAGAAACGTATAATTAGAAATATTTTTAACATAAATTCTCGGGAAACATGCCGGAATATATTTATTGAGAACGAAATTCTAACCTTCCCATGTATTTTAAGTCGCTATTATATATCAAAGAGAATTTTTATAACTTTACAAAATACTCCAATCTTCATAGCTATTCTACTAGAAATTGTGACATATTTTGTCTCCCTAAACGAGAAAATTTGAATTCTCTGTTAATTATCAAGGTTTAAAATTTTTTAATAAATTGCCTAACAGCTATAAAATAATGAGTACCACTCAGTTTAAGGTGTCAATTAAAAAATTGTTACTTGCCAAGTCTTATTATAGCATTAAAGATTTTATGGATAACGATTTGTAACTATATTATTTTTGCTTGTTTAAATTGTATGACTATACATGTGAATGTCTAAATATTATTATTATAAACAGTGGCTGTAATTTGAAAACTAAAAAAATGTATAAAACAGTTTTTTGAAGGGGTTAGGTCTTAGGAAGGGGTTGTAATAAGCATCCCCTAAGTTCTTTTTTGCTATCACTTATTTCAACACACTCCAAGGGGCAAAAATGCAATGCATGCGTTGGAAGAAAATTTGTGTAAAATTTGATTATTATACCTTTCTTGGTTTTCAAATTCTATATTTTTTTGGAAACTAAAGGGCTCTATTTCCTAAGGGGTGAACATTTTACTAAGGTCATTTTTATGCAAACGAGTTCTTTTTAGCTGTAGATTCATCGGTACTATTTGTGCTACTTATTTTACATTTTCATTCAAAAACATGATTTATGTTTGTTATTGGTCTTCTTTGACTATGAGTTCAAGTAAATTGAAACACTATAAGGAGTTCATTGAGAGTGAGTCACCCTAAAATTATACCAAACTTTCTTTCCATTGATCGAATTTTAAAAGAATGATAATATCCCATGCAAAATTTAATTTAAAATATTTTTACTCGTTCAATTAAAAAAAACTTTTCAAGAAAATATGCATTAATTAAAGCAAGGTTTTAATAGTGGTAATTAGAAGAAATCAAAAAATCAGTAGTAGACTTTGTCTTTAAAATTTGACAGTAATAAAACTATGCAATTTTATATATGTATAAATATTTTTTTCATATATTTTCAGGTATTAACAATATTGTGTAAAACTAACTACTCAGTGGACAAAAGCCCCAACCTGCGTTGAATTACACCCACAATATCTACCCATATATTCCTTATTATTAGCTTTTGTAACATTTTTTTACTGTTTAAGAAAGGTATTTTAAGCTAATATGTATCAAATCTCCTACAATTCCTATCAATGAAGTCTCATGTATGTTCTCTGATACCAAACATCTAGAGTTTTGTCTGTGGATGTTCATTAGCATACCTAGATGTTTGGTATCAGAGAACATATATGAGACTTCATTGATAGGAATTGTAGGAGATTTGATACATATTAGTTTAAAATACCTTTCTTAAACAGTAAAAAAATGTATAAATATGTTTGGTTAAATTGCAATATTTTGGGACCCCCTACATCACGCCCTACATGCACCTGCTCTATGTCGGTTCTTATGCGTAACACTGTATATTCTTTACAAAAATATTTGAACTATCGGTAAATAAATCAATAAAACAGCTATAAATTAATAATTTTTTGTGCAAATTTGCATTGTCGACTTTTGTCAATTTAATTTTTGAACTATTCAAAATTACATAGCTAAATAAGCAGTTATTAAATGACAATTATTTCTATACAATCTCAATACTTTTATTTGATTGGGCTGCTGAAATTTTTGTGAAAAGCTAAATACTAGATAAATAAAAAAAATGTGTATTTGTAAACTTCTAAAATCAGTTCACTTTCTTATTCAATAATAATTGATTACTGTAGGCAGCAGAACAGTGATGAAGAATTTATTTTTGTTGTGTGGTGTGTTATAATACATAATATGTATAGACAAATAAAAATAAATGGTACATAAATTATTGAATTGCGAATTTTACCACAAACATGATATAACTGTAAAAATCACATAAAATTCGGGAGGCGTATGTAAACGAGCGCCTCCGGCTCTGGTACCACTAGATTCCAAGTCTGCAATCTAGAATAGTGGGAGAAGCTAAGCCGTTTAACAAGAAATATCTCTGGATTCATAGAATAAAAAAATTAAATAACTCATGATTTAGAATCTGCAATCGATATAAAGTAAATAAAAAAATAAAGGAATTAATCCTTGAATAGTAGTACAAGTCCGAATTTTGTTAGATTTTCATTATTTATCTCCGGTGCATCAATAAAAAAAAATCATTAAATTTGGTGTTTATATCAGGGACCCTTGCCCACTTTAAAGAAATGTTTGGTTTGACACAAGTATATTATCTAGGTTTGACACTGATCCAGAATTATTGAATTGAATTTATATTATACACGGTTTATTTATACAGGATGGATCAACTTTCCACCCCTATTTTTTTGGTTTAAAATAAAAATCTGGGAAAACGCTCGGACACGTCGACTTTTGATTTGAGGGGGAACTATTTTTCAGTTTTTATCATTTCCGTAGCTTTAACCCCCTAGCTGGGGAGAGAACAAGGTAATTATTTACATTAGCGTAAACCTCTCCAATCTTAACAAAAAAATTCCTACCCCTCTATTTTCGAGGGTGCTGATCACGAATCTGAAGTCAGATTTCGGTGCTCGCATGTAGTTTTGGAAAAAAAAATTTTTCAAAATTATAACCTCTATTTATACATTACATAAGGTTGAAATTGCAATGTACATCTCTGCCGTCTTCATTTCATGACGTCACACTGTTGTCAAAATATATAGGAGTTATATTGCAATTTGAACCTAATGTAATGTATACATAGAGGTTATAATTTTGAACAATTTTTTTTTCGAAAACTACATGCGAGCGCCGAAATCTGACTTCATATTCGTGATCAGCACCCTCGAAAATAAGGGGGTAGGAATTTTTTTGTTAAGATTGGAGAGGTTTACGCTAATGTAAATAATTACCGTTTTTCTTTGTGATAGTTATTTTATAGATTGTGATTTTGTGGTAAGATTTGTAATCTGTATTGTATAAAATACTGTTTCAACGTACATACATTCAAAATCTAATAAACAATTTGAAGGTTCTAAACAACCAGAACAAACTCAATTACTGTCACTTACTACAAATTCTTTTCCGATAGAGGATAGTGCATGTTGTTCAAGCACCCTTGCTAATAATCATGATGATGTAATGTGATGTTCCAAACATTGATAACAATTCTCCTTAGACGAACAGTTTAATATGGCGTTTAAGAAACAATTTTAACACAAAATTAAAGTTTCTGCATAGAAGTATTTATTCAGAATAAATTTGATTAATATTAATAAAAATAGATTATTACTAATTGGTATTACATAATCATTCATAATAATACCTTATTCTATTATGCAGAATGTTGTGATTGACTTTTTATAAATGTATTTATTGTTATTGTTTTGTGATATAATAAATTTTTTTTACCAGTCGAGTGTTTTATATTGTTGTTTCGCAATAATATTTAAATGAGTATAATACAATATTACCATCATAACTGGTATTGTTGCATATACTCTTTTAAATATTATTGTGAAACAAAGGTGAAGTTAAGGGCGTTCTCTACCAGCTGATCAAGTCCGCGCTGAAATTCCTCGTCCCTTACGTCTCCACCGGAATGTTCCCCTCGCCCATGAGTTTAGTACTGGTTGTCCGCAACCAAACATACACAATAGCTATTTATATTTTCTTTTCAAATTATGTATATAATCTATTGAAAAACGTATTTTTTTCAGAAATATATGCAAAATTAACTAATTTTTGTCAGTTTTAGAATTAACTACATTAATTAGGCAGTTTACATGTTGGAAAACTAAAAAAAATTTTTGAACAGAATGACTTTACAAAAATAACAATTTCTATTTTGAATTGTCGTTTTCCTCTAAACAGAAATATGTGAATAAAATATTATGCTATATATATTAATTTTTTGTTAAAATTGCCGCCCACCAAAACTCAATTCATAGTAAATTATGGTTTTGAAAAACTATAAAGTTATTGTAAATTGATAATAATGTATAATTTAACTACGACTCAGAAAAAAATATAAATATAGCGCACCATACAATGTTAGTAATAATTGACGATTATGTAAGTCGAAAACATGAAAGAAATAGCTAGTAATTTATACTTATGTGCATATAGACTCGTCTTGAACTGTACGGTTAGTGCTATTTCATTATAAATCAATACAACATTACAACTAAAGTTGTTCAATAATTATTGTGGATTTATATCGTAAAAAGAAACAAAAGCATGTTTTTATAAATTTTATTTAAAAATTCTACTTATTAAATTTACAGTTACTAGACTATAAGTAGAACATTATATCCACTCCAGCAGTGGAAAACTCTAGAAAGCCCATAGTTCTCTGAAATAAAAGTTTGATAAATAAAGTGGTAAAGGTATTTTTGTATATATAAAAGTACCTACAATTAAAACGTCATATTTTGTCGGTGAAAATATGCAGTTAATCGGATCACCTGCTTTTTTGTTACACCATGTATATAGTTTCTCAGAATATGACTTTGACATTCAATTTTCTCAACAAGAATGTTCCCATATAGTTTGCTCTCTACTAATATTGTGTGAACACTGTTGTCTCCATCTGCTCATCGTTTAAAAATCACACCATATGCATTTCCATGCTTTTTTTAAAACCCTTAGTTGATGCCATAGACCGATAGTTCTCATAACATTTGTGAACCGGTATGCTCATGTCTCTTAATTCTGCATGTGAACAAATGCAGTAGTACCAGGTAACACAGTTGCATTTAATTAACGTTAATAATACAACTAAACATAAAGTCTATAGATACAAACAAATTGTCTACTGAAACCGTCTTTAGTTTTCATACTTAAATTGAAATTAAATGTGCATAACAGTTATTAAAAAGATGTTGAATAGGATGTTTATATTACCTATTTTTTTTTCACGTACCACTGATGTGTAACTATTACTCAGTCGCGTACCTACCTGTAGCAATTAAGGCCACGTGGTGGATTTTGGGAAAATTTTTATTGTCTCTCGAAAGTTATAAAAAAAGTCAATGGTACATACCAAACAATCAACAAAATCATATTAACAACCAAAACCATGTTTTATTGTCTTATCGCGTATCGACAATGTTGCATTCCCATTCTACACCTACAACCTAAGGGGCTCTGCGCACCACTGCTTGAGAACCACTAATTTAGTCGAATTATTAACGTTAATTAGATGCAACTGTGTTGCTAGAGTATTAAATAATTTGAACATTTCTTGCCATTCCAGATTTGGCATCATAATTTACTGAATAGAAACCTTTACCCCAACCACTATCGGCAACAACTGTAATAATAAGAGGTATATCATCTTTGTTTACCTCACCCAGATTCTTTGTCATATATATCTGCTTTCTCTTTTCCAGCATCTTCTTTGGTCTTCCAAGCTACAGTACGAAAGACACTGCCAGAATATCCAGAATCAATAGCTATGTTATCCAAAACGAATGCCTTATTTATATCTTCCTGACAATTCGTCCTGCTGAAGATGCCTGATTTTGAACTGTTGCTTCTACTTGTAATTCTGGTAGTAACCTATAATAATTAAAAGTAAATAATAAAAGTTTGCTCAGTAATATTTTTAGAAGTACATACGTCCACTGCAAATATTTTCTGTTTCAACAAGGTCATCCTGGTATAAAACTTCACTTCTACTATAAATCTACGAAAAAAAGTATGAATTAGAAAATGTATTTAAAAGAAACTGATTTGAATGTCATTTTTATATATTCAAAATCAATCCACACACAGTAACATAACTAGTTATCAACTTTACTTTTCAGAAAAATCTCTTTTATTGCACTGATGGCATAGGTATTTCTTAGTCAATACTATAGTATACTTACTCATTTTCCGTCATCTATTCAATTCCAGCATATCTAAGATCGTCTTTTGTCATTGTAACAATTCCACCACAACTTTGTCTTCTATCATGTTTTCATTTCCACTATAACTGACCATGTCCGAGCTTGATTGTCTGAAATGTATAAATGAGTTGTAGTTTTTTAAATAATTTTTATGGGATGAGATGAGGAAGGTTATATGATTATAATAAAGATCACAAAGATTGATAGTAGGAGCATAGTAGAAGTAATTTTTTTTTATATTAGAACTTTTTGGTGAGTGTACCGATTTTTGTCTAGTTTTGTACATGTAATCACTAGGGTTGCATTATACCTATGTTCATAATTTGACACATACCTTCCAACATCAAAGGGCCTAAACTGGTCACCTAAATAGTGACTTAATACTTTTTGTTTGAACATTTTTATAAGTTTGAATTCTTTAAAAACGATCCGTTTGTTATATCACGTAAAAATTAGCCGTTTTTGAGAAAAACAACTTTAAACATTCACGTGGGTTAAATAAACAGCTGCTTACTCAAACTCGATTTCTAAAATTAACAAAGCACGTCTTGAAAACAAAAAAATGAATACAACGGAACACTGGTGATACATACATATACAAAATTACAAAAAATCAGGCTCACAAAACAGTTATTACAACAAATTATTTAAAAAAATTTGACACGCTGTAACACCGCTAATTTTCAGTTTTCGAAAAATTGTTATAGGGTTTTATTAATGAATGAATTTGATTTATGCAAATAGAACTTTTTATCCTCAAATGATGTAAAAGAAGTGCCACTGGAAAATTTTCAGTTTCAGATGCAACGACAAAGAGTATGTACATATGGTGTCAATATAAAACATTACGTAAACAAAAAATGTAAAGCAACATCAAGTGCCATAATAGCAAATCATGCAGCAATAAATAAAGTATTTATCTGTTTTCATTCCCTAAATTGTATTTTTGCATTACTTTTTTTTACAATTATCTGTAGGTACACTACTTAAAAAATGTTTTAGTTTATTATAAAAATATATTGTTTATATTATTTTGTTAAACTGTTTTTTTATATTTAATAAAACAGGAAACTCAAAATTATTTTATTTAATCGTTCCAGGTTTCACTTTTACCGTTGCATATATTCAGGATAATTCGAATAATGTGGACAAAAATTGAGGGTAAATTATACGGTCCATTTTAATAGTTCTTCATATAAAATTTTTTAATCGAATCCCTTCTGAGGAGTTATGACCCCATAACTGAGGGTGATTAGAATGAGGGGTAGAGATATTATTATTTATTATATTATTATTTCTTTCAAACAGCTGATAAAACAGCTTCTTCTGGATGAGAATTTTTTTATTATCTTTGTCCTGTTATAAGGTGTTGTAATAAAGTACCCTTTGTCATTAGATTCTTTTAGGTTAATTTTTTCGATCGAAAACAATTTTTTTTAATGCCTGTTGAATTTCGAATGTGTTTTATTTCTAACAATATTGTGATTATGTGTATTACAGGCTTTGAGTAAAAAATAAAGTTCACATTTCTTTCTACACACAAATATCATTTTTCATTTGATAACAGTTCATGCATAGATAAAGATACAATAAGTTCATGGTTGCTCTATATAAAATATTGCTGTGTATTAAACATTTGGAACCAAATAAAATAAAACATCACTCTATATATAAGGTATCCACTTTTGCAAAAGAAAGTATAATTTTTTGTAACTTTGATTTTTCTTAATATTAATAATTTTATAACATTATTCATTTTAAATATTTAATTTAAACTTACTCTTATTTCATTTACTGAATAAATCAGCTCTGTACTTACCTATTTCTGCATTTTTGCACCAACTTATTATTTTTTTTTTTGGATGATAAATACTTTTCAGATTCCAGTTCTGAATCCTTCCCATCCTGAATAAATTTCACAAGTCACAAGTTTTTGTCATAATATGAAATATTTGAAAACACTAAAATAATCAGTTTTTGCCATATACCTTACAGAGGTAAAAGAGCGTAAATCTCAATTTTCAAATAAAAGATAAGGACGACTCAAATTGTCAAAATGCGCAAAAAACACCGCAAAAACGACAAATTAAACACAGGTGTTTGGATTTTGCATTTTGCTTGTATGCATGTACATATACTCAAGTCAAGAATTCAGACGTCTTACGTCACGGCTGACGTTACACATTTGTTTTTATTGTCAACGTAATTTTCGATATTTGTTCGCGTTAAAAACAACCGTTTTTGCAATTTGGTGCAATACATAATGCAAACTTTTAGTGTAGTATATAGTTTTAGTACTATCAGTTGTAGTTTCATAAATATTTTGATGAAAATATACTGAATTATTCATTTGTTCGTATGACGTAAGACGTCTGAATTCTTGACTTGAGTATACCATCATATTATGCTACCGAGACCCAATCGAATAGTTTCTGCAACATGTTTCAATTTTGACCCTTAAATATAAATTACATTAGTTCATTCATAGGGTCTATTATTACTTTATATTTGGCCCCATATTTCACATTTTCTTCTTTTGTTGGATGTATATTTGGTTGCATATTTTAAAACTATTATATTTGATTGGTTGTACTTAAGTTTCTTACTAGATGGCAGCACTTCCTGGAGCAGAAAATATGTTTTGCCAATTTTCGTTTTTAGAAAAAAATAAAGCTTTTCAGGTAAAATATTTAGGAAGTGCTTGTTTGTATTTCTATATAGAATGGCGGACGGTCCATTATTTCAACTTGGACGATATTTTATTTTTTTTTCTTTATTACTGATTTTTTCTTAAAGTTAGGGACCGTCTGCCATTTACATATTAATTTTATAATTCCTTTTTAAAATGAGCCAATTTCATTGAATATTAAGATCAAAATTCGAAAATTAGTGATTTACAAGATGGCGTCCTATGAAGAGCATTCTTAAACTGATGAACCATGCATCAATCCTGAATATTTTGTAGCTACCTAGTGAAAAGGAACCCATTTTTATGTATGAGTATGAATGCGAGTAATATTTATACCTAAACGTAAAAATAAACAATAGAAAAATACATAATTATTGTTCTTTCCGTTTCATTCTAAATTTAATACACCTAAATGTGTGATTAAAGAATTTTTTCAAAGTCAAACGTGAAGAGACGCAAGAAGTTGAAAATTATCTACTTCTGGCGGCTGTTTTTTCAAATTTTGCTTCTACCAATAGAAAATAAAGACATCAGACGCAAGAAACACGAAGTGGTTATGAGAACGAGGCTTTAGGTTTCTATGATTAGCACGCGGTGGTTTGCTGTCAGCTGTCAAACTGTTTTTAAAAACGTCAGTTTAAATAACGGAATAATGGAATAATATTGTTCTTTTTTCAATGTGTTGAGTATACTTGTCTTATTTTTAATTTTTCTCCAAATTTGAATGTGAATTTTAATGCATTATTTGCTTATTTATGGAAACTAGTAGTTTGAGGAATCAAGAATTATTTCAAATGAGTGAGAAGAAAAGTGACGGTCGGATAAATGTCCTGCAAAATATTGTTTTAGAAACAAGATCTTTAAAAAACATTTTGGAACAGACAAATTATAATGGTCGTCTGAATATTTATAATGATAAAGAATATAATTCCGATAAAAATGTTACAAAGCACAGATACACTGGTAGTACTTACATTTTTGAGGAAGAACCAGTTTTTTCTGACTCCGATGAGGAAGGACAATATTGTAAAAATATATTAGCAGCAACTCAAAAATGTTTTAACAGTACAAATACAACATCCAAAACACTTGAAACAGAAGTTCAGTATAACTTATCTGCAGATGATTTGGAAATAATGAATGTTATGAAACAATGTACAAGTGTTAATGTTGGTATGTTAATCTATTAAATTTAAAATTATTGTTCATAAATAATTCATTACCCTTTTCTTTTAATTGTAAGTATTCATTTCGTTAAAAATATATTTTGTTTATTTTCAATTTATTATAGAGAATGTTAATGACGATTTTAAACAGCTTATCAATTTGTGCAAAGAGTTACATACTAAATATACACTATCAACTTCTGTGGTAACTACAAATAATGAGTTGGTTGACAAAGAAGTGTTTGCCAGTAGAAATTCAACTAGTCAGAATTTAAAAAATGTGGACAAATTCATATCAATGCAAATAGCAGACGATCAGTTTAGTCAAGCAAACCTGATACCTTCTAGGTAATAATTCTACCAATGAATTATTGTCTGGAAGTGTATTTCCTTTATACAAAATTTATATTAGGAATGGGAATTCAATTGGTGCCAATGGTTTTTATTTTCAAGCATTTAGTTCTGACAGTGGTTTCTCAAATGTCAGCTTTATTACTGAATGTACCAATAGCAGAGAAGAAAAAGAAAATGTAGTGAGAAGATCTGGTCGAATACGAAAACCTCTTAACACAAACAAATGTATGTTTTACTTTTAAAGTATAATACTGGTATAATACATTCAAGCGATAAATTGTTTTTAGCTGGAATATTTATTACTAGGAAAGAAGGTAAATTATTGAATAGAAGTCGAAAGCAAGTGAAAACTGAAAATGTTGGAGTTAAGCGGAAAAATTCATCAAACACATTTTTCCCCAAGAACATTAATGGCATAAGTGCACTAAAACCAAAAAAAGTAAATAAAGGTGTTAGTAATGCTCGGACGAGTAGAAATGATAAAAGATATATTGAACGAAAAAATAAGTCACCTCTAGTCAAATCCGCAAAATCAAAAAAGAAATATAAGGTCCAGATGGGTAGAAATGAAGAAAGAAATAAACACAAAAATAAATCACGTTTAAATAAAAACATGAAACCAAAATGGATTGGTATGTCTTATATATATGCTTAACTTAAAAATTTATTAACAGTTTATTCACTATATGTAGCCAGTTTAAATGAGTTTCGAGATGATTTCTTCCATGTGAAAGCACAGTATCTACCAACAAAGGAACGTAGGTCCTTGGCTAAGAATTGGATGAAACCAAATAAAAACATAGTAAAAAACATATTGCCAGGTATAAAGTGTAACACTGCCATATTCATTTTATAGAGTATCTAAATATGCTTGAGATGTGAACTTAGTAAACCTGTCAATATTGTTGCTTCTAGTTCCGAAATTTGACAACAGGAAATGCATTAATTTTATTATGCAAGAAGTGCAATGATACAAAAGTTTTAAGTTTAGTTTGTCTTTTAATTAGCTTTGTTGTTCTATCGAATAGCATACATTAACCCTGCATTGAGATAGAGACTGTCTGTGATAACACTCTTTTGTATGTTAGTCTCGGGGAGAGACTGTTTGCGTTGTCTGAACGGCTCCATAAAAACCAATGTACAACTCTCTTTGCAGGCAGTCTCCATCAGAAAGTGGGCTAAAATACAAATGCATATGTATAAGACATATGTACAAAGGTACATTGGTGTTGGATGTCATTACAGTTTTTTTTTAAACATTCAGTAGTGTATTTGTTATATAAAACAAATGTTTCTATAGTTGTTGAATATGAATTAATACTATTGACAGTTAAATTTAATTTTCACATGCTGCTCATCAGCGATTAGGCAGTTGCTCTCAAGCAGTTTTAGATTTGTTTTTAATTTTGTAATTATTGACTTGCTTAATCTTAGATGGTTTTATTTCACCAATTTAGAAAATGGATCAAATTCAATGCAACAAAAGCAGAAACTTAGAAGGTTGTATTCCCCAGATGATTGGTTGCATTCAAAAGAATTTGAAAGTATATGCTTAAAATGGAACAACTAATTTTACAAATATATATAAATAAAGTTTCAAAGAAAAAAATTTCATTTTAAATTTCATTTCTATACATATATACTGTTTTTGTACTTTTTTATGTCAGTAATAAATCCTATTTTAAATACATTTTTATTTTTGATTCCTAACACTAGCGTAATAGGGTAATTAACAGTGACTTAAATAAATGAAATCGAAGATCCAAGTATTAATAAAGCGCAAAGAGATAGACATTATAATTTCTTGGTAATGAAGTGTGGGACATATACACAAGAGACATATGTTACATAAACTGTTAGTCTAAGAGCCAGTGGCCGGCAACCTATAAGTAAATGATTATACCTGAAATTTTGCACAGTGAGTCTCTTATACCTATCATTCATGAGGTGATGACTCGCTAAGCCCGGCGAGGCCGACCCAACTGTTACTCAGGTGCGAGAGGTATGAAAATTTAACCAACTTCGTTATTAAATTAACAAAGCTGCTGTTTGAAAATTTTAAAATTTCAGATCTGACAAATTAGGCATTTATTTTTATTATTTATTATATTTAGCAGCTTTTTATATTAAAATGATATAAGTAACAAATAACCTCTATTTCTGGCACAGGTTCTGAGATTTGGTGGTGTCGATTACAATGCTTGACATTTCTGACACTTCCCCATAATAATATATTTTCTATGTTGTGTCCACATCTTTCAGCAGTTCAGCACTTTACTTATGTTCCTGATGAATAAAATATGTTTAAGAAGAACTCTACATCTGTAAAATAGTAAACAATGAACTACAATGTTTGTATTTCATATGATACAGAACTAAAATAAAGCAACTGGTTTTTGCTAGGAAGAATCACCTGCAGACGTACTATACCCAGTAGGTACCTATTAAGTAGTCATTTAAAGCTAGATAATAATTTGTAATTGTTGTTTTTATCTTTCAGTTATGTGTGAGTACCTAGTGCCAGACTGCCACCAGAAAGAATAAGCAAAAAATATTAGACATTTTCTTGAAAATAATTCAGAACATGGAATTATGGATCAGGATAATATTATAAAGAAGTCTCTAACTCACTTTGAAAAGTATTCTATAAGACATTAAATTCAGTTGTCTGTCGTGGGTTTTAAAATTTCTAAACGAATAAATTTAAGAAAAATAAACTAATTTCATAATTCTATGTACAGTATGAAAACATCTCGTTAGAATATCTTAAAAATGTTGAAAGCTAACTGTTGTTACAATATATACAACATAATGTAATAAGGTCGGTATCGAACAATGAAATGGCAAGATTTGTTTGTAATCGTACATGCATGCATGACCATCCCTCAGATTGAACGTTGCTCTGTAATAGAAATTAGAATACAGAATAACTGTTTAATATCAAACCAGATGTAATAATGTAGATACTTAATGTAATTTTATTTTATTGTTAATAAATTAAAGTCTGTATTTGTTGTTTTTTATTCTACACAAATTATTAAACAAATGTTTAAGAAATAATGAATACTTAAAGATGAAGGGTCAAGTTAATCAATTTAGTCACTAATAAAAAAAATAAACCACTATGTAGGCAGGTAGGATTATTTTTTAATTGAAATTATGCTGGTAGATATAATAAAATATAAAAAATCACTCAGTAACATTTTTGAATATTTTGTCATTGTAGAATACTGTTCGCAATGAATCATACTTACCTTATTTAAGAACTGAATTTTAATTCTTCAGTGAAATTTATGTTTTAGACATGTTAATTTTGTTATAAAATTATTAAACACAAGTGGTATTTGCTGTAGTGTATAATAATACTTACTAACAATTTAATAAACTTTAATTTCTGTTATACTTGCATTATTTACATTTTTTATTTAGTTCACTAGTTAACTTACACATTCCATGCACTTTAATTTTATTAAATAATTAAACCAAGTACAGAAAGTCTGTCCTTATTTATGGCAAAACGTAAAGTCTAATGTTTTCTAGCAAAATTTTCCTCGTCTCTCTCATCTATCTGTCGCATTTAATAGAAACTAATCTTGGCATCTGGCTTCTTCAGTATCTTATCGAATCTTTTAACCAATGAATAACGTAACTGTGTATGTCAACCTGTTTCCATAAGAGTACTTTGTTTTCCTGGTTCCTATCTATTGAAGATATGCTGGTGAGACATAACATTTTTGTGGATATTTTTTGTTCTTTCTGTTCTACAAATATTGGAAAATACCTTCTCATCCCTGCTCTTGAAAGAAAGCCAGAAATTTCCCAATAACTTCTCCATCTGAAAGCAATTAAGTAAAAATAATTCTCGTATATGGGTAAATGAGCAGTTTCTTATAAATATAACCCTACAGTTCAAAAGGTCAAAAGCAATATGCAAGTTGCAATTACCTACAACATTGACATTCTTGCTTTGTACTTACCTCTTACAGTTTTCCTTAGGCAAGCTACCATTAATCGTTGGGTTGTACTTAAAGACCTTATGTTATCATCTTTTATTGTATTAATGTACTTAATTCGTGTAGTAATAGGTCTCCAAATTCTACTCAGATTTGATAAATGTGGAATCGTTTTTGAAGCAGGTGAATTTTTATTTATGCTACTGGAACTGAAGTATTCACTCAAGGAACCCATTAAATCATTATTTATGATTGTTTCTAGAGTTTAAAGCCTTTCTACCACTTGTTGCCGGCACGTTATTATTATTTTTAATTCTAGGTTAAGCAACCACAAGTTTAGATTGTACATACATAGCTCGCAGCGCGCTTCAAGTCGACCCAAGGGAGCTTCAGCTTTCTGATTTAGGGATCGTCCCCTATTGCTTGTATCTTGTATGATTTCCCACAATATTATATTTTTTTACAGCTGTTAATGTTTGCACGTAATTTATTAGTTTGAGAGTGATATGGTGAAAAAAAATAATAATAATTCCCGATAAGAATTACTGTATCGTAAGGAAGATGCAATTAAAAAAACGGCAAATGTTTCACAATTTTCTGTGTTCTGGGTATTCATTACAGACAAGGTTGCTCAAACTTCCATTTTCTTTTAATAAAACTATATCATTATTGCAAATACGCACATTTAATGTAGGTACCTCGTGGTATTACGTATTTATAATAAAATTTCTACAAAAATACTCAAACTTGCTTTGACAGTTTCTGTCACTTCACGTTTTGATATCTATCCATGCGGTAGTTGTGTGTGTGTAAATTGGACTCATGGCTATTGTCATTTGGCATGACAAAACAATGAAATTTGAGGACTTTTCATAGGAGTTTTTTTATGACAAGATAAAAATTTTTCGTGACTTTTTTTATCAGAACGTGTTCATAATTAAAGATATTTCAATTTAAATACAAATTTTGCTGAGGTTCGCTACCAAAAAATCGAAATTAAATTCATTTTCTGCAAAACCGAACACCCTGTATAAAAACTAATGCCATCATCGAATTCTACGCGCCATCTAATGTCTGTATACCAAATTTCGTCACAATGGCTATGATGGTTTCTGAGATATTCGCACTGAAAGTCTTAGAGGGAACACCCGGTATACTAAAATATCTTTTAAATAAAATCATACATTAGTAGCCATCTGAACTTCAGTTGAATTTACCAAAGCTAGAGGAGTGATAAGTGTTGGCTGGCTGTTAATATCTTTTAAACAAAATAAATAATTATAATTTAGAATCTGATAATTCTCCATCCAACACTAATTAAATTTTACTTGCACATTTATAGTTTTTTTCATGAGATATCCAGTATCCAGATAGTATGTATTAGAACAATCTTCTATATTGCTGCTTCGACTTTCATTGACACATAAAGGTGAAAATGACCTGAATAACTACATTTCTGTAATTTGTTTGTTTTCTGTAAATATGATGAATGTTTTTTTTTTATTATTAAAAACGTGATGAAATCACTAATTAATCTTCTTGCGGAAACCGGAAAAGTTTTATTCCTCAAGTGTTTCATTTACAATTATTACTATTTAAAAATTCATATTTATTTGCCCCCTTCCTCTCTATGATCAATGTACAAAGTGGTAATGTTTAAGTCTTTATAAACTAATAACAAACATATTACAAATAAATAATACAAAAACAACACATTCACTTAATTCACATAATAATAAACTGAACAGTCAGTAATCCTGAATACTTAAAGTTGTGAATTTAATTTATACTATATAAGTACATACATAATATAATGTGTATGAACCAATCATCTTCGATTTATTTCTATATCAAAATTAAATCATTTTAGCACCTAATGCTACGCTACGAATCCACTATCCATTATGTGAGAGTTGGTTTCCCGATCAGGTCAACAAATTGTCCCATGACTTGTCTTAGTGTATATAGTCAAGGATAATAAATAAGTATAAAATATATTCTTGGATTTTGACCTTGTAATGTTCATCACCTTTTTCAGCATACTCTTTCAATTCCATTTTATAAAATAAAATTCATGTCACATATAATTTGCAAAATCATTTTTGTCTAGATATTCTAGGCAAAGTTTCATCCTATGTGAAAGCCCCCAATTTTTGTTATTCACGAAACCTGATTTTTAAAATACGATCCATGAATTGTTCTATGAATCGGGTATCATATCAACTTCTATCTTCTTGTTTCACAGTTGTATATTTTTCTTTGCCATTCTTTATTGCACTACTCACAGACATACTACTACATATTTCAACCGCATCACAAACTCATATTTGAGTACCAAGTCTTAATTCCTTCATACAAGTTCTTTATCATCCGATATTCTTCATTTGTTAGATTAGGGCATGTACAATTTTGACAACACGATGTAGAGCTTAAATTAATATCAATTATTAAGAACACAAATACAAAATCACTTATAAATTAATTACAATTACAATAATTAAATTAATACTCAAAATTTTCCCATGCACACATCCATGATAGTGCTGTAGATCGAACAGCTGAATCCAAGGCATCTCTACCAATAGAAATAGAGCATCCTGATGTTGCGCATGCGCATTTACTGCAGCAGAAGCTGTGTAATCATGTATACACTCCTAGGTATGGTATGCAGTACTTAAATTGTATACAATAAATATAGGGGCTGCATGTATGTCGCTTTGTGTTGACTGCTTTAAATGGTGAGAAGGTTTATAACCTGAATTTAGTTTCATGCACCATCCTGTCACAGGTAGTAAGAATAAAAAAAAATCAGAGAATATAATTTGAACTAATGATTTTCATTGGAAGTAAAAAGTTTAAGCAATTCCACATACTAATTTCAATATTAGCCCGACATAGGCGGTGAAAAGGAATGAAAAATAAAAAATTTTAAACTCGGAGAAAATTAATATTACTTCATGTTTTTTCGTGGTTTTCACAATTATGTAAAGGGGTGCCGCAGGTGCTGGTATTGCTTAAACAGATACTGGGACTAATTATACCAGTACATATTATGTCACAATTTTAATACAGTAGACCTATGTGATATCAACTTGAGTACCTTCAATCGGATGAAGTTGTTGGTCTAAGATTTACTAGCGATATTTAAACCCTATTCGAGTTGCAGCAGTGAAGGGATTACTTCACTTTTAAGAGAAATCAAATGAAAACTTGTTGAAAATATACCTGGAGTATTATTTTAAATTGTTCTGGAACTGTTCGCTGTCGGAACCCGAATATGCTATTTGTTTAAATGTTTTTTTTTTAATAATCTATCCTATATTATTAATAATAATTCCTTTATGGCCCAATAGAACATTTTCATTTACAGTACAAAAAAGTGTAACAAAAGGTCTGTTCTCATAAAAGTCAGGGACTAGTTTGAAACTGTCAGAAATGTTCGTCCAACTACTTTTTGAGTTACATGCACCAGACACATTCACACCTGGTCAAATATTTTAACAGTGAAACCAATCCCTGACTTGTGAGAACAGACCTCAAGATAAGTAATACAAATATAAAAGTAATGTTTATAAATGATATTAGTTTAACAGCTTATAAGTACAGAAATTTAGACCAAACATATAAACATACTACTATATAACATGGAAATACAAATTAAGTGCTAAATTAAATTACACATATCGACATACAGCAATCCTGTGATCTAAGTCCAGGAACACGTACGTCAAACGTTTTCAATATGGATGTTGAGTCAATTTGGTTATGAAATAATTTATATCTGTATTCCATATAACATATTTAAAGAGCCTAGGGTTCTTACTATATTATTTGTTTAATTAATTTTTATTTGTAAAATATTTGCCCTTTAAATGGATTTTTAAATTTGTTAATAAAGATTATTATTATTATATGGCATCTTTTTAATGAAATAAATATAGCAGGATTAGCAGGTAGGCTAGGGGCTTTCAGAATCAAATGTAATGGAATACTGATCTAAGTTATGTTTGGATGCCTATTCGGAGGTGACCCGTAATTTATTGATAGTAATCTGTTTAATTTTCGGTTATTGTTTCCCAAAAGCTCCAATCCGTTGCCTTCAAATCTTTCATAGCATTAGGCAGAACCTAAAATTTTCACAATTTTAGACTCGTAGACAAACGATTATTTATCGATTACAATCTATGTTGAATTTTAAGATAGTGAAATTTGAACACTGAAGTTGTAAGTGATATTAATTAAAGTCCTTTTTACTTTTGACAGAAAAATATGTTCACATAACTCAATTTTCTTAAATCCTTTTAGGCTTGAGCTAAATTTTGAAGTCTTGACTTTCCAAAAATTATCAACTGGGTCATAGTGATTCAATAGAAGAGTGTCCCGGTTCTCAATAGGTATTTTAAGTTTAAGGGTATATATTTGGCTTTAAAAAATATGACAAAGGTAAAATGGAATCAGTGAATAGCTCAGTTTCAAGGACTTGGTGAAATTTTGATAACCCAAAGACCAGTACTTTAAATATCTAGTAAATCTTGGCAATTTAACTCACGATGATTAAACCATAAATATATCACATATGTACATTTTAGACATGTTCGTCTGACTCGTGGCAAAGTATTAAAGTTAATGTTTTGTGTTCTATAGTTAATCTAAAAATATAAACAACAGAGTTGTCAGTTTCAAAATTTCCCATTAATTATATGTTAATTTCTTCGCTCATTTCTTGTTCACTTTAGTGCAATAATAAAAAATAACAATTTCATGTTTCTTTTCTAGTACTGAATAGCATACAATAACATTTTTACTATTGAGAGAAAAGTGGCAACATTGTAAGTAGAACTTCTAAAATTATGGTTTATTCGTTTAAGGACGTCATATTCTTAAAATAGTGTTTTCTACAAATATAAATAATTTTAAATATTTAAGAACTGAATAATGCAAAGATTAAAAAATAATAAGAATGTTATCTCATGCTACCTGCAAATATTCAAAGGTAACGACATAAATCGAATATATATACAGAAAGCGGTTTAACTAACAAATTTTTAGGAATAGAAATCTTTCAAAATACATATTTTTTAAATTTAACTGTAGATTTAAATATTGTTATAACATAAACTTACATAGTTCTGCATATAAGATTGTTTACTTTTGTTTAAAAGTTTGTAAAAATAATTGTTAAAAAAGCAAAATAATATGTCTTAATGAAATATCAACAACTTTATTTTTGGTATTACTATTGTTCTAGGTGTTTTATTTTTGGAGATTACTGTACCTAAAAACACCACAAATTTGGTCATTTTGCGGCGAGAAACACTTAATCACTTTTAGACAAGAGATCTGAGGTAACTGACTAAAAACTAATCCTTCCTCGGTACCTACTCAAAATGTCTCCTAACAGTATAGTTTGTAAGTTGTAATTCTAATTCCATAAATAATTTTTCAAGTGGACTATAAAATGATTTGGTCAATTTTACAGAGAAAAACAATTCTGTACTAAAATGAATATTCTGAAGTTTAAAAGGAAAATAAAAAGATATTAACAAAATAAATTATTATAAGTTTATTATAAACAATATTAAATTGACTGGTATGTTTAAAATGGTTCAATTTGAGACATTTCTAGAATTGTGTATAATAGACAAAAAATATAAAAAAGGAATTTCTTTAATACTCTATTAAATGCCTATAAGACTACTTTTAAATTTTATTAATAATAATAATAAATTGATTTAAAATAAATCATAGCAAAACAAAAAATAAAGAATTTATAAAAAATTGTATGAGGAAATTAATATACACAGGTAATTTCACTTGAAGCTCATCACAGTAAACCACAAACTAAATATTACATATTTAATATGAATCAGTGCATTATATATCTGAACATGCGATAGAACATTGATATATAACAAGGTTACAAGAAGTTAGACCCAGGAGTCCTTTCCAGTAGGCAGATTGGTGAGTGGTGGTGGCTGCCCCTGTGGTTGTGTCTGCACTTCTGCAAGGTGGTTCAGGCTGGCACTTCCTAAGCTAGGTTGACGATTTCTTTTCTTCTCCATATTAACTTGGGCATACAGAGGCTCCGGCTGCAACATAAGCTGGATCAATGGTTGCGGCAGGCCAAGACGGAGCTGGACAGGGCCTCTCGTTTCAGCTGACGCAGCAACCAAAGGCCCTGAGCAGCTGCAACACAGCCTTACCTGGGCTTTACATGGGCCGGCGCCACATGGATGCCAAGCCGCAACGCTACCAGCTACTGCTGCCAGGGCCTTCGTTCATTGCCCACTGCCAACTGCTCATCGCCCACTGCCCACCCCGCCACATATACACCACACATCAACCATCAATATCAACTACATTCTCTACTATATACTATTTTTATTATAAGTAATATATAATAATACAGGCCTAGAGAAAGATAGAAAGGAAGACCTATAGCATCTGACACAGAATAGTATGGTATGAAATTGATAACATTAAGGAAATTACAGTATATTATTCTGACCTGACAAATTATTATAGTATAAACGTAAAAATCATGGCCAGTAGTACATACATAGACAGTAACATATTAGTTTATGTAAACATTACAACCTACTTAGATGAGGCAGTTATTTATTAATTAGTACTAGGAAGTATATTGTAGGTACATTTCATAATGCTGCTCTGAGCA
Source organism: Monochamus saltuarius (assembly GCA_025584915.1). Taxonomy (NCBI): domain Eukaryota; kingdom Metazoa; phylum Arthropoda; class Insecta; order Coleoptera; family Cerambycidae; genus Monochamus; species Monochamus saltuarius. The sequence continues at coordinate 2,392,162 of CM046730.1, read as the reverse complement.
AGTCTGTGCTTATCCACATTCACCATCAAACACAATAAATTGACACGGATGTGTAGGGTTGTGCAAGTGGGCTATTATTGACTTACTGGAGGCGGATTTGAACCAGGGCCAGAAGGATACTGCCGCACTATAGTAGACTGAGTTTCTGGATATGCCATATCAGCCACCATAGGAATATCATCATTCTACGACAAAAATTCTGCTGTACTATACTATTTAACACATTCGGTTACAGTGGCGGCTTGTGACTCTTTAAACTGATGAGGCAGACAGACTGAAATCTATCTAATGCTCCAAATATAAATATGTTTAATATATTTTTAAAAACTTAATTCACTATTTATTAGCAAATCAGCTAATGCAAGTTCAGGATTATATGAAATTTCTCTTCTTTATTAGACAAATAAATTATATAAGAGCTTCTAACAATTTGATGATTTTCACAAACATTTCTATTTTATATTAGAATATCGATTTTTATCCCAAATTGTATAATTACTTCTATAATCGGTAAACAAAAGACACAATCATTAATATTTTCTGTTCTTTAGAGATGACATCGTCAAAGGTATTTGAGGCCTTGGAATTTCTATTTCACATTTAACCTGATATTGAATGAAAACGAAACAACAATTAAAATTTTGATTATAATCATTGAAAGTTTTAAAAAATTCAAAACAAATGAAAAATTACGAATCAACTGAATTTACACCTTTACTTTGCACTCTCATACCTCTAAGGATCTTTTTCTCACACATTTCTTCTTCTCCAACTTCTCCCTCATTTATCTTAGTGTTCTTATGGACGTATTGAGTTGTTTACACATTATTGCAGATTAATATTATGATACAGAGGCAAATTCAAAAGTGTCTCAATTTTCTGTTTACAGGTCACGTCATCATTAATTCAGTTGTAGTATAATATTTATAATAAATAGGTTAAATGATTTATATCAGCAGTCATTAATTTTTATTTGTCAATTATTACTTCCAAATTTATATGGAGGTACTATCTCATCTGCCTCATTGTACTAGCCACCACTGTTCAGTCAACTTACCCTTTGGAAGACAGAAGTGACCCCTCTACCACTTGCTGCTGTACGTTTCATAGTCCTATCTTCGTATCTAGTACCACTCTGTGATGCCATAGGGCGGTTTAGAGTGCTATTAGCATTGTTTGGCGAATTAGGACCAGCATTACGAGCTGCTACAGTCTTGGTTACAAAATCTTGTTCTTTCCAACCATGCTTTTTATATACATCCCTAAGATCTTGATGTTGCCACATTGTAAATAATACTTGTCCAGCAAATTTCAAAACTCTAGGGGTATATTTCTGTCGCTGTCTTGTAATTGTCATTAATCTTTCCACTCCGCCTGCTTCCAAAAGAGAACGTGAGAATTCTGCATTTTTTTTAATCACCTCATTAAGTGTTGCTAAAACGGCTGCAATAGTATCATCAGATGTGCCTTGGTCATGCTGAGGATTTCCGGAAGGTAATTTTTGGACAAGATCTCGCATAGCATATTTTCCTATTAATTCCTTATTCCGTTGATCAATCGCTAAATTTCTAAGAGCAGTAGCTACTGCGCATACTACCCTGTCTACTTCCATACGCAATAATTCGACTAAGATCGGTAATCCTTTCTCTTTACGCACAGCTGCTCTTATTTCTATACTTGGTTGCCAATAACATGCTGCTAAATTTTGTAAAGCTCCTGCAGCTGCCTCTAATGTCTCCGGATTAGAACAACTTTGCAAAAGAGCCAAGTAGGATTGCACGACTTCTGGTTGCCATAACAATTCCATACCTTGTACCGGTTCTCTAGCAGTTGCATTTGAATTTCCTACTGAGCCCCCTGTAGCAAAATTATTATCCTTTGTTTCTGAAGCTGGTATTTCTTTTTTCTTTTTACTACCTCCAAAACAACCTAAATTTTCACCTAAAAGTAAGTAATTAATGAAACATTTAGCATACAGAGTGTATTTAATTTAAGGAGCACAAATATACCACTGAATTTAGAGTAAAAAATAAGATAATTTATTGGCAAATTCAAAATAATTGGCATCAAGGTTGAGTCGCTGGCTAAAACGATACTCAACATTCGACACTGTGTTTTTCTAGGGCTGATTGTTCAATAGTTTTATGTGCATTTACAAAAAATTGAAACATATTTTCACTATTTTCATTGTTTGAATGTTACTTCTTAAATTATTGTATTTACTAGGCACTGTTAATGCCGGTTTTTGTTACTTTATAAGACTTAAATTTAATTTGGATGTGGCCTTGTTTTTAACAAAATAAGTGTTTAGACTAAGCTTTTTTGAGGTGTTTGGTGGTTATCTCAATGTGACTCTTGCATCAGGGTATATAAGAAAAGGAAAGATACTCATTTAATTTTATGTAGTGTCAGTGAATATAAAAGTTAATTTAATTATTGTATTGATAGTAGGACACTAATTGGAGAGGATCACCATTTTCATTAAAATGTAACTGAGTAATAAAAATTGTCTGCGTCGGACCAGACGGTGGAAGTTATACTTCTTTGGCCATTCTCATACACCCACTCGTACGTACAAAAAAAAAAAAAAATTCTTAACAAAAAACACTCGTACGTACAAAAAAAAATTCTTAAAAAAAAAAATATATATATTATTATTATAGTTCTTAAAAATTTGTTCTTCCTTTTGAGCGTGACGCGGTTTCTCGACCAACATCCCATCCCAATGTGTCTAACGGGCGCAAAGAAGTATAACTTCAAAAATATTGATTGCTTTCGATTCAAATTTGCCTCATTGTTAGATATGAAAATAAGGTAATTTCTCATCAAATTCATATAATACTCCTCAGACAAGGATAACCATAGATTCAACAAGTTAGTGAATAGGAGAATTGTGAAATGAGTGTCAGTGTATTTATTCTTATTTTTTTTTAAAGAATTATCTATAAATTTTAAGAAAAAGCATTCAATAACTGAACTGAACTTCATTTTTATTCTCAAGTACATCAAGTGTTTTATGGCAAATCAGACATGTTAATGGACCTCATAGTGCGATGTCACTATGCAACCCACAGTGTTTTGTGTAAGAAATTGTATTTCCGTCAAATGTTGTTATAATGATTTTAATGGAACGTATATTTAAGGGTTAAAGTATTTGACTAAAAAGGGACATTGGAATTTGATTTATTTCTCTCATAAGATATTTTTTTTGCCCTTGAATTCTATAAAATAAAGTTATTTGCTGGTTTTGCCACTGCTAGTATAATTGTATGACTAATACAATTCTCACTTGCATATGCAAAAAAACATTTTTAACAGTTTTAGCAGTTAATTCTTATTTACTACCAATAACGATATCCATTCACATTTACAATATTTTCTATATATGGATAGTGTCTACAGGGTTAACAATGACCAAGTTCAAAAATTTTAACCACGTGCTCAGGGAGGCCTAAAAGACAATAAAAAAAATATTCCAGAATTTTAGCTCATATTTAAAAAATGGGGCAAACCCATTTTTCCTACAGAAAGTCGGCGCCTATGATAAGCATCGACTGAGATGACTTAGATACATATTTAAAGCTTACATCTGTCAACAATGTCAACTACCATGCGGTCGTCTTTTTTCAGTGTTTCTAAATGCAGAAACGACAAAAATTAATATTCTTATTAGTAATAATACCACAGAATATATAGCTAACGCTACAGAAGGCTCGTCAAGTGGTGTTAAAATGTAGTCCCCGAAAAGAAGCCGGTTCCAAAAGCCAGCTTCTTTCAAACTGCGCATGTACAGTAGAAAGAGTAAGTTTAGCTATTAGCTCGTAGGTCACGCCACAGGCGCGTCGATTTTAGCGCGCAATTCAGAAAGCGTTGCCAAATGTAAATTTTACGAAATTTATTAGAATATTTTACCTAAATAATAAAAATTATTAAATAACAATAATAATATGTATTCTTACACATGAGTGACAACTGACGTTTTTATAATTTACAGTAATTGTAATTAAAAATAAGGTAGACACATATGTAAATAAATAGGCACTTTTTAAAAATTTTAAATTGTGTTAGAATAATAATAATACATCAATAACAATTTGAGAAAACGTAAATATTACTAATTTTATTAATTGATTAATAATATGACATGATTTTTCTTTCTGTATAGATCCAGAATTATACTTTGTTTGTATTACTTCGATAATTACCAGTGACATTTTAAAACGACGAAAAAAAGCTTATGCATACATACATAGGTATATACATATACATGTCCAAAACAAATTCCTTGTGCCCTATCTCAGAAACTGTGATACGAAAATAGTTTAAATAAATAATCTGGGAATTTCTTGAAATTTATATGCGTTGAGTTAAATATGTGTTCTGTATAGACAAAATTATATTTTCACAAAAAATACAAATTACATTCCTCTGATGTTTTCAGTATCATATAGATTATAGATAGAAATGTTTATAATTATTATAGATGTATACAAAAGGTAGGTATACTTTACTATAATGATAATGTGACACTGTACGCGATCTACGGCATTTATTGGAGACCAATGGCTAAAAGACAAAGACGTCGAGGCTCGTCTTTGGCCGAGCGGCGGCCTCTCGTCTATCTTTGTGGCCAAGGCGTGCATTCAACTGTTTTTATAGATTTTTTTACACGCAGTGGCAGATCTTTTTATGTCAGTTTGTTTTGCTACTGTTTATGTGCGTTTGTTAAGTTGCTATTGCAATTATTTTTATTATTGAATACGAGTATATTAGCATAAATCGACAATAATGGCTGGAAATAAGTGTCAATATTTTAATTGTGGTGAAACTCGAAAATAGGGAGTTCGAATGTTTCGATTTCCACATAAAAATGAAGATTTATGTAATAATTAGTTTATACGCTGTGGAAAGTGTAAAATGCCTATACGCAAAAAAAAAACTGCGGTAATTATTTACATTAGCGTAAAATCTTAACAATCTTAACAAAACAATTCTAACCCCCTTATTTCCTAGGGTGCTGATCACGAATCTGAAGTCAGATTTCGGCGCTCGCATGTAGTTTTCGAAAAAAAAATTCAAATTTATAACCTCTATTTTCCACTACATTAGGTTGAAATTGCAATGTACATCTCTGCCCCCTCTGCCTTCTTCATTTCATGACGTCACACTGTTGTCAAAATATATAGGAGTTATATTGCAATTTCAACCTAATATAATGTATACATAGATGTTACAATTTTGAAAAAATTTTTTTTCGAAAACTACATGCAAGCGCCGAAATCTAACTTCCGATTCGTGATCAGCACTCTTGAAAATAGGGGGGTAGGAATTTTTTTGTTAAGATTGAAGAGTTTTACGGTAATGTAAATAATTACCAAAACTGCTAATATCTTTTTTTAACCCATAATTTAATTTTTGCAAACAATACAATTTAAAAAATAATTCTCTAAAAAAATTGACAAATATAAATTTTAAAATTGACTTGCTACTAAAACTTCAAATTGATTTAATTCAATTCAATTTAAGATAATTTAATATTCTATAGGAATTAGTCAATATTTCATTCAAACTATAAGTAGGTATAAAGTTGAGTGCACCGATTTAATTTATATTTTTTTTTCTCCGAATCTAAAGTAAGAGAGTAAGAAAATGTTTATATAATAATTACCTAAATTACACACAGCTAATGGAGAAAAATCTATCCAATTTTTTAAATAGCAATATAACCACCAATTTTTTATTATGACTGATCCAAAATAAGAATATAGCTTGCGTTCACTTCCCTGTTACCATTTGTTTATGTGTTTATTTATTTATAATACAGTTTTAAATAAAGAAAATTTCGAAATCGATAGTATATCGAAAGAGGATACCAACTATTTTTGTCCATCGCATTTCACTGATTTTTTTATTGTCTCTAAAATATATAATAAATAAATCAGTATCTATATAGAAGTTAATTTTTTTTATGATTTTTTTTTTGTCGGCAACAAAGTGTAATATGAGTCTTTCAAACAACGGGAAAGTTTAATTTTAAGATATTTAATCCAAAGAAATACAAAATTAAAAAAAAAAAACGCAGTGTTGTCCCAGAACGCACCTTAACGACATTATTGAAAAACTTCATAAGAGAGTTCAACATGCGAATATAGGTCAAACTTTTTCAGTTCATTTTATCGACGAGAGTATTTTTTTTAGTCTAAGGATGAAGCTACCCAGATTTATTATTTTAAAGACTTTATCATACAGCTGTTAAAAATTTAGGCAGTAAGTTGTAAAGTTTAGCCCATCCCTGGCAAACTAAAAGCTCATTATATTTCAAGGGCAACATTTTAAGAGCTCCTTACTAGTGTCCATCACATTAAATTTTTATTAAATTATATTAAGTACTTTAAAAGTTATTAAATAAAAACGATTACCAGCTGCGTTCTTCAGACACATATCTCCGTATGTAAGAAAATTTGTCTATACAAACTTATCATCTTATTTTTTCATGTTCTATCTGCACGCGAGATATTTTCCACATTTTCCCGGACGAGTGCCTGGCGAGTGCAAATATTCCGTCACACAAATCGCAAACGCAAATGCTTCTAGTTGCGGGTAGTTGACGTGTCTAGCACTGGCTTAATTAGTGCTTGGTGAAACGGATGATTTAGACTTTATTTTAGATGTATTAACTGTTCCATTAATTTGAGCATCGACAAGCCATGTGAAATTTTTAACATTTATTGCTCGATAATATATTTTGCTTATATTATTTAGAATTCGTCTTCAATTTTATTTTATTCAGCTGCCTTTATTATATTCAATAAACCTTTCTCTGCTGTTTTTTTTTTCAATTTCATATTTCAATAAATAAAAGGCATTTCCGCAAATTAAACATGATTAAACATATTCAAAAAATAATGAACATAAAAAACTCCTTTTTGTTATATATAAAAAATTACCTGTTTACAATTCTTTCTAATTTTGAAGAGGGCGATATCATAAATATATCTAATACAATGAATATATCTAATACAATGATAATATATATAATAAAAATCCTTTTTGTCTTTATCCAAAATATAGATATTTCTAACTCGCCGAATGAATGAACCGTCTTATTTACGAGCTTATTTATGAAAACATATTCTGTACCGCAAGTATAAGCTTATTTACACGTCGCACATACATATAATTCAATTCAATATCTTGAAAACCGTAGCACATAGCAAAGTAAACTTAAAAAAAAACATTTTTAAAATTTTGCCTACATTTGCCGCGGTATAGTTATAGATCAATTTTTAATAATTAATATAGTCGCATACTAACATGTTTAATGCATAAATTTACTGGTACGACTTTGAAACAAATTTTTTCGAAAAGGCTTTAACTTATCAAAAATTGGTGTGTACCATTAGAAGCGCTATAGTTTTTTATATAGGTTGTGAAAGAATTATGAACATTAGTAAAATCGCTGTTTTACAACTGCGATGTAATGAAAAACATAATTATTGTCAAATAAAATCCAAGCATCAATAATTTTATTTTAAGGTCGGCCCTACTGAAAAAAGTTGTAAAGTCTATTTTAAATTATGGTAAACGTTCCAGCTTAAAAAAATGAACCACAAATAAGCGAGTTAGCGAGGCGATTTTACTCCACTTTTAAATTCATAAACGCAACGCACTTTATAAAGACGGCGATATATGGCAACACAAGCAGCGGTCGTCAAGGAAACGAACGCGCTAGGCTAGGCTCTTTCGAGGAGCGCATATTTCTGAGTTTTAAAATTTTAACAAATACGTATCGTTGCGCCATCTGTCAACAACCTCAGGCCCTATACCCTAATATGTCCCCATGAGAGTTCTGTTGCGTAGCTATATTTTCTGTGATAATACCTGATAGATAGGTAACAGTTCATCCAGTTAGCTTCAGTATTTTGCATTTGTTTGTCACTATTTTGTTACGAACTGACAAAACTACATTTTCACTCATTACAATCACCCACTACCGATAAGACACATTTCCCGTAGGCACAGTTAGATAAAATGCCTAGGTATTTATTATAAGAGAATCAAACAAAATGAATGTGATAATAGAAAACTTTCAATGCACCCGCTGCAGTCTTGTCCCATAACCTAGAAAAACAAATCGGCGAACTATATTGTAGGAATATATCTGTACCCGACACATATTCCTTTATTTCATAACAACTATAAAACATTTAAAATTAAAATAAGGCACTAAAAACTGAAGAAGAACACAAAACTACAACATACACAGGAATTGAATTATGACGTGACAGCGACAGCAATCGTTGCTTGCTGGTTGCCTACTCTGGTTCTCGCATTGGCGGCGTTAAATAAGCATTTAATATATCGGAAAAAAAAAATGTTTTTCTTTTATAAATAAGTTTGGAATTTTTTTGAAAGGCAATTTCGTTAATTCTTAATTTTCTCTATCCTCTCTTTAAATATTTGTCATAGTTAACCCTGTATGCTATGTTTTATGGTGCCTACTGCGAGATAACTAGCCTATGTGGTATGTGGTGTAGATGAACTAACTTGTGTTTGTTCTGTGAACCTAACTACTACTGACAGTTGGTCGCCAGTTGTAGTTTAGATGGGTCATGTTTCATTCAACATTTTAGTGTGCTGAATCTGTAGTCCATCAAAGATCACGATTTATTTAACAGACTAATACTGAAGTTGAATCCATCACGCCAAAATGTTGAATAAAATAACACGGTAGAAATTTGTCCTTAATCCACTGCTGCTCTGCCGCAATCTACAATGATTTTTGAATTTCAGGTCATTCACATCCACCTGATTTGTTTTCTTTTATTTGACATGTAAAAGGGTTGATATTCTCCGGCATTTCAACTTATATATATCAAGAGAAAACATGTATAAAAAATTCCTATACACGATCTTGGTGGCAGTTGTTCAGTACATTTTGCTGCCACCTATACTTTATTTTTAAAATAATAGTAAATCAAATTTCTCGCGCTTAAACACTAGCTTGTTATTGGTTAATTTGTCGCCAAGTTCACATACATTTATGTTTATTGTCAATGTCAATAGTGTCAGCTACTATGCTCTTTAAAATGTCAGTTATATTAGTATAAGATTAACGTTGCCGCTTCATAGATTTATTCTTCCTCCTTGTTATATTAAAATCAAAGCTGAACAAAATTTAACTTAATTTTCTGCATTAGTGGTGATCTACAGTGTGATTCAGTCATAATGTCATTAATTTCAACCACACATTCGGAAGGCCTAATATAGAAAATCTAAAAAAAAAATTTACTCGACTTTTTATCAACCCATAATTCTCGGTAACACAGTTCTCCTGGTACGCAAGCAACATAATGTTCGAGCGTTGATGCAGGTCAACACTGAATTGATTTGAGAACTGGGAATGAATCAAGGCTGCCAGCGGTCAGTCTCAAAAGAGTTTAAATAATGTTTTGAATTTTTTTTTAATTTAATTTTTTAATTAAATTACATGATGTATTGCAATAAATAAACTTATTAAAATACTAATTTCCAATTAAAATAATGTGCTTAATAATGCTTTATTTTGCTGTGGTTTCCGTAGTGTATGTCTATGTGGACATCGCTCCGTCCTGTCAAATCGACACAGTGAATACATACATGTACATACAATAGTTGTGTTGAGAATTGGGATTACCAAAGCATCAGAAATCCAGATTATAAATTACACATTGGAAAAAATAATTAATCCGGATAACTGAAGAATCCAGATTAATTATAAACTACGCATTGGAAAAATATTTAATCTCGATAACAAACCAACCCGGGTTAATGGCATTTGGATTATCGACATATAACTGTACTCATTTTTCTCTCTCTTCGCTTAAAATCAATGACTGATCATTTAGTAGATGACAATTCTTAAATAAATGTCACAACCAAATTAAAAAAATGGTAGGTGTTATCTGATTGATTTTATTTTGACTCGTAAGTCACCTTTCAACAAGGGCAAATTATTAGTAGATTAGATATATAGAATTAGCAGACCACTAATGCGGTTCATTAATTTGTGAAAAGTGGTAGGAATGTCAATGTACAAAAAGTTTAAATAGTTTTAAGGTTTTTATATATTTTTAGGTATTAATAATATTGTGTGAAACTAACTACTCTGTGGACTAAAGCCCCAACCAGCGTTGAATTACACCCACAATATCTACCCATATATTCTTTATTATTAGCTTTTGTAACATTTTTTTACTGTATTAGAAAGGTATTTTAAGCTAATATAAATCAAATCTCCTACAATTCCTATCAATGAAGTCATATGTATGTTCTCTGATACCAAACATTTAGGTATGCTAATGAACAATCCCACAGACAAAGCTCTATTCAATAATTGTCTAAAGAAATTAATCTATCTAAATTTATTAACCTGTATAATGAAAACACTCTATAAATATCTAATTTTCACTTTTGACAGTGGGAACTCGAAAATTCAACGACAATAGATGAGATCTGACCTATTTCTGCATTTTTAGGATTGCTTCTTCAGGTGGCCTTCTTTAAGTTGAGTCAAATATCTAACTATAAAAATAATTTTTTAATTTATCTGTGGAATTGTTCATTAGCATACCTACCATGTTTGGTATCAAAGAACATACATATGACTTCATTGATAGGAATTGTAGGATTTGATTTATATTAGCTTAATATACCTTTCTAATACAGTAAAAAAAAAAATTGTTTTAAGGTATCAAGTAGCACCGCCCATGTAAAAATTCAGGTTCAAACAGCATCCAATAGTCACTGAGTGTCTGGTATTCAGATATCATTTGACCATGTCGAATTAATATTACCACTGCATTATAAATGGCATTAAAATTCTGAAAACATGAAAATATACAAGACGTTAATTTGACCATTTTTTGTTTGCTATATATTTTGTAGTGCAGTAAATTTGTTTCAGTTTTCACTTCCACAATATACTCTGCGTATATTTTAGATTCGTAGCGGTTAACCCACTTTTCTATCAACTAGTAAATAAAAACTGATAGAACCGTTTTACATAATTTAGCTAAAAATTTTTGTAAAACTTTTTAGCTGTTTCATACATACAAGAATTATATCAATAGTTTAATGGAAATCTTTATTCGTAAAAATATAGAACATGTTCGACTATAATCGAGAAAGTGCGGCAGAATTTGCGCAAATCTCCAGTTTGGCAATTTGTAAAATAACGTAGATAGCTGAAATATACATACAAACTTTAATAAAAATTCTTCGCAAAAATTTGCTCATAATTTTCGTTATAATTTTTGGAAGAAATCTCTTGTGTGTAAAACGGTTCTTAGATATAACTGTACCTAAATTTGGCTTCTACTTACAAATATTTAAGGTTTATTACTTAATAAAAATTAGTAATTTTAATTTATTATATTATAATACAAAATAATGCAAAAACTATGATTTTATTTATTTGACAGTGACAGGTAAAAGAAAGTCATAATAACAAAATGGCTATAACATCGTTAAGTTGATGTGACTGCTAGATTGCCAACTAATATATTTTTTAAATTTTAATAATTATAACTTATTATTCATTATAAAGGCAGTATGAAATAAAACATACGATACTTGTCCGTTATTACAGTACTTAGTACTCGTTTATATTCCGGACTCGTACTATAATAAGTTAAATCACCTAGGTACCCGACATAACAAAAATTCGTATAAAATATGATATTGTTATTGCTTACATAGGTTATAAAATTATTAGGAACTCATTATAAGTCTATTGGTATAATAAGCTCAATGAAATTAAAAATTGTAAGGATGTGGTCAATTGGTTGGTAAGCAATTCTTTCAATAAATTAAATATCAAACCAGAATTGTACATTTTTACATCAGTTCAAAAACCGCATTTAATAACCTTAAAATATTCAGATAATAATCGACAAAATCGCGGTTTTAATATTAATTGGTATAATAAATTTACGTTACGAGAAGTATTATTGTGTTGGTCGTGTTTGTGATTTTCATCACAAACAGAATATGCCTCATGGTTTAAAATAGGTTTCGCAGATTTAAAAATATTACCGTGCTCTATTGAGAGACATTCTAATAATTTCGTATAATAATCAAGTTCGGAAAAATCGTACTCATTTGAAAAAAATTGTAACAATATTTTTAGCGTCCCAAGACTTAGCTTTTCAAGAGCATGATGAGAAAAATGAATCGGTAAATTGCGGTAATTACATAGACTTATTATTGTTACTTAGCAAACACGATAAGATTTTAATGATTGTTTGGGAAGTAATGTTTTTTCGGTAGTTTTTAGTTAATTCCAAATTATATAATAGATTGTGTTTCATTTACTCTAAAACAACTTATTAATAAAGAAATTCAGGATGCACATTTTTTTTGCAGGGCAGGTAGATAAAACTACAGATGTTTCGTGTGCCTCTCAATTTTCAATTGTACTTCGGTACGATGAAATTATAGAAAGGTTTTTAGGATTTAATAATATTTCCTCTGGGCAAACAGTGGAAGATATGTATTTACAAACGATGTTGTATAATCCATTCTTCAAAACAAATTATCTGATGTAACATATTCAAAAAAAGTTACAAAAAATGCAGTTGGAGCTGTCACAGTAGGATGGCATAATTATTTGGAGGTTCATAACAGTGAGTTTCCATAGATAATTAAATATGTTTACACTTTTCACTGTTACTCAAACTTACAGCATACTTTACTGAACAGATTACCTGCGCTTGCTCAAGACATGATTTTATTATACTCATTACATATAACGCACAATACAATATCTTATGTAATGTTATAGTTAAATCTGCCTAATGTGGGTATGATCAAAGAATGCTCCATTAACCCTACTATTTCTTTATTTTTTCCATGGTTTAATGATGAATGTAAAATTATGAAAAGTAAACTTGGATTCAGTCTTTCTAAATATAAAACAAATATTTTTTTTACAAAATATTGCCCTAATAAATGTTTTTTAATAACCAAGAAAACTGAGTTTAAAGTTATTGCAAATTTTAATGTTGACTCTGCGTAACCCTAATAAGTCAATCAATTATTTCACAATATAGTAACACACAGTAGTAGAGCTACCTCTGTGGCCATTAACTACTCCATGCCGCACTAAAAAACCACAGACATGAAGTGTTCTACATCACCGTAGAAACCATTGAAAGCTAGCAACCTCTATCACGATATGTTTGCATATCAGCGATAACGATACATACAATTCCAGGAAACTCCTATTCTGCGGGCTAATGTCATGTCCAGTATTGAATTACACCTAAAAAACATCTAGCAACAGGTAAAGTCATTCTTCGGTGACCCACCAGACATAGAAGTCGCGCTCAAAATTTAATCGCTAGCCGAAATGATTGTACAACGTGGATACAAATTGAAAATCTATTGAAATTAACATTTGGAGATAAACGCGATTTACAATATTTAACACATCAACTCATTTCTTTAAGACCAAATAAAAGTGAATGTTCATATGACTTCGGATTACGCTTACAGGAATTAAGAGCTGTAATAATCATGAAAGTTATTGATGATTTCCCAGATCCACAGGTTGCAGATTTACAAATTGGAAATTATAATAATTAACATTACAAAAACGATTTTTATTACAAATTTGCCGACAAATTATCAAACAATAATTCGATTATAAAAATTTCAGCTGCATTAGAAGACGCCTTAAATTATGTTTTAGAAGAATTTCAAAATTTTGCAAAACTGTATCAAAACAGATCTTTTACAAATTCAAAACCTAACACTCAAAATTTGATTCACATAAAAATTTCAAAGCAACTTTCCAAAATCAAATGCCACAAATTAATAGAAATAATCAGCCCCAATTTTCTTCACAACCAATACAACCACAAATTTCATTACCATTCAATGAAGAAGAATATGAAATATTCGATTTTAAAGTTATACCAAATTAAATAAATTCTAAAATAAAAATACAAGATCACAATCGAACAAATCATTTAAACGATGAAGAAAAGCAAGCAATAGAAAGTTTATGTCAAGAATACTTTGATATTTTCCAAAACCCTTCAGATGAATTACCATTCACAAATACAGTAAAACACGAAATTAAAACTACTGACAAAACACCCTGCTATGCCAAGACCTATCGTTATCCACACATCTATAAAGAAAAGGTCCAAACTCAACTATCAAAATGCTAAGTGATAAAATTATATGCCCTAGTATTTCACCATGTGGAGTTTTCCAATCTGGGTGCTACCAAAAAAGGCAGACGCTTTTGGCAAGAAAAAATGGAGAATAGTAGTAGACTATCGCTCACTAAACCTAAATACCAGACTTATTCTTTGGAGATTACACCTAGAGGAATTTAATTATAAAATCAAATATAAACAAGGAAAAACTAATCACATAGCAGACGCCCTTTCAAGACAACCTTCAAGAGATAAATGCAGTAACACAAGCTACCACAACACCATTAGAAGATATCTATGTTAAACAACGTCGATGAAATACCAGATGCTGATGAAGCCAGCTTAAAGGAAGTATTAGAAACATTAGTCCCAGGAACTCCTCATTCTAATCACGAGGATTAGCCCAGAAGTCGAAGACTTGTGCGGGAGAGGGGGCGGCATATTATTATTAAGCAGGCCACATTTGCGCCCAGGAACGACTTACGTTGGTAGGCCCTTACTATCATTCAGTGCAGGAATGAGGAAAACCTGGAAAACATCATTAATTAGGGGGGTAGTTATATGTCAACCGGTATCAATCTCTCACATTGACCCAAGCCAACATTCTTCGACCCTACCATACCCGCAGGGAAGGTACCAATCTCTCCACGAATATAGCTTATATATGGTCTACCGGCTGCGGGGGTCGAACCCACAGCGATCTAGTTACCTCGATTCAAGTACTGACGCCTGAAACCGCGCGACCACTGACCGATCCAAATTCCGCAGACTATTATAAAGGAAATCCCAAATCAAGATGACGACATTGCCACAATTAATTCTGCGCAAGATTCCATATACTAAAAAATGCAAAAAATAATACAAGACATAAAGTCAATTTAATATCTAACAGTACAGAAGAAGAAATTATAATTATTCTAAAGCACCATAGACCCTAAAAAACGATACTGTATGTTTTTCAGAACAAACAAAGATGACCTATTAAAATTAAGAGTAATTAGGACACTACAAAATTGTTTTACTTTGAATTTAACTATTTCAAACAATTTTGTGACAGACATAACTACAGAAGAAGAGCAGCATCAAAATATTAAACACCACCATGAAGGAAAAACTCAACACAAAGGAATAAACGCTACCTTATTATCACTTTCATTGGCCTTACATGCAAAGAAATGTTCAAAATTACATAAATACTTGTAATATCTGCCAAACCTGCAAATACGAAAGAAAGCCTCAAAACCCACCCAGTGAAATTACCCCTACTCCATCAAAAACCTTTGGAAATAATTCATATTGATCTATTCTTTGCTAATATCCTTACAATAATAGACCTTTTTTCAAAATTTGCTCAAGCAATCCCAGTCACTCAAAAATCGGCAAAGTAACGGAACCTCTAATAACCTTCATGTCATTTGTTGGAATACCGAGAAAAATCATATGCGATAATGGCAAACAATACGCCTCACAGTAGTACCAAATATACACCTTTTGAAATTCTATTTGGCCACTTAAATTTTACTACCTTTTGATGTAAATGAAGAAAACATACTTACTAACTACATAATCATGCTAAAAATTCACAACAACTTTATCAGAACATTAAAGTCCAAACAGAAAAAGAAAAACGAGCAGAAAATATAAATAAAACTAAAACCGACCCACAAAATCTCGATCCAAGAGATACAATTTATATAAAAAACGATTAGCTACGGAAAAAGACAAACCCGCGATTCATACAAACAAATGCAGAACAAGACCTATATAAAAAAGTTCAAACACCTCGAGAAATTTATTACAAGAAACGAGTTAAAAGAAAACGTAACCTTGTTACAGGTACACGACAACGCGGAAGACCTAGGAAAGGACCGACAAAGTCAATGTTAATGCTGACAAGAATCATGTCACTATCCTTCATGATAACACTTTGCCAAATTAAAATAACTCCACTTGAGAATGGGCTACTTGTATTAAAATTAGGACCAATGCGATCCGTGCAAACTCATCATAAATTCATTCACTATATAAATTAGAATCCAATACAAATCGAACTAAATAATACAAAAACACAATTATTACAACTCAATAATAAAGTTCAAGATATGAATAGAAAAACAACTGATACCGGATTGTTAACATCAATAACACAGGCACTACAACTAGTCTCTGAAACAAAAGCAAAATTAGAAAACTTGTCACCACAAAAGGTACCGGACAAAAATGGCTATTTGGAACAATAATAATAATAATGATCGGAAATCAATAAATAAAGCCATCACAAAATTAAATGAAAATAATCGCATTGAATATCAACTAGAAAACCAAATTAGTCTGACAAGCAAATTAATCAAAGACTATAACAGAACAGTAACAACTCTATCCCAAAATCAAAAAGCTATTCAAAAATTTCTAACTCAAACCATTACGGAATTTAATGAAAAATTTACACAAGTGTTATCCACGTTTTCAATTCAAAATATTCTATCTGTTATTTGTAAATTTAAATTATATTAATGAATTCTTAGATGAATTGGAAAATGCTATCACATTTGCATCATGGAACTTAGTTCATAATTCAATTTTATTAAAACAAAGTTTATTCTATATTTTAAATAAAGCAAAAGAATTATATGATACGCAAGGTATTCTAGAGTTGGATCGTTTTCAAAATTACTATTCATATTTAGGTAGGTACTTCAGTATCCTATACTGACAATTCAATTGTATTTGTAATCAATTTGCCAATCTTGACATATGAGATTTACTCCTACTATCATACAATCCCAGTTCTTGTACACAACCTAACCATTATTCCAAAAACCCCATACATTGGAATGAGCACTGAAACTTACATCACAACGGTGCAGATCTGTCCAAAAATTGAAGAACCATTCATCTGCAACTCGCCAAGCCAACCTCACGATAACAACTGCATAGTTCAGTTAATATCCAAGGCTGACCATAGTTCCTGCCATTTACACCAAGTAACAGCCACTAAGCCATTAGTCAACATGATAGAAGAAAACCAAATATTAGTTGTCTCATCCAGTGTAATGCAAATTCCAAAACCTTGTATATATTTTTATCTCGCTTATGTATTCTCTATATAATAATAACATTATAATAACTTAGTTGATTGCGTATGTAACATTAAAACGCTGAAATAGCAAAATAGTATTATATAAATTTGTATTGTAACAAACCAGATTCAGATTCAAAAATAAAGAGTCGTGTACATCAAGTGAGTCTTGTGGAATCTCTGTGAACGTTCCCACTTCATTCACGTAATTTGCTGACATACTGATATAACAATGGCATCATTGTATTGATAATGACCTGTGGATATGTTATTAGTGTAACAGAGAGTGTTATCAAAATCGGTTGGCTTTGTTCAACAAAATGCACAGAAAATTTGCTTAAAAATTTCATTCCTCTGCATGATGATTTATTTATTTAACACAATGATATGCATATCACTTGTTCTTCAAATAAGAATACTAAAATTATTACTCCACTTTCAAGATCACCCTATATATTAATAATAAGTAATGCTCAAAATTAATCAAATCTAAAAAATATTTGTATGAGAGATCTATTCTATTCCAGTTTGGCCGCTGCTAGTAATCAGGGTGTGTTCTGGAAGATTTTCAAAAAAATTTCATCCTTATATCTCTTTTAATTCCTGTATGGGAACAATTTTATGATAGTATTTATCCTGAACGAATATTAGATAGATAACACACTATTTTGCGATGCTAAGGTTCTGATTTTTGATGATAGATATTTTACTTAATCATATTACAAATCCATGTTTGTGACAAATCATAAAAATGTGTCAGTATGCTACAAACCAAAACCAAATATACAAAATATACATACAACTAAAAAAGGGGAAAAACAAAAATATTAAAATGTTTTATAAGGACTACTCTCTCCCTGAACCGAACGGAGTCATTTTGGGTATTTGTGATGGCATTTTGTTGTATACAGTTATGGGAATTTTGAACTTTTGTCGATAAAAGTGTGGTCTTAGTTGAGTGTCTCTTCGAGTTGGATAATCATGGTAGCAGCATTTATTGGATAATTAGATCTATTTTTATGTATCTCCAAGAAATTATACAGAGTAAATACACAGAGCAATGGAAGAATATTCAGTTTTTAAATAAAGGACGACAGTGTTCTCTACATGAGCCCCCAAGATGATCCTGATAGCTTTTTATTACATACGAAATATTTTAATTGAATGTGTAGACTGTCCCTATAGGCCATATGTTAGGAGGCTGTGAAAAAGAGGACTACGAGAACGTCCCAATTGTCTCAGTAGAAATAATAATAATCACTTAGTCCAATTTTATTCCCACTTTACTGCTGATATATAAGATTTTTTTAGATCCATTGGCGCAGCTGGCCTTAATGTTAACAATTTTAATGATATACTAATGTATGTATAGATGCAAATTACTTAATGGTTAAAAAACTTGTTCTACTGGAAAATATATATATAAAGCTGTTTACAGGCCTTTTAGGCTCAGAACTGTGTTATTCTCCACTCCATTCTGTTCTTCCTTTCTTTTCCAATCCGTTACATTTTTCTGCCTTAGATCTATTGCCACTGCCTCTCTCCATCGCTTCCTCGGTCTCCCTCTTTTTTTCTTGTAGTTAGTTAGTTTACTCCCTATTTTCTTAACTGCCCTTTCATCTTCCATATGTTCTAGATGCCCTAGCCACTGCACTCTTCTGGCTTTTACAACTTCATCTATTGTTGGTGCCTAGTACATTGCATTTATTTCCCCATTATTTCTCCTTACATAGCCTTCCTTCGTCTTCTAAGATCTTCCTTTCCCACCTTAAAAGGTTTTCTCTTGACTTCTTATTGAGAACCCAGGTTTCACTACCATATAGCGCTGTAGGTCTCAGAATTGTTTTATACATTCTAAATTTTACTTCTCTGGACAAGTTTTTTGATTTCATTAAGTGGTTGACTGCTGCCGAACTTCTGTTTGCTTTTATTATTCTCCTATTAATTCCTTGCTCCCCATCATAGTTAGCTGTTATTAGCGCCCCTAAATACAAATATTCTTGAACTTCTTCAAACTCCATCTCTCCATACTGTTCTCAATTTAAAATTGGTATCTTTTTTTTGTTCTCCTATTCTCAAAAGCTTACTCTTCTCTTGATTTATCTACAATCCCACTTTACGTGCTTCCTTCACAAGTTTTCTCGTTACTTCTTCTAATTCCCTACTATCTCTAGCAATAATGACCACGTCATCTGCATAACTTACTATTTGGTGACTTTTAAACAATATGTGCCCTTCTCTGTTCAACTGACTATCTCTTATGACGCTTTCTAGTACTAAATTAAAAAGAAGCATTGAGAGTGGATCTCCTTGTCTCAGTCCTGTGTCAATAGTAAAACCGCTTTTTATTCGTACTTTGATTTAGTATTTTCTAAGGTCATTTTCAACAGCCTAATCAGTTTGGTTGGTATCCCATATTGTTTCAAAATTTTACTTAGTTTATTCCTTTTGATCGAATCATATGCTTTCCTGAAGTCCACAAATTAAACCATTGCTTTAATCCCATACTCATAGCATGTAGTCAGGATTTCTTTCACCATGAAGATTTGGTCCGTTGTTGACCTCCCCTTTCTAACACCTGCTTGACACTCCCCTATCTGTAGTTCTGCTATAAGTTCTATTTTCTGTTTGACTAACGTTGCCATAATTTTATACCCTATATCTGACAATGATATACCCCTATAGTTTCTGCAGTCTGTTGCATCTCTAAGATTGGAAAATATATATATAAATCTTCAGGCATACATTCTCTTCTCCAGATCATTCGGATCATTTCGTATATTCTTTGTCTTAAATCCTCTCCTGCGCACTTAATATTCTCTGCTGTTATTCCATTTTTGCCTGGACTTTTGTTATTCTTTAAAGCTTCTATAATTATGTCTATTTCCTTTTTTCAAGGTTCTTCTACTTCCACTTTCTCTTCCCTTCCCAGTATCATCTCCTCCTGATCCTCTCCTTCCCTTCCACTCTCTTCATTCAACATATCTGCAAAGTATTGCCTCCATCTTTCTCTCACTTCAGTTTTCTTTCTAATTAGATTGCCACTTTCATCCTTCACATATATTACTTCCTTCTTTATCTTTTTTCCCTTTTTTATCTCTCTATAGAAGTTACGTATTTCTTTCCTCTTAAAATGTTGCTCTATTTTATCTATTTTCTTGACCTGTTCTGCTCTCTTCTTTTGTCTAAACACTTTCTTTGTCTTTGTCGTTTTTGTTCTCTATATTTTCCTTATCTTCCTCTTGTACTGACTGAAGTGCTTTAATCTTTAGCTTATTTCTCTTCTCCGCCTCTCTGATACACTCCTCATCCCACCATCTATTCCTCCCTGCAAACTCTTATTTTTGTATTACTTTCTCACTTGCTGTTTGTATAACATTTGTGATCTTTATCCATTCCTCATTTATATTTGCTTCCAATATATGTATGTTTTCTTGTAAACCTTTCCTTATCTCTTCTTTATACTTCTTATGGGTTCTCTCATTTTGTAATGCTGTAATATTTAGTTGTCTTTTTTTCCTTTTAATCCTTTCCTTTTAATAGATTTTTTGATCTTCAAATCTATTCTCACTAGATAGATAGACTTCTTATGCTTCTGTGATTTTCATCTATGCAAACATGATCAATTTGATTTGAATATGCTCCATCTGGAGAGGTCCAGGTACCCTTATGTATGCCTTTTCTCTTAAAAAATGTGCTCATTATTTTCATTTTTTGTTCTTCTGCAAATTCAATCAACCTATGCTCATTGTCATTGCTCTCTAGGTGTTTACTTTCTGTCCCTACTATACTTTCATACATCTTTTCTCTCCCTATTTTCACGTTTGCATCCCCTACCACCATTCTCGTGTTTTTATTCAGCTTTCTGTAATTTTCTTCTAGCTTCTCATAAAACTCATCTTTTTCTTCTTCTGTTGGCGCATATATGTTCAATATCTCTATATTTATTTCTTCTCTAATTTTAATCATACATAACCTATCTAAAATCGCTTCAAATTTAGAAATTTTATTCTTCATATTTTTATTTACTAAAAATGCTGTTCCGTATCACTTTGTTTTGCCTCCGCTCGTAAATAATAAATTTTCTAATTCCCATGTCTCCTTTATATGCGTCTCCTGTATCGCTATTATGTCAATTTTGTATCTATTTGCTTCTCTTTCTAGGATTTTTAATGATCCTTCCTTGTTTAACCCTCTTACATTTCATGTTCCCATTCTCATTCCTCTTTCTTGTTTCGTGCCGTGAAATATATATAACAAAAAATAAACTAATGGTAAATACTGATAAACAAAAATACTATGTGTTATAACGCAGTTGAAAGATTCCCATTTTTTTTTGAATAATCAAGGAATAGAATTGGTTAATAAGTATTCCTATTTGGACGTTACATTTGTCTATTCTGCTTTGTTCCGTGACATAGCTGAATCTAGAGTTGCAAAAATGAAACAAACTCTTGGATCCGTTCTTTCCATTATGTCACGGTCTAAAATTAATACTTGAAACTCATTTACAAATTGTGTTGCTGTTTGTGGTGTATGTTATAATGATATATTGGAAAGAATTCAGTTTGGCTTTTTTAAAAGATTGCTTCTTTGACATAAGAATGCAGCTGATTATATGGTAAGACTGGAGACTGGGGTTGTATGTCTCATACACCGTACTGAAATCTTGTGCAAATTGGCTACATAAATTACTGGTTATGGACAAAAAACGATATCCTTATTTGTTTTAAATAAATATATCCTCTGTTAGGCACAAACGATTTGTAGACTAACTTAACTGCACAAAATCTTAAAGAGTGTATAAAATCATTTTATGCACATGTGAGAATTTCTTCTACCATAATTCGACTTTCGAACAAGCATTTTTTTAAGTTTGCATTTAATGGTATTTCCTATTACATTAACCCTACTGAAGGACGTACCATTTGTAATACATTTCAATTAAATTTAATTTAAATTGTGCCTTAACAAATCAAAGACGGTTTTCATAAACTTTACTCCAAGAACTTCTTTAATAAACAAGTCGCTTCTTTTAAAAATTGATCATAAGTCCTTAATGCAGGTTGAATACACTAAGTTCCTTGGTTTATACTTAGACAATAAATTAAATTGAACAATACACATAAATAATCTTTGCAACAAGCTTACATCAATGTTTTATGCATTATTAAGATTAAAATCAATCACTAACATGTCTACTCTTTTATCTTTCTATCATTCTCAATTTGTTTCCCGTATGCGATATGGTATTATAACCTGGGGTTCTTCTAATTATATGGAGAGAATATTTATAATTCAAAAAAAAGCTATTAGACTTATAGCTGGAGTATCCCAACGAACATCATGTAGAACATACTTTAAAAAATTAAAACTATTAACTCTGCCGTGTATCTTTATCTATGATAATAATGTATGTTAGAAATAATTTAGATCAGTTTTCCACCAATGGAGATTTTCATAATTATAGCACACAAGTGAGATCATCGCTAATTATCCCGGGGCACAATTTA
This sequence comes from Monochamus saltuarius, assembly GCA_025584915.1. NCBI lineage: Eukaryota > Metazoa > Arthropoda > Insecta > Coleoptera > Cerambycidae > Monochamus > Monochamus saltuarius. Next base: position 2,369,363 of record CM046730.1, on the reverse strand, counting down.
TCACTGTATGAGAAGAATCCAATGAATGTTGGTATCCTATTTTATAACAAGCTTTCTCCGGATATAAAAAATATACCAAATTTGCAGTTGTTCAGAAAAAAATTATGTTTTTTATAGCACTCATGAATTTCTTGGACATATTATGTGAATTTTTATAACTACACCTGTGATCTCTGTATTACGTTATTTTCTTTGTTCGTTTGTTTTATGTACTGCTCTTGTCGAATTGTCTTTTGTCATTTATTATAAAATTTTGCTTATTTTTACCTTTTGTAAACCTGTATCTTACTTATTATTGATGCCTTTGTATTTGTGTTTCATTGACTTTTCCTATGCTATGTTTACATGGTCTACTGGAATAAAATTATTATTACTATTATTAGAAATGTTTGAATATATTTTAATTAAATGAAACATTCTATAAGACCTATAATCGATGTAAAATTGTAAGACTGAATTCATTTGCTCTCAGAAATGCGAAAATCTTGTGCATTTGCCATAAATTACTGGTTATGGACAAAAACTTCCTTATTTGTTTTAAATAAATATACTGTATCAAACGATTTGTGGAAATTTTTAATTTTCTGCAGGCGAATTTCTCAATAATGACTTCGTTTTGAATGTACTTTTAGGTACTTTTATTACATTTCTCGTGTGTATTTGGGTTTTAAGGGTTCAAACACTTGAAAAATGGCAGAAAATAGACAAATTGCATTAAGCAAGAGAACCAAGCGGCAAAAGTTGAAAATATTCTTGTGGGTCTAAAGCTTAACCCTCGACGATGAAGTCCGATCATTTTCATTGAATACCTTTAGACAATAAATTAAATAACAATACACATAAAATATCTTTTGCAAAACAAGCTTACATCAATGTTTTATGCATTATTAAGATTAAAATCAATCAACAACCAGGAAAATATAAAGTCTGCCTTTTGTCAGGAAGTACCCAGTCAAGAAGTCGCTTTGCTGCGAGAAACGCATATGAGAACGAGTAAGACTATTCCTGGAACAAGAGGTTACCACCAATCCTTTTTGCATAATGATCAGATAATGAAATGCAAACATACCAGTTTGGATGACAATCAGTTTTGGAAAGTTATGGAGATTTTCATAATTATAGCACACAAGTGAGATCATCGCATTTACCTTTGATGACATGTGGGATCTAGGGCTAATAATTATCGGATGGAGTAAATTTGGTATCCAGAGTTTTCAATACTTTCCTCCAATAAAAAATATACCAAATTTGCAGTTGTTCCAGAAAAAATTATGTTTTTTCCCAAATACACTCATGAATTTAAGCTCAACAAGATAAAGATTATGTGAACACGTATAAGTTGAACACCTGTGATCTCTGTAAAAATTGTGAAATACTTTGAGAAATTTATGTACTGCTAGTCTAAATACGAAAATAATTCAATATAGCAATAAAGAAATTTTGCTTATTTTTACCTTGAAAACCTGCATGCCTATATTATTTTATAGATCTGCAACTTTGTAATAAATTATATTTAGTTGCATTACTTTTTATATTATGTAGGAGTATTTTTAAAAGGATTTGTTACTTAATAAAGAAATGTTTGTTGTCCTATAATATCCTAATTACTTGATGTTTCGTCATCCAGTGTCATTTGCCTTCATATGAGTCCAATATTGAACTCTAGGTTGGTGCATCATGATTTTTTTCCAAACGAAAACTATTTCATTCTGTTGAATTGAGCAAATACCTGTAAGCTTGATTGGTATGCCTTTATGCGCGTACACCTTTCGTGCTGCAATTATTGAGTGACTGTGGCAATATTAGACCTCTAGATGGTCTGGTATTCAATGAAAATGATCTGACTTCATCGTAGAAGGTTAAGCTTTAGACCCACAAGATTATTTTCAACTTTTGCCACTTGGTTCTCTTGCTTAATGCACCATTTCAGGCTGATTTGTCTATTTTCTGCCATTTTTCAAGTATTTGAACCCGTAAAACCCAAATACACACGGGAACGTTAAAAGTACCTAAAAGTTCACTTAAAAACGAACATTTTGCGCGCCTGCAGAAAAATTCAAAAATTTCCACACGCGAGATACAGTAAATTTAAAAAAAAATTTTTTTTTTGCGATTTCTGGCAAATAGAAAATTTTTGGCGCATTTTTACATCGATTATATGTCTTCTAGAATTTTTCCAGCCTCCGACGCGTTTCTGGTAACGTTCTAGAGAAAATTTGTCACCTAAAACGAAAAACACGAAAAAACCGAAAATTAGCCGTAAAAAACTCTAGGAGTAGTATTTCTGGCTGAAAACTTGAGATAATACTTGTATTCGAACCTACAACAGAATGAAATAGTTTTGGTTTGGGAAAAAAATTATGATGCACCAACCTTGCGACAGTTGACATGGAATCGCCCATATAGGACATGTCAAAACACCTGATCTAAGCAACTTAACTTCTCTTGACAATTTAATTGATTTACTTGATAACATCAGTTCTAAAACTGCTAGAATGTTGTGCACGCTTGTAATTGGTATTCTTAAGCTCGATGCTTTTATTTTAAATAAGTAATTTTCCTCTCTATATTTTCCCTAGCGTTTACTATTTTCTTTTTGTTTATAATTTTCTTTTTCTTTATTTACATTATATAATTGTAATATTAGTGTATTTGATAATTTTATCTCTTTGGTTTGTAGTTATTTAGATAAACAATTTTTCTCATCTATAACATCCTGCAAAATTGTAAAAAACAATGTAGAAGGAATAAACAAATAATATAAACCGTGACCACTGGTGTCTATCATTACTACTAGATCGCCAAAGCTAAATTTTGTTTTATCGATCTTAAACAAGATTTGCACTCCAGAATTATACAATATACGAATCAATTTAATGCGTCCATAAAAAAAATACAATACACACATGACTTCGACTTACATACATACATTTAAATCACATTTTACAAAATGACAAGTACAACTGCTGTGTATTACGTACTTTATTTCTTTTCGTAAATAGTTCAAAATTTACCTTTAGCTATAAAACATCGATAAACATACAGAAACATATTTTATATGTGGCAATATTGCAGCAGAATATACCATTAAAATGTGCTAATCGTGCAAACGTATGTTCCACGTAGATTGCTTGAGCAAAATAGAAGAGTTATGCAGTATTGTTTTAAATATCTCAAAAAACCAGTACTGTACTTTTATCATATTTCAAGCCATGGATAATCACCATCTCACCCACCGATACCATATAAATACTTTTTTTCCAACTAAAATATTTTTTCCTTATGTTGTGGAGTCAGAAATTCCGAATCTAATTTTTCAATTAACTTTTAAGTTTTCTTTTAAATATTGACCCTGGAAAATAGTTTAATTTGTATAATAATTGATAATTACGCCATTACGATATCACCGTCTACAATGGCCACAGCTTCAAATTATATTGTTTGTATATATTTATTAATTATTCGGTATGGAATTCTACCATCTGCTGCAACAGCTTCAAACGTAATTTTTGTGTAGCTGTTTTCAAATTTTTCAGTACTCAATTTCTACAAGTTGCAGATCAACTAATGATTATACTGCCTAGAATATATTAATAACATCATTAAAAGTTGTTCGATGCTTATATATATATACAAATCATTGCACCACCTAGCCTAGACTATATTAATAACAGACCTAGTTGCTCTATGCTAGTATTTTACCGCAATAGTTTCAAATATATTTTTTTTTTCAAATTTTCAAATATTCGGTTCCTAAGCCCCTGCTGCTGACCTTCAAATGATTGCAATGTTACGAACATACATGAACAATAAAAAAAACCTAATATTTGTTTAGCTTGTAAATCTTGAACCCTTTTTTAATTTAATCTAGCTTTTAGGTGACCAAGCAGGCTAACATGATAACGAACAATCTGGCACTCTTACCCGGATGCCACATGATACCTTAAACTCGTACGCAATGTAGACAAGCTACATCTAGTGACCATTCGCTACTCCATGCCCGACTGAAAAACCACAGGCACAAAGCGTTCTACATTGAAAGCTATTAAACTCTATTGTGTGTGGCAATAAGATATTTTCCAAACACGGAATTCCAGGAGAGTTGTTTCCTGGAATTTTGTATTTGCAAAATACTTTAAATCCGTTATATAAGTGTCAAGTTAACTGAAAATTAAAATATATATACAGCGGAGTGAGCACAACGCCTGGTATTACAAAGTAGTATATGTATATATACAGGGTCCGGAAGTAAAAAAAAGTAAAAGCTCCTGTAATGTAATTTATTCGTAATTTGCTTTTTGTATCAGTATTAATTAAGTAAATCATTGAAGTTTCCGAGAAACTCCTTAAAACTGTAACACTCTGTAATGTTCGACAACATTGCAATGTGTCTGCTGTTGCTGTTAACCTAAAAGTAATATTCATCATCATCATCATAGTAGTATTGCGGCTAGTGCGTTTCATTTTTCTATAGTTTTTCTTTGATACTTGTGTATATAAACAAAAATAGAACAATTTATAGTAACCATGACCAGGTGTATGACATGTTAATTTATGGCGAATCCGAGTAAAACGTAATTATTGTTCTGTGTTGTGAGAAGAGCTCTAAGAAAATCATTCATAGTAAGTACACCTATATACAGGGCGTTCCTTCTAAGACACTCAGTAGGTATATCTCGGTGCCTGGGATAGCTAGTGCTAGAAAAAATTTAATATACAGATGGCACGATCCATATTTTTACAAAGTGTCGCATTGTTTCAGGAAATCAATTTGTTTATTTTTTTTTATAGCAAACCTTGCTAAAATTTATATTTAAATTAAAGTATGATTAATTATGAACAGACTGACAAAAAAAATCTACTAAATTTTAAATTTATCGTAAAAAACGGCTACAAACTAGGCTTAAATTTAATTGTTTTCTCATATAAAATGTGTATAGCCTTGAGCCCAATTGAATCGGCCACAATGCTGTAGAAATAAACATCATGTCGGAAGATGAATAGTTGTTAAAGTAATGATATTATATGAAATTAATAACAGTTCTGAAGTGGAACGTTAAAGCTGGGGGCACATTGCTCTGATGCCACCCCACGCTACGTTACATTCAACAATTCCAACATTTTAACACGTTGAGCGCCACATGCCCACTGGTGGACATTTTAATTTTTCAACAGAGGACCAAGTGACCACCGGTGCTCATTTTTGAATCCCGTTGCCTGGACAACGTGACCACCAGTGGTCACACTACGTGTTTCATTTCGAGACCAAACTACCAAGTCCAAGTAAAATAATAAAATAAGTTTACATCCTGGAACCAAACTTAATATTTCTCAATGCTAAATATATGTAAAACATTACCACCGGTGAGCACACGGTCTCGAAATAAAACACGTAGTGTGACCACGGGTGGTCACTTGGTCCTCTGTTGAAAAATTAAAATGTCCACCGATGGGCATGTGGCGCTCAACGTGTTAAGGAATATTTCATATCAGAAAAAGGTCAAACTCAAATTGTAAGTCGAGGGTGAATACATTTACCCTAATCCATTTAACTAGAGCCGTTAAAATTGTGTTGTTTCATTAACATTCCCTGTGTAATTTCTTCCTAAGCCTCTCCTTTCATAATTTGTTCTCTATAGCGCTTAAGTTTGATACTATAGACATTCATGCTCGCAAATCTTTAAAATAACAAAATTTTGACAATATTTCTATCATTCTATGCATGTGACATGATATTCACGTGCACACTGCTATCACACAACATCACGTTACACCATCCGATGTGATGAATATCTAACAAGAGGATTTGCGACACGTCGGATGGCATGGTGTAGCATCACAGCAGTGTACACACAATATATAAAAATACATGGTGTCAGATCCTTGTGACGTTATATCACATGGCGTGGCGTGGCATCAGAGCAATGTGTGCCCAGCTTTAAGGTCCATTTACACACATCAGTAACGTATCAGTGTCATTTTTTATGGATGAGCACCATATGGTGAATATTGCCATCCTTTGAATTATTTTTTTTTGGTATTCAATTTTTCACGACATTAATAAAGGCTTTATGCAGGCAAGGCAACTGATGCTAGTTTACATATATCTATCTGTAGTCCATAAAAAGAAGTTAGTAGACGATCAAACAGTGCGCGGTGTAGAACTAACTACATCTATCGGCCGTTCGTTACTCCATGCCGGACTGAAAATGTCCGGGCACGAAGCGTTCTACATGCAGTAGACACCATTGAAAGCTGTCGACCTTTATCGCGATCGGCGAGAAACGATATTTTGCAAACACGGAATTCCAGGAAACAACTACTCTGCGGGCTAATGCCCCGACCAGCATTGAATTACACCTGGAAAACCTATAGCAACAGCTAGAGTCATTCGTCAGACGCCCACCAGACATATACCGGTTTCGAGCTTATTAGCTCTCATCAGTATGCCATAGGTGAGGTATCCGACGAATAATCCTAGCTGCTTTAGTCTGTCTAACCCGACAGAAGGGACCATGAGTACGCGGTGTAGAACTAACTACATCTATCGGCCGTTCGCTACTCCATGCCGGACTGAAAATGTCCGGGCACGAAGCGTTCTACATGCAGTAGACACCATTGAAAGCTGTCGACCTTTATCGCGATCGGCGAGAAACGATATTTTGCAAAATATCGTTTCTCGCCCGATATCTGAGCAAGTAAACGCTTTCGATAATAATCTACTACGTATGCGTAAACTTCGTGCTGAAACCCTTTTCAGTCCGGCATAGTAGCAGGCGACCGATAGATGTAGAATTAATTCTACCACCGCACACTCATGTCCTTCGGAATTGGAACAGGCAAGCAACTGAGATATATTCGTCGGAATGCCTCACCTATGAGCTAACAACTTCAGCGATATATCCTCATGACAGGCTATTCTAACTGTTGCTACTCATTTCAGGTGCTGAATAAGACGATTAACTCCATATGACTCAAATTCATGTTCTTGATCAAACGATCAAACAGTGATCTGAATATATTTATCATGCAGTTGATCAAAATTCCGTATCATCCATTCTTAGCAATAGAAAAATCTGGGCAGTTCGCCAGTAAAATTACAAAAATATCATCACTGGTGTATTTAAAAGCCAGTGAACGAACATTAAAGCAGTACTGACAGCACTGATACGGCATTGGAATGGACGTGTATAAACATGCCAATTTAAAATATAAGCAACGATTTTTTTTTTTTCTTTGATACTGATACGGAACTGACAGCACTAATGTGTGTAAATAGACCTTAAGAGTGGGCAATGGTACCTGATATAAACTCAAATTTAATGATTTTTTTATGCACCGGAGATAAATAATGAAAATCTAACAAATTTCGGACTTGTACTACTATTCAACGATTAATTCCTTTATTTTTTATTTACTTTATATCAACGAGTTTTTAAATCAAATAAATAATTTTACACCTATGTAGTTTAGTAAAATTCGTATAGATGGCGCTGAGGACCAGTTTTAAACTATTTTATTTAATTACATCTATTAGACAAACCCTATACAGGAAACCAGTGAAATCGGACTTCAGCAATATATTGCAGATTCTAAATCATGTGTTATTTAATTTTTTTATTGTATGAATCCAGAGATATTTCTAATAATCTTGTTAAACGGCTTAGCTTCTCCCACTATTCTGGATTGCAGACTTGGAATCTAGTGGTACCAGATCTCTCGAATTTTATGTGATTTTTACAATTATATCATGTTTGTGGTAAAATTCGCAATTCAGTAATTTATGTACCATTTCTTTTTATTTGTCTATACATATAATACATATTATAATGATTAACTTAATATTGTATGTAATAGAATAGAATAGATTAACTTCATAATGCGTAAATTATATTTTTCACAAGAATATATACTTATGAATAGAAAAGAAACAACCCCACAAAAATAAATAACTATCTTCATCACTGTTCTGCTGCCTACAATAATCAATTATTATTGAATAAGGAAGTGAATTGATTTTAGTTTATAAATACACATTTTTTTATTTTTCTAGTATTTAGCTTTTCACAAAAATTTTAACAGTCCAATCAAATAAACGTATTGAGACTATAGAAATAATTGTCATTTAATAACTGATTATTTAGCCATGTAATGTTGAATAGCATAAAGATGGTTCAAAAATTAAATTGACAAAAAAGTGAACAATGCAAATTTGCACTAAAAATTATTATTAATTTATAGCTGTTTTATTGATTTATTTACTGACAGTTCAAATATTTTTGTAAAGAATACACAGAGTGTTGCGCATAAGAACCGACATAGAGCAGGTGCATGTAGGGTGTGATGTACCCAAAATATTGCAATTTAACCAAACACATTTATATATAAAATTACATAGTTTTTGCTGTCAAATTTTAAAGACAAAGTCTACTACTGATTTTTGATTTCTCCTAATAACCACTATTAAAACCTTGCTTTAATTAATATAAAGTTTTTAAAGTTGACAAGAGTAAAAATATTTTAAATTAAATTCTGAGCAGATATTATTATTCTTTTAAAATTCAATCAATCAATGGAAAGAAAGTTTGGTATAATTTTAGGGTGACTCAGCCTCAATAAATACCGTATAGTGTTTCAATTTACTTGAACTCATAATCAAAGAAGACCAATAACAAACATAAATTATGTTTTTGAATGAAAATGTAAAATAAGTAGCACAAATAGTACCGATGAATATACAGCTAAAAAGAACTCATTTGCATAAAAGTGGCCTTAGTAAAATGTTCACCCCTTAGGAGATAGAGCCCTTCAGTTTGAAAAATTTTGAACATTTTTGCCCCTTGAGTGTGTTGAAATGAGCATCCCCTAATTTGTTTGTTTGACAAAAATTGAGTATTCAAAAATATGTATCAGATAGCCTGGTTTATTTTAAAACGTTGACTAACGGTTTATTAACAGAAAAATTTAATTGATTATCATTCGCATTATAACCCACACGATTGCTACTAATAGTAGGTGACTATCATGCTAGTTTCTGTCATTAGACCTTTTGTGACTTGTAATGATTTTTTTTTTGTTAATTAATTTTAAAATAAAAAAGTAAATGAGGTAAAAGTTTTCAACTAAAGCAGGCGATCCGATATGTGTTTTTTAATACTTAATTTATGTCAAACAAATAAGTTGTAGCAAAAAGAACTTAGGGATGCTTATTTCAACCCCTTCCTAAGGGCAGAAATATTAAAAGAACTGTTGAAAAGTTGCATGCATTCGTAGAGTTGATTTTTTTACATTTTTTTAGTTTTCAAATTACAGCCGCTATTTCATACTCTTTTGGAAATTTTGGGGGTGAACATTATGTTATAGTCATTTTTATGCAAACGTGTGCGATAGCAGCTATTCAAAAGTATCTTTCTTCGATGTGTTTATGTTGGAGCTGTGATACTAATAAAGTAAAAGTAGTTGATCCAAGTCCCCGTTTATAGAATAAGTGATGCTAAAGAAATTTTATCTTCAAATTCTGCTAGTATATTGAAAATTACGTGTGTAAGAAACGTAAATATTGTGCTCATTTCATCATTTATGTAATGACCTGAGAAAGTATCCCCCAAATTGTTTGAGTATATGCGAGTAACGCCGAACACTTTTGATTATATGTTGTATAATATATCTGGACCAATTGAAAAAACTTGGTACAACTGTCACGCTAGACAGGTGCTATGACAAAGACTTCAGTAATTAATTTTTCAATACCCATCATTAGTAACTAGATAAACTGTAAATAGATTCACTATTCACTGTCCCCTGCACAGTCGATGAGAGCAAAGAAATAATAAGCAGTATGAACTTTGGCTTCTCACCGCTCTTATCGCTGGTCGGCAAAAAAGCGCCGATCTACTCGCCGCTCAACATGAACAGCTGCATGCAAAAACATGCGTTGTATTTCGTACCATCGTTGCTTTTATTGTTTCTCGCAGCTCCAACATAAACACGGCCTTAGACGTAAGTGTCCCTCTTTGCTGCGACGTGGGTCAGATGCAGGTGGAACCATAGCAAAATAAAATCACTGGTAAATCACACAAGTCACAGGTTACATTAGCACTAGTATCAATAATGAAACATTTTCAAAAACATTTGTTATTTTATATTTGCTTCTCTCCATTTACTACTCACGTGATACTGACAAAAAAAGTTAATGCACAGATGTGCGAGAACAATTTTTTAAAGGAAAAATACGAGATTGAATTTTAGTTTCTTTTTAAAAGTACAGTGCTCAGACTCGTTCATAGCAGTGTTGGCCGTCCACGTGCAGGTTCCATTTTGCCGCTTTTCTGTACTATTATTTTACAATAAAATCCTAATTTTTCAATAATAAACGAAATAAATAAAAAAAACAACTAGGTATTAAGTACATAAATGTATGTCTTTCATATTGATTATCACAAACAATTTTGATATAAAATATAAATACTCTTACTCAATAATGAAAACAACTTGAGTGATTGTAAAATAATGTAACTAATTTTAAAAACTTTCTATTAGGTTTTATAAATATTAAAAGGACCTTTTTACAAAAAGTTGAACATTAAACAAATTTTGTACAAACAGAAAATAAAAAGAAAAATTTCTAAAACCGAAAATAGTGGGTAACAACGTTATCAAAAATTTGGAAGAGACAGAATTTGTTTTAAAAAGTTTTGGCTTTTGCTAGAAAATAAATTGTGACAGATAATACACAAAAAAATATGTATTATTGTTTTGACTGAGGTATCCAGTTAAAGACATTTGTGCATATTGGTAATTAACATTAATTGCATTAGGAAAAGTCTTATTTCTACGTTCATGCAAAAAACAAAACTTTATTGAACTATATTTAGTGGAAAAGTGGTTCTTTATTGCACTAGTGCAATAAAATGTTTATTGCATTGATCTGTCATTCTACTACAGCATTTTGTCATCATGACAAACATAAACGTTCAAATCGACGTCATAATAATTTCCTAGACTTACGTCATCTAAATAAAACATTTTTTGGTTTTTGCATGAAAGTAGAAAAATATTGTATGTAACTCGTACAAAAAGTGTTTATTGCACGCGACGTGAAATTGTCGAGGCCGTCAGGCCGAATAGGACAACACTTACTTTTTGTACTTGTTGCATAAATAACTATTATCAATATATTTTCATATATCAAATTTAATTTTAATCGTTTAACGCTGTTCCGTTTTATAACCGGTTACTTTTGCATATAGGTAAATTAACATAATTCGTCATATTTTGATCTAATGTATGTATGAGTAACAGTAGTAACACAATTATAGGTATATAATTTTCATTGTATTTGTCAAATTATTCGATGTTAGTAATAAATAATATAGTATATTGTTACGACTGAGCTAATATTAAATTGGTCATGAATTGGAACAATATTTTAAGCATTATTAATTGATCCGCGCGACGCGAAGGACAGTTCCTATTCCTAATCCTAAAATATGATAGAGTGATATACCGATATACCTATTTCGCCTAATTCTAATGCCGTCCGTTTAAGCCCGGCCCGAGTCCTACTCTGTCGAGCGTGTGTCATTTTTTACTGCAGCCCAAATAATTTATTGCTTCTAAGGACATGCCTACCGGTGATGCTTACCCCCCTTCATGACCATAACTTTGACCAATGTGTCAACCATTGCCCACTCTTAAATGTATCTGCATATTTGGAATCTTATTATTTTTATGGTAAATAACTAATTTTTATGTTTGAAGAATATTTCCACGCTGTGCCTTGCGCTTCATAGACTTTATTGGCACCAAATGTCATCTGCTGGCTTTGCCACCCCCCGTCATCAATATGAACTATTGGCCGTTTACTGCTCCATTTTAATTGATATTGTATTAATGTTTTACTTAAAATTAAAGCTTATGCAATATATTTTGAAAGTTGCATTTTCCTATCACTGCATTTACATTAACTTATTACAGAACTTTTTAATGAAGAAATTAAGTGTACCAAGTTCTAACTTTAAAATTTATTTGAACCATTTTCAAATTCCTTTATTCGAATCATATTAGAATATATCTTACATAAATGTAAATAGAACACGACTTAAGTGTGAAATGCTTCCCAATACAATAAAACTCTAAATTACAGTTACTATTCTATCATAACCTATAATACCATTTCAATTAAAACATATGGTTTGTACTATTTCAATTACAATTTATGAATAAAATGAACCCACTGCAGAACAAAAAAATGGTAAAATGGTAGGTTGAATTTTTAACTTGCAATAAATTTACCTTTGTTGTAGGTGTATTTATGTAAGGCGAAGCAAATGGAATACGCAAGCAATTTTCAAAATTGAAACAATATTGTATAATCAAGTACTTTTATATGGCAACAAGATAAGCATTGCTTCCAGGACAATTTAAATCTGAATTATCTATTCAACACTACACTACAAACTAACTGTTCATAACTGAAATATCTTCACATATTTATTAAAAGTATATGATGCTAATATGTGTACAAACAATACTAAAATATTACTGTTTTTTTCTTCATTGAAAGAGAAATTAAATAAGAACAATACACAAAACATATCTTTATTAATAACCACAGTAGAAAACACTATTGCACTATTTAGAGAACTTATAGAATTTTTTTCCTTGTCACTGCCCTGCATAATTAACAATCTCATTTTCATACTTCTAAAAAAGTTAAATATTGCTTTTGTGATTCTCTTATGCAAACAGCGTAACATTATTTATACAACCCAACATCTTTCAATATTCAGTATTTTATATGTTCAAAAATATTATCTTCATGAAAGCTATGTCACAATGTGAATAGTCGTGTTGCCCTATTATTCTTGAAAGTAGGAATTTCTAATAGCATATCGATCCATGTACTCGTACAGCTGAAACGATTAAAAAATATTGCAAAATTACTATATAATAGACCGTAACTTTTATGTTGAGATGTATACTTCATGATCCGAGTGCTCAAGTCAGAATGTTAATATATTCATTAGATTCTCCAAAAAATATCTAGATATAAATTTCACTTGCTTTGCCTTACAGTCTAATACTTTCTCAGCTTCATAAATACACCTACAACAAAGGAAAACTTATTCCAAGTTATAAATTCAACCTGCCTCTAATTTTTGCCATATTTTCTTTCTGCAGTGGCTTCAACTTATTCATAAATTGTGGTGGAAGCAGTACAGACCGTACGTTTTAATTGAAACGGTTATTATAGGTTAAGGTAGAATTGTAAAAGGAATTTTTGATACCTAACTGTCGAAAATCTAGAGTGACTCATGTTTTAAACCAGCTCACAATTTCTAGCAGTCAACACAAAGAAAAATACATGCAACCTGTGTATTTTCCTATAAAATTGTGTGCTGCATATCTCTGAGAGCATACGATTACACAGCTTCTACTGCAGCTAATACACATGTACCAGGTCAAAAAGCTCAGTTTCTATTGGTTTTGACGGATCCACCTGTTCCATCTTCACTCTCCAGTGCTATCAAGAGTGTGCATGTGGGAAAATTTCAGGTAATTTTTCCGCTAATTTATTTATTTATTTATTTAAGAAAATTTACGGGCAAGCCCATTTAAGTAATAATATATACCATAAATGTGCGAATAGTGCAGCGAATAGTCTAGCAGTGTCTAGTCAGCAAGAAACCAAACAAAGAAAAAATCAAAATTAAAAACTGAATACAAAATTAAAAACAACACACTTTACACTAGAATTAAAATGATACATACTACTGGTGAACAACTCTTGAATCTAACGATTTGTCAAATATATCAAGATCGCCATTTTGAGCATTCTAGGTACACAGCTATTAAGACACATTTATCCTATGATAAGGTACAAAGAATAGTTGCAACTACCTAGTGCAGCGATTAGGAACTAGTAATTGAATTTTAGAAATTAATTGTGGACAGTTAACAGCAGTTATATGACTATTCCTATACAATGTAAGTTGTCATAAGGAAAATAAATTTATTATTATTATTATGTAATGTCAACAAAATCATTAGTCAGCTACTTGATGAAATATAACATCTTTTGCGATTTTCCTACAACAGCAGAAACATGGTTGAAACGAGAAGAATCGAAGATAACACTGAGATCATTGATTTTCTGAATGATATCCAAGGACTATCCATTAATATTGTAATTGAAAGTTAATGGTTGATGGGTGAGATGAAAGGTTACACCAGTTGACAAGGTTATTCAAGTCGGACTGTAATTCATAGGCTGCTATTTACAACAAAAAAACTTTAAATCATCGGCAAATGCCCCGGTTTATATCGTTAATAAATAAATTACATAGCAGAGGTCCCAAATGGGATCCTTGGAGGACATCTGAAGTAACATGAAATTCATTGGAATAATGATTTTTAACTCGAACAATTTGAATCCTATCTAGATAGCTAGTAAGCCACTCAAACAATTGACCCTGCATCCTATAAACACCCAGCTTGTGATATAGCAGTCCATGGTCCCTATCAAAGACCTTGGAAAAATCTGTATATAGAATCAACTTGACAGCTTCTCTCCAAGGCCTCCGCCAGAAAAGCAACACAGGAAACAAGGTTTAACTCAGCAGATCTGCTATCACATTATGAATGTAATTAATTTATTAGTGATTTTATGTTCTTAAGAATGGAGAATGATTCAAACTCTACAGTGTATTCTCAATCATAAAAGCCTTAATCTAAAAAGAGAGGAATATCGGATGATGACATCTTTGAAAGGATTAGGGTGCGAGATCAAAATAAGAGTGTGTCAGTCAGTTAGTCAGTGTTGGTATGTTCATTAACAAGAATGTCCGTGAGTAGTGTATATGTATAGTGCAATAAAGAGTGGCAAAGAAGTACAACTGCGAAATGGAAAATAGTGGAAACTTGCGGAAGGAAGATGGTATTTTAAAAATGAGCATTCAACAATAAAAAAAATTGGGTTGCTATATCTTACAAGATGAAACTTTGCCTACAATATATGCTTTTGTAAATTATGAGTGACATATGAATAACGGTATGTGAATTTCTGTATAAAATGAAATTGAAAAGAGTATACTGAGAGAAAAAGATGAAATAGTGATATGGTGAAGTAACTATTTAAAATAAATATTAAAAGATCCGAATTTGAATCAAAGGATATATTACACTTTGATAAAACATGGATAAATGTAGGCCATACAAAAGGGGGCACGATACAATATAATAAGCATTAATGTTGACCATTATAGTGACAGTGCTTGTAATCAATAGTAAATAGTGTCTATGTATAATTCAATGTATTCTAGTCTTTTGTCCTTATGGATGAGAAATTCGCGAATATCTGTGCGATTTATATTTAATGATAAGAAATGATGATAGATTGACAAAAGCTTAAAACAAACTTATTATCACTACATAATAATGAAAGTAGTAATATTTGTACTAATTTACTGTTTTGCAAAATTTATCAAAAGTTGAGATTTTTCCGCCATAAATAATTAAAATACAAGACTTAAGTGTTAAAGTGTGGTGTCCGCAGGGTGTGCATCAGGTAGGTGTACGTGGGTGATAGTGGGCCGTCCAAAACGACAGCATTTAATTAAACTGTTCACTGGATATCAACTTATTTTGGAAAACTATCATTGTTATTATCTAATGTCTTGAAATTGGCAAAAACTGTTATATCACTGTATTTACTAAAAATAATGGATGTTATGTAATATGATTATTTTTATTCTTTTTTTATATCTGAGCACCTTCAAATTTAGTACGCCTATGAACTCTTGCTTTTCATATGCATGTAACACTGCATAAGTTGTAATTTTAAGTAGAATACTAATAAAATAACAATTAAAATGCAGCAGTATACGGCCAATAGTTCATATTGATAACAGCAATGGCAAAGCTGGTCGATGTCATCTGCAGACATTACAACCTTAGAAACACAAGGTACAGCACAAAAATATTCTTGAAACTTCTAAATTGGTTATTTCCCATGAAAATAATAAGATTCCAAGTGTGCAGAAATATTTATCGTGCTACTTCAGAACTATGTAATTAATTTCATTTTTACATGACGTTTGTTTCTCCAGCGTTGTGGCTTTTTAAATTGAGTTCAAGGCTATACATATTTTATATGAGAAAACAATGAAATTTGGGCATAGTTTGTAGATGTTTTTTTATAATGAATTTAAAATGTAGTGGATATTTTTTTTTATCAGGATGTGTTCATAATTAATCATATTTTAATTTAAATATAAATTTTAGGAAGGTTTGCTATAAAATCAAATTGATTTCCTGAAAAATGGAACACCCTGTATCAAAACAAATGGTGCCATCAGCTTCTACCTGCCATCTGGTGTCTGCATACCAAATTTCGTCACACCAGCTGCCTCAGCCAGCAAGATATACCCACTGAAAGTCTTAGAGGAAACACCCTGTATATAATTTCCCATTTCTATATATGCAATTATTTTAGTTATTCAAAAAATTACTTTTTTAGACAGACACTAGCAAATCAAATATTACTTTCAGACAAATCAGACATTTTAGAGCAATTTGAAAAAAACCCCAAAATTATTTGCCAACTGGCCCTTAACGGCTAAAAGAAGTAATTAAGGATCGAGTTAAATTTAGTTAAATCGTCAATTTTCAATTCTAGATTCAGCAGTCTAATTTATGGTGACTCAGTTACCTTTAGAAGAATTAGCGGCGACTCTACTTTGGGTTGGTAATGGATTTTTATCATAATTTGGATCCTCGACTTCTTGGCATCTATATGACAAATTACGAAGTATACACACACAATTTTCTACAATTTTATTGCCTATATTCGATTTGTCTATGGCACAACGTACAACAAACAACAATGCATCCACTAAACCTTCGCATTCTCTTAACTTTTTTCTGGCATATTCTCCAGCCGAACTAACATTTCTTAACACACCCGAAGCATTTCTGAATACTGTTGACCAACATGTCTCGCCAGGATTTCCTTGAGAATCCCAACCTGAATGTGGTATTATAATATAAGTTACAATTGTAATAACACCATCATCAATTATATTCCTTTTTAAATCCTCACAGGACGACATATTCCAAATGACACCTGTTACTAATTCCTTGATTTCTGCTTCATTGGATCTTTTTAACAGATTTATTAGTGCAGGTATTCCTCCAGCATTTTTTATTGCCCTCTTATTTTCATCATTTTGCCTTCCATATGAAAGATTTCTTAAAGCTCCACAAGCATTTCTATAAACTTCTATACTGTCATGACTTAATAATTTCACAAGAGGAGGTATACCACCCAAGGCTCTTGTTTTCTGTTTATTTGGGTCATCCATATAACATAAATGCTGTAAGTAAGCTGCGGCATTAGCTTTAATCACATTATTAGGGTTATTTAAGAATCCAATAACTTCTGTCAGATTGGGATCACGCCAACGCATTCCTCTTTGATCATCTTCCCCTCCAATACTGCCTGGTGATGAAATATTATGCGCTCTTTCATGAGGTAAACTTACGTTGTGCCCATGGAGAGACATTTTACTAATATGTTTCTGTAAATCCTCATCTTCAAACATTCTCATACTAGCACCTACTGGAACTGGTCCATTCAAACTATCTACATAGGGACGTGAAAGGCTAGGCGCTGTACCATAAGGTGAAGGAGATACATAACCATAAACTACAGCAGAATCATCTTGGTATGGGTCTAAACCTATTGGCCCTCCTGGAGAAGGAGTAACTCTGTAATGTTCAGGAAGTTCATCGTATGCTGATCCAAGATAAGCAGCATTTGGTTGTGCTGTAAGGGGAAGTGGAGATGGATCTCCACTGTGCTCACTTAGACTAGGGGGAGATGGTGGCTGTTCAGTACTTGCTGGATAACCCATATACGCTCCATAGGGATTTGGGTAGTGGTCATAATCTTGGTAATGAGGATGTTGGTGATATTGGGAATACATATGATGGGATGGTTGTTCTATATAATCAACATATTGAGATGCATGTGGATAAGATCCAAGAGGAACTGGTATATATTCTCCACCTTGATCACCCAACTGCTGTACTTCACGCACTACTTTAGTCACAGTGGTTACTTGTTGAGTAGTTTGCTGTTTCTGAGTTCGTACCAATGGTTCATCACTGTGAACGGACATATGGCTAGAATTTGGAGAGTGCTCAGAGTGACCATTACTGTGGGGATGATAAATAGCTTCATTCAAGGAGCTTGATACATCTGGGCCCCTGAATACAAAGATTAAATATGTAATATTCCATTGAAATACCTAATTGAGTTTCACTCAGCTAACTTACTTATAATGCTGCATTTCTGGGCACTGCTCTTGAAGTATTCTCCTAAAAATAACAAAAAAGAAAAAAAAATAAATAAGTATGATAAGACAGTAAGTATAATTTACATTACATATTTACATCACCCTCATTTAAAATAATGGAATTAAAACAATATTAAAAAATTCTTGTACAGGGTGATTATTAAGTAGGGGTTTTATATTTCACGTGACATAGATACATATCAAAAATTTTTTTTTTTTTTGATATTTCAAAAACAATGAAAATATGGGCGCGTATGAAATTATTACTAAAAATGTCAATGTCTCATAACAAAGGTGAACAATTTCAGGGGGTGATTCCTTGTTGAAAATAAAAGGTAGTTTATTATATAAATGTTGGGTCACAAGTCAACCATTAGGAAGATATCGCGCTGCAAAGATGGCGGAAAAAACAGTGTTTTTATTGTTTTTCTCGGAAATGAAAAGCGTGGGAATCGTTAAACTTTGTGGAAGTGTTACCATCATCGAAAGACACTTGTGACATATTGTTTCACTTTTTGAAAATAGTTAGAAAGGGTTGAAATAAACTACCCATTTCAGTTTTTCTCAACTATACTTTCAAAAAACTTTCTTAACAATGTAGAAAAAAATAAATTAGGTTAAGCCGATTCATTTAGAAACTTTTTTCTCTTATATTTTTTTGATAAACTTAACTGTTTCGATTGCACGTCGGGAAGAGGCAGTTTTACTATACCCACTATTAGGAAAAACTAGTTGGCTGCTGTCAATTTCCGGATGTTTCCATTGTTGCTTTGACAGATAGAAATGGTTTGTACTTCCCGGTGTCGGCCTGTATCAAAACTTTTTTTTTTGAATTTTCCGGATTCACATAGCCTTCGATGAAGCTTAGCAAATATGGTGATGAGGAATTCTTCAATTAGGATACGCTTCTGCATAAAGGCGACAAGCATGTAAGGAATTTCTATTTGCCCGGCCGTACATAAAGTGCATGTCTGTCATTTCTGCATTTGTGAAAATAATCATTTTTGTTGTATTACCTTAGTATTGAACCCCAACGTACTCCGCAATCAAACACATCACACAACGAAAGGCAAATTATCCCGTAAACCACTCCCAAAATGTTAAAATAGTACAAACCATTTGCTAGCTGTCAAAACAACAATGGAAACATCCAGAAATTGACAGCAGCCAACTAGTTTTTCCTAATAAAGGGTGTAGTAAAACTGCCTCTTACCAACGTGCAATACTTTACATTTTATTTTTTAACGTCGAAACAGTTAATTTTATCAAAGAAATATAAGAGAAAAAAGTTTTTAAATGAATCGGCTTAACATAATTTATTTTTTTCTGTCGTTAAGGAAGTTTTTTGAAAGTATAGTTAAAAAAAAAACTGAAATGGGTAGTTTATTTCAACTCTTTCCAATTATTTTCAAAAAGTGAAACAATATGTCACAAGTGTCTTTCGATGATGGTAACACTTCCACAAATTTTTACCATTCCCACGCTTTTCGTTTCCGAGAAAAACAATAAAAACACTCTTTTTTCCGCCATCTTTGCAACGCGATATCTCCCTAATGGTTGACTTTTGACCCAACGTTTATCTAACAAACTACCTTTTACCCCCTACCCTGTATAAAACTTATAAGCCAAAACGTTCAGGGCGATAACTACTACTAAGCGCTAGATAGATCAGAACACATAGCGGTTTTCGCCACCCCGGTTTTTGAAAACATCTTGACCAATGATATAAACCATGCGCCTCTAGCTGCGAAAACCGCTGTGAGTGTGTCATCCTCATAAATTGTGCCGATACGGCTGACGAGGTGACACAAACCGCTGTGTCTGTTATCGTAATAATGTTCACTAGTTATTTTTGATTCAATGTGTATTTTGACCAACGGTTAAGTATTTGGCAATGAACCATAATTACTCTAATAATTAATTGGTTGATATGTTGTTGGTATACAGAGAGTGTCAGGCGAGGTCTGCTGCCGCAGCTTTACGACTATACGTTGAGCGTTTTCTGTTACAAGGTCGTCCTGCTGCTTGTAGGTTTGTTTATCTTCTTGGAAGAGGTTGAGAGACTGGAAATCTAAAAGCAAATCATAGTGGATATGCTGGACAACCTAGGCTACCTAGGATGGCACAGATAGAGGAACATGTTTTAGATATTGTTCAAGAAGATGCAACAACCAAATATCTCGGAGCAAGTTGATCCATTTCAAGTGACAGTTTGGACAATTTTAAATAAAAATCAATTTCATCCCTATCATATGCAATGAGTTCCAAGTATGCCTCAAGACCATCCTCAAAGGGTACACTTTTGTCAGTGGTTTTTACAGGAAAATGCTTGCAATAAATTTATGGGAATGAATCAATATTTATTCATAATGGGATAATTTTTGAAATACGTATGGGCTATCGAAAATCCCCACACTATTCGCTAAACTAATTTTTACCAGATATTCTTTAAATGGTTAAGCCCTTTTTTCCACCCTGACTTAAGAATGCGCTCTTAAATGTTAGACTATCTGTGTAGTTATTACACAACGGTGCTCTAACTCATTTTAGATGCAATGTGCAGAACTTTTTAAATAACTGATTTCCCAACAGGTCGATAGGTCGCAATCGTCCAATAAGATGACCTGCGAGTTCACCAAATCTGCTGTTTACGTCTGAAATTACCAGTGAAAGAGCTGCGTAAACAGATAGAAAACGCCACGAAAATAACTCGAGGAAAAGATGTCTTCTAAGAGTATGTACTGAGTCACCGACATGCGAGTGACAATTTATGTTGTGAATTAAACCAATGGCGACAATTTTGAACAACTCATGATAATTTTCATATGCACATATTTTAGTTGTTTTTGAAGTTTCAAAAAAATGTCGCTTGAACAATTTTCATAGTTTTTCGAGGTCTATGTCGTTTTGAAAAACCCCTACTTAAGATTCGTAACAGTAATCCTTGGTTTATCTGCTAAAATTTATATTGAGGTATCCGCTGATAAACCAATATATTAACACCTGAAAGTGAGTAATGGGTTGTATATCTACCTATATAGCCTTTAAAATATATGAACCAGAGAATCCTTGGACAAAATTAAAACATATTTTGCACTATTTATTCCATGTAGAAGAAAAAATATAACAAAAAATAAAGGCAGAGCTAAATCTACTCTGCCTAAACACACAGAATTATTTGAATAGTGTAATAAATGGTACAATAGTACCAATATGATTCCATTTTAAAAAAAATGTATTTTGCCTCAAAAATCATTTTTGATGAATTTTATTTGGTCACAAATTGCATAATTTAGTATTTTCAACAAGATAATAATTTTACTAGCTATGTATGAGTTAATTAGAATAAATCAGAACAGTTTTGGTACACTTAAATGGAAAACTAAAAATTAATTAAAAAATAAATTCACATCTAAAATGTCACTTATTTGGTATCATTGGATTCAGAAATATATGCAGAATTAAAAAATGCAATAATATACAAGTACAACAAAATAGAAAGTTGGTGTCACTTACGGTAAAACAAAAAAATGAAGAAAATTTATTTATATGCCAAAAAGTGAGGTTTATTAAGAATATATATGGTCCCCCAAATTTCAATAATTTATCTTTAAAACTTAAATGAAAAGTTGAGAACATTTTGTTAAAATTGTAATTGGACAGCCTATAGCTGTCAAAAATCAAAATGATAGAATCTAGCCTTCCTAACTTCCTTGACCACCTGTTGACATATTTTTAAATACAAATTTATTATTAATCTCAGTTTTTTGTAAGACCTTAAATTGTCTTAGGGAATTGTCAATGAGAATATTTTTAGTTTCCCAATGAACGACTTCAAAAGCTTGAATAGAAATAATAAATGCTTCTTATTAAATTTACCTTGACCACAGTATACTAAGCAATCAGTAGGGAAACTCAGCTTTCCCGCGTCTTCCAAAAATCCGCCATCTTGTTGGCGACTGACAGTTATTACTATAATTTCTGTGTGTCAGTTAGGTTTTTTGAATTTTTGACATTATTACATGGTTATCCACTCATTATCGTTATTGTACTTATATTCCAGATTTGTATGTCGTGTTGAGTTATTTGTGTTTTTGTATTAGTGATTATTTATTAGTGGAGCTATACCCAGTAAATAATAAATAAGCTATGGCAGGAAACCAAGTGTTGTACAAAAAAATAACGCATAACGCAGCTCTGGGCGTAAAAGGCCTATAAACAGCTTTATATGTATATGGGAGACCAAGTTAGACGTGATAGCTTAATTGAAAAAAATCATAAAGAAGAATTAAAATATGAAAGGAGGCAAAGGATTTAACTCCAAATAGGAAAGAGACTGCTTTCATACATGGATGAAGGAAACCACTCCATACACCTAATAGAGCAACGGAGGTTTTTGATTATGTTACGTATCTATATTTTGTAAACCTCAAAATAAATTGTACCTAATATACACGTTTTAATTTCATTTCTTACTTTCCTAAAAAAAAATGAGTAAAAATATAAAAATTACACTGGGCTTAAATTTGATAATCTGCTAACAAAATAAGGTAAACGTATACATCTTGACAAAGGCAAAAGTACTACACAATATAAAATAAAACTATACTACTAGTCGACCTAGTTTACATGTTTTCGCAAATTTTTTAAATAAATTTATTAAATTCATACCGGTTTTATAATCAAATTCAAATTATATATGCTAGAAACCTAAATTAAGACAAAATGTGACCAAAACCTCAATTTACATGAAACTACACTGGATTACAACAGTTAATTAACAATTAATGCAAAAGTATTAAAACTACCAAACAACTTTGATTATGTTTACGCCAAATTATTAGCTATTTTTTCGTATGTTCTGTGGGATCCGTCATATTCTTGGCGACATTTTCTAGAGTGGGGGTATTTAAAAACTACCAGACGTATTTCATTCATAAATTGTCTAAGATTCCGTACTGATTGCTTAGTATACTGTGTTTTTGACCAATCAACCAATAGGCTTGTTTTTGCAGCAGTTGAAAAGGTTTGGAAACTGTCAGAAATATTCGACCAAATACTTGACGCAATAAATAGTTGGACGGACATTTCTGATAGTTTACAAACAGTTTTCAACTGCTGCTAAAACAAACCTAATATTAGCTAGAACTAAGGGTGGAATTCACAGATCACACTTAAGGATAAGTGTCCACTTAGCTTTGCAATTTACAAGCTAAAAATGCAGGGTAACAACTTACTAATAATTTCGCACTACACTTTAATAAGTTTAGATATGAAACATAATATTGATGGGCATCTTATTTATGTATAACTTAAATGAAAAGTCGCATTTAAGTGAGGTGCTGACTATGAATTCCACTCCAAGTCTAGCAACAACCTGATTTTCATTAAAGGAGCTATGGCAAGATGAAAAAATATAAAATAGAAAGAAATATGAAACAAAAAGCAGACATGATTGATAGTAACTGTGTAAATTGCAAACAAACATTCATGCCTACCTTTGTGTAACTTCAGTATGGGTGATGCTATGTTCCTGTCTCTGTTCCACTCTCCTATTGACCAAGCTGCCATTATAAAAGCAAATTATTTACTCAAAGCATTAATGTTAGTAAATAGGCATGCAACAAAAAAATAACACTAACCTTATACAAATTCAAAATTGAAAAAGAGGTTTTGTTTTATTAAAGCAATGATTATGAAAAACTATAGGATGTAATGATAATGATGATATGTAAATCTACATTTACAAAAAAAAAAAAAAAATGAATAAAATAAAATATGAGTAGGTGGAAATTTAAACTGTTCTCTTCATTTTGTTTTTTTTTTTGTGGAAAGCAGTCAATAAATTTAAATTAATAAAACGTATTTTTGTTCATATAATTGGGGATTTTAAAAAAAATATATTTTATCAAATGCCCAATAACAGCAAAGAATCAGTATAGCCGCCAACTGTTGCAATCAAGAATATTAAGGTCAGTGGTACTAAAAAGTGTGTTATTAAGTTATTTATTCAAGAAAAATATAATTGCAAAATCAGATATTGGTGTGCTCTTGTTATAAGTGATAGAATACTTATTTTCAGACATTTTCAACCACATATCACATATATTTCTTATTAGTTTCTGTTCTTGTACTTTTATTTTCTTAGATTAATACATTTGTTCTAGTAGTGTCGTGATTGTGGGAGATATCAACTGTACCAATTTTGTTGATAACCTTAAAGATAGAAAAACTCAAGCAATTACTGATTCACTGGCTTTATTAGGAATAAGTCAGTATAATACTATCTCAAATGACCATGGTAAACTATTAGATTTGATAAGTAATGTTAATTGTAGGGTTTCCTGGGATAGTTTACCACTGGTTAATGAGGACGTATATCACCCATCTTTATCCATATTATCCAGTGGGCTTTATATGTCAGATAACTGATGTCAATTTTGCTGCTGAAAGTTATAATGTATTTTATGAGATTCTTGATGTTTATGTACTTGTTTTTAAAAACTTTTAAACACACATATCCATTATGGTATAGCTGAGATGAACTTATAAAAGAGAAGGAAAAAAAACATAAAAAATTTTAAATTATAAAACAATCTATCAGGATTTCCGTAGACCCAGAGTAATAATTAAACAAAAAACTAAGGAAGCTTATGCTCAATATTTAAAAAAAATTCAAGCTAAATTAAAACATGTCCCAAATTCTTTTGGACATATGTAAATAATGGAAACAGTGTCTCTAGAATCCCTGGAAGAATGATGTATAATGGTAATTGTGAATGCCTTTGGTACTTTTTTTGTATTTTCTGTCCCTGATATAATAGACACATATTATAATTTTAATTTGGATCCTAATATCTTACTTGAGGTCAGCTATGAATTAATAAGTAAAAACGAAATTTTGCAAGCTGGTAAAAAAAAAGAATACATTTACCTCTCGATTAGATAAAATTCCTTCTTTTCTTCTAAAATATTGCATAAGTGTGCATGTGAAGACTTTGAAGAAACTCTTTAATTTGGTCTTAAAAAACTCAATTTTTTCAGAAATTTGGAAAATTGCAAAAGTATGTCCAGTTCGTAAGAACGAAAATAGAGCTGATATTGTGAATTATAGAATTTAAATAATTTTGCAAAGCTTTTGAAGTCTTGCATAGTCGCATATATACATCTACAAAGAATATCATATCAGTCTACCAACATGGATTTATTAATTCCCGAAGCGGGGACAGGTTGGTGTAGTCTATACAGATTTCTCTAACGTTGTTGTCACAATATTCTAATTAACAAATTTTCATGTTTAGGCTCCGATAATACATATTTGATACTTTTAGGAATCATATTAAAGTAATCGCAAGCAATATGTCTGTTACAATGACTTTTGCTCAGATAACTACATTGCAATTAGTGGTGTGTCTCAAGGATCAAATCTCTGAGATTTACTTTTTTAAATATTTATTAATGATTTATGTAATACACTAGATTGTTGTTTGCCGATGATCTGAAATTGTATTCTTCTGTCATAATATGCTGCTGCACAGGGTTTTGTTATCAGTAACTGCAAAAATGTTAATATCTCTGCTCTCACAACTATATACAATAGTCTGATTAGAACGAAATTAGAATATGCTTTTTTAATATGGAAATATATATATGCAATAATATAATCCTCTATCAATATTTTATTTGATATACTATGACAAACAAACAAACAACAAAAAATAAAGAATACATTTTTTTTATTTAAGCCCATTTTACATACAAGTTGAAAAAAAATGTTTTTCGACGGCCCATATCTCAAACACCTTTGAATCCACAATGATGATTGTAATCTTGTAAAAAATCAACTCGATATTTAAATTTAAAAGTTTTTAACAAAAGTTTTTTGTTGTACCTATTTCTATATCATCATCCGTCAAACAAATAGTCACAAAACATAAGTTATTAAGGTTAAAGAAGTTTATGAATTTTTTCTATAATTCAATAATTAATGCATTTGACATACACTATATAAAGAACGTTGGTGCGAAATTGAAAAAGAAGATTACATTTCAGACAAAAACTTTCCTAATATGGACCAAAAAAGAATTACAAGGTGATAAAGATGCATTGCCAAACAGATTTTTTCTTATGTAATTACAAAATGGTTGATATACTTTAAATATTTATATAATATATTTTTTAAAACATTTATAGGTCACTTCTAGAGAATACTTTTACAATATTTTCAAATATTTTTGAAATACTAATACATTATTATTCTTGATTGTGTTTATATTATTAAAACTTTGCCGTGAAAACGGCAAAAATTATTGATATTGAACACTACTTATTATTGATATTGAACACTACTTTTACTTTTATTGTTGTTTCTAGGTATTCACGGCCGGTGCTATTATTTGCGTGCGATTTTCCTCGTTGTCATGCCGTGATCTTTATAAATTGGTTGCTGCCAGTAACAGAATTAAAGTGCCCATCCTTAGCTTTAGCTGTGATTCTTTGAATTGTCCTTGTTGTTCTCAGACTAGGCTCTGTGATGGCAGATCCGCTGCCGGTATCTCTGGGCCCGCCTATATATTCGTCTCCTGATGTTGGTTTTACAGTCGAAACCGTTCCTCGGATAATGGTAGTCTTCCAAGATGTCCCATAGCAGCCTATGTAACTGGTACAATCCAATGCTTCCAACTGGCAAATTACTTTTATTGGCTTTTAAGATGCTATTTCAGGAAAACGTCATTACAAAAAAAAAGATGCCATGGAAAATTTTTGAGTAAGTAAATTCTCAATTGTCGTTTATATGTCTGCCGCTAAATAATAATATTATCTCTACCTCCCATTCTAATCACGATTAGCCCAGAAGCCAAAGACTTATGTGGGAGAGGGAGCGGCATATTATTATTAAGCAGGCCACATTTGCATCCAGGAACGACTTACGTTGGTAGGCCCTAACCACCATTCAGTGCAGGAATAAGGGAAACCTGGTAAATCTCATTAATTAGGGGGGTAGTCAAACGTTGGTATCAATCTCTTACATTGACCCAAGCTAACATTCTTCCAACCTACCATACCCGCATAGAGGATGCCAATCCTCTCCACGAATATAGCCGATATACAATCATCTGGCCGCGAGGATCAAACCCACACCCGTTTGGCCACATTGATTCAAGTATTTACGCCTTAAACCGTGCGACCACTGACCGATAAATATAAGAAAATATCTATTACTTCACGAGATTATTGAAATTGATATTAAAAAATTTCTGCCAAGATTCATTTGGATCTAATAAGTTGTTTTGGAGTAATTTAAACAAATGGGTTTTTGATAGTGCACCCTTATCACTCTGTACTTTTGTATTAATCATTTTTGATAAGAAATCTTTTTTTCAAAAGACATTTCTTAGCTTCTGCTTCAATTTGGTACTATATTTTAGGAACACCCTTTAAAATATGTAATACATTTATAGATATTTTCATATTTACTATAAAACTTAGGAGAAGTACTGGTGACAGCAATATTTTTTCAAAAATTCAAAACCAACCGATATATGGTAACCGATGTATGAAGATACTAATATATCCATCCAAGCAATTCATTCACTGTGTTAATTTGAGTCATAAACATCAAAGTTTTCATATAATCCCACAGATATAGGTTTAGGTCTTGCGATAGTTCAGGCCATCTTATGGATCCATTGTGACCTACCTACCTGTCGATAAATCAGTTATTTGAAAAATCCCACAGTTTACATCTAAAATGAGGTGGGGCACTGTTGTGTAAGAACCACATAGTGGTTTAACATTTAAAAGCATATTCTCAAATAGTTCCAGCAAATTATGTTTCAAAAAAATGGATAGTTTGAGGCAGTCATTCGGTCTGAAAGAAAAAAAGATCCAATAAACACATTAACAATACCAACCCAAACGTTTAAAGAAAATCTCTGTTGGAAGTTAGTTTGGCAAATGGTGCAAGGATTATCCATAGCCTATACGTGTTTATTTTAAAAATTATTTATTACAATGTGTGTGTAATCCGAATCCCTTTTACCATTAGATAGTGTAGGGTATTTATTCCAATATGAGTAAAAATTAATCCACCCATGAATAAATTTAGTAAATTTTTCATTGCTAGAGCTTTCCTGTAAAAGTCACTCGCAAGAGTGTATTCTATGGAGATGGTCTTAGTATTAACATTTGACTTTGTTGCATGTAATAAGGGTGAAGTTGATTTTCATTTAAAATTCTTTACACTGTTGAATTTTCTTGAAGGATATCTACAACAGGTTCCTCAATATGTGCCATCCTAGTAGTCTACATCTTTCAGCATGTTCATCATGATTTGCTTTTAGATTTTCGTTATTTTGAGCCCTTCCAACAAGATAAACAAACCGACAGTTTGCAGGATGAATTTGCAACAGAAAACGCTCCGCATATAATTGCAAAGCTGCAGCAGCAATATGGTGACACTACCTGTACACCAACAACATATCAACCAATTCGTTATTAGAGTAATTATGAGTCATTGCCAAATAAATAATGTTAAAAAGTTAAAAAAAACATCAAATAAAAATCCCAACTGCTATAAAATGTTGTATGGAAAAAATTGCAAAAGAGCGCTTTCAATCTGCTTTCACAACTGTGTCGTCTGAATGGCTCCATAAGTAAGAGCCAACATACAAGTCTCCTCACAGACAGTATCCCCATATGAAAGCGGGGTTATGTTTTGACATTTTTACAGTGTTGATAATTTTTTGTGGAATTTATTATTTCCTTCAATAATCAATATTATTAAATTTATACCATTGAATATAAAATTTGTTCAAGATATCATTGAATGCATATTCAATGGAACCGACTAATGAGAAGCCGCCTTCACATTGAATTTGTGATACGTTTTGTACAGGAATGTAATGTAACTTTTTTATTAATAATTTCCATTAACATTTAATGATCAAATTGTTAACAAAAATAGTATGATAGGGGTCCGTTAATTAAAATCTGTTTTCATTTGAAGAAATTTTATGATGCCAACGAAGTTTTGCTTATATCTCTGTAATGGTAATGGAACACAAAATTGTGTTTAGAACAAAGATAGATACTCTTTTATAATGAAAAATAATAGAAAAATTAAACAAGGCATTTTTACGTAGAATGTTTTTCAACTGTCTGGAAAAAAAAATATTTTCTAGACATTATTTGTAATTATAATTCTATGAATGTAATACAACTGAAGAACACATCTACTCAATATATGTTCTTTTATTTACATGCACTGTATAATGAAAAATTGGAGCAAAATTAAGAAACACTACTATTCATGAAACATGGTTACTTACACACAAGAATCCAAAAGTTGACTAGCGGACATGTTTGAGGCTGTTATTTTTTTATTTATCCTGTGACATACATGCAAACATATATTAATTATAAGCAAAAAAATATTCAAATGAAGTTATTTATTTACTATTGGTAATTTTGTACAACAACATATTCAATACTCAAATTTGAAATTATAAAATGTCGACGATTATTAATTTCCTTCATTGAATACACACATACCTCAGTGAAGCATAGAGAGGTACGAGATAATTTCAATAACAATTTGGCAAAAGATCCATTTTTAATAAAGTAAAAAAATATCAACTGAAAATATTAAACTAGTGAAGTTCTACAAAACTAATGATTTTATTTTAAAACAAACTGTTTTAATAGCCAATTATTTTTTGCCCGTTAGAAACACATTTTTTCCACCACTGAAATTATATATTGTTTCAAATTAATGAATATCTTAATTCAATTGTTTTTTGCATGGATCCTTAAATAAAAAAAAAATAAAATTTACATGTGCATGTTAGTTCAAAAAACAATATAGGTAACATAAAATATTGTCCCAAAAAATAATTGCATTTTTATTATTTGTAATTTAAACAATAGAAATAAAAAAAATATATAGGGTGATCCCAAAAATATGCAAAAAAAATTGATGTCTGTCGTACAGATTTTAATGGGGGTACTTCATATAAAA
This sequence comes from Monochamus saltuarius, assembly GCA_025584915.1. Classification (NCBI taxonomy): domain Eukaryota; kingdom Metazoa; phylum Arthropoda; class Insecta; order Coleoptera; family Cerambycidae; genus Monochamus; species Monochamus saltuarius. Next base: position 2,338,985 of record CM046730.1, on the reverse strand, counting down.
TTTTATGATCTGATCTCTTCTAGACAATATTAAAGAGTTATATATATATTTGAATGCTTGTTGAATTTAGAATGTTTTTTGTTTCTTGCAATTTTTTCGTAAGTAGTACAGTTTTTGAGAAAAAAAATTAAGTTTACACATCAATATCTAGTAAGTTTCCATCATTTTGCATTTGATGACAGTTCATAGTTCTTTGATATCAAATATTACTATGTATTAAACATATGGAACTAAATACAACATCAATCTCTACCACCTCACCCCTCCCAATAGGTGCTTATAATTATGAATGTATAAATATTTAATAATACAAATTTAATTAATTTCAATTTAATTTTGCTTGAAATTTCAGTACAATGCAAATTTTGGAGTAACGCCTTTTAATGGCTTTCTGATATACTCTAATTCCTGATACCACTGGTAATGCATGCTAATTCTCCTAAAATGTCCTTAATTCTGTTTTTAAAATACAGTCAAAAAGAAGATACTTATTTAACAAAAGTATTTTCTCTATTCTTATTGGTGCTTTAGGATTACTTCATTTCAAATGGTGAATATTCTTCATATTTGAACAAACCCATGGAAAACCAGGACTAGAGAAAACATGCCTATTATATTTGTTTAACTATTTTTATAGATGAAAATAAACTTTTTTTATACACAATTTTTTTTATTCTGCTAGCTAGCAATTTTGTGAAATTTCTTGATGTTGTTTTTTTATTCATTGTTACTATTTAAATTATTTTAAAAGGTTTTTTAATTTTTTTATCAATCAATTTCACGTAAATATACAAAATGAATAGTAGAATGCATTCCCTATGAAATAACATTTGAAAATTTAGAGGGGGTGGCTGTGACGGCTAAGGGGTTGATAGGAGAAATTCGGATTTTATTTAAAAATATGTCCCCTTTGTTATCTTTGTTGACATGTCTTGGCAATTTTCAACCAAAAGATAGTTTTAAAATATACTAAGGGTGGCTACTTTTCGTTTAAAAACCTTGTATATGAACTCCTTACAGAAAATTACACAGAATTATATATTGTGATATTCAGGAAGCATAGATTATTTTAAACATATTTATACAGAAGCCATTAGCAATATCAAATAGCTATATTTTCACAGCCTACGTATACAGGGTGATCGTGAAAGTGGGGTATTAACTTTAGCTGACGACAGTAATTAGTAAAATAAATCATTTACAAAGTATTGCTCTAATAAATGTTTTTTAATACTCAAGATAACCGAGCATAAAATTATTGCAAATTTTAAAGCCGACAGTGTGTAACTAACCTATCCTAAGAAGTCAACAAACTATTTCACATTACGTCATCGATAAGCAACATATGATAAGTTGTGTTTGGTGAAGTCACACATCGTTCATAGCCTTAACCTTAAATAACAACGTAACACGTACGTAAACTAATCATGGTATTTTTATTATTTTAGGTTATACTAACACAATGCTATAATAATTACCTGTGCACGTTTTTAGTATAACGGAGAGTGTAATCAAAATCGGTTGGCTCTGCACCACAAAATGCACGGAAAATTTGCTTATAAATTTCATCCTTCTGCACGATGATTTGTTTATTTAACACAACGATCCCAGGATACAGGCAAACGCAAAAGACGTATATAATTTGCAACATTTACTGTGAGTGTACAGGACCGACTCGCATAATTTAAAAATGCAAAAATAGGCAAGTTATTTATGATTTTTGCATGTTTTGTTCTTCGAATAAGTAGATGTATACTAAAATTACTATCTCACTTTCAAAATAACCCTGTATATGCATATAGAAATAAATCGATTCTAAATTATACATCTTCTATATACAGTACATGCAAGATTTTGGTTATCCCAAATTATAGAAAAAATATTTGTTACAACTTTGGTCTATACACTGCCAAAAGCATATAATCTTTTGTGCATGAATATCAGACACATTAACAATTTTAAAAAATTCTCAAATCTGACAAAAAATATTTCATAATTATTCTAGGTTTAAATATATTTTTAACAATTGACTGTTTTCATAATTGTACTTTGACTATTTTTAACATTTGGTTAATTTTCTCACTTGTTCTTATGTTTTATGTAGTTTTTATGTTTTTATATAGCACAATACAAGTGTTTCATCACTTCTGTATTACTGTACATTTACTTTATCATTATTGATGTTATATTAGGTAATATTGTTTGATACATGTGTTATATGTGTACAATTTGATTAAATATATTTAAAACAAAAATATTGTTTTATTACTTTTTACTGTATATTAAAATTGTATATAATTAATAAATATTTTAGATATATTTCTTCTTATTTATTCTTGTGCTTTGAGTACAAACTACCTAACATTTCGTTTATTGAACAGAACACCGAACAGATATCTGGATTACCGAATGGTTCGGCATAAAACCCAACGGGTGGCAACCCTAACAGTCAGATCTGGGGCATTAGGTGGCCATTCTATAACTAAACGGACTGTTACGCCCTATTCACAGATTTTGAAAATAGGTATTTAACCATTCCCTTACTAGTACAAAATTATGCACAAGAGTACCGTCTAATTGGAAACGAAGATTCATGCGGTTCTCAAGCGGAATATTATCTAAAATTTCTAAACTCATGTTTCAAAAATTCTAAAAATCTGTGTGTATTAAAATTTCCATTGAAAAAGAAAGATTCAATAATTGTTTTGTTTAAAATGCCGCACCATTAACCTTTTGAGAATATTGACTTTTGCAATTGATATTCCATTGTTGATTTTCCAACTAGTAACGTAAATTTTCTTATTCCTATGGTTTCTTTGGGTATATTTAATCTAAACTGGCTACTCTTAAACTTGGTTACGGATTATGATGAAAATAATGAGTCACTGTGACACATCGATATTTTGTCAAATTTGTGATACTTTAACATAGTTTATATAATTTTTATTTAAATATTTTCGAATACAAGTAGTTCAAATTTCCAATCTATTTTGTTTATTGCTTTAATGTAATTTGTTGTAATAAATGTTATTAGTTATTGTAAAAGTATTGTTTGTTTCTGAAGTATGCTGAGGAAGAATACTGAAAATTAACAATAATTTTCAGGCATTTACAATGTCTTCTACATTTTTTAGTAAGTAATTTTCAAAAAAATTTATTGCAAAAAAAAATCATAGTGGATTAGCAGTTGGATCATCGTAATAGGTTCAACAAGGACATCTAGGAGGCTACTATATTAAAAACAAAAAAATAAAATCTCGTGTCCCAAAACGATGACTACCTTGGAACATCATTAAAATATGACAGGGAACAGTTAGGTGATCTCTATGGTACGTATTATGTTCATGTATATCTCGACCATAACATTTTTATCATAATATGTATTTTAGTGATTTATGGTCAAAAACGTTTTAAACTTATGTACAGGGTTATTCATTATGAATATCTCTGTACTTAATTTGAAGTTGAAAACACTCCTGAAGTTTAAGATCATTAACAGGAAATGAATAATAAATTTGCATAACATCAGCACAAATGTTTAATATGAACATAGATCAGAACTATGGAGTGAAAACAACAACAATCTGAAAATGCTGCCCCGTGGAACACCCTTTAAATTAATTATTAAATTTCGTAACTAGCATAGCACAGTTTAGAGTATTGAATGCTTTGCTTTAGTCAAGTAAGATTAAGTATGTTTTAAAGCTACTGTCATATGCACAGAATAAATCATCAGTTACATTAAGCAAAGCAGTAGCAGTATCATAATGAGACCAAAAGCCACATTGGCAAAATAATCACTAAATTTATTGGCATTAACAATATCAATTTATACGGGTAACAGCATTTAAGTTTGTAGAATTGAATTTTTTATTAAAATCACCAGTAACAAAGTTATGTTTTAATAGGTACAATTTGACAATCAGAATACCTATAAACTGTAATTCAAATGTTTTGGTAACAAATACCTTATATTTCAAAATGGAGCTCTCCATATAGTGGTTTAATTACATATTTTTAAAGTATAAATAGAAACCATGTTTCTTTTATGACACTATAATTCAAGTTCACCAATTTTATGTAGGATATATTTAGACAAAGTTTAAATACATATAAATTAAAGGTCTTAATATACAAATATTCCTATAACATAAATTTGGTACTAAATATAAAATTGTTCACTTTTATTTATTTTATAAGTACTTATGTGAAAATAATTGCCAAATGTGGGGTTAAGACAGCAAGAACTGCATGCAAAAATTTATTCTGCTTTTTCTTAGTGTAGACAAGACGAAACATTTAAACTGCCAGAATCTGTATATGTGTGGAGATTTCAAGAAACGCCCTTCTATTTCACTTATTTATTTCGCAAATTATATTTAAAATGTATTCATTATCATGTTGATAAATATGTGAAAATAATTTTTAAAATATGGAGTCAGAATAGCAAGAAATGTGCGTCTTACAAACACTTTTTAAAAATTATGTTATTTGAGCAAAATCTAAATAGTAACGATGAATAAACAGAACATCCAGAATTTTATTTTTGTTCTACATTATTTATTTTTCAAGATTTTGGTACCTAGACATCAAAAATGTAATCATTTCGAGGTGAGAAATATGCCGACTTTAACACAAGAGTTTGTTCTTTTTCTTACTGTAGGCAAGACGCAACTGCCTAAATCTGTATGTTTTGACATCTCAGGGAAAGCTTACCTATGTAACTTTTTTATTTCGCAAACTACGTGTAAAATGTTTTCATAGTCATATTCTTTATGAGCATAGAAATTATATCCTAAATAACTGTGTCCCATGTTTCATTATCAATAAATGACCATCTCTGTTTTCACCAATGGCCACTGTTGGTTGACTCAATCTAGTGTACCAGTACAAAACTCAAAATAGCCCCAAAACCATAATATAATCCATTATTATGTTATGTAATTTTACTATTTACTGATGTTTTAATATCATATAATATTTTAGTTTAGAAAGTAAGATGTAATATGAAGCATTATTTTAAAATTTCCAATATTTCATATATTTATAAATAGTTTCTATTTAATTTTTGTTTCTTAAAAATGGATTTTTGAGAAATAAAGATATGATGCTTATGATATTTGTTAGTGGGTAACGAAAAGAATTAAGTTAATGAAAGATGATATGAGATAATTATCAAGAATCAGCAGTCATATGAATGATTAATAAAAAACGATATTTAATAACTTCATATGAATAAGGTGCAACAATTACTTCATATACAAGTGTTGTTCCTACATGAGTGAAAATGTAAGCTATATATCTATAATGATATAAAATACGTACTTTAGATATAACCAATTTAGCCAACGTGAAGTTCTGAACTATTTTGATGTCTGCAATCCATTAGAATGGTATCTGAAACAATAACAAAGATATATAACATTTTTAACTTAATCATAATAATATCTCTACCCTTCATTCTAATTGAGGATTACCTCAAAAGTCAGAGACTTGTGCGGGAGAGGGGCAGCATATTATTAAGAGGCCACATTTGTGCCTAGAAACGACCTACATTGGTAGGTCCTAACCACCATTTATTAAGCCGACTGGTATCAATTTCTCACATTGATCCCAAGCCCATGTTTTTTCACCCTACCATACTTGCAGAGAGGGTGTCAATCTTCTCTAGATGTAGCTCTCTGTAGTAAGTTCAGCACAGGTTTCTACGATATATGGCCTTTAAATTTAATTATATTTTGGATTATGCAAATTTAAAAAGTCAGCTTAACATTAAATACTAAGGAACTCGTCGTTTGCACAAAGATCTCAAGTTGTTGTTAAATTTAATTAATTCAAATATTTCATGCCCTCACTTACTGCAAAGGTTTGACCTATATGTGCCACCATGAGCTACTCGTTTAATTCAAACCTTCTATGAGCCAATGCATAGAACAAACTATGGATATAACTCATTTATCTCTAGGGTTTCCAGGCTGGCTAACAATAATGTAAACCATCTTCAATTGTTTGGTGGTTTAAAGCAATTTCTATGTCAACTGGTCACCGGTGTTCAGTTGGTTATTAAGTTAAATCATTTTGTTAAATTTGTTTTGTTTTAATTATATTTTAATTTAAATTACATTTACTTTTGGTTTTGTTCTTATTTTGTAGTGCATGCCTTCTCACTTTTAAAAATGGAAATCCTTGTTTCACACCGCCAAATATGTATCATTTTAAGGTTTTCTCCCCCAATCTCCAAAAGTTCATAAAAATCCGCAGATCTGGAGAAAAAATCTCCATGTTGACAGCACTGCCCCAAAGGAAACAGAACTTACTATGTCCATGTTGTTGTTTCTGGGTAATGCTAAAAAAGTTCCTCTAATGTTCGCAATGCTAGATTTCATTAGAAAACTTCGACCTTCAAATGACCTTAAGGTTTAAACTTAAGGTCATTATGGTCGTTGGGACTGCTACATTTTATCGACTTGTTGAATATACTTGCAACATTTATAATGGTCAGAAAACCTCCAAAATGTGAGCTGAGCACTTTTTGACCAATTGACCAGTGGCGGCTGCTAAGGGGCACAAGGGCACGTGCCCACCCTTCACTGTACATGTCACGAAGAAATATATGATGCTATTATAGATTTATATATTTTTTTGTAATTCTATTATCGGTTGCGAAAAACTACTCAAAACTTATTTCCCGTCAACCATCCACGCGCCGAACTATATCAAACTTTATTTCCTGGGAACCCAAGAATTGTCTCCAAACGTGGCTCATTTTCCGACGTTCGGGACTCCTCGGAGTAAATGAAATTCGCCGATTTAAAGCCGACAAAGGGCACTGAAATACGTGTCTCTGTCCCTTCTCCACTTGTCTGCACTGTCTCCAATCTCCATCACTCCGTCTCCCTCCGGCATTCAGTTTTCAGTTCTCAGTAGTCGCTTGCTTTGTTTAGTACGTACTTGTATATACAAATATATTTCGCTTGCAGAATAGTTGTGTAAACAAATTTGTGTTTTAACTTTGCTGGTTTTAAAGGCGATTTCTCATTATAGATATAATTTTAAAGTGATTCTGTGTATTTGTACATACTTATTAAAAGAAATGGATCCGGAACCAGAAATAAATTCTGTTCAGTATCTGTTAAAAAACAATCCAGTGCCATTTGATCAAAAATATTTAATTAAAAAGAAAGGTAGGCCTACTGATTTATATATTAATTACGAATCTACAAGTAAAGGTAGAACATATAATAAAGTTTTTAATAGAAACATATACGAGAAATATGGTTGTTCTGTGACAAATAAATTGTTATGTTTTGTTTGTTTCATATGTTACAGCGTGGACCAAATACGGACTTGACGATTTAAAGCACATAGCGGATAGGGCCAAAAACATGAAAATTCTGTGACTCATTTAAAAGCATATATGGACTTTAGTGTTTTAGGAAAAACTGACATACGTGAACAATTAGATATACTCGCGTCAAGAATTCAGACGTCTACGTCACGGCTGACGTTACACATTTGTTTTTATTGTCAACGTAATTTTCGATATTTGGTCGCGTTATAAACAGTCATTTTTTGGAATTTAGTGCAATATATAATGCAAACTTTTAGTCGAGTATGTAGTTTTATAACTATCAGTTGCAGTTTCTTAAATATTTTGATGAAAATATAATTAATTATTCATTTGTTCATATGACGTAAGTCGTCTGAATTCTTGTCGCGAGTATAGTGCGTATTTGCGCTATAAGTTAGGACCTCGGTTAGAACATAATAAACAGATGGAAAAAATCGTCACATTTTGCGTCGTTTAATAATGTGTATAAAGTTTTTTGTGGAGCCTTCGAATTAGCCTTGCGAGGTCATGACTTCGTTCAAAAATCCGGGCATTTATATAGGTTTAATTAACTTTTCTGCAGAATTACATTCTGTTCTTGCAATACATTTAAATGAATCTAAATTTATTTTTTGTGCCCACCCTTTGAAAAACCCACGGGCCGCCACTGCAATTGACCTTAACTTTTAAAATATTTTAACGTAAAATTTCCGGCTCTCCGAATCCGGTGTGAAAAATAAGAATTTCCATTAAAAAAAATTACTGACCTTTGAATGATCTTGAAAATCGACCTGAAAGTCATTAGAACAGATAAATGGCCTCCACTGTCCTTTGTAGTTTTTGTCTCAACCATTTTTTTGATGGCGTATTTTAGGAAATATTCCGGTCTATAAGGTCCAAGATCAAAATTTGAAAATTGCGGATAGAAAATGGCGGCAAAAAGGGTCGGAATATAGAATTTTGTATAGATTAAAATGCACCTTTTTATTGTTATATTGTTTCCTTGTTATGTAGGATTACACTTTTAGACCTTTTACGAAAGTCTGGGACCCATTTTCATCCCGCCATTTTCTAATTTTGACTTCAGATCCTGATCATCAACTCGGAAAGCATTAGTACGCTAACAATCTTATTCATAAAAGGACCCCGCAATAATCTTATGGAAATTGGGTTTCTGTCAAATTGTCTGAATTTTTGATATGTTGTAGATTTTGTCATCCTGAACAAAAGTCTCCATGAGCACAAAGTGCCAAAATGAACATTTTGGCAGCTACGGAGCTGCCAAAGCTCCCCTGACCCGTTACAAAACTATTCATTTTCAATACTATTTACAGATGTTAAAAGCATATTTTAATTATTCTAATAAACTCGCGACAAGAATTCAGACGACTTACGTCATACGAACAAATGAATAATTCATTACATTTTCTCAAAATATTTACGAAACTGCAACTGATAGTACTAAAACTATATATACTACACTAAAAGTTTGAATTATATATCGCACTAAACTGCAAAAATTATTGTTATTAACGCGACCAAATATCGAAAATTACGTTTACAATAAAAACAAATGTGTAACGTCAGCCGTGACGTAAGACGTCTGAATTCTTGACGCGGGTATATATAGGGTAATGTTTTTGAGGTCACTGGATTCAACATTCAACCCTCATGTCAGATTGGACAAATTGACCGTTGACAGCTGTCAATACACTGTCAATAAAGAATAGAAAAGTAAATATTCTCTTTTCACATTGAGAGTTTGGGGTTTTGAGGGAGCTGAATTCAATTCTCATGCCAGATTGGCAAAATTGACAGTTGACAGCTGTCAATTGACTGTCAACGAGGAATATAAAAGTAAATATCTTCTTTTCACATTGAGAGTTTGGGCTTTTGAGGGAGCTGAATTCAATTCTAATCTCAGATTGGAAAAATTGACAGTAGACAGCTGTCAATTCACTGTCAACGAAGAATAGAGAAGTAAATATTCTCTGTTGACATTGAGAGTTTGGGTTCTTGAGGTCGCTGAATTCAATTCTCATTAATATTTATTCTACTTTGACAGTAAATTGACAGCTGTCAACTGTCAATTTTTCCAATCTGATATTAGAATTGAATTCAGCTCCCTCAAAAGCCCAAACTCCTAATGTCAACAGAGAATATTTACTTTTCTATTCTTCGTCGACACTGAATTGACCGCTGTCAACGGTCAATTTGTCCAATCTGACATGAGAATTGAATTCAGCGACCCAAAAACCCAAACTCTCAATGTGAAAAGAGGATATTTACTTTTCTATTCTTCGTTGACAGTGTATTGACAGCTGTAAACGGTCAATTTGTCCAATCTGACATGAGGGTTGAATCCAGTGACCTCAAAAACATTACCTTATACAGTATGCGCCAAAAGTATGGAATAAATTCAATAAAAACGAAACAATTATTTTTTGGGAAAAATCCTCGAACAGGTTGATTTTTAATTTAAAAAATACATATTTTAGCGTAAAATGCGATTTTCAAATGTCATTTGTTTTCGAGTAATGACGTCATCGATTTTTTTTTAAATGGCAACACCATATTTTTTCCTTGATTCTGAAAGATCGTTTAATTCTCTATCAGACAGTACTAAAATTTTGCCCTCTTACATAGGAAAGTTTTCGAGTAAATGACGATTGAATGTTAGAAAACGTAAATTATATCCATAAAAAAGTAACAATTCTGAGGTATGTAAAATAAAATACAATTGATTAAATTTTATACTTAAATTAAATGTTCGAATTGCCATCCACCAATTTTATTTACAAATAAATTTAGTTATTCTAAAAATACTGTTTCGATCAAATTTAGTTTATAAAAAGTATAAATCCATATGCATTTCAGTGCAGTAACCAAATTGTAGTCAAACAATACAATTTCTAGCGTCCGCTGGCTAGGTAGATACATAAATATAAGTTACGTTTCCGATATAAATTAACTTTGCTTTAAACTAATAAGTATTATAATTTGCGCATCAAGGATTTAGGCTTTGAACGGCAAGTTTTTTTTAACAACAAATATATCTATTTTCATTTAATTAAAACCTGTTGTTTTACAAATGGAAACTAATTAATTATTATTATTAAATAATAACAATATTGATAGTTCAGGGTTCCCTCTTTTAAATTCATGTTAAATTCCCTGACTTTTCCAGGTTTTCCCTGATCAAAGCTCATCAAATTCCAAGTCAATGAAAGTAAATAGCTGGAACCAGCTCTTGGCTTAGCTTCGGCTACTGCCAAAGCAGTCATCTCAACCTGGGCGGAGGAAAAGATAAGGGAGTACTAGCGAGATCTGCCAAGATTAGCTCATTCGAAGGCGTTCATAAGGGGCACATCGACAAAGGGAGCTAAAAATTTGCTAGAGTTAAATAGGCTTGACCTAAAGACTCTGGTTGGTCTATATGGGCACTGCCGGTTAAGGAGTCACATGCATAAGTTGGGCCTGGCTGAGGAGGCCGAGTGCTGGTTGTGTTTAGAAAGTGACGAATTGGCAGAACACATATTATGTCACTGTCCGGCTGGAGAAGCTGAATGGACCAGATTTTCTATATTTGGCAAAGTGCATCTCTTGCCAGAAGATCTGGATAGAATCTCACCCAACAAGGTTATTGGCTTCATAAAGAGGCTAAACCTGTTGGGTGAAGTGTAACAAGTATGTGAGCCACAATAGACCACAGGTCCGCAGTGGAGGGCTAGTTTTTGGCCCACTCACTTAGAACTAGAACACAAAAGAACACACACAGAAAAATTAAAATAGTTTTTCAGAATGGATTTACTATTCAACATCGTTTAAGTTGAAAAACTCACCTTATAATGTTGGTGCTGATCATACGAAACGAAAAGGCATCTTGATTATATAAAAATGTAAGGAACTAGTTTAACAACCAGATTAACCAAGGAATTAAAGATATAAAGTTAAAATTTGTTAATGGAATTCCCAGGATTGTAAAAATAACTTTCAGATTTACAAAAAACGATACAGTATAATTAATAGCAATTCTCAAAAATATCAAAATGTACGAGTTCTCCATACTAGGCTACATCTACTTTGTAAATACTCCAGCTTTTTATAACAATGAACTGCATTTGTATAATTTTATAATACACAGAAAAAATAGATCTCCTCGGATCAGTATATCCCTCGGGGTAGTGCTGCTGTGTTAAGGAAAAAAAGCAGTGTGACATTTTTGTTAAAACACGATATTAATGTTGTACGTTTAAGCAGTAACTGCCCTAACGTTGTATTATCAACTTACGCTAGAAATAGCAGTGGAAACAGGCAGTAACTGACAATGTGACCACCAGTGTAATGGTAACAGTCCCACGGAAACATTAGCTCAAGCAGGTATGTACGTTTTTTTCAAATGATAAATAATTTAATAAGTTTAATTTAAGTAAATAAAATCATTGTATGATTTTCCTTTTTTGTGAAATATATGGATCTAACGTATAACTGTAACATTTAGACAATCTTTCAACTCTTGGTTCATCAACATTGGCTTATGACCCACACAACGACAAAGAGATCAGCGAAATTATGATAATGCCTACTGGAGCAGAAGCACTGAAGACGGCAGTGACAGAAGCATCAGTCCAAGATGGTAGGCACATACTTTTTTAATAATGAAATATAATTCAAAGCAAATTTTATTATGTTTTATTTTAAGTCGCAAAAGTACTAATTTTTTAACTACATATGTAATTTATGTAAGTTAATGTATGAAAGTATTTATTTGTGGCATTGTTCAATTACTCATATTTATTGGGTATTTCGCTACAACTAAAAAATACAGAAATTAATATATCAACCTCTGCACCGACAGATCAGTCAAAGGTTGTTTTTCTGAAAAATATTTTGCCTAATCAAAAAATCTCACACTAAAAAGCAGATTAACAACACAAATACACAACACATAACTTATAACGTTTTGAAAGCTTCTCCACCTACGCTATCAAAACTCTGGTTAAGGAAATTGACATATAGTAAAGATGGCAGTTTATAATTTGTTTTGTTTATTCGCTACCATAGGCATATTAGATATAGATGTTATTCTATTTGTATATTATTTTGTCTTATCTCATCTCTAAGAATTGATAACCAACAGCTATCAAAATTTACAGAAAAATTGGAATAAATAATAAAACCATTTATTAATTTCTGTATTTTTTAGTTGTGGCAAAATACCCAATAAATAGGAGTAATTTGTTTGATACTTTTGTTTCAATTCTTAAATCTTTTGGATTTATATTTATTTGTATATCTGTGGGTTGAGGTAGAGCAGTTACAGAAATAGTACTAGTGTGAATTCTTCCCGTTTTTTCAGTCACAGGTATCCGTTGAACTCTGTGAATGCATCTAACTTTGTTATTTCAGGTACTCTTTCAACATTTGACCGACCGATATCAGTGCAAAACTACGAAGAAATAGACGAAATTACTGGATATTCTGACGATTCAATTGTTGAACCAAATTATCAGCCTGAAATTCTTTTAAAAGATAATATGAGTGACGAGGAAAATGACTTAATTCTTACTCAAAATGAACCTGAAAACAGAAGTGAAATTAACCGCTCCAGTAAAAAGAAAAGACTTAGAAGAAATTCAGAGAAGAGGGAAAGAGATAAGAGCAATCATCAACTAAGAAGCCCGTGTGCATGCAAGAAGAGATGTGTAGAAAAAATAAGAGAAGAAAGAAGAGTAACCATTTGGAATTAATTCTATAAAATGAATTACAATGCAAGAAGAGCTTGGGTACATGGTCGAATTGATCAAAAAGATAAAGCACATACAACAACGAAGGTGGAAGTAAGAAAAAGAACTAGATCTTTAATCTACACGTTGCCCGATGAAAACGGACATTCTTAGAGCATATGTAAAAAATTTTTTTTGAGAACTCTTGGTTACGACGAAAAAAATGATAAGTATATTACGACAATGTGAAACAATTCGAGACCACAAATGATAACACCAAATAAAGACAGACGTGGGTCACTAGCTCCGGTGAATAAATGTGATTGTGAAATTATGCGAGAACATGTTTCATCTTTTCACCCATGTATGTCACTACCGAAGAGAGCACGCTTGTAATCGTTTGTACTTACCAAACGATATCACAATTAGAAGTATGCATGCTGATTACCTTCAGAAATATCCGGAAAATAAGGCGAGTTATTACACGTATCACGTACACAAAATTGGGAAATGAGGAGTGTGACAACTGTGTGTTGCATGTTGAGCATGTAAAATCACATAATGAGGCAATGGCAACAGCAGACAAACATTTTGTTGAAATTGAGCAAGCTTCTAATGGTAATCATAAATTACACGAAGAAAATATCAATACATCTTTGGGTTCTAGCCAAAGTATGTCATCTCTTGAATCTTTAAGCACCAAATTTCAAGCTTGTTGTATATCCTGTACGAAGTGGTGAAAACATTCGGAAAAGACCAAAAAAGTAAGAGATGAATACAGACAAGATGTAGCACGGGAAAAGGTCGAAACCGAAGTAGTAAGAAGTGTAGATTTACAGGAAGTTATAATGCTGCCAAGAATTCCCGGAAGCCAGAAGGCATTTTTTACAAGAAGAATTGTAGCATTCCATCTGACATTTGGATCAATGGCAGACAAAAACTCTAGAAGCGCTAAAAAACATATATATCAGTTTTGTTGCATAAAGCAGTGGCTGGAAGAAAGGCATCTGCTTACTGTAGGGCTTTAGTTGAAGAAAGGGACTCTGTAAAACTATTGTATTGGACAGATAATTGCTCCGCTCAAAATAAAAATTGGTGCTTGTTTACCATGTTTGTCACTATGGTAAACACAAACTTAATTTCTGCGTCTGAAATTACTTTAAAATATTTTGAGATAGGCCACACGTTTATGAGTGCGGATTCTGTTCATCACGGAATGGAACAAAGCATGAAAACAACAAATGGAGGGAACATTTACGACTTTAACGATTTTGTCAAGGCTGTAGAAAAATCAAATGGAAATAAAATGATCGTTATTTGTTTGAAAAACGAAGACGTTTTAAATTGGATTTCTGGAGATTCAAAGGCCAAATCAAAAAAGACAGATAGACCTTTGCTTAGCGATTTATCTATGGTACAGTTCAGACGAGGGAGCCGATTAGTTTTTTATAAAAATAATATCGATGACGAAAACTTCAAGGAATTTAATTTTCTTAAGGTAAACTTTAAACTTGAAATACCTAGTAAACTACGGGAGAATTCTAGAGGTGTTTTGTCACAGAAAAAACAAAGTATAATTTCACAACTCTGCCCTCTCATGCCTGAAAACAGAAGACAGTTTTGGCTTTCATTAAAAGAAGATGACGTAGAAGACTTAATAGCAAATTTTGAATAATTTTTCTATTATGTATCTACTTAAGTTTTTTTTTTATGTCAATTGTCTATCTATGGAAGCCTATTTTTCTTTTCATATACTACTTTATTATTTTGTAGTTGTTTTATTTATAGCAATACATAATTTACAAACAGTTGAACTCTTATTGTTACCTACTGTTTAAAATAACAAAGTTATTATACTATTATTAGGGTAAACAGCAGTAACTGCAGATTTTTTTTGAAAAAAGCCAGCTAACACAATTTTTATTCGTAAAAAATTGAGACATATTTAGTAATGTCGTTCAATGCTTTTCTGGTTAAAATCGGATTCAAAATAAATTGTGTAAAAGCATTAATAATAATAATAATAATAATAAATAAATAAATAAATAATAAATAAATGATTTATTGTCTAAACAGGAATAATTTCCCAATTACATAGACAATCCATAAAACATAAACAGTGCTTTGTTAACTTAATATCTATTTTGATTGAATCAGTGCTCCATTAGCCCAATAATCATTAATTTGATTCAATTGGAATGGCAATTAAACCTCTATTCTCTATCCAACCAATGAACAAAATATTAAAATAATAAAGATAAAAAAAAAAAAATCCAATGTTGCAACACAAATCCATCATGGCACATGTCGCACGTAAACACATATAGATAGATATATGTACAACACATAAATATAAGAAACTCAATAACAATATACTATATTGACCACATTTCATACAATATTTAATAGTCGTTTTAAATTGTTCCCTATTCTGTCACTAAACACATCTATTACACCACAAATCGCATTAACATGTTTACATGCACAAAATATCGGCGATTTAATTAATATATTAGTCCTAGGTTTTTGAAGATAAAATACAGTCTCATTTCTACTATTAATACGTGGTACATTAAAATTTAATTGTGAGAGAATTTCAGGACTATCAACCATATAGTGAATTAACTTATAAATAAATATACAAGCAGAGTAACATCTTCTAGTTTCTAAGGTTGTCATGGAAAATCTAGGAAAATAATAATCTGATTTATTCCTAGAGACAATATGTCTTTATATTAGCAGGATCTGGTAAAACAAGTTGATTTTAAGCTCCGCTTATTTTCCATCTAAATCACCAACCATTAACCATCAGGAGTTTAGTGATGATCTAAATCGGTCAGCTGAAAAATATTCTGAGGCTTGAATCTGTATTGTTGGAGATTTTAATTTGCCTAATTATATTCAAATTAATAATGTGCTTAACCAAATTGCGGCTAGACTTAGTTTTTTTTTTTTCAATAACCATGTTTCTGTTCATTGTGCACGATGTTCTACTCTCGATAGACTGCTATCATCCCCACTTTGCCTGAGTAGCAAAAGTATGCAGCATCAATGGAGAGGGATTAGTTTGTAATGATTTCTACAGAGATTTTGTGAATTGGCAGTCTTTTCTTCAAATTTGAGTCGGATGAATCAAGACCAGTTATACCAGGTAAACTTTTAGTAGATATCTTGAGCATGTTTATGTTAGAAACTTGGCAGTCAAAATGTTTGTAGCTTTGAAAAAATTGTATTTTATATTTAACACTTGTTTGCTTACTGATACTTTTCCAAGTTGCTGAAAATTTTGAATGTTGTCTTCAATTTTCTACTTCAAATTATGGTTCGTTCCAGTAGTAGATTAAAAACAAGCAGAAAAATCTTTTTATTTTATTATGTGTACAGCGTGAACTATCACCATTTATTGTAAGAAAATTGAAATTTAATTAAAGAAATACCTACTAATAGAAAACTCGGAATGCACCCGTGGTAGTCTTTAATTATAAAATCTTATATGATAACCGTAGCTCCCCTGGATTTCGACTGACTCTAGAAAAACAAACAGCGCTGAGCATAGGGTGAACTATATTATAGGGAAATATCTGTACCTGTCATAAATTCCTTTATTTAATTACTATAAACGTTTAAAACTTAAAAAATAGTAACTAAAGACTAAAGGAAAACACAAAATCACAACGTAAACACACATGTATTCCTTCATCCTTCTTGGAAGATGCCGACAGTGAAGAGCGGCGAAACGTTTGGAAGCATGGGATGCGACCAGTTACAGCGGCGGCTACGGAACGCCTCGGAGGACCACCATTATCCGAGGACCGGTTCCGACCGTAGCAGTCGTAATACCAACAGTAGGAACCGAAATCAATATATGGACAGGCCCAGAGACACCGATAGCGGGTCTGTCTCCACAGAGCCTAGCCCGAGAACAACCAGGGCAGGTAAAAGAATCCCAGCTAATGCTAGGGATGTGCATTTTAACTCTGTTTCTAGCAGCTACCAGTTACCGAGGTCACGGCATAACAACCCGGAAAATCACCATGTATCAAATTACAGCACTGGCCGTGAAAGCCTAAAAACCACTACACATGTTTTTAAATATGACAGAGCCTTCTGTTCGTCGCAGTACCTCCAAACACCAAACATCAAAAAACTAGTCACAGTTTTTACAGAACACTGTAAACATCTCGAGAACTTACAGTTTAAAATGATACTACTTATTTTATGCAAACATCGTCGATTGTTGTTACTATTATTAGTATTAACACGGTTTAATTTTTCAACGACACAAGGAGTTTAAAAATTTAACGGTGTGAAGTGCACCGTGCACTAGTGGCCTACAGATGGCGACTGCATCAGATTTTGTCAGACAAAATATCTTAAACGCTGTTTGAAATAATTTTTTAGTATGTTCTTTGAGTATTTAATTTTGTGTACTCACATGTATTCAAACGCCGAGATGACGGGTATGTTTCTGATTTATGGGAAGTGCGACAATAGATAAAATATTACGCCAAACTCTCTTTGAATCACAATGAACTGCTGTAGTGTTTCTTGGCTGCATTTTTTTATCACTCTTTGTTTTTCCCGATGGAGGGGATTTTGGTCATGGTCGTCAGGCTGAGTACCGCATTAATAAAAAAAAAAGAATAATCGAAGGAACTCAATAGGTCCCCAGCAAGTACAAAAATCTTTACAATGACGTGTGTGCACATGCTATTAATATAGATTTTATAGTACGATGAAAATTTTCGACCATACCATTACTTTGTGGATGATAATAATAATAATAAATACTAAAGAATTCAGTTACTACAGTCAACATACTGTTAAGATTGCAGTGGTTAATATCACAAAGTAAAGTTATCATATTACAATTATTTGCCATGCCATAAACCAGAGATTTGATAAGGATATTCGTTTTAGCATTCTGACAATAGAACTTACTATCAACATACTCCATGTCAGATATGCATAAATGTAAGATTCTACCATATGTGTTACACACATTGTTAAATTAATTTAAAATTGTTAAAACTAAGAAAATTTATAATCATATTGGTTTTACTGTCATTGTGATTCAAAGAGATAAAATGGGTGATATCAAAATCGTCAATAAGAGGTTATACATATGTATTCTACATGAGCTTAATAGTATTGTACCCAAATAGCTATCCACGGCGCTCCTAAACAATGTCCAAGTTTCACTACAGGACTATGTTTAGAGTGTTGTCAGTTGTGGCTATGTATGTCAATAATGGAGCAATAAAAACGTAAAAGCTACAATGAATAGTCTTTTAAATATAAAAACAATTTTTGAGTGTTGCAAAAATATTCTGTAAAAGTGCGTAAAAAAATAACAAATTTTTGACCAATGTATTAATTAATTATTATTATTAAATAGGTAATAATATTGGTAGGTAGATTTTCATACATTATCTACTAATTATTGCCAGTAAATCTTAAAGTGTAAGTTAAAGAACTTCTCACGGGTGACCGTGAAGGCAATCTAAACAGTAGAGCCTGCCTATTACACTGACCAAATTCATAAAACTTTATATCTTTATTTACGATTTACGAACTACTCACAAGTAATGTTATGTGAACATTTCAAATTTGGCAAATCATTATACTCATAAAAAATTCCTAAGATATCTTTATGAATATTTTTTATTATGGAGTGCCTACAATTTCAAAGTTATAACGGTGCAGTAAATATTAGGCTCTATAGTCTGTTTCGAAATGAAAGAGTGTAATAAAACCCCGAGATAAGAACCGGTCATAAGCGTGGTAATATTTCGTTTCAGGTAATTATCGGGTAACACTAATGCTAACAGGTAATGGATGTACATTAGTATATTTTACTGGATACATCATAGGGCAGGAGCCAGTGTATTGTGACAGATCAATCCAGTCTTAGAGCTGAATATACAAAGACGTGCTAGTGCAGTAGAGTAAAATTCGACTTGTGTTTAGTGACTATTGTGCCAGTGGATATATTGTTTGGGTAAAATGTCGAGCTTATCAGATTACGTACCTGCTAAACGCGTGAAAAGATGTGCGCTGTCTCAGAATGAGAAGATTATTATACTAAATGTATCTAATGCATTGAAACACCAAAATCCTACCAACAGTGTTGACGACATCGTGGAAAAGTGTTCCAAAATGACAGGGATTGGAAAATAATAATAATAATCTTTATTAATAGCACTTGGCTAAAAAAAAACATACAATAAGAACAAACATCAATAATATTACAATATCACAGCACATGGTTTACATATCACATTTTCACTTAAATTTTAACATACATTTTGGCGTATTGCTTACATTTTCTTTTAAAATTGTGAGTGAATTACAGTTTTTTACATCTAGTGGTAGTGCATTATATTCTAAAATCGACTATCTACAGACATTTAAAGGAAACAAATAATGAACAAGATACTGTAAATCCCCCAAAATCATCTACAGGGAGGTCAAAAGTCGTTATAGATGATTTCTTCAAAAATGTCATTCGCAGAAAAGTACTCATTTTATTTTATAAAAGAAATACCAACGCTAAACAAAATTTTAAGTGAACTTTCAGAGGACAACGATTTGCCAAAAATCAGTAGAAGCAAATTATGGGCCGTCTTACGAGAGTTGAATTTTTGCTGGGAAAAGCAGAACAGGAAGTCAGTTCTTATCAATAAAGATGAAATTATTTGTTGGCGAAGATCCTACTTAAGATCAATTAGAAAATTCCGTGACGAAGGGAGGAATATTTATTATCTAGACAAAACTTGGGTCAACGAGGGATATACTGTAACAAAAGTATGGCAAAATAAAAATGTAAAAAGTTTTCGACAAGCATTTTTGGATGGATTTTCAACAGGGTTCAAGGCACCTGGTTTTGTAGATGGCGGTTTACTTTTATTTGAATCTAAAAATACAGGTGACTATCATGAAGACATGAACGCAGATGTTTTCAAAGAGTATTTTACACAGATGTTGGATCTTATTCCTCCAGGGTCTGTAATTGTCATGGATAATGCCAGTTACCATTAACGGCAGACCGAGCGGACGCCTACGACTGCTTGGAGGAAAGCCGATATAATTCAATGGTTATCCGGAAAAAACATTTCTTTTGAAATAAATATGGTGAAAAAGGAACTTTTGACACTTGTCAATCTTAAAGATCAGAAAAAATATGTTATCGATGAAATGGAACAAATCGCCAAATAACGGTACTACGGTTACCACCTTATCACTGTGAACTTAACCCAATCGAATTAGTCTGGGCGCAGGTAAAAGGAGATGTAGCGCGAAATAATGCGTTTAAAATTTTGTTAAAAAATTCCTTGGAACGAGTAACTGCAGATAACTGGCAAAGATGTATACATCATGTACAAAAAGGAGAAAATGTGGGAACTCGATAATTTAATTGACGTTACTGGGGAACCTATCGTTATCAATCTAGGAGACAAAGATAATTCATCGGAATATTCAGAGGATGAATTTTAATATACCTACTTTTTAATTTTTTTTATTGTACATTTATACAACACTACATTTACTCACCATAATTTGAATTTTCAAAATACATATATTTTTGTGTGGAATAAAAGTCTATTCATTAAATTTAAATAAATATTTTGATAATAATATTGAATAATTTTATTTGAATTACTCAAAACATGCTTAAAGTAGCCTCATGTTTTGAAATGCTGTTTTTATATTGTTTACTTATAAGAGAAATGGACCGAGAAATTGAAGCAGCATAGACAAAGACGGATTGTCGGGGATTAAATTTTAGCTCCCTGCTACAATTTAGTACGGTTCGATCACACAAAGTTTTTTTAAAAGTACACCTCATTTATACCAATATAATACATAATATAAAAATATTGAATATAAACACCAGTACTACATTTATTTACGATTTGCATACATAATACGCTTTTATTACTCTCTTTCATTTCTCAACAGACTATAGTTTAACTGAAAATCTACCCGACTTGTATTTGCAAGAGTAAGTTGATTAGATGGAGTTCAAACAATTGTAAAAATATTGAAAAATTGCAAACTATATATTTCACTGGTAAGTATTTGTTAAACTCCTCTGTATGTACTGCATAGAGAACAATTTTATATTTTGGAAAAAAATTGTTTTCAACTACCTTTAAACAACAAGAGCTATATCAGTTTTGTCATATTAAAGACTTTCTCAAATGGGGTGATACTACTCGAAAAAAAAAAAGAGTGTCAACGTCAATATTACGTGGCGTCTACAGGGCACATAATAACCTATTTCATTTGTTTATATTGTGTTTCAAAGGATTGTATAACAGCTAGAAACTGTTCTTTTTCAATAAATATTTTAATAAAAACATAAAATAACAGAATTCTGATGTGAAGTAAATTGATATAACTTACACATCTAACATTTAATGTATACCCCAGAATAACATGCGATTTTCGGATTTTACTTTGTTATTATGTCCTTTTTGTCACGTATGTTGGAATGCTATTCGTTTTTTTTTGGCTATAATACTCAAACGATTTTTTTCAAATTTAGCATATTTGTTACTTTTATAGAGATGCAGTTTCAGGCAAAATTTTTCTCAAATTGCAGCATCCTAAAGGGCAGATGGGGCATGTGCTACGTGAACAAATGATTATAACTTTTTTTGTCTTTAACTTTATTGAAATTTTGATGGTATTTCCTTAAAGACTGATAATTTATCTAAAAATTTGATACTCTTGTTTAAAATCAAAATAGAATCTTAGAAATAACTTCGAAACTTTACTTTAACCTTATCATATGTCCCTAGAAATGTAAGGAAGCTAAAGCGACAACGTGGCGACCAGTCCGCAAATTGTTCTACCAAAGTTAGAACAAATTAGTTAAATGTCAATTTTTTGGTAAAAGGTTGTGTTTCTGCTTTTACCTTGTATGAACAAAGCATAAAAGGTTTGAAGTTACCATCAAAGCAATATGACAGCTATCATTCAATTGTTTTCAAAGTACACTTTGCTTACATAAAAAAAAAAACATAAATATTGACTTTTCGCAAAAATGTTATATGAACTTGTTACATTATTTTTTCGAGTAGTATCACCCCTTAACTAATTGGACACTCTGTATAACGCATTAAGAAAGTTACCAATTTCAAAAAATCTTTGTAAACTAATTATTTGGTTACCGATCCTAATTGTCTCTACTATTTGAGAGATTTAAGCATAGAAGGAAAAAAAAGACAAATTGTGTAAATAATATCAATGTGGTTTTATGTGATTTAGATGCTCATTTTGAAATAAATAATGAACATTGGCAAAGCAGTCGTAGCATTAATGCTTTCCAATTAGAAAACTATAAATTAGTGTACAATTATCTGTGAAGAGAAGGTTAAGTGATTATGTTTTTGGAAGCTACTGTAGTTGAAGTTAACAGTAATAGTATGTAAAACATATATGGTATCTATTATAAATAGACAACCTTTTGCCGATTTTAATGTTCTCTTAGATAAGTTGGAAATGGCTATCAATAAAAATTGGTTGGTTTCCACCCACTTGAAATAACGGGCCTAAAAATTCACTTATTCATTTTTTAAATTCTTAGAATATGGGAATATGGGTGCTTGTTTTATGTTTTCAATTTCATGTATGTACATAAAACATACTTTATTGATGACGTATAGGCATGGAAAGGGCAGGAGGTGGTGGCCATAAATATTTTTACAAACATATTCAAATCATTCTTTTTGACATGTCTAAAAATCCTAGTTATTAACTTTCTTTATATAAAAAGCTAGATTTCAAGACCTTAGTGTAACACTGGCAATACTGTGGAAAACACATCCAATCTACAGTATCATGAAATAAATGTATTATTATTAACAATTTTACGAATATTGTCTTCTCCTGGCCAATGAAATCGTTTATTAGTTTATTTACTAATACTCGCAAACAGGTAAAAGTTTTGCCTTTTTACATGAGATGCCTAATATAATATAGCATATCAACTAAACTAAACAAAACAAATATTACTATTACAACTAGAGATGGGTAAATTCTGGAAAATTCAAAATTAACAGTAATTTACCTTCGAAAGTTTCTGAAATTTTACGATTACAAAAAAATATTTGCATTAATTGGCTCTATTATGACCAGAGCTTTAAAAAAATACCAAATACATAGGTTTTTACTAAATAATAGCATGTTTTTTATATTACCGATAGGTAGATATAGCTATGGGGTGCACCATGCAAGTAATCCCTGGACTACCTAGTCAATAATATTGTACTGTAATATAAAAGATTAAAACTGAGGCAAAACAAAACATTTTATTGAAAAAATAAAAAAAAATTACTGTACAAAACAAATATACAATTATTCTTGGGGCTTACACGAGTTTTCTTAGAATCTAGTGTCCAGGATGCCCTAAATCATATTTTTTGACACAAGTAAACTAAGGTTTAAAACATAAAGTGAACAAAATAAATGGAGGGGAAAATATATATATATATATATTAACTTATATACACTTTGTTTCTGAAAATAGTTAAGAATAACTTTGTAAATTTGGAAAGAGCATTTTAAGTTAAAGCCTGCTTAAGGTGCCGCTTACGTTCAAATAGTATTAGGCGATGAGATACGAAGCAGGCAAAGACAGAAGATGTAAGGGAAGTCGGATGGTTGCTATGTGCTTTGCGGAATGATTGAGTTGACTTGCATCTAGCGTGGCCCATCAAGTACTCATAACTGAAATCTATTAATTACTTGAAATGAAAATAGCTTCCATAATTAAAACAAAGGAAATATTAGTGACTATACTATTTAAAACATCTATTGCAGTATCAAGTTTTCTGTATGGCAAATGTACCTGAAAAAGCTCTCCCACGTTAAATAAAATATATAATTTTCGCAACAATAAAAAAAAATAAACAGGAATAAATGCAATTTATAAATGTATTTTATATTTTTTAATAATTTTATAAATAGTAATATTTTATACTGCTTCAAGCTTCAATATGACTAAATAAATATAGTGTCAACTTGTTTCTTAGTGTAGATATTATATACAACTTTCTCTCAGTGTAGTATTATATACGTCAAGTTTCAAATTCAAGGTAAAATTTTTGTGACCATCCAAATCCAAAGGTGCCGCCTTAGCTTTCGCTTCTGGTA
Source organism: Monochamus saltuarius (assembly GCA_025584915.1). NCBI lineage: Eukaryota > Metazoa > Arthropoda > Insecta > Coleoptera > Cerambycidae > Monochamus > Monochamus saltuarius. Next base: position 2,314,766 of record CM046730.1, on the reverse strand, counting down.
GTTCCTTTATTCTGTGGTAATGCTATTAACTGTAAAGGTAGACAGAGTGGAAGCAGGTTTTCCGCTTACTTCAGCCGCAGCAGACAAAAGAGCTATAGGTCTAGTTGGATATTTTGGTTTTATCGCCCGATTTATAGATTGGTGTAAGTAGCACCCTTTTTCATAAGTTTGAAAAAGTAGAAGTAGAATGGATAAATTGTAAATGTGCATCGAAGGAGTCTTTAAGTAATAAGCACATGCTTTGACAACATAAGGTGAAATCAAGTCAGGGCAACCCGTCTCTTTTTTATAGCTTTTGAGTATTCCTCATCAGTAACAACACTGAGATTAAAAATTTCTTCTGTCACGATATTCTAAACACCTGGTAAAGATAGAGAATGTGATGCTTTTATTTTATTGCGCACTGATTGAAAATGCTCGCCAAAACAGTTTGCAACCTCCGCCTGAGGTATTTCTACATCCATATTATCCTTAAAGTTTGATTATTGTTTTTACTTTTTATAACGGACCAAAAATATAAAGGATTATTGTGTATTGACATTTCCGTGTCTTTAATTTAATTATTATATGCATTTCTTACGGACTTTTTAATTTTCCGCAGCTGGTCTATATATTTCAAATTATTTTCATCTGATGAAGACTTTGTTTATGCAATTTGTTTGACCAGGGTGGGTACTTTGATTTATTTTGAGAATATTTTGACACTATTTGATCTAATATTTTATAGAATGTATCATAGTAACTATTTAATTTTATCTTTTTCATCAGTCCGTATCGGTTGTAAACACCACGCAGATCGCTAGTGTCAGTGAATTTACAGTTTTTAGATAGTAATAATTGTTTAAACCAGTGACATTTTATTCATTGAGTATATCTGAGACTATTTGATTTATTTGCATTAGTTCTAACATTTCCGAATGCTATAGTGGCATATTAAGTATATTAATACTGCTGCAGCTAAGTGTCCTTCGGTTTTTTGTGAACAGTATAAGAAGTTGGCTAGACTTTCTTCTTCGGATAAAAACTGCCATCTGTTTGTCATAGGCGTAGCATTTGGGAACGATTGCAATGGTCCAATTAAAGTGTGCTTGTTGTAACGCTGATGCTGACCAGCATAAAATGGTTGCTTGCTGCATTTGCAAGCAAGTATTCATATATTCATGTGTCAAGCTGACTCAGTCAGAAGCCAGAGCTATTAATACTAACAAAAATTTAAATTGGACCTGCTGTAGATGTTTACCATTGGGAGCAGATATTACAGCTTTAAAAGAAGCTATAATTAATTTACAAAGGAAATTACACAACTCAAGGAACAGCGAGCAAATAATAGTACTAATAACAACATTGAGTTTGAAGACATTTTACACGAACTTCAAGAAAGAAATAAACGCAAGTGTAACATAGTGATTCATGGAATTAAGGAAGAACCAAATCGTAACAGAGAAGAACGTCAAGCTTTAGAGCAACAAATTGTAGCTAATATTATTAATGCTGTATCTCTGGATATTGAAGTAGTGAAAGTTTCCCGTTTGGGTATATTTGATGCCACAAGAACAAGACCACGTCCGATGCGTGTAGTTTTGAAAGATGAAGATTATGTGCACAAAATACTCAAGAAAAAGAAGATCCTGCGTAATACAGACTCTTACAAGGACATTGTCATTTCTACTGATCGTACCCGATATCAGTTAGATTTCTATAAAAGAGTTAAAGATGAACTAGAAAGAAGAAAGGCGAGGGTGAAGGAAATATTCGAATTAAGTACATTAAAGGGATACCTAAGATCGTATCTTTAAACTGAATATGCCCAACAGACCTCAGTCAAACCAGGAATGTTTCTGTTACTTTCAAAATGTTAGGGGTTTGCGCTCAAAAAACGACGAATTTTATTCCTCTGTATGTACTCAGGAATATAATTGGCTTGGTAGAGTCATGGCTTTCGGAGGATATTTTAAGCAGTGAACTTTTTCCTAATCTCTATACAACGTTACGTTGTGACCGAAATTTTATAGAAACAGGCCTGTCAACTGGAGGTGGCGCATTATTGTCAGTTAAACATGCGTGGTTTATTGAAGCTATTGACTTATCGCAAATTTTAAATTGTGTTCCTGTTGTGGACATAGTTGGCTGCAAATGTTTAGTTTATGGATCATTTACATTGCACGTATTTGTTGTTTATATACCTCCACATATATCTATTGAAAATTTTGAACTTTTTCTTATCTTATTTGAACAATATGTTAACATTGAATGTAAATCATTAATTTTGGGTGACTTTAATATTAAATACTTTAATAATGATATTGTCGATACTAAAAAACTCTATTCATTTTTAGAATACGTTAATATGATTCAGCTTAATAACGTTATAAACTTAAATGGTCGAATTTTGGATTTGGTAATAACAAATTTGTCTAATTGTAGTGTGTGTAGAGATACTTCTCCTTTTGTACATGAAGATGTTCACCACCCTTCTCTCAATGTGACTGTAGCAGTGACCAGAATCGATTTTGTTGAATTTCCAAATAATTTAACTAATAAATCGTATAATTTTAGAAAAGCTAACTATCCGGCATTGTATGATGCTTTGCTAATGTTCGATTGGAGTTTTTTAAATAATTTTGATGATATCAATTCTGCTTGTGAAAGTTTTTATGAGGCAATGTATTCGATCTTTGATTTGCATGTTCTCTTATTTAGTAATAATAAAAGAAAATTTCCAGTTTGGTATTCTACGGAAATAATAGGTAATATTAAATTAAGGGATAAGTATAAGTAAACAGTTTAAAAAATATAATAATATTAATGCTCTAGAAAACTATAAACGTATTAGATCACTTATAAAAAGTCAAATATCACATGCTTATAAAGAATATATACAGGCCGTTGAACATGATTTATCAAATAATCCTAATCGCTTCTGGTCATTTATAAATAAGAAAAAATGTAGCTCTAGAATTCCCGGTAAAATGATAAAGTTCTGGATAACCCACAGGATATTGTCAACGGTTTTAGTGCTTTTTTTAGCAGTGTTTATTCACCAAAGTCGTCAGGTATACCTCAAAACAGTGGCGTAGTGAGTAACTTGCCACTTATTGGCATTGAACAATTAACCGAGCTAGATGTAACAGTCTCTAAAGAAATTAAAAAACAAAATGACGTCTGGACATGATCAAATTCCCAGCTTTATTTTAAAAAGATTGTTCAAGTGCTTTTTCTATCCCCCTGTTGATTTTGTTTAATTTATCGTTACACACTTCAATGTTTCCGGATTGCTGGAAGTTAGCAAAAATATGCCCTATCCATAAAAGTGGTGATGTTGATAGTGTAAATAATTATAGGCCTATTGCTATCTTATCCAATTTTGTCAAAGTCTTTGAAATGTCAATGTATACTATTATATATTCTGTCATAAAGAACACGGTTTCCACTTGCCAGCATGGTTTTATGGAGAGACGTTCAACAATTTCTAATTTAGCTTGTTTTACACAATTTGTTTCAGAATCGATGGATAGAGGTGGTCAAGTTGATGCTATTTATACTGACTTCTCAAAAGCCTTCGATCCCGTGAGACCATAACATATTATTAGAGAAGTTAAATTATATTGGTCTAAAAACTCCTCTAATTAATTTATTTACATCATATTTTCATAATAGACCTCAGTATGTCCAATATAATGGTTACAAATCAGATAATTATTTAGCATCATCTGGATCTAACTCACCTCAAGGATCCAACTTGGGCCCATTACTTTTTATTATTTTCGTAAATGATTTAAGTGATGGTTTAAAGTGTGGTAGGCTATTATTTGCTGATGATCTTAAGTTGTTTTGTGAGGTTAACGATTTGAGCGATTCCCGTAAACTTTCACCAATTGAATATATTTATACTTTCAATGACAATGAACTTTTAAGAGCGAAAGAAGTTAAAGATTTGGGAATAATTTTTGACAGCAAACTTAATTTTTCGTAACATATTAACGTTCAAGCCAATGCAGCTCTGAAACTACTTGGTTTCATTGTAAGAAATTGCAAACAATTTAGAAATATTCAACCTCTGAAAATGTTGTACTTCTCTCTGGTACAAGCAAAGCTTGAATACGGGGCTATTATTTGGAATCCCATTTATGATATACACTCACAAGCACTTGAAAAGTTCAACGTAGATTTATGAAATATGTTATATCAAAAATTGACAATCATTACCCTGAGCGAGGTTATCCAAATAATTTATTATTGTTAAGGTTAAATATGGTGTCTTTATAAAAGCGTAGAGCAATTATAACATTATGTTTCCTATATAAACTGTTAAATTATATGATTAATTGCCCTACGTTGTTGTCTAAAATTGATTTCAAAATTCCTAGATTAAAATCACGTCAAAATGAACTATTTTATTGTCCTACAAGTCGTACTAATGTTCTTAGACAGTCCCCTGTTTACTCTATGATGCAAGCTTATAATTCAAGGAATCTCAACTGTGATTTATTTTTTTTATCTTACACTAGTTTCTCACATATAATAAGAAATTTGATTGTTTAATATTAAGGTTTGCAATTATTCACTTATTTATATAGATATTTAATATTTTCATTTTATTTATATATATATATTAAGCGTTAATTTTCATTATTTTCTAGCGACCTCAAGTAAATTAGTTAGCTATGTGTATTTATATTCTTTTGTTATAATTAATTACATTGTCCTATAATTGGATTACTCTGTTGGGCAATAAACTTCTATTACTATTATTATATTATTATTATTAATGCACAATTTACATTATTTTTGTTATACACATGAGACAAGTCAGCAGTTCTTTAGAAGATGTATTAAACTGTCAAAGTCACATTTCCAAATAACGTATTATTACAAAATAACAATAAGCTAACGATGAGTACAGGATCGTGAACGTCTGAAAATTAGAGAGTAGTTTTTGAGACTATTACATGATGTATGTTTGTATTAATACCTGATCTAATGTTTTATTATTGTAGTTAAATATTTTATTACATAATGCAAATGAGTTCAAATTCAGAAAATCAAAGAACTCCAGTCTGTCTGTGTCAGTCATAACACCTTGAGATAAATTTAAGTTAAGATCATTTAAAATAATACCGGTGTGAAGTTAGCAGCCGATTTCTAGCAGCCATTTCATTTTCGCGTGAAGTTAGCAGCCTTTTTCTCTCATTTTATTTTATCAGATACATTGTGGTTTCTCTACTAGTAGAAGATACATTGTGGTTTCTCTACTAGTAGACACTTAAAATAGCAACATTTTGCACGCTGTTTCAGAGATACAGACTATCCTCATTCCGTAATTTTATATTTTTTTTTTACTAAGTTCCGAAAATAGTTAAGCAATGGGATCTACTGCATTTTACTTGTAGGAATCGGAAAAATAAACTCCTAAAGTGGCATTCTCTTGCTCCCCGTCTGAGAGACAGTGGTTGTTGTTAATATTATAATAAATAAAATGAGTTATAGAATAACAGTAGCAAGAGCAAGTAGTATTTTAATGTGAAGTTAGCAGCCAAAATATTTAGCAGCCATTTCATTTTCCCGTGAAGTTAGCAGCCTTTTTCTCTCATTTTATTTTATCAGATATATTGTGGTTTCTCGAGATGAGCTAATAAACACTTAAAATAGCAACAATTTGCATGCCATAATAAGAGCTCCTAGTTACAACTTTCCGAATTTTGAACTGCTTCTTTATTGCAAATAGGACATCACCACGCCTCATCTTACTTGTCTCAATAACATTTCTGTCACATATCACCACATTGTAGCTCCTTCCATTCACAATTTCACCATCATAAACTCTTTCTGATAACCATGTCTCATTTACACAAATAATACAGGGTTAACTGTGACTTAGTACAAATATTTTAAGAGGGGATAGGGAAAATTCAGAATTAACGGAATCACCCTTCAAAAAAATTTCAATTTTATTTATAAAGCAAAAAAATTTTTTTTCAAAACCTTATTAACCCCTAATTCCTCGGCGACTATGTCGCCTGTCAGCTGCGAGGTTAGGTATATTCTGCCAAAAACAAAGTTGTCAGAGGAAGTGACAGAGCACCGCGTTGCCCTGTGTAACGATTTACGGCGCTTTTAAAGAAAAATTTTATTTAGGAAATATTAGATTATGTAATGAGAAACACGATATGGTAGCATTGAGAGTAAATCCTACCTTACTGATACTTCCAGGACTGATATTTGGAAATTTCAAGTTGAATTATTTTCTGTTTCCTAACTTGTTTACATTATAACTTGTAAAAATTGTTGTACTTGCTGGGGACCTCTTGGTTTCCTCAACATGATTCAAATTATTTTGGTGCCCTACTTCACCTCTACGGGCGTGTAATGTGCCAGAATCTCATAGACGTCGTACAATTCGTACAAATGTACGAGGATTCGGCATATTCTGTATATTTGGAAAACATCTTTGGTATTCTGCTGCTGCAATATGCACTTTCGTCGCACTTGCGATAAATTAGTACCATATCCGTCATTTCTGCGTTTGAATACGACATTTTTGTAAATATACAAAAAATACGTGATTACACGAATTTGAATATGCGAAAAGCAAACACTGAAAACTAATTTCAAAAACATTTGCGATATTTTTGACGGATTTTCCAATGCTGGCACCATCTGTAGGTCATTAGCACAAGGTGCACTAAACCTCGTTCCATTTTTTAACTTTTGCGTTGACACTGTTGACAGTGTAATTTTAGTTTTCCGTTTTTAGTAACAGTTTCAGTTTTAAACGTGTTAATCATAATGGATGGTTGCGATATATTGGGACATGTGTAGTTTTCCACAGTTTTATTTAAACGTATGTGGAGATATTATCTAGAGTTGAGAGCAATGCAGTGGAGTGACCGTTATCGGACAAAATTTTATAAATTAAAAACTGCCACGGGTGTATTCGAAGTTTTCTGTTAGTATTTCTTTCAATCAATTTTCTTAAAATAAATGGGCAATTTTATTAACTGCATCTACGCGAAGTGTGTATTTTGTGGAGAGTAATTCTGACGGACCTATAATGAGTAAAAATGAAGTTTTGCCAGTTTGGAACGAAGGAACGAATGCAAAATACTGTAGCTAACCGGATTAACTGTTATCTATCAGGTACTTAGGTATTATTATTAATAAAAATGTTTATTTTCGTTGTTTCTGCATTCGGCAACGTTGTGAGAAACGACCGCATGGTAGTTGACATATGTAGCCATCTTGGACGATGATTGATCGACATAGACGCCGACTTTCCGTAGGAAAAGAGGGTTTTGCCCCATTTTTTAACATCAAGCTAGAATTCCAAAATAATTTTTTTATTGTCTTTTAGGCCTCCCTGAGCACGTGGTTAAAATTTTTGTACTTAGTCATAGTTAATCCTGTATAGTGTTGATCAATAGTACCCTCAAAAAATCATGCATTTTTGTATTAATTCCCCTACAGTTTTTGTAATATATAGCTCATCATAATTAACCTAAAATATACCTAATAAATTCTAAATATACACTAAATAATAATAAATTGACTACTAAATATCTACTTATAAACATGCACAACTTTATTAGAATACCTAATAATAGTAAAATACTGAAAAAAAAAACCAAATAGTTTATCCATTGTCAAGCTCTACATTTTTCTGAAAAGCTTATTGGTTACTTTCTCATATCATAAAAAAATAAGCGAAAAAATAAACTGGGCGTTAACGCATGCTTTGCCTTAGGAGACACATCTTTCAAAATACAAGTAGTTGATATATTATTTGGTATATGTGTTGGGTCTGTTAACTAGTTTGATTTTATAATATATGGTTTTGGTATTTGAATATCCACATTTCCTTGATCTTGTTTTAGTTACTCGGATAATAGGAAGGTAATGAGTTTTGGGGATCGGTATCATCATCACTATCATCTGTCACCAATGGAACCATTTCACACGCGGTTGACTTAGGATACCCCGTGCAAGATGACTGATATTACCAACATGTTCATCGTCAGACTCGTTGCTCTCTGGCCGTGTTATATTCATCTTCAGATGGTAATATGTATATATAGATTGGGGAATATTATCTTCTGCCTCTTCCCAGATGTCTACAAGTTCTGCCAAAGATAACCTAAAATAAAAATGATTTAAATGAGTCTTAACGTGCAGTGTCCATTTTGGGAAACGTGACTAATATAATGTCATAGAAAGACTATTATAAAAAAAAAGAAATGTATAAAGCAGTTTTACTCGATAAATAAGGATCTTTATTAACTTTAGAATATAGTTTTTCATAAAAATATATTACTTACCCACCGTTTAAAATATAAAGATGGATCCATTTTGTGTTTTACAATTGAATTTTCTTACAACAGTAGCACACCGCTTCACAGAGTAAAGGAATACTGCCTGCTAAATATGTTTTAAGCCGCAAAACGGCATTATATTCCCTCCACTCTGTATCAACGTTACTTTTAGATTGGTTTTTCTAAAGGGACACTGTCCATTAATGGGTTTAAAAAAATAACACTAAGGATTATATATTTACGTTAGTAGCGACTGAACGATCTATCCCTTCACAAACCAAATCGGTGGACACGGTAGGTTATATCATTTCTAGACAAAGTTACAAATCGATCAAAATTTTGAGTGTGTCCAGCTATTTCTCAGATAAAGCACCTTTTGTCCATTCCATTTTCACTTGTTTACAGTGCAAAATCCTCGATAAATACCTATTTAAACAGAACGATTTGTGCTGCGCCAGATGAAACATTTCAAAAATCCCTCTCGTATATGCCCAGCTAATGAAAAAAACATAACAGACATATAATTTGTAAAGTAACTAAGACAATAAATATTTTTACCAATAGTTAAAAAGTAATTTCATTAAAGTTAGTTGCATATTAAAGTTTGAAATTCAATCAAGGGGTGTAGGTACCGCAAGTTATTTTTATATTTATTTAGTATAAAAATTACCAGTAGTATAATTTAAAAATATTTCATGTATCTAAATGTGCGATGACACGTCTAACTTTTTTTATTAATTCCATAATAGTAGATACTCAAAAACTTTTGTGTTTCTAGATTTATAGGTATATTAATTTGTGTTAAGCAAGTGTTTGTGGGAGAAAATTATTATTATTATGATATGGATATACAGTGTGTCCACGGATGGAGTTGACAAGAGGAGAAAGTCTTTTGTTTTTGACTTTATCGAAAAATGTCACTCTTTATAAAAAGTTCTGCTTTTCGAAAAAATGAGACTATCATAGAAACGTCTTAGATCAGATATACAGGGTGCTCATAAATTAAAAAACATGAAAATACTCAAGAGAGAAATACCATTATTTATTATTTTACACAACATTTTTATAAAACAAATCTGTTTATAACTCGAAATAGAGTCCTAATACAAATTTTAAAATCAAAATTTCAATTTTGACTTTTACTCTACACACTACGAGTAGTTTATTATTTCTTCTTTTATGTGCTCTTTTAATATCATGTGGCAGATCATTTGAATAACCTTTTGTTTTAGGAAAAAAGTCAAGGGGCCTAAGGTCAGGTGGTCTAGCAGGATAATGAGCCAAATCTTCCAATCCACCTTTCACCATTGTCTGAGCAAGGCTGTAAAATGAGCAGGACAGCAGTCCTGTTGCCAAAACAGGTTATTGCGTACTTCTGGCTTTCAAGTATTTAAAAATGGTAAACCAAATGTCTCCAAAATGTTTTGGCAACAGGACGGCTGTTTTGCTCACAGGAAGATTTGGCCCAATTCTAACCTTACACCCCTTGCCTTTTTTCTCCAAGGTGCCCTAAAACAAAACATTTATTCAAATGGTTTGCCACATGATAGGGAAGTATTAAAAGAGCACATACGCCAAGGAATACATGAACTGAATGATCCGCTAACTATTCGAACAATTTATTAAGTTAGCAGAAAAATGTGTTGAGGTGGGAGGTATTTATTATAAATTTTGATTTTAAAATTTGTATTGGGACTCTATTTAAAGTTATAAACAGATTTGTTTCATAAAAATGTTGTATGCAATAATAAATAATGGTACTTTTCTCCCGAGTATTTTCTTGTTTTCTTAATTTATGAGCACCCTGTATATCTGATCTAAGAAGTTTCTATGAGAATTTCATTTTTTCATGAAGGTGAACGTTTTATAAAGTGACATTTTTCGATAGTCAAAAGCAAAAGTTTCCCCTCTTGTCAACTCCATCCGTGGACACACTGTATATTATCACTAAAATAATATTGTTTAATTTTTTTAACTTCAACATTCTGTAACTGTTAAACTCCTAATAACTTAATACTTATTGGTAATACATAAAGCAAACATTTTTGATGATTATATAATATGGTATTATATCAAAAAATTTGCACACGTAATGAGGTGTACCGATTTTCAACCTCACTTCAGCCTATATGAAGCAAATGAAAAATTAATTTGTCAGCTCTTTAGAATTTAAAAGAACAGTAAACCGTAAAGTAGTATTTTATTTATGACACCTCAACTTGAATTTGTGAGATGAGTCTCTGAGAGTGTGGACCATCTAGATTGGCTATTAAATTTTAGGTAATTGATAGCCTTTACACAGAATTCATATTAAAGCGATACACTTCATCAGATACGATAATAACGCTTTACGATAAAAATTTTCTAAAATGTCTTGCACATAACCTACATCATATGATGGTAGGTGTTATGGATTATATATATATATATAGGGTGTCCGGAGTATGAGTGCCTTAATTTTGCTATATAAATTGTACTAAACAAAACATATTTGCCAGGTGCTTTTACTAAACCTTAGTTGTACCTTAGTTTGTAATTTCGTAACATAGTTTTGCATATTATTGCAGTGGTGTTTTTATTTTTGAAATATATTTGTAAACAAACTATTCGTTTTAGAAATTCTTTCCATAAGTCTTTTATTGCTTTTGGTCAGATATAAAGCCCTTAAAATTACGGCACTCATATTCCGGACACCCTGTATACTTATATAAACAATAAATATTGTCGACAACAGCAATGAGTTTATCAGAGACAAAGTTTTCACAGATCCATTTTTGAACAAAAAAGAAAAAATATATTGAGTAAGCCCCTACAATTATGAGAATCAATATTATAGCTCTCAATTGTTCCCAAAGAACTTTCTCTGCCTTGCTTCGTACAATACTAATCCCTAATATTACAAGTACTGCATATCTTACATGACAAAAATTTTAATACAGAAGTTGTTTAGGTGCAGCAATTTAAAGTAAACTGTACATTTCATATGTACAAAACAATTTGGATCTTATAAGATATTTATCATATGTCTTTATTGTATTTTATATATCATATCGCTCTGGTATGAATTCCACCTTATGCAAGACACTCGATTTTTTCTAGGTTTGTGAATGAACTATTTTTACTAGATTCTAAAAGAAATACAACTTCACTTTTTGGGTTTTTGTAATTAATTTGTACCTAACACCTAATTAAAGAAGTATATTTTACAATTAATATTTTCTGAATTTAAATGAAGCAACATTACATTTATCATTTATTCCAATTTTCTCCTAGAGAGAAGAAAGAACCAAGTTATGTGCAATTGCTGTCAAAATGACATTAACAAAGACAATCAATTTTATTAATATTTACCAAAAATGAGAAAAAAGTTCACTGCATAGCACACTATTAATTTAGAGCAAAATTATTATTTATTAAATACGTCCACTATTATTTTTTATCACCATAATTTTGAATATTAAAGGTATGCAAACAAGTAGGAAGCTACTTGTAAAACAAACGTTTCAAATATATAATCTGGGGATAAGCCTTACCTTCTAAGTATACATTATTGTATATATTATGAAAAGTATTGCATTTGATTGATATTAATATCAAAGTTAATATAAATTTCAGTCTGGTTTTATTTTAATATATAAATTTAATATTTAATATAATATATAACTTTAAGTACGTATATCAAATTTATTTAAAAAATGAAGACATTTTTTTTAAAACGTATAAGCCAAATAATATGATTCACTTCCATCACTGATGAATTGTTGACATAAGTACACATATTTTGAAAATATCTAGTAAAATATATTGCAATTTAAAAAGGTTTGTTCCAAGAGTCAGTTTGAGACTGTTTCAAACTATCACAGATATGCGATCAATTATGTTGCTACTATACTTTCAGCGATATCAAAGCAATATTTGGTCAAACAATCCCTGACAGTTTGAAACCAATTTTTTGCGCTTTAGGAACAAAGCTAATATTTAATTCTCTGCCACAAAAGTGTACATTACACTTTTGACATCTAATAGAAAAACAGTCAAAAATATTAATTAATTTTATAAGACAGGTCAAATCTGTCATTTGAAAAATACTAAATATGAACTCTACTAATCTCTTATTATTTATTTACTAGGTACTTCAAAATACACCTAGTAGGTACTAGTACAGATAATTTCCATGTATTTTTTTGTGTTTCTTAGAGATTATACCATTATGTATTACTTAAATATTTACCTGTGACCATGCCTTCTCTATTACAAATTTAACAATATTATTGTAATTATACCGAAGCGACTATTAAAATTCGTAAAAATAACCTCTAGAAATATAACAATTAATTTGCGAAAGAAAAATAAGTGATTAGAATGTGTAGTGGGGCGGGGTTAAAACTGTTTACATTCTTGTTCTATGGCAAATATATTCCCAAACCTTGTGTAGGTAGCAATTAAAACCCTCTACAATGCTTAATTAATAAATAAGTAAGGAATAACTCCAACAAACCTTTCATGTTTTTAATTTAAGCCTTGTGTGGTGAGATCGAGGCACAGCTCATGTACAATGGAGACTACGTCACCAGGAAGCCGCCGCCACTAACACAAATAGGTTATTCTTTCTACATGTAATTGTACAATGTCACATATTAATGAACAGCAGAACTATCTTGTCGAAGAACTGTAAACTTATTTAAATACTATAATACAACATCTCTAATTCACTGATCTTACATAGACATTAAAACCCTGACTCCACTTTTTGTCAGACAAATCACTCCCACTCAAAATGTATTTAGGCAACGTTGCCAGATTTAAGAAACTTGTACTCATGAGCTGTGTTTGGTGGGTCAGTTCAGAATCTCCTGAACTAAAAGTTGCAGGTAAAAGTTGTTTGTTCTAATGAATTGTATGAACTGGGTGTTTGGTGTACCAGTTTTTACAATACCGGGACTAAATGAACTAGTTCTAAGGTTTCCTCCTCTTGAGGTAGTATACGTGGGACTCTTTACCCCCACTCTACTCCTGCATTTGAAAATAACATTTATTGACGATTTTGACGTGATTTTTTAATGCAAATGGAATGGGAAATTATTTACAACAGCGTAAATATCTCCATCATAACAGAATAATTCCTACCCCCTATATTCGATGGTGCTTGATCATAAATCTGAAGTAGATTTCGGCGCTCGCATGTAGTTTTCCCAAAAAAATTTCAAAATTGTACACTATATGTATACACTATATAAGGTTGAAATTGCAATATATAACACTTCTGCCTTCTTCATTTCATGACGTCACACTGTTATCAAAATACAGGGGTTATATTGCAACTTCAACCTAATGTAATGTATACATAGAGGTTATAATTTAAAAAAAATTTACGAACACTACAAGCAACTGCCGAAATCTGACTTCAGATTCGTGATCAGCACTCTCGAAAATAGGGGGGTAGGAATTCTTTTTGTGGAGATTGGTGAGTTTTACGCTGTTGTAAATAATTACGTTTGGAACATATGACTCAACTTAATATAACCCTAAATTCTGTTCTACTGTGTTTGTGTTTGGCAGAAAGTTTGTACAGTTCGAATGGTTCGAAGCAAGTTTCAAGGTTACAATTTATACTAGTTCATATAATTTTCACTACTCTAACCAAACGTCCTGGACTCTTCCACCAAATACAGCTAATGTTAGATTTGTTGCTACGGCAGTTTGAAACAGTAGCTTTAAACTGTTTGACGCATGCGTAATAGTAAAAATAGCGTTCCAGTAATATCCAACCCAGTTTTGATAATTTGATGTTCGCACAATTAAGTTGACTGGTTAGCCACTGATCGTAAATGATTTGAAATATTGGTTAATGTTTGGGATAAATTAGACAGTATTGCTTCAACGTTAGTGCTGTGAGCGTGCGCGGCTGTGACGTCTCGTGTTCCCTCATTGGAATGGTTACATTTGCTGTGGTACACATTTTCGTGAATTTTGTGATTTTTAGTAATATATTTCTTTGAATGGCTTATACAAAAGTAATATAACTAGTTAACTGTATTTCTGAATATTTACTTTATAATAATTGTTTACTGTATTTTAAATTTTGATAGCTAGGGACAATAAATAAACTGTTATGTGATTGCTAGCTAAGCCACTTATGGGCATTTCCACCGTTTGTTTTAAGCTACGCTTACGCCTTAAGGAACCTTAAAAATACAATTTGCCTTCCACCGTTCACCGTTTACTAAACCCGATATAAAATGTCTTAAACCTTCTTAAATACAAGCCCTCGAAATACTAGGCTTATCTCTTTTAACTATACTTAAAGGTTCTACATAACCTAATTCAATAATTTGGTTTTATTATTTCCATTGAAAAATAAACAAAAAATAATGAACTATGACGAAAGTGATATATTTAATAATGATTTAGATATATTAAGAATAATAGAGTATGGGTTTCCTCGAAAAGTGTACAAGAGAAGTGATCACTTTTATACGATGGATAATTTAACTTTTTTTAGAAGATACCGGTTGTATAAAGAAACAGCTGCATATTTTGACCTTCATTGAAGAAGATCTTGAATTTCCAAGTACATAATATGTAAGTTTTTAAAAAGAATCACTGATAAAATTACCAAAAAAATACATCTATTTTTAATCTAGTAATAATTCTGTATCGCCAATAAAACGGACTTCCTTTTTTTTTGTTTTCAAAAAACTTTTTTAATGATTCTGCTGTTCTGTGAATATTATTTGGCGGCAGTGAGTTAAATTCACCAGCTATCATTTTTCTTGCACAGACATTATCGGTTTTTTTGTTCTCCACCGTACTTTTATAATTTGCTGTTATGTTAATTAGTAATACTTTTCTTCATTGCTAACATTTGCCAATCGTGGTTTTATTTTTTTGGGAATTATTTCCATTATAAATCCTACCAATTCGAACAGAACTTAGCAGAACAACATAAAGTCAGTACAGTGAGAGAGTGAAGTGTCACACTTTTGAGGTTAAGAAATAATGTCATGAAGCTAACAACTTGCAATGCGGTGGAAATGGCCATTAGGGTGGAATTCATAGACCACACTTAAGGTTAAGTGTGAACGTAGCTTTGTAATTTACAAGATACAAATATAGGGTGACAACTTACTAACAGTTTCGTACAATTTAATAAGTTTCTATTAAGTTTAGATATGAAATAAAATATTGCAGAGCATCTTATTTAACCTTATCTTATATCTTATTTAACACCTTAAATGAAAAGTCACACGTAAGTAAAGTGCTAACTATGAATTCCGCTCATCATAAATTTAGAGCTGTAATTCATATGAAATTCAGAAATTTAGAATACAAGTTTTCGATTTAATCAAGTTCAATTAGGTGTGTTCCGTTTCAACTACAGACATCTGTTATATATATATAAGAACAAAATGAATTAATCGGATCGCAAATATACAAGATAGAAAACATTTAGCGGGAAAAAAAGAAGGGCAAATGACACGACTACACAGGAGAATGATCAGCAGCCACCTATCCCTAATTTTCAGCATCGTGCCACACATCCTCTGTTTTGAGGACAAGAGTAGCAGTCGCTGCGAAAGAGAGTCCAGCGACTACTATGTCAGGGTCTCAGCCAGAACAATACAAGAACAAAAGGAATTAATCGGATCGCAAATATACAAGATAGCGGCTAAAGGATCCGGAAAAGACCCTGACACAGTAGTCGCTGGACTCTCTTCCGCATCGACTGCTACTCTTGTCCTCAAAACAGAGGATGTGTGGCACGATGCTGCAAATTAGGGATAGGTGGCTGCTGGTCATTCTCCTGTGTAGTCGTGTCATGTGCCCTTCTTTTTTTCCTTCTTGTTGTTTAAGCTGCACTGCGCTGATGAAGGGCAATAACCTAGAAACAACGTTGTCCGCAGTTGCTCGTTGTTCCTTATCATTTTGTTTTCCGGATCCTTTAGCCGCTAAATGTTTTTTGTCTTGTATATTTTGCGATCCGATTAATTCCTTTTGTTCTTGTATTGTTCTGGCCGAGACCCTGACACAGTAGTCGCTGGCAATCTTTTACAGTAATCACGGTGTAACATGATGTTTCCAGCTTAGTTGTCTATGTGATGGTGTCTTATATCGGAATAGTATGCGTAAATGTCAAACAATCAACAGAGATTGAACTTCATAAAAGAATGGTTGGTTTGAGTGTAGTTTAAATGTAGTATGTTGTACACAGATTTGTCTATATGATATGTATATATTTTTCATATGGTATACAAACTTGTTTTATGTAATGTATTAAATGTAATTTAGTTAGTTTGAATCTATAGTTACTCTCAGATAAATTATGCATCAGCTAAACGAGCGGGTTAGTTTATAAATATTCTTTAAAATTGTGGAATATGCGTTTTTTATAAAAATAACGAAACGATTTAGGTAATTATGTAAGCGTTTGCGCCAGTATTCGAAATACGCGCTTAATTGCAAGTGACGTACAACCCGCCAGGTTGATAGTAGTCAGGCGTGAAGTTAGACGTAAGATAGATGTGTGGATATGTCAGAGAAATAGAGGAGAGAGCTCAGCCATTTTGAATTCATAAACGTCAAACATTTAAGTTTGTCGTCTCGTGACTCTGTCAGAGGAGGCTTCACCTTGGTCGCTTGCGCTACCCACATCGCCTGTCCTCTCCAGGCTCGAGCCGATGAAATAAAATTTAGTTCGACGCGGCAGGGGAATCGGCGTGGCTTCCCCGTACCAGTCGATTAGATTAAAGTCATCGCCGGCCACGCCAGGGCCGAGCGCGCCACCCGCTCCTCGCTCCATCGACGCGCGGCACCTAAGCACGGGGGGATGTCGCCCCTGGGATATATCACGAGGGTGGAGCCAGCCCTGGGAAGCCCAATTCTGATTTGCTACTCAGGGTTGGCCATCTCATATAAAATAAGGAACCACAGGGGACGAGCTAGCTGAGTTTTTCGCGGATAAATTCGAGCGCCTTTCGTTCGAACCAAACTGTTGTGCTTTCTTTCCACTTTTCTCACTGCCAACTAGAGGCCTTCAGCCTGCATTTTCTAAGCTCTGAACGAGCTTAATTAAGTGAAGAATCAGCCCGGTGACCGTCTGCCACGCGTCGCCGTGCTGGGATTCGGAAGTGAGGCGACTACTGCCTGTGGCTTCAGAACTCTCCCAGGTCGCGTCGGCCTTCGACCGACCAGCTTGCAAGGCCACCGCGAGTGCTCCTTCGCAGGCCAAGTACCAGAGCGCCGCCAGACCCTGCATCGCGGTCGCGCTGCTAGGGAAATCGAAAGTAGAGCGAAAACTGCTCGTGACCCTCGAGAGGGCTAGGCTCACGTCTGCCGTCGATTCACCGACTTTCGCTACTGCCGCGAGTGCTTTCTTAGAGAACAGAGTGCCAGCCTGCCGACAGGCCCTACACCGCGGTCGCGTGCGCGGCGACACTGAAAGTTGAGCGAAAACGGCCCGTAGCCCGCGAGGGGACTGGGATCGCGTCGGCCAACGACAGTCAGATTCTCGAGTCCGCCGCGAGGGTAATTTAGTGTACCAGTGCTAGCGCACTGCCAGACACTGCGTGCCGGGAGCGCGAGTAAGGAACATTCGAAAGTAAGGAGACTTTTCGACATGCGACGGTGCGAATGCGGCCGCGAGGGCCCAGATCGCGCCGATCTCCCCGCGGAGGACCTCATTGACTGGGAGACTGATATTAAGCCCACACCGCGGCCTCGTAACATTAAAATTGAACATACTCCGCTCTTGCGGTCGTCCTCGCTTGGGGAGCCTGGAATGTCATCCGACAGCGAAGGCGACTCATACGGGAGGCACGAAGAACGACAGTCATGTCGACGTATGCAAATTTAAGGATGTTTAAAATATCCCTACGGCGCTGCAGAGCTCCGTCGAACCCTACAGACGTCGCTTTCGCATCGCGACCGTCGTTGTTGTCCCTCGAGATGGACCTGGAAGCCGTGCGGTGTCTTACGATACCCAGGCGCTGTCGCTGTTGTTCGCGTAAGCGTTCCTGCGCGACCCTACTCGACGCCTCCCACGTCGGGCACACGTATTCCCGCGTCGCAGCAATAAAAATTGCTGTTTTGAATAGCTTTTAATATGTTTTCACATTCCCTGTCACCTTTTGACTCATCGAATTCCTCTAACTAGGCAATTGTGGGAGTTCGTGTCCCGACAACTGCACTAGCTAGTGTTCTCTGTAACAAATAAAACAAGTATTAGCTTAAGGCTTTTCAAAACACCCCAGTTACGGTGGACTCCGTAGAGCCATGTACGGGCTAGCGTGGCGTTGAGCCAGGGGCCGACAGAACTCCACCGAGCTCCCGTACCACCTGCCCGCCAGCTGCCTAACTCGCGTTGGCGTCTAACCGCTCTGAAGGAGACGGCTAGTCTGCGCTAAAGTCGCTTTCCGCGCTCCGTATTTATACAATTTTGAACGCGCGTCACAGTTCAAGAGGCGTGGTTTGTCAAACAATACCGCGGAGCTCTGTTCCTGTGACAGTCTGTACCCCTTCGGATCTCACAGCTAACTTTCTAGGCGGTACGCGTCGTTTCATCACCGGCGACGTAGGTGCCTCTAGACAGCTGTGGATGGGCCTCCGACTAGTCAGCTCTTCGGTAGAGTGGTTGCTTCCTGGGGTTGCTTGTGTTGCGCGCGTCTCCATTTTATATAACGTAGTTGTACCTTATTATTATTATTCGTCGACCCTGTTTGAGCCCCACCGTATATAAACGAATATCTTTCTACCTGTATCAATCGAATTCTTTTACGTCTGTATATATCGAATTTCTTTTATACCTGTACCTACGAATTCTTTATACCAGTATTTATCGAATATCTTATATACCTTTGGCCTATGGCTCTTTTCTATAATAATAATGGCTTATTATTTTGCCCGGAGTTATTCTTTCCTCCTTATAGCTATTTTAATTTCTTTTTAGCTATTCTTTTATTTTTTGTAAAATAAATTACTTTATTCTAATTACTTCTTAATTAAAATCTTTTAATTTATTTTCTTTTTTTTGTAAAATAAATTACTTTATTCTAATTACTTCTTAATTAAAATCTTTTATTTTTTTTCTCATATATTTTCAGGTATTAACAATATTGTGTGAAACTAACTACTCAGTGGACAAAAGCCCCAACCTGCGTTGAATTACACCCACAATATCTACCCATATATTCCTTATTATTAGCTTTTGTAACATTGATAGGAATTGTAGGAGATTTGATACATATTAGCTTAAAATACCTTTCTTAAACAGTATAAAATCTTTTAATTTATTTTCTTTTCTTTGTGTATAATCTTTTTACATTTGTTTATAATTTTTTTAGGTTGAGCAATGCTTCTTTTATATTACCTTTAAGGAAAGGTTGTTTCAATAGAAACGACTATTAACGCTAAAACGACACAGTGGATCGATCTTAGGACGCGTGCTTACGCGTCCATCATCCCGGTCGTAGTAGCTATCGAGCTACTGCGATGTTCGCTTTTATAAGATTCTGGTGGGATAGGCCACGCGTCTGTCTACGAATGTGCGAATTGGGGATGTTAAAAATATCCCTACGACGCTGCAGAGCCCCGTCGAACCCTACAGACGTCGCTTTCGCATCGCGACTGTCGTTGTTTCCCTCGAGATCGACCTGGAAGCCGTGCGATGTCTTGCGATACCCAGGCGCTGTCGCTGTTGTTCGCGTACGCGTTCCTGCGCGACCCTTCTCGACGCCTCCCACGTCGGGCACACGTATTCCCGCGTCGCAGCAATAGAAATTGCTGTTTTGAATATCTTTTGAGTTGTACATTCCCTGTCACCTCGTAGAATACCTCGAATTCCTTTAGCTAGTCAATTGTGGGAGGTTTGTGTCCCGACAACTGCACTAGCTAGTGTTCTCACTGAAACAAATAAAACAAATATTAGCTTAAGGCTTTCAAAACACCCCAGTTACAGTGGACTCCGTAGAGCCGTGTACGGGCTAGCGTGGCGTTGAGCCAGGGGCCGACAGAACTCCACCGAGCTCCCGTACCACCTGACCGCCAGCTGCCTAACTCGCGTTCGCCGAGCCGCTCTGAAGGAGATGGCCAGACTCAGCTGAAGTCGCTGTTTGCGCTCCGTATTTATATGATTTTGATCGCGCGTCACAGTTCAAGAGGCGTGGTCTGTCAGACAAAACCACGGAGCTCTGTTCCTGTGACACGTCTGTCACCCTAGGTGTTATCGAAGGAGGCGTGGTTTAAAAACCATATAAAAGCGAGCGTCCGTTTAGCTCACTAGCCAGTCAGTCTGTAGACACGCCACGCTTCGAATGCCAAGTAGAAGTGTGTTTGGGGGTGAAGTTTGGTCATTAACTTAAAACTTAACTTTTATTTTGCCCTGACCTAAAAGAGAAAAAAATAATAATATTAAAAAAATAAAATAAGTTAAATAAAAGATATTAATATTAAAAAGAAAGAAAAAAAATAATACTTCACTGCCCTTGGCTGGCTCAACTAAAAGAGGCATAGCCCAACAAAATAAAAACAGAAAAGAAAAAGAATAAGGGGAAGGAAAAAATAGTAATTAAATCCCCTAGGGAGAAAAGAGTAACTCCCTGAACCTTGATAAAGAAAAGATACCGCTATAGGCGGACACAATTGTTGTTAAAAGAATTCGTAGACGCTGTGGTACAGCGTCAGGTATAGAAAGATATTCGTAAATATACTGGTAAAAGAATTCGTAGACGCTGTTATCACAGCGTCGAGGTGTAAAAGAAATTCGTTGACATCGGCGTGCTCGCGAGGTATACGGGCGACGACAACGGCAACAAAAGGGGTACACGCGTGCGGAATGGAACAGGCGAATAGCACTTGACTCTCCGCGACAAATGGGGCTAGCCGGAGGCGCCCAGTGGAGACCAGCGACGGGGATGGTGCCCCGCGACGACGCGCTGCGCGCACCACGGACGAGCTGGGTCATTCGACGGAGCGACATGGCGCCCAACGTGCTGAGCGTTATAGGGCAGAACAGGACGACGGAAGCGTTCACGAATCCACCCGGGTGTAATCGCCGACGAGAAGAGTACCACGCGAGGCAGAAGAATATAGTAGGCTGTGGGATTGGACAGTAGACGAAACACCGGCTCCCCAAGCGAGAACTACGCAGGTTCTGGGTTCCCTGCCACGAACCCAGTGGTGCCCACTGGAAAGACGACAAATTACGCAAGAAACAGAGCCGCAGTCTACAATGCAAGAAAATGCAGCGGCAAGGAAATTGGACACCGAAATTATCTTAGCACAGGCCCTGGATAGCCTGGCTCAGACGATGGCCCAGCTAAAAGCGGTCGGCTTCGCACGACGATACATAGATCAAATCGAAGAGTATCTCGTGACGAGGGGCACACCGCTAGATAAGTTCAGGCCGGTAGTGAAGCGTACAATGGAAGGAGCCGCGGAGGAATCGCTGAGGCGTGTCACAAGTTCGAGCCTAAGCTGGGAGATGTTTGTTGTCCTGTTTTTAAGAAAATACGACTCTGCTGCAGTACGAGAGGAATATCGCGAGCAGCTGTTCAGTCGTGTACAAGGGCCTAGAGAAGAGGCACACGAATTTATTATCGACAAGTGGGGACTATTCGAGCGGCTAGAACCACACAATTCTATTAAAGAAAGAGTACAACTCCTGGTAGGCCAGCTGGAACCTGCGACCGGCGCGATACTACGAGACAAGGCGTTCACCAGCTTGGAGCACCTAGTGCAGGTGGCCGGTCTGGTAGAAAGGGATTTACGAAAAGACCGCCAACGTCGGGAGGCCCAGATGACAGCAGCTGCGTCCTCAGCAAGGTATATGAACAGAGATCAGCGCCGCAAGCAAGAACGCCGCCGCCGCAAGCCAGGCCACCGCCGCAGAATAGACCGCTACCACCCGCAGCGCCTCGCAATCCATGCTATAACTGTGGAGGCCCTCACTATATTAGGGAATGCCCACACCCACGCCCGGGAAATGCCCAGGGGGCCGTGCCACCGGCCGATCCACGTCCCCAGGCACAGGCCAATACCCAAGAATAGAAACACGTAGAGAAAGCGCAGCGACAGACGCCGCGGTGGACGTCTACGTCCTACACACTGCGCCAGGGACACCGAAAACACCGCTATTCGAACAAGTTAAAACTGCACAACGAGAGGATCCAGCATGTCAACAGGACCTGCTTCGTCTAGAGCGCCTACGACTGGCCAACACTGGAGAAGAGGACTTGCGCCAACTACAAGACTACGCCGTACATGAAAATTTGGAATTTGGAAACGGGAAAACAAGGCGCTCCTCTTATATGTGCCGAAGGCTGCGCGACGAGCGGTACTAGAAGTTTACCACGATGGTATGCTGGCCGGTCACCCAGGAGCCGAGGAAACCGCGCGTGCTGCAGGGCGCGTTTTCTGGTGGCGTGGCCTACCCGTGGACGCTGCCGAGTGGGTGAGAACCTGCTCGGTGTGCGCAGCGGTGAAAGCTGGCCCGTCACAGCCGAGAGCGCTCCTGCGGCCGCACGTGCCCACGGAGCCGTGGAGAACGGTTAGTTTCGATGTTGTAGGGCCATTTGACGACGTCGGCCCCCGCAATAAATATTTACTAGTGCTCACAGACATGTTTTCACGATGGGTGGAGGCAACTCCGGCACCGAGAGCAAGGGTGCAAGAACAGATGCACTTTTTACATGAAATATTCACCCGCTTTGGATTTCCAGAAGCCATAATTACCGATAGTTCACCGGCATACAAGGCACGAATATGGAAAAATTACCTGGAGGAAAATCACATTACTCAATACCAGTCGGCGGTTTATCATCAGCGCACCAACCCGGTAGAACGCCGGGTACAGGAATTAAAGAAAACCCTGCGCGCAATGACGATCGAAAACCCCCTGGACTGGCCCGAAAAATTACCGAATGCGCTATTCGCATTAGGAAACAGGGAGAATGCCGCCACGGGCGCGACGCCAGCGGAAATAATATATGGTGCGGCGATCAAGGAGCCCGGCGCATGGAATCGCCCGACAGTAGCAGAACGACCGCGAGAGCCCCACCTAGAGAGTGCAGCGAGCCTGCCGTCGACAAGAAGCATATCAAAAGAAACTTTTCCCCGAACCCAGAGCAGCGACGCGACAGTATAGTGTGGGAGATATGGTATTATCAAGAGTTTTCGTGAGTCAACAGGCATTTGGGCCGAAGTGGCAGGGGCCATTCCCTATCATCGAGGTGCTGGGAAATAACGTCTACCTGGTGGAACAAAATGGTAACGTGCAACGGTTGCACGTCGACGACCTGAAATCCCCAGCTCAAGAACGTCCCCCAATCGATGTGGAAACGCCGCCGGAAATGCCTACCACAGGACCCACAGCCGAACAGGAACCCTACGAAAACCCCCACGACGAAGTCAGCGAGCCGGAACCGCCCGCGTGCCTGGGTGGAATTAATAAACCTACAGAAACCGCAGCAACACTGGAGAAAACCACGGAAGAAAACGTAGAACAGCCCGCAGAAGGAGACACCCGGCTAGCTATCGACGAAATGCATGAGACTTCGATACCTCAGGTCGTGGGTTCGAGCCCCACGTCTACACCTGAAGTCCGCACCGCCTCCGATACCGCCAGCCAGAGAGCGCACCCCCGCCGAAAGCCCCGTCGATGGCCTAAATTAGTTATTACGTCGCCCGTAAAGTCGCCTCCCCAGCAGCCAGCGCAACCACCTGAGTACCCAGACCTCGCACAGCCGATACTGACAGCCATCTACACCAGGAGCCCGCAGAGCACCTCCGAAGAGGGTCCCCGAGCATGCCAGCTCTCCCGTCCATGCAGCCATAGCCAAGAGACGTGCCGACAAAGCAGTCGCAGGAGACAGCAGCCCCAGGACCACCTGGTGGATAGCAAATGCCCAGTCGCTATCGAGAGCGACTCAGACGACGGTAGCGCGTGCTACCCTACGAGAAGTCGCCCGGAGGGCGCGAAACGGAGGCCATCCATAGAAAAGTCCACAGACAGTTTCCCTAGCAGCAGTAGCACGAGCTACTCTACCAGAAGTCGCCCGGAGGGCGCGAAACGGAGGCCTTCCACGATGAACATCGTCCAGTCAGACCCCAGCCCCAGGCGCAGGCGAAAGCGCCGGAGAAGACGACGACCGCCTGCCCGTCCATGTGTAAAATGCCAGACCAGCGCGCCGGCAGAGGCACTGCCGCGCGAGTCGACGAGATTCGCATCACCGATCGTCGAGCCAGACCAGCGCGAGGGCAGGGTAGCGAGCACCGAGAGTCCTAAGCAGATAGACCGCTTGGCGGACGAACTGCTTTGCGACGCAGGGACGATCGAGAGCTCGCGGCCCATACCTACGCGCCCAGTCAGAGCGCTCGAAGGTGACCCCGCAACGACCGCGACACCGATCGTCGAGCTAGGCCAGTGTAAACGGGTTCTCTCCTTTTTCTGGCTTTTTTCGCGCAGGATTTCGCGAAAAAGGTCCGTTTTTGATGATTTGCGGCTGACTCAGGGCGTATGCGAGTTCGGGAACCTATCCAGGCGTCCAGAAACGAGGTAGTACAGTGGGTAGATGAAGATCGTGGGCGCCAGGTATATTTTTCTCTAAAAAATATCCAAAAAGTAGGAAAATCGCGGCTGACTTCCTTGTTGCGACGATGTATATGTATGATGTCTTCTTGGTTTACGAAGAATGTGTTGTTGTTTTAACGAAGCACTTGAGTTACGTTGCGGTTGTTCGTACAGAGCGACGGCTTGTACGTATTCGGTGAAATTCGAAGCACTGGTTTCGAAGGACTCAACGGAGTTATGTAGACGGGTTGCCAACGGGCACTGGTTACGAATAAACGAAGCACTGGTGTTGATAAACGCTGAAGAATGTACGCTCGAATGAGGTGTCGAAGTGATGAATGTTCTACGCGGCAACGGCCGGCAGACAACTATACTCGTTGAACGGCGGAGGTAACTGAGAGTCGGCAACGGCCGGTGATGACTGAGAGTTTCGTGAAGACGACGTGCTTGTTCAACGGCGGAGATGACTGAGAGATGAACAGATCTTACGCAGCAACGGCTGGCAGGGATCTGATGCACTGATGATACGCGGCAACGGCCGGTGAGGAACTGATACGCGGCAACGGCCGCGCAGTCAGAGCGCTCGAGAGTCCCAGGCAGACAGACCGCTTAGGCCCGAACTGCCTTGCCACGCAGGATTTCGCGAAAAGGTCCGTTTGATGATTTGCGGCTGACTCAGGGCGTATGCGAGTTCGGGAACCTATCCAGGCGTCCAGAAACGATAGTACTTAGATGAAGATCGTTTTTTCTCTCTAAAAATGTATATAGGAAATATCGCGGCTGACTTCCTTGTTGCGACGATGTATTGATGATGTCTTCTTGGTTTACGAAGAATGTGTTGTTGTTTAACGAAGCAATTGAGTTACGTTGCGGTTGTTCGTACAAGCGACGACTTGTACGTATTCGGTGAAACAAAGCACTGGTTTCGAAGGACTCAACGGAGTTATGTAGACGGGTTGCCAACGGGCACTGGTTACGAATAAAACGAAGCACTGGTGTTGATAAACGCTGAAGAATGTATAGTATGTACGCTCGAAGGAGGTGTCGAAGTGATGAATGTTCTACGCGGCAACGGCCGGCAGACAACTATACTCGATGAACGGTGGAGGTAACTGAGAGTCGGCAACGGCCGGTGATGACTGAGTTCGTGAAGACGACGTGCTTGTTCAACGGCGGAGATGACTGAGATGAACAGATCTTACGCAGCAACGGCTGGCAGGGATCTGATGCACTGATGATACGCGGCAACGGCCGGTGAGGAACTGATACGCGGCAACGGCCGGTGATGACTGAGAGAGATTATCGAAAATCGCCCGGTTTTTAACCCCTCAGGTAGACGGTTTATATTTATGTGAAGCCGATCGTCCAATGGGGTTGCGAGAATTCGGTTCTCGGCCAATAGATGGTCGTAAAAGTCAAAATATAATATAAACTAAACAGTAAACATAAATATAATTTGCTAATTGATGAAGTTGCTGATTGACACTTTACTGTTTTCGTGATAAAACTATATGTTAAGATTAATTTTGTTTGTTTTTAGCTGTGAATTGGAACATTCTATAACACCAGCGCGATTTAGTGATAGTTAACTAAACTATTGAATATATTTGTGATGCTACCGACTTGCTTTTGCCACGCAGTATTTTGGACGATCGAAAGCTCCAAGTCTAACACCCATGCGCTCGGTCAGAGCGCTTTTAAACCCCACACATGAAAAATAGATTGATGTTTATATTAATGAATTGTTTTTTACTTTGAATATTTATTTATTATTATATTAGGGTATTTACATTATTAGTTTAACCAAGTTATTTTTGGAAATTTTTGTAATATTATGCTATATAAGTATTTTTTTAGGTCTCTTTCATCTGTTCTATAACACTTCTGGCCGGGGATGTCACTAGGTGTTATCGAAGGAGGCAATTGAGTTATTATTTAACCATATATTTCAAGCGAGCGTCCACAAATTTAGCTCACACAACTGTACGAACGACGCTTAACAGTTTAAGTATTATAATTGTATATTAAATTAGTCTTAAAAATTGTAACTTTTATTTTGCCCTGACCTAAAGAGAAAAAATAATAATATTAAAAATGAAATATGAAATACAGATATTTATATCAATCAGAAAGAAAAAATTATATATTCCTGCCCTTGGCTAACTAAAAGAGATAGCCCAACAAAATAAAAACCCAGTAAAAGAAATGGTAAGTTGCGGTTACGAGTTGTGGTAAACATACTATTTTCATAAAATTTGCATGGTTAACAGAGTAACTCCTAAGAAAATTCGGCTAAAGAAAATATACTGCTATAGGCGGACACAATTGTTGTTAAAAGAATTCGTAGACGCTGTGGTACAGCGTCAGGTGTAGAAAGATATTCGTGAATATACTGTTAAAAGAATTCGTGGACGCTGTTATCACAGCGTCGAGGTAAAAAGGTAATTCGTTGACATCGGCGTACTCGCGAGGTATACGGGCGACGACGACGGTAACAAGAGGGGTACACGCGTGCGGAATGGAACAGGCGAATAGCACTTGGCTCTCCGCGACAAATGGGGCTAGCCGGAGGCGCCCAGTGGAGACCAGCGACGGGGATGGTGCCCCCCGACGACGCGCTGCGCGCACCACGGACGAGCTGGGTCATTCGACGGAGCGACACGTCAAAATATTTACAGATCAGGTTCACTAAACCGGATCAATTAAGCCAATTGATGTTATAATTCGCGAACGAAATGAACGAAGAACGAGACCACAGTATACTAATCAAATAACGAGACAAACGATGTAAAGCAATTTACATTCTACTAAAATGTTACAAATTGTACTAGGTCACAATTTAAATTTACTTTTGAATGTAATTATTTTCATCAAAAAATGTGTACTCGTATTTTTATTTAGTACCTACCTACCTCTGTCAATAACTTTTTTATGTAGGTACATTAAAAAAATAATATACCTGTCGGCAACGAATGCTTTAATAATAATTCCAAACCATGCCACTGAATCGATTCAAGAAGCAAAAGTGCCTATAACTACCGTGGATCGTAAGTGAGCCGGAACTGCCGCAAGCTGATCGAGAGCCGGGAACCGATTAATTCGTATTCCGCGAGCCAGTTCATTTCGTTCGTGAGTGGGAGCCGGTTTAATCGAACGGGTCGTTCGCGAACGTCACATCTCTAGTTTGAAACAACCAATCTCTCCTGACTGTTGTGAAATCAGACGTATTTTAAACTATTTAAAGCAAATGACAATATTTATTGGTAATTTCTTAATTAACTTTGTAGGCAAAGTGTACAAGGCAAGCACATTTCAACATTACTGAGAACTTGCTAAGAAAAGTTGTAGCAAACTTCCTAAAATAATGTTTCCTTGCAAAGTTTTTCGGTGGAAATTATAATAACTTAGTAACATATCCCTTGCAAACTTCCTGTAAAAGCTTTTGCAACTTTACAGATTGGTTTGTAAATGGAGAATGCCACTATGTTGGAAAAGTTTTTGGAAACTCAGTAAATTACATTGTTTTGGAAATATATGAAGACCATATTTGTTGTTTTTCAAATTAAATTAAATTTTAAAAAATTATTGGCAAATTAATGTACATGTGACGCCAGATGTACATTTTTAACATGCGACAACAGAGCAATAGCATGCAACTTGTCTTAATGAATAAAATAAATAAAATACAGTACTGTATAAATAGAGACAGATATAGTGCCTGTAAACATCATTTGTCACTTCCGTCCAGAGAAATAGAGGAGAGGCGAACGATCTTCGACCAGTGCGCATCCACATTGCACTAGGACGCTACGGGCGCTGCCATTTTGAAATCATGTACGTCACACTTTTAAGTCTGTGACGTACGGTGCGGTGGATTCTATGGACGACGACGCCTGATGTCGTCTGGGCCGCCGCTCAGACATTCCATCGCGGCCTCCTCGGAAGCGTGCATGCGAGTAGGTACGCGCGCTAACGTGCTACAACGGTGTCGTTTACGATAAATCTCCTATAATAATTGCAAAACGCTACGAATCTTTTCACGTCGTCAGCAGTTTGAGGCACTGGATATTTATTTATTATGTTGTATTTCGAATCGTCAGGTAAAATACCTCTGTCTGTAATTTTATGACCTAAATAAGTAACTTCTTTCCTAAAAAAAAAACATTACGCAAATTCGTTAAGTGATGTTTTTCTGAACATCCTTTAACTATTAAATCATCCATATATAAAAATGCTTTTTCAGGAGTAATGCCGGCAAAAGCTAGAGACATCATTCTTTGAAAACTGTTGGGGCTAACTGAAAGTCCAAATGGTAACCTAGTAAATCTGAATGAACCTGACTCTACACTAACGGATGTTACATCTCGTGATTGTTCATCTAATTCAATTTGATGAAATCCTGAAATTAAATCGATAACAGAGAACCATTTGGCTCTTCCTAATTCATCTAAAATATCGTCCATTCGTGGTAATGGAAATTTATCTGCTACCAATTTTTTATTTAATTGCCTAAAATCAATTACAAGTCTTCATGCTTTGTTACCGTTAGCTGATTTTTTAGGTACTAAAAGGACCGGACTGTTATAATCAGACACTGATGGTTCAATAATTTCGTTATTAAGCATTTGAGTGACGAGCTTATTTATCTCTTGTTATTGTACCATTGGAGTTCTATAATTTTTTATATAAACAGAGGTTGGATCTGAAAGTTTTAATTTTTGTTTATAAAAATTATTCTTTGTTATTTTGTCTGTTTCTAAGGCAAAAATATCTGAAAATTCTTGACAAAGTTGAAATACCTTATCTTTACTGAATTCTGGCATATCTTTATTTAGTTGTTTTAATAATTTCTCTTGCCTATTAGATTTTTCCGTTTCGATATTAAAAATATTATAATGAGATATATCAATGGTTTGAAATTGGATATTTTTTAAAGTTACACTTTCAAATGTTGTATTAATAATTTTGACTAAAGGATTAATTTTTGAGATTATTCTTCTAACCAATTCTTGATTCATTACTACAGCATCATTCGTAAGATGTAAATTATTTATCTGCCCGACAACTTCGCACCTTGGAGGAACGAGTATAATGTCTTCTGCTGGACTATTATATATGGGTATTACTATTTGACTATAATTTACGTTACAAGTTAAAGTCCAATTGCTGTAATCAAGATTACATTTAAATTTAGTAATAAAATCTCTGCCTAAAATTCCATCGGCGGGAATTGGAAATTTTGAATCCACGACATGCATTTGATGAATTAATTCAAAACCATGTATTAAAATAGTAGTTGGTTGTATTATTATTATGTATTAAAATAGTAGTTTGGTAGTACCCAAGGATTTGACAGTTCCTTGCGTTACTCCCTTTATATTACTAGAATTTGAGCTATTAATGAATTGATTTGGGTCAATATTTGTATCTTTAATAACTGAAATATCAGCTCCAGTGTCGACTATAAATAATAGCTTTCGAAAATCTGTCATTTTGGTGTAAAGCACCACAAAATTTGAAAGTGATAAATCAAAGTTAAAAATGTTAACATTCTCTCCCCCAAACTCACCTGTTGGGGAGGCGCTTCGTTTCCCGAATTTTGTTCCGTTTCGTAAAATCTTACCGAGGAGGGTTTATTATGAGAATAATTATATCCTGAATTATTATATCTATAGGTTCCGCGGCTGCCTCTGTGGCCTCTGCCACGATGTGCAAACCCTCGACCGTGCTGCTGTCCCCGATTATTGAATTGATTATAACCTTGATTAAATTGGCGGTTATTATAATGTCTATAATTTTTCTTAATATGAAAAATACTTGCGTCATTGCTTTGATGACTTGTGTTGACAAATTTTGTAACAACGTCTTGAATACTATTAAATGTACCTGCTTCCATGACTATTCTAGCTCTTTCAGTACTAGCATTTTGACTGAAGGCTTTAACTGTGGTTTCGGTAGCATAATTTTCAGCTACCCCACATGGTACACCCTCATTAATAAATGCTCTTTTCAGAGATGATGCTAGTGACTCTATTTCTGTAGCATAACCTACCGCGTTTTTGTTTTAAGTTCATAATTTTTGCTGTTAAAAGTCGTGAGCTGTCACCTTTTATACCTTTTTTTAAAGTATCTATTATAGCTTCTAACGTTATTTCATTGGTTATTAAATCTCGCGCCTTTCCAGTTAAGCGTGTCTTTACATATGCGATTGCATTATTAACATGACCTTCTGAATTTAAACTCAGGAGTGATAATGAATCTAAAAATGATAATAATTTGTCAGGAGCACCATCAAATTCGTTAGGCACTATTTTGCTTGCTAGGTTAAAAAATTCTACCGCTGTAAGGGGCATTTCTACTGATTCGTCTGAATTTTCTGCTAAAACCACTAAAATATTGGGATCAATTTTTGCTATACAGGAGGATGGTATTTTATAATTAACTTTTAATACTAAAAATGCAGTTAATATTTTATCTCTAATTTTCATAAAAAGTACTCTAATTTCGTGTTTTTGTTCTTCATTAAGGGAAAACCACGATAAAGCTACAGTCTGAGTAAATTTATTAAAATATGAGACTAAGTTATCTCTAATATCATGTCTTACTGATTCACTTTTAGGAACTTCTTTTTTTATAGCACGTTTAGCGTGACTGTATATTTCTTGTTTTATTAATGCTAATTTAGATTTTAGTAGTTCCCAGTTATTTTGTTGCATGTGTCAATTAATAAAAATTAGGTAAATTAAGCATATAAATACGTAACGTACGTACGTAATCTAGAAGTATATATTTTATAAATTATAATATTTTGTTGTATTATCATTTTGTATGTTAAATGGATCCATATTTGAGATATTTTCACATGAATCAAATTGAAACTTTCAATCTAGATAATGAAATAGAGTGTCAGCAAGTTCTGAAAATAAATGAAAACAATACACATTTTACAGTTATTCATAATAACATCCGTAGTATTTATAAAAATTTAGACGAATTTCAAATTCTTTTAAGTAGGTAACCTAGATTTCAGTATAGACTGTATTGTATTAACCGAAACTCGTCAAATAGTAGATCCAACTTTATTCCAGATAACCGGGTACAAACTTGTGTATAATGAGGGTAAAATTAACCAGAACGACGGAGTAATCATTTACATAAAAGATGTGTATCAGTATAAATGTAATATAATAAATATAAATAATTTTAAACTAATAAAATAATATTACAGATCATTTCACTACCTTGCTCCAAATAGTATTTAAGACTAATATAAATACAAACAATCACCAAAAATTAAAATATGTGAAGCATATAAATTACACACATCTGAAAGAGGTTGCTAGGCGTACATTGTGGGGACAGGTCTACAGTTGTTTAAATCCAGAATCTGCAACAAATGTGTTCATCAATATGTTTAAAAATATAGTTCATCAATGCACAGCAGTAAAAAAATATCAACGAAAAGACACCAAAATCACACCTTGGGTCACAAATGCTATTTTGAATTCAATTAATGAAAAGAACAGATTGTTTAAAGCAACATACGTAATCCCAATGATCAAGAATTGAAAACTACATACAAAGAATATAGAAATAGACTAACTTCATTAATACAAAATGCGAAATATAAATATTATACAAATAAAATTGAATACAACGCCGGTAATTCTAAGATACTATGGGATACAGTGAAAAACATCAGTTGCCAGGAAAAATCTAATACAATAATAGATTCCATACGATGTGAATCAGGAGAGTTGTTAACAAAAGGTAGAGACATATGTAACGAATTTAATTCACAATATGTAAATATGGGTCAATGTTTGGCACAAAAAATTGTTGTGGATGTTACTAAACCTATATCTGAACATACACTACCTAATTCTGCAATGTTTGCTTCAACAGATACCAAGGAAGTGGGGGAAATTTTATGTGAACTTAAAAAAAAAGCAGTTGGGTATGATGAGATAAGTGCCGAAATATTAAAAAGTATTTCAAAAGAAATTGTGGAACCACTAACTTATATTTTAAATCAATGTTTAAACATGGGAAAATACCCTTCTGCGTTTAAAAATGCTATTGTGATTACACTTTATAAGAAAGAAAGAAAGAAAGAAAGATCTTTATTTGTTCCATATTGTCAATATAGTGACATAGAACGTGTCAGGTTACAATTTCGAATTTTTCATAACATTTCTTTTCAAAAATTATAGAAGTTGACATTGCTAAAAACAGGTGTTTTCCTTTAAAGACATATATAAGTAAAAGACATAAAACAAATAGTAAAAGACATTAAATAAGTATACAAAATACTAAGTAAACATAAAATTTACAGTAATAATATCACAGTGTTTACATAATGATAGCTTAATTATCCTATAATACAGATTAGAAATCACATTCATATATGCTATCAAGGAGAAAATCGGTGAGGTGTAATAGGCTTTATCTAACAGATATTGTTTTAATTGCAATTTAAATAGCCGTTTGGGGCGGTTTCTTACAGCTTGAGGTAACTTATTCCAAATCTTTACTGCACAATGTTGGACGTTATTTTGAATGTACGAATAATTAGTCATTTCAGGTTTGAAGTTTTCTTTATATCTGGTATTATGAGTGTGACTGTAGGTTTCAAATAAGCATTTATTCTCAAATATAAATGTAGCAGACTCGTATATGTAAAGACAGGTTAAAGTAAGTATTTTTTGTTTCTTAAATATTTGTTTGCAGCTTTCCCTTCGTTTCATTTTAAAAATATTTCTTAGGCAACGTTTTTGCAGGACAAATATTCTCTGCACTTCTACAGAGTTTCCCCAGAAGATAATGCCATACTTTAGTCTAGATTGTACGAAAGCATGATATGCTATTAAAGCTTCCTTCTGTCCTATGCTCTCAGCCAATACTTTCAGAGCAAAGCAATATTTTGCTGTACTTATAGCAAGTTTTTGTACATGTTCCTTCCAGTTTAATTGTGAGTCTATATAAACACCTAAAAAGCGACGTTTTCTGTAGATTTAATTTCATTTTGTTTATAATTAATTTCAAGGTGTTCATTAGAGTGATGTCTGAAATTGATTATGTGTGTTTTTTCGATGTTAAGTAGTAAGTTATTAGCTGAGAACCAGGCATCAAGAGCGTCAATTGAATGATGAATGCTTTGCTTGGATAGTTCTATATTATTTTCGCTAAATATAACTGTGGTGTCGTCCGCATACATAACCACATCTTGCATCACAATATTTGGTAGTTCGTTTGTGTATAGAATATATAACAATGGCCCTAATATTGAGCCTTGCGGCACCCCCTTTTTTATATCGACTATACTAGACTCAATTATATCACCATTTCGGTCTACTTCTACTACACGCTGTTTTCTGTTTGTTAGGTAAGATTTCACGAGATCTAACGACACTCCCCTTATTCCATATAGATTTAATTTTTCAAGTAATATTGCATGGTCTACGCTGTCAAAAGCTTTAGAAAGATCTAAGCACATAACTTGAGTCTTTTGTTATTGTTTAATGAATTGAGCACCTTTACAATTGCATCATATATAGCTTTAATAGTTGTCTTGCCCTTTCTAAAGCCATTCTGACAATGTGACAGTATGCAGTTCTTTTCAAAAAATTGTATTAATCTGTTGTAAATAATTTTTTCTATTATTTTATTGATGTTGGATAGCAGTGATATTGGTCTATAGTTCTTAATTTCACCCGTTTCTCCCTTCTTATATATAGCTTTTATATGAGCCATTTTTAGTTTCTCTGGGTATACTCCTGTAGAGAAAGCTAGGTTGATTATATGTGCTAAAGGGTCAGCTATTATGTCTGCTACTGCCTTTAATAGATCAACTGGTACTTCATCCTCACCCGTAGACTTCTTATTTTTCATTTTTTTTATGCATTCAATAATTATAAGAAAGGAGATAGTGCTTTAGTCAGTAATTATAGGCCCATTTCCCTTATTACTCATATCTCAAAAGTATTTGAAAGGTTCATAAAAAAAGATTAATTTCATTTCTCAATAAATATGAAATACTATCAGCAAACCAATATGGCTTTAAAGAAAAAACGTCCACCCAAGATGCTATAATGGCCTTAATAAATCCAATCCATAATGCACTGGAAAAGAATAAACCTTGCCTCTGCATATTCATTGATTTGGCAAAGGCATTCGACACTGTTAGTCATCGCTTACTCTTGCAGTCACTTAATAA
The DNA here is from genome assembly GCA_025584915.1 of Monochamus saltuarius. NCBI lineage: Eukaryota > Metazoa > Arthropoda > Insecta > Coleoptera > Cerambycidae > Monochamus > Monochamus saltuarius. Next base: position 2,279,680 of record CM046730.1, on the reverse strand, counting down.
CATAGGCATCCGAGGAAGTACTCTGAAACTATTTGAAAATTATTTGTCTACTAGATATCAGGTTGTAAGAGTGGGCGACGACATCAGTGAACGCAAATTAGTGAATTGGGGCATCCCACAAGGCACTGTTTTGGGACCCATACTCTTTAATATCTATATTAACGGTTTATTTTCTTTAAATAGTAAGGGAATGACAATAGGATTTGCAGACGATACCGCAATTTTTTATGAGGATTCTGATTGGGCAGTACTGAAGCAAAAAGTAGAATCTGATTTTCAGATAATACAAAATTGGTTAAACCACAAACTTTTAATTATTAATTTCGAAAAAACATCATACGTACCATTTAGTTGTAACATAAATTGTCTTTCTGCCTTTGATCATCTGAATATCACCCTGCAAGATAAGCAGATCCCTATATACCCTGTGAGTGAAATTAAGTACCTAGGAATTTATATTGATAGACACCTGAAATGGAATTCTCACATTAATTATATAATTAGAAAATTACAGTCAATCTTATATAAATTTAAATGTCTAAAAAACTACTTACCTATCAAATATTTGAAGACGTTGTACTATGCCTTAGTTGAAAGTCATATTAGATACGGCATTCTCGCGTGGGGCTCTGCGCGAAGGGTTCATTGGAAATTCTCCAAAAAAGAATTTTAAAAATAATATATGGAAAAGAGTATAATTATTCTTCAGACTTGCTGTACGCTAATAGCGGGATTATGGATATTCGGCAAATTTATTTCTATTATATGTTATTAAAATATCACAGATATAAGAGCAGGGCATTAGTTCCTAGCCATAGTTATTTTACACGTAATAAAGACGATCATATCGTACCTTTTGTAACTAAATCTTTCTCCCAACGCTCCTATACTGTAATGGCTCCGAAGATATTTAATACATTATCTGTAAGATTGAAACATATTTCAAATTTCGGTCTTTTTAAGAAAGAGTTGAAAATATTTATTTTTACCACTGATAGATCTAAGATCAGAGATATTGTTGAATGTAAATAATATCACTTGTGTGTACTTAACATATGTTTGTCCTACCTTTGTTATGTAGTTTAGGATCATTACTAATAATGTAGATTTGTACTGAATTTATTTTTTATCATTATAGTACCTTAATATTGCTTTATTAACATATGCATTACTATTTTTGTTTACAAAACAAGTGTTTGGTCACTTATTGTATTTTATGTATTCACTACTGCTGTCATCTTTTATGTTGTGTTAATGTTCTTTGTCCTTGATGTGTGAATAAATTATTATTATTAACCTAAGACAATTAAACTAATTTTACCTTACTACAATAATGCTTATACTATACATGGCTTGATATATCATATTCTGCGATTTGTCAGCAATTCACTGTTACATTAATTCCTTTTAAATAACGCTTTCACTTTCCATAGTCCCATTAAATTAAATTTGCACTTATTGTCTTTAAATTATTTATTTATTTAAATACAAACCCAACAGGCAAAAGCCCAATTACAGGGTAGGTTACGCAAAGAACATTGACATGTAACACAGTGACTAAATTAGTTGAAAACAACAGAAAATTTAAAAATATAAATAACAGTATTACAATACAATACCGACTACACTCAACAAAGCACAACAAAAATAATTAATGAAGACACACGTAATAATTAAACAAAAAACCCCTATTAACTATGGGAATACCGATTTAATTAGCAAAATTGTGCAACAAAATATGTCAACCTTGCTCTCAATTTTACAATAATTATTGATCATTTGGTAAAGTGGGGAAGCTATCAATAAGTTTGATCGGGGGGTAGGCATTTTAAAGATATTAGAGCATCGGGAAGACAGTCTTGGTACTCTATATTTGATTTGATTGTGAAGTGAAACGGTATCTAATTTATTGTTTACGAGTTTATACAGAATTATAACAGAGTGCAGCTCCCTCCTAGATTGAAGGGTTGACAGAGAAAAACGCTCTAACAACAGTTCATGTGAAAAGCCAATAGGAGGATAAGTTCCATCAATTATAAATGAAGCGGACTTCAAAAGCTTCTTTGAACCTTTTCAATTGCAGATACATGTATATTATAAATAGGATTCCAAACTGCAGAGGCATATTCCAACCGAGATCTTACAAAAGTTATAAACAGCAGACGCATTGTAGTAATGTTATGAAAACTTTTTGAGTTGCGTATTATAAACCCTAACATTTTATATGATAGAGAAGTAATCGTCTCAATATGTTTATTAAAACTTAGTTTGTGATCAAAAATAACACCAAGATCTTTAATCGTGCTAGGACGGTGCAAAATTGAATCTCCAATTTTATAATCATACAAAACCGGCTTTAACTTTCTATGAAAGGATACAACATTGCATTTATCTGGATTTAAATGCAGGCTATTATTTATACACCAAGAAATTATTGATTGCAAGGCTATTTGAAGGTACTGACAGTCCGCAATAGATTTGATTTCCATGATTAGTTTTACATCATCCGCATACATAAGAATATTGACATGTATGTCCAAGCCAATGTCATTAATAAAAAAATTAAAGAAAAGTGGCCCCAAAACTGAGCCCTGTGGAACACCTGACTTCTGCAAAAACTCACCAGACCTATAACCTTGAATATTAACAAATTGATATCTATTCTGTAAATAAGATCGAAATAATAATAATAATCTAGCGGATAGTCCAAAATTGGCTAATTTTTTCAGTAAGATATTATGGTCTAGTCGATCGAACGTTTTGGAGAAGTCAGTGTAAATTACGTCAACTTAGCTTTGGCGATCGATAGCTTCATTTATGAATTGAGTCTTGCAAAGAAGATTAGTCAGTGTAGACCTTCTTGACATAAAACCATGTTGATCGACAGTAATAGAATTCGATACATGTCTGGAGATAGAAGCATACATCACAATTTCAAAAATTTTACCAAAATTAGCAATTAAAGTAATCGGCCTGTAATTAGTAACTATATTCCTGTCACCTTTTTTAAATACAGGTGTAATTTTTGACAATTTCCATACACTGGGAAAGCAGGAAGTTTTAAGTATCAAATTGAAGATTAGAGTTAATGGTCCAGTAAAGACAGAAGCGCAATCCTTAATTATCATTATGCCTAAAAGCTAGCAAAAAAGAGAGAAAAATTCAAGGCTGAACTGCCATTGGTTGGATAACGAAATTCCTCTGGATACGTTTCTTAACTTGCTTGCCATAACCTTTGCAAATCTTCAAAGCCAGTAAGGTCAACATGTGTGCTGTGTATGGAAAAGTCGAAAGCCTTTTTATTACGTTGCCTTTATTATTTTTCATATGGATTCTAAAACTGTGATTAAAAATGAGTTGCTATTTAAAAAAAAATTCTGCCCACAAACACTGTATACACACCCACACAATAGAGAATATTTTAATTTTAAAGAGCTTTAGAAATCATTTATTCTTTAAATTACATTACCACCACACTAGTAGGTAATGGATAAAGAAATAAAGTTTCATAAAGCTGTTATTTTGAAGCTATTACCGTTTTTCCTGTGAAAATGACATCACTGTGATGAACTTTCGCTATTTCATTAATTTAATTGAAGCTTTTTGATATATCTTTATCCGACACTAAGGCAAAGTATATTATAATCAAGTTATGTGGGGCATCCTATAAATGTTCCATAGACTAAAAAAATAATGCAGCTTATTATTTAACTCATTTCAGTATATTGAACAACTGTGAATCTATATTCCATTGTTATAATATTCCTTTATTTCTCTCGATTCATACGCTGTCTTGCATGTCTTCCATTATTTAGACGAAACAGTTTCAATTTCTTTCATGTTTTTGGATGTAGATCTAAGATAATTCAGAGTACTGACCAGTGAGGTGAAGAAATCTTACCTACCTTTTATCAAACATATTGCTTGCTATATATTTTTAATATACGGATGAGACATTATTTTGAGAGGTTAGGTATAATAATAATAATAATATCTCTACCCCTCATTCTAATCACAGGGATTAGCCCAGAAGTCGGAGACTTGTGCGGGAGAGGGGGCGGCATATTATTATTAAGCAGGCCGCATTTGCGCCCAGGAACGACTTACGGTGGTAGGCCCTAACCACTATTCAGTGCAGGAATGAGGAAAACCTCATTAATTAGGGGGGTGGTCAAATATCAACCGGCATCTATCTCTCACATTGACCCAAGCTAACATTATTCCACCCTACCATACCCACAGAGAGGGTGCCAATCCTCTCCACGAATATAGAGATGCTTAGTTAATCAAAATTAAATAATACACTTTAATAAATAAATACCTATACTTACATTTAAACAATAATAGAGGTATAACTAGTAAAAATATATTAAAGTAATAGAGGGAAGATATAAGGCCAAGTCGCAAGACAATCACCCAACATTAAATTGCATCAAGCCGAAAACTGCCACAAAACAATCCCCCTTTTCCAACCAAAGTCTTTGAATATGGAATCTGGTACATCACAGATGATATCTATCTGCATATATATTTAACATGGAAATTATTACATCTTGTTTAAATTATTATGTAATTGGCAATTGCGAAAGATCACTGTATATATACACTGCAGGGAGATTATGTTATATTTAAATGTATATAATAGTGGGTATGTAATTCCACATCTCACATTGGTATATAGGGTGTTTCATAATTGAATGTCAATATTGAAGGTTATTAATCTACACATGATTTTAAGACAAAAGTTTCATATAAACATAGGTCCGTTTCCGCTTTATTTTTGTTTTACAGAGTGATACAGATTTTTTAATTTTTTTTCCATAACTCCTAAACTGCATTAGATATTTTTGTGGAACTTGGTGAGTGTAAACTAGAGGCAAAGATACATGTTTTGTTAAAGAAATGAATTTTCAGTTTTAACCAGCGGCGTCGCTATTAATTTTACTTTCACTATTTTCAATGAAAAAAATGATACGCCACTCCCTTTTCAAAAATAAAAAATATTTTTGAAAGGCTCATCATTTTGCAATATAAAAGATCTCTTGACCGTTACATATACGGTTTGGCTGATGGCAGCGCACCGAAAGCTAGGCAATTGTTTCATTTTTTTTATTCAATCATTTATCATTTGTCTGAAACATATGTCTCTGCACCTAGCTTACATTAACCAAGAGTAAAAAAAATATATTATGTAGTTTTGAAGTTATTAAAAAAAACAACAATTTTTCAAAGAATCTTTTAGCAAGAACAACGCAAAAACAGACTATTTTAATTCATACGCAGATTCCTCCCTTAAATATAGACATTCAATTTTGTAAAACCCTGTATCTTCTGTACATATAAGCAGGTGTTGTGTAGAGTTATGAAAATATAAAATGACTAAATTTTGTTTTTGCGTATATTTAATGTAGGTGAATGCAAAATGAAAACATTTTTTTTTCGAGAATATTTTTTATTTCTGTCCGAATTCAGTTTTGATTTGAATTTTTGTTTATCAAATTAATGTTCTTACCATAAATACATTCATACTTTTATGTACACTGTCTACAATATTGTTTAAATTGGCTGTAAATAAAAAAAGGAACAAATGTTTTACGTATTATATTTTTAATGATAAATATTGAAAATGTCATTTATAATCAAATCTATAAATCTAAAACACTGTTTTTTAATTTTGCTGGCACACTGGGTGCCATTGAATCTTAAGTGAAGGTTTAATTTTTAATAATTTTATTGCTTCTGAGATTTCTGTAAAAACATTTGAAATATAGGAATTTACATTAATTTCCAACAATATTACTTTATACACATCTGTACTATGTTTTACCGTGTTATTACGTAATACTAAAAATTGTTTACTCTGCTTTAATTTTTATTATTTTCGGACTTATGTTGCAGTCCTTGCAACAATATTTTTCTACCATAGGTATCATCCCTAGGGTTGTCAATTTTAAAATATGTAATTCTGGATTTTCGGAGATCATCATTCGGGACAAAACAATGAGACACGGGGCGCTTCTGATTCATAAATTGACAACTAACCAAAAAACAAATCACTAATAACATTACTTTCCCAAACTTTCCCCTATGTTTCTGTTATTTTGATACCTTTTCTGGAACAACTGCCGTCCAGCAAAGGGTTCAAAATGCCCTGAAATCCGAGACGTCCCACAAAATACAAATATATATGTATATGCCAAAAAAAATTTAAATTATAAAATCGAAAGAAAATGATGTAATTTTACACTTCCAAATACGCAAAGACAAAGCAAAATACTTTTATACTCGCTAATAATTCGATGTGTTTTCTGCCAACTTGAAAGCTTGAGTTTACCAGCCAAGAACTCTCTATTATCCATATCTTATAAGAAGTTAGTAAACAATAATTTTTATTACCTATATAATTTGAAACGTCAGACTTATTTTATATGAATTTTAATTTAAAAGACACGGAACTTTTCCTTCCTTGAACACGCGGCTTATTATATGTATCTCAATTTGTAATTGTATATTTGCAGTCAATATTTTTTCAAATAGATACAACTTTTATATCTATAATTTCAAAAACGTAAATTACAGATATTAATCGCCCTGTATATTTTATTAATATATTGTTTCTTGTAAATTTATATTTGAAATCATTTCAAATTATTTATGGCAGTCTAGAGCCAGCACCCAAAGTGTAAACATCTCAGACAAATAAAGTGTATAAAGAAGGTGAACAGTAGAAAATTAATGGAGGAAACAACCTCAGGAATCTGAAAGTGAAAGAATGAAATATGAATCATATGATGCACACGGAACTAGCAAAAGAAAGAAAAATAGGAAGAGAAGGCAAAATATTTCACAAGAGGATATAAATGAAATTATTGGAATAAGCAATAAAAAGCAATCAACAAAAAAAGTTTCTAACAAAAACCAGGAACAAAACCAACCCACACAAAAACAATCAACAAACAAAAATGTCAAAGTAACTAATTACTCTCCCAAAATGCAAACAATTACAAAAAAACAATTCAAAACATTATTCTATTTAAATACACAACAAAATTTATCACAAACAGAAATGGCAGATATTTGGAGTGCTCAAAATACCATGGACTCTGATGTCATCACAAAAACTACAAAAGGCTATTTGTTAAAAAGCGATGCTGAAAAAAACCAGATTGTTAGAGTGCTTGAAAATCTAAAAAAGAAATAAACAAATTATATCTTTTGAAGAAACTAACAATAATGAAAGACCAAAAAAATTACACATTTACCGCAACTTACTCTTGTGTGATGATGAACTGATAAGTCAACATCTCAAAAATAATAATATAATTCACAGATATTGTCGCCGAATAAGATCCAAAGCCACAAATGAATTCACAAGACTAATTAGAATAATTAGAGGAGATTTGCAAGCGTTTGAGAAACTCTTAAATGAGGGAGTATTCTATAAACACCAACATTATGCTGTGTATCCAAGTAAGCCCCCCGAACCAGTTCCAACACCCTGTTCTAAATGTTCAATGTTTGATCACATCACTAAAAGGTGTCCCAATTCTACAATATGTGCCAAATGCAAAGGAAATCATCATACTACAACATGTCCGTTTCAACTTCCTCCAAAATGTTTAGCATGTGGAGCAGAAGACCATCAATCTTGGTCAATTAAATACTCTAAAAGACCCACACAACCTATTGAAGGAATTCCTAACACTAGAATAAAATCTATAAATAAAAAGTCTTCAGAAATTAACCCCAAAATAGTAAAAAATAATAGATTACATAGTACCATGACCTATCACGACCATATTATTGAAGTATACATTAATAAACTCAATAACCAGAAGAACCAAGATAGACACGAAATAATAATGAACCTCAAAAAGAGATTTGTGAATTTATATAATATAGACACCACTGCGGTTTTCTGTGGCACACGTTTATACATATTAATGTTCGCTCTGAATGATCCCAACAAAGAGTCTCCAACAGCTACCATCCAAGGAGTTTCAGTGTTTCAAGATGACCTTACAACAAATTAATATTCCCTCATTCAAATCCATATCGACAATATCTTATACGCCGATATCAATAGTTATGGTCCAAAACAGCATATAATAAATAATGTTATCCAAAGACATCGAATAAACTGTGCATTATTCGTGGAAACAAAAACTAAACATTCGAGCAACGTCAAATATCAAAATTGGAAAATACTGAAGCGAGACGGCAATGTGATTAATACGACGGCAATGTGATTAATACAAACACGAGAGGGGGCAGCCCGGTACAAATTCATCCAGATCTAAACATGAGAAAAGAAAATCCACCAGTAATAAACAACCCACTATGTGAAGCAACACATTTTAGCATACCTTTTCAAAGAGAAAGGTTACATATAATTTTAGTATATATTCATCCAAATGCAAGTATTGATCAAAGTATATTCATTATGGCTGCAAGATATAAATATACAATAATCATTGGAGACTTCAATATCAACAAAAACAAATTAAAACAAGTAAAACAGTTTCTGGAAAGCTGCCCCTTCGATGTAGCAGAGACGTTACCGACATTTTGCATGGCAAATAACCCAGATTCCACACCAGATAGAATAATCTACTAAAAAAATTTGGCCAACAATATACTAAAAATTGACACCCATCCAGACATAGGAGCAGACCACGATTCTATTAAAATGATAATTGATATACAAACAACTATCCAAGAGAAAGAAGAATTTAGAACAAATTTAAAACGATGCAATACAAATAAAGTAAACCAAACTATAGAAAATTATATAAAGAGTGTAAGTCAACTACCAATCACTACCAAATTACTTGACGATTTTAATAAAAAAACTTTCAAATGCCATAGAAGAAAATTGTCCAAAATAAAGGTTAAATTACTATAATTACGAGCTTCCTCCGTTCATTGTAAGATTGATAAAAGTTAAAAGAAAAATGTTCAGAGAATACCAAGCAAACCCCACTGTTGCAGTAAAAAAACAAATTAATCAGTACAACAAAAAATTCAAAAACTAATACTGCAATACAAAGAAAGCAAATGGTTAAAGGTATGTAATGAAATAAACGAAAGTCGAGGAAAAAACTACTGGAGTAAAATAAAAAAGTTCATAAGATACAAGCAACCATCAATCACTCCTGAATTAAAGCATAATAACTCATTGCATTCTACCCCAAATGAAGTACCTGAAATATTTGTAGAACACTTTAAAGAAACATTTAGCGAGAGTAAAGACACACAATACGACGATGAAAATTATAACAGGGTAAATAATTGGTTCACAAACTACTTTAATAGAAATGCACCATTACAAGTAACACAAATAGATGAGATCGACTACTATAAAGCTCTTTACAAAGGAAAAAACAGCACCTGGCCATGACATAATCACTAAAGATATATTGCGAAAGCTTTCACATCACACACAGGGGTATATTAAAAAACTATATGAGTTCTGCCTCAGTGAACTTTACTTCCCTATGTCATGGAAGAGTGGAATTTTAATAACAATACCAAAACCTAATACCGATCACTCCAATGTAAGAAACCACCGACCTATTACTTTACTATCAGTGCTTGGAAAAAATGTTGAAAAGATAATTAAAACATTACTGGAAAAAGAAGTAGGACATATCATACCTAAACATCAGTTCGGATTCTGAGAGAAGTGCTCAACAATACACCTACTAACAATACTAGTGTCAAACATCCAAACTACAAAGTTAACAGAAAATCATAGTGCAGCTGTGTTTCTGGATATGAATAAGGCTTTCGACAGTGTATGGCATAGAGGACTACTATACAAAATGTGTCTAGCAAACTGCCCTCCTAACTTAATATGGATATTAAAAGACTATTTAGCACACCGTTCTATACAAATTAAAGTCAACAATTGCCTTTCTGAGAAATTTAAAATAGAACAGGGAGTCCCGCAAGGTTCACCCTTATCACCTCTTTTCTATACAATTTCTATTGCCATGACATATATAACCTGAATCATGACCATCTTAGTTTGAACCTCTACATTATACAGTATGCCGATGACACCGCTCTAATCAGCCACAACAAGACAATGACGAAAATAGTGTATGATCTGCAACACTTAATGCAACAAACAGAAAATTGGCTTAATAGATGGAGACTGAAAATTAATTCACAAAAATCGCAGTTTATTTTGTTCCATCATAAAATTACACCAAATTCTCCAACTCTATCCGTAAATAATAGCAATAAATTGTTCCCATAACATAAAATACTTGGGGATTACCATAGACAATAAATTAAATTTCAAGAACCATGTGGACAACATTAAAAGCCGCTTTACATTTAGGCAATGGAGCATGCAATGCAATGAAAACTATATTGCAGCAAAATCTTTCATGCAATATTGTAAGGTGTCATTTGTTTTACATTTATGCAATATATTGCCCATTGTCAAATTAGTAAAATGAAAATGATTTCGATCTGCTGGTCTGTTGCAAACCCATCAAAACATACAGGTGTTGTGTACTAAGTTTCAATCAACCTAGAGTTTCAATGGATGAAATAAAAAAAAAATTATTATGGTTAATTGACTTTTTACTTAATTCCTCGCTGTTAGTTCCTTTTGTGTAGGATGGCAAAACTGAATATTACCAGAAAAGGAACCAGAAATGCACGTGCAATGCAATCAAATTAGAACAGACCCTATATTCATGCAATGGACTGAAAATTGCATTGGTCATTAATTTTAACTTTAATGCGCATGCGCGCATGCAATATTTCTTTGCATGCAATAAGAATTGCACAAATGTAAAGCGGTCTTCAGAAACAGTGTAAATGAAGAGGTCAACACTTCCAATACCTAACCTATAAAAACCAAGGGATATCTATAAGAACGAGAACCAACATATATAAATTAATATGCCGACCCATCCTTGAATACAGTCATCCAATTTTCTTAAACACCAGAAAATCTGCACTAAAAAAGCTAGAGGTGGCAGAAACAGTTACTCTTCGTACCATTATGAAAATGAGACACCCAAGAAATCCACTCCATAATCCACCAAATACGTTACTATATGAAACTGCAGGCATCACCCCAATAAATCAAAGGCTATACAATTTGTCAACGAAATTTGCTAAACAAACCCACAATATTGATCAACTACAACCAATGTGCAAAGAAAGGGATCCAGAACAACAACCCAGAAGAAAACTATCAAAAAAAACTATATGGGAATCCATCCAGAACCTCCATAGTTGTTGAGAGAAGTCGTTCTTTTTTTTTAATTTAATGTATGGATAGTTTTTAATTCAAATATGTATGATATACCATATTGTGAAATATAACAGGCTGAAGGACTTCGGTCGATGGCCTATTGGTTCTGCCAATAAAAATCAATAAATAATAATAATATTTATGGATACACTACTACTCGTACAGATATTCAATCGCCCTATATGTTTTGCCCATACACTCTTTCTTGTAAATTAATATTTGAAATCGTTTCAAGATTATTTGTGGACAGCTGCGAAGACGTGCCTATGGCATGCTCATTCAGTACTGAATAATTGTAAAATCGACACGTGGCTCTCGTATTCTGGCCGGTTACAAAATGCGTCTGGTTTTATGCGAGCTTCACTGATTTTCGCTGTCTTTGTCTGTATCGCATACAAACTGTTTTATCGTAGTGGACGGAAGTCGGGTGTTACTCGTTATGTATAAAACTGTAACACGCCCTCTCCAGAACTCAGATTCTCTTAACTGCAAAACCAGCCTTAAGAACACAAAGTCAATAATAAATTAATTACATTCATAATTAAATTAACGGAAAGATATACCCGAAATTTTGCCTGTCTGACAGATATACCTGCCCATGATAGCGCTCGAAATGAAACATGGCTAGCTTCTTCAATCTGGTGCATGCATTTTTGCTGTGGCGCATGTGTATTTACTGCAGCAGAAGCTGTGTAATCGGGTATGCTCTTAGATATATGAGGCACACAATTTTATAAGAAAAATATACGGGCTGCTTGTATATTGCTTGTGTCGACTGCTATAAATTGTGAGTAGGTTTATATCATGAGTCACTTTCTAGATTTTCAGCTGTTGGATAAAACTGTCATATAACATTTCATGATGGGATTTAACCAGCTAGGTTATCTCAAGATATACTGTTGAAAAGATTTGAGTTGAGCAGCCTTGTTGGAAGGAGAATAGAGATTCTGTAATATTCTCATACAAACTTATTAACAATGATATTGACTGTATTATGCTTCTCTCAGATATTGACTACAGAATTCCTACAGCTAATGCTAGCTCTAATAATATATATTTAATCCCCTATTTTCGTACTGTTTTGCAGTTGTTTCAATTTCATCAAATGCTTTCTAATTATAGTAGGTAACATTGAAAATCGGCTGCACACTTGCAGATATAAAATGTGATTTCTTTTTTTAACAATAATTCTGTTTTGATTATAAATTTATGTTTCATTTGTCCTATATGATATTGTAGTACTTGTTATTCAGTACTATTTTATTTACATTTTTCCATTTGTCGCTATTCTGTATCATTTTGTCGTTTTGTTTTTATTCATTAATTTTACTGTTTTTAGATGTATTTGTCATTTTGATATAGTTTTTATTCATCCTGTAAAAGGGTTTTTTCCTGTTTGGTGAATGAAATGAATGAATGAATGAAATTGATCAGCTGTGTACGTGAGTGGACGTGTATTTCCTGCTTTCTGTGATTTTGTATTCGTTTCTACGTTTAATCTAGTTTATTAATAATGACTCGCGGTACTACACTTAGGAGTCATACCACTAAATCTTCTCAACATGTGACACTAACAATAGACGAAATAAGAACAGTTATACAAGAGTGTTTGCGGGACCATAAGACCTTTTTGGTTGACGAAGGCAGTCTAATATTGAAATGGTAAGATTGCTAACTAATAAAAATTATTTTAATCAAGTGGAACATAATGAGAATACAATATCTCCAAGTAAACATCTGGACTTGAGTAGTTCGACAGAAACTTTTTCCTCTGTTGATACTGTTATCGAAAGTCAAATATTACCGTAAAAAAATGTAAACATAAATAAAAGAAAACAAAAAATTAATTCACAAACAAGTACACAAATAAAAACAAATATACCGAATTCAGAACTATGAAGAAGAAAAACTTAACGAATTCAGAACTATGAAGAAGAAAAACTTAATAATTGACACTAACAAAATAGATGCAACCGAAGACTTTGTTGGCTCCAAGCGACGATTGTGGCTTTATGTTGGCCGATGCAAACCTAGTTCAAAGCCGGAAAATATTAAGGCAACAACGATCACCTGGTCATATATTCGAAGTTACCAAATTATCTTCTTTGGGAAAAAATTCATCATACAGGGTGGAAGCAGATGTGGAGCTCCAGGACACCCTTTACTCGCCTTCATATTGGCCTGACGGAGTGCTTGTAAAGAGGTTCGAATTTCGCACCGAAAACAAATCTTATACCGAACGGCCTTTTTGACAAAACTAATCCTACAAATTACGATTATTTTAAAATAATATGTTTAAATTGTCAATCTATCATAAATAAGGTGAGCAAAATAGAGATATTAATCTACAATGAACAGCCAAATATATTATGTATTTCTGAATCATGGTGTAACAGTGATAATCTTAACACTATAGTTTTTGCTGATTATAATATGGTTAGTTTTTTTGTTAGACAAAACCACATCCATGGTGGTGTACTTATATTTTTAAAAAGGATATCTGTTACACAGATTTAGAAAATATTGCTGATTTCTCTGAAGAAATGACTATTGAACTTTGTGCCATATCATTTTTTATAAATAATACTAAATATTGTTTAATAGCTGCTTATAGGCCTCCTCGTGGTAGTGTTGATGCTTTTATATATAGGTTATCTGAAACTCTTAGTAGATATAAAAAAGAATTTACTAAGATTATAGTATGTGGCGACATAAATATTAACTATCTGATCGATTCTTATGAAAAGAATATATTATATGATTTAATGGAAAGCAATGGGCTAGTCTGCCAAAATATAGAACCAACAAGAATAGACAAATATTTCCCAGGATATATATAAAGAAAAAGTTAAAAATGTTAATATTGGTGACTATTTTGCTATTATTGTAACACTAAATTTGGTGTACAAACCTGATAAGGAAAACTATCCTTATAAGATTTCTTATAGGAACACAAATGGGAACAATTTGCTTAAGCTGCAATCTTTCTTTAATAATGAATGTTTTCAACCTGTATATGAGTGCATCAATGATATCAATGTTATTTTTGATGTTTTTCTTAATATTATGTTATATGGTATAGATTTATACTGCCCCATGCTTACAACGTATTTTCTGTTTCAATTCTATACCAAAAATCAGATAGATACTATTTCATTTAGAGAAGGGAAAACCTCCATGTAAATTTATTCACTAGTTTATGTTTTACTGCCACTTCCTATTACATATTATCTTAAGGGTCTGTGAAAATTATATTCAATACCGTAAAATGGGGTGAAACGCAACTGTTGTACCAATCGCAACAGTTTTCGGCAAAATATCGTTTTTTTTTTTTCAGTATGTATGCTTTTCAGAAGGTTAAAATATTTTTTATAGGTATCTGGGACCTTTACCTCATATTTAAAGCACAAAAATCAAATTTCTGAAAGCATGAGGTTTGAGGTTATAATATTTAATTAAAAATCAATTTTTAATGAACTTTTGTCCATAAAAAAACTTTCTCACAAACCTACTTAACATTTAAATTTGAGCTAAAGCTCGATAACACGTGTCCTTGGTACCTTCCGACATATAATTTTTACATTTGGCAACACCGCTACTCATATGTCAGAAATCTATGAATTTTTAATCTGATTGGTCGCAAATTAGTCGAAAAGTGGGGTCAATCACAACAACAGGTTAAGACGCGATCTTTTATTTTTTGCTTAGTTACAAATATGCCGCGTGAGTATAAGCGTGATCCGAGGGCTAAACCTTCCATAAGGTTTCTGATGAAGTTTATGAAAAAGCGATTAAGGAGGTTCAAAATGGTGTTTCCCTTAGAGTGGCTGCCGCTAAATATAAAATTGATGATACAGTATTGTCTAGACGCAAAAACAAACAAGAAAAGGGTGAAAAGTGTCTTTCGAAAGGTGGACAAACTGTGTTGTCTAAAGAAGTTGAGCTCCAAATTGTAAATAGATTAGTTCAATGCTCCGAATGGGGTCAACCATTGGATTTATATGATCTGAGAGTTATAGTGAAAAATTATCTGAACAAAGTCGGTCGACAAGTTGATCGGTTTCAAAACAATATGCCGGGGATGGAGTTTGCAATGGGTTTTGTTAAGCGTCACAAAGAGAGACTTTCAATGAGGTTCTGCCAAAACATCAAAAGGTCAAGGGCAGGAGTAGCTCGTGAGGATGTAAAAGCTTATTTTAGATAGGGAAAGCATGCTACAAATTTATTATGCAACTTTTGAATCGATTTTAAGGTACGGCATCATTTTCTGGGGTGCAAATAGAAGTTCTGAAAAAATATTTGTTATACAAAAAAGGGTAGTTAGATTGATTAATCGAATGAAATTTAGAGATTCATGCAGAACCATATTTAGATCCAATAAAATACTGACATTGTATGGTTTGTACATTCTTGAATGTCTGATGTATATTTTCAAGAATAAACAAGATCTAGATATTGATTTTTCACATAACTACGATACTCGAAAATATAACTTTAAATACCCTAACCATAAATTGACTGTAATGGAAAAATCACCGCAATACATGGCAATAAAACTTTACAACAAACTACCCTTGCGTATAAAAAATATAATTTCAGGTAAGAAATTTAAAAAGGAGATAAAAAAACTGGTTATTGATATTGAACCATATTGTATAAATGAATATCTCGATGTTAACATTACTTAACTCATTTCTATTTTTGGACGTCATTTCATTTCAGTGTTGTCAGTTATGTGTATGGTTAATTGGTAGCATTATTTTGAAATAAAGATTATTATTATTATTATTATTATTTTGAAAATCTTCAAAAGTCAATAGATGGTGTCAGTGCATCCAATATCGTCAATTACGACGAAACAAATTTGACTGATGACCCAAGAAGAAAAAGGGTAATTTCAAAGCGGGGGATGAAATACCCGGAAAGAGTGATGAACCACAGTAAGTCCGCTACCTCCCTTATGTTTGCACCCGCAGCAGACGGAAGCATTTTTCCGCCTTACGTCGTGTATAAGGCTAAACATATGTACGAATCTTGGAAGATAGGGGGGCCACCAGGTGCTCGTTTCAGTTCAACCCCTTCTGGATGGTTTGACAGCAACTGCTTTCAGGATTGGATTGAGATCATTGCCATTCCGTATTTTCGAAACTTGTCGAATTTTAGTTATTTTCTAGTTTAAAATGTTTTTTAAAAACATAAAACGGGTTGCCATTCACCTTTCAGACAGTGTAAAAGCCAAAACACATGAAATCAAGCAAGTGTTGTTATTCACACCGAATATAAGGTGAATCGCTACACACCAATTTTTTTTTAAAAAAAGGGTATTTACAAAAAAAAGTTAATTTTTTTCGATATGTAGGGATAAAGGTGAACCTAAGATAAGAGTTTTAAACCAAGAACGGTTTCTCTAAGTCAACTCGTTTTGAAGTTATACAACCGGAAATGTTAAAAAGTGTTGTTATTCACCCCATTTTACGGTAAATATAAAAATGTGAAATTTTAAACCAGACCAGAATATTAGGCTTTCTAGAAATGTATAAATCAGTCAGTTACTTAGTGGTAAGGTATATTAAAAAATATTCGAAACAGACTAAATTGATGTTTCTATATAATTTATATCATACCCTTTAATATTGTAATATGTGATATAAAATTTTAGATACAAACGTTTTATTAACTACCCACTAATTCGATTCTACGGTATCTTTTTCTTTTATTTGAAACAGGATCCTTGAACAGTACTGGGTCCAATCTTAAGTTTGATCGCAATAACGGCATGTATCCAAATACTGCAGCAAATGTATTTAAGCAGGTCTGTCTTTGAATAAAATGGTCAGGATCATTCCATGGCGACCAAGTACCGGCACTAGGTTGTTCTTTGTATTGTTTTCTTTGTGTAACTTTTATAGGAGGTCGTCTTGTGACATGACTAACTAAAAAGTTCATTAAAATGTCCTCACAATTTTGACTTTGTTCGACTGTCTTATGCAATAATGGGCTTAACCATTCAGTATACAAATGATTATAATATCTATGATAAAAAGCTGCTCCTGTTAAAACAATAGAGTAATCATTGGTCCATTTAGAGGTATAACCCCAAGTTGATTTAGAATCATCCCAATAATGCGACCTCCCTGGATACCCAACAATACGATCTGGAAATTGTTTCCACACAGTAAAGGCAAAGTCTATTTCGTCCGTAGTTAAGACAGTATCTTCATCTAGAGATAATATTGCTTCTGTTTGTATTTCTTTATGATTAAAAAATCGTTGTGAAATACTTAATTTTGTTTGTTCATTGCCACTATTAGCATTTACCGCAGGCTGAATAATGTGTAGTGGAACATGAATTGGTAGACTTGGCCAACGATTTTTATTAACAGATCGTTTTTCACTAGACCAGAAAATTAAAATTTTGGAAACATATTTACTTCGACCAACATGATTTACCAAACGATAGAGTGCTGAATTGCTGACCAAAGGGAGACCTAGTTGGCAGTATATAACAGCAGTAAATCTTATATTTTTTCCTTTGTCTATAAGAAATGGAAAATCTTCTTCAAAATCTGAAAATTGTGATAATGTTACTAATGCTCCAGGAAAATTATTCCATATTGTCCCATCACGGATTGGTTGTTTTGGAAGTCTTTGCCGCATTATTTCTAAAGTTGTAAATACTATTTTTTCTATTGATGAAAAATATCGATCCCACAACATTTGTGTTTGTTGACGAAGTTGCAATATTTTACTTGGTGTTAAAGAACGAATCACGTGAGGTACCTAAAAGTAAGATAAAGAGTTAAGTGGAATTTTACTAAAGTGAGCGGACGAAATTGTGGACAGTGACTAATCGCTAGCTTGTAGACAAGCACGACGGGCGAAACGTGCGTGGAGCAACATTTCACAGTTGTACTAAATTTGAATGCGATCAGATATAAAAAATATACAAAAATGACAAAAATAATTGCATTCCATAATATCCATTATTTTTAGAGTAGAAACAGTGATATAACGGTTTTTACCAATTTCGAGGCGTTAGATAAAAATAATAAGAATATTTCAAAATTTAAAGTTAATTTAGAAACTTTATCAAAACAAACTGAAAAGATTCTTACCAACATTGTAAATATATCCTATAAAACGATGCCCTCTTGGGCATCGATGACCCACCACCACCCAGCTCATGCCGCCACAAGATATTGACTATTTATACATTTCATATAGGTAATTGTTTTACACGAATATTATCATTATCACTAAATTAGTACGCATTACGTCACAATCATAACAAACTTCACTATCACTGTATGTTCACTATTTATTAAAATAACCACACGTTCACTTATGTGTCATATCCACTTCACTATAACATAACACTTTTATTTCATTATCACACTTTCACATCACTGCCACATATTCACTTCACTATCACAATTTAATCTTCACTGTAACACTTTTGCCTTACTGCCACTATCTAGCAAAGTTCATTGTTCACTTCATTGTATTTAATTATCGCTATCAGTGGAGATGTTGCTATCACTGTCACTTGAATCATCTTCTCCTAAATGAATAATGAGTGGGTCTATCAAAACATCTACTGTTGTATCTAGATCCCACATACGTTGCTCCTGTACCCAATGCACTTACGCCATGTTTCAGCAGTGACATGATTAATGGCCTCCTGTAATAATAACTTCACATCACTTAATTAAAGGTGGTATTATTTCATGCTACTTCAGTTTTTATTTGTGCCCAAACTAACTCTATTAAATTTAATTCACAATGGTATGGCAGTAAACGAAGTAGGTATATGAATTCCTCACGCTTTGGCCATCTCATCTACTACATACTTTTTTTACATACCTTTTTTTTTTTTGAACAATTTTTAATAATTGTGGTTTGAGCATGGCGTCCAAATATTGAATATTCTTTGATTTTAACCATTAAACAATATCTGCTTTCCTTGATGCTGATGTCAGTAACTTTTCGACTCTTCTGTTATGATAACTTGCGTTATCCATCACAACTGCTCCTGGTTCTACGTATGATAAAACAGATTCAAACCATTTTTCAAATACTTCACTGTTTATATCTTCATGGTAATCTCCCGTCCTACGTGATTAAAAAATATGCAAACCATTTTCTAAAAATCCCGAATCGCTTCCAATATGTGTTATTATTAACCTACGTCCTTTTCCAGAAGGCGCCTTTAATCCTGTAGAAAATCAATCTAAAAATGCTTCTCTTTTACTTCGAACGTTACCATCCTGCCAAACTTTTGATACCGTATAACCTTTGTTTACCCATGTTTCATCCATGTAATATATCTTTTTGCCCGATGCACGAAATTCTCTTAGTTTTTCTAAATATTCTCTTCGCCATACTACATTTTCATCTTTTTCAACAAGCATACTTTTACAATTTTGTTTTAAAAACCAAAAATGCATGTCATGCATTGTTCTTCTAAGAACTTTGTCAGAAAATTGAGGCATGTCCTCATCTTCAGCTATTGTAGCTTGAATTTTTTTTATCGTCGGTATTTCATTTCTGAAGAAGAATCCATGAATTTTCCTGCGAATGGCGTATTTTAGGTCATCATCGACTTCTGTTTTTTTCCTTCCTCGTGTTTCTATTTTTTTCTTCTTTAGATTTACTTCCACACTCTTTTTTATAGCACAATATACACTAGAAACTTGACACTTGTGTTAACGAACTACACATATCAACAGCATCACTTACACTTATGTAAGAGTTTTGCGCTTGAATTCCTTCGTATACGTTTTTTACCATTATCAATTGTCCGTTACATAGGTTATGTCGATTACTAACAGACCTTTTACTAGAACGGGTACTTTGATCCATTTTTAACTGTTATTTGTTAACTTCACGGTTGCAATAATTTATTTTTATAATTTAATATAAATAAGAAATAACACTCCGCGAATAGCAGCATATCCCCCTACGTACGCATATTCTAATGGTGTTCTAACCTCGGCAAAGCCATGTACTAACGCTCACGGTTTACACCATGTTTACACACACCAAAATATTGTTCTCCACAATGCAATAAACAGAGATAGAGAATACTTCAGTTTGACTGAGTCTTTATCGTGGTGGGGTAAATGTGAGTATAGTATCGTTGTGCATACAAAGCGGCACAGTAATAATGAGGTAAATAATGTGTAATCTCTTATAAAAATATTATACGCTTAATAGTAATAGTGTTTTTATATTATCTATTAGTCACTGTCCACAATTTCGTCCGCTGCCTATAGTAATAATATATTTTATTGGTATACAAATATTACTGTTTAAATATTAACCGACAACTAACAACAAATAAGGTAAACATATTAATTTTGAAGTATTACGCAATATACCATTTGACACAATATACAGGATGTCTGGAATGAGTGTATTGAATTGGTATATTTTTCTTCAAACTGTAATGTGTGTTACCAATGCAATTCATTGTTACCCTGCTGTTACCTCAAACTAAAAATGGAATGGAATATTTTAATAACCATGATATGTATGACATGTAAATTTCCGGCCAAGCTGGGCAAAATTCTCTGGCAATAGCATTTTGAATACTTATTATAACCCAAACTTTAATCTGTGTTGTGAGAAAAGGTCTAATAAAACCATTCATAGTAAGTATATTTAGAGGTACTCCCGATTATTATGTAGCAGCACCTGACATGGCACACCTGTTTTGTGATGTATTTTTTTTTAAAGCAATACAAACTGGCTTTAATGTCAATGGTTTAGACATTTTTGACCGAAAACCGCTAATGAAAAAGTTGAAAAGTACAAGTTTAGTCGCAATTAGCTGAGAAAAAAATGTTTTTTGTTTTTGACAGATGTCATTGTAATGTTCACAAGAGAATGTTTTCAAGATCTGAAATGCCGTTTTTTTAGTTCCAATTAGTAATTGGATTAACTCAGTACATAAAACAGACTTGTGAGCCTCCGGTCCCTACCATAAAGAAATTCTGGAATTTTCTCATTTAAAAACAGTGAAAAACGAGGAAGCCTATACTAACGAAGAAGCTACTAGGAGAAATAACTGATAGTGGCACAAACTTATTTTTCTTCAAATTTGGCCTTCAGCTACTACATCATTAGTGCATGCGACAGGACCTAGATAATCAGCTAGTGTTTGTTGCCGTAATTGTAATAATTTGCTAATTAGTACAGAGTAGAGTTTAGGTGTTAGATAAACCTTATATGACTTAAATTCTCGGAAAGAATGGCGGCAAGATGACCGACAAGTTAGTAGAAACTGAAGTAGTGGAAGACACATGCTCAGCGGTTCTAGGAGGACGAGATGTCACACCTCGACGTCACACGACACCATTTCCATCAACGACATCTGCCACCCTCTCCTTTTGGGTTTTGAACCGATGAATGAATCAGAAGCGCAACCGACAGGGGTAAGTTTAGTTGAGGAAAATATAAGAAGATGTAGACACTAGCTCTTCAGATTTTCAAAATATTTTGAATTTTATTGATAGTATGGTATCTAAAATTATGAAAATTTCAAAGTTTACAAGTATATTACCACTTTGTAAAACAAGTAGGTAGTTGAAGATGATTATTGATCAAAACAATATTGAATGTTGTCTCATTATTATTGACACAGATGCATAGTTTACTTAGAGCCAGTCTACACATATTATTAGTTAGTAATAAAATGATTTATTATCTATCTCTTACAGTTTAGATCCCCCTAAGTGCATCACATGGTATATTCAATCTAGTTATCGATTTTATGGTGGTGATAAAGTTCAGCACGATATTCAAAACTTTCTTAGAATTTTTTTTTTTTTTAATTATGAAATACATATATTTTTTAAAAAGGTGTATGTTTGACCTAAAAAATGTGTTTTCTCCAGATTTTATTATTGGACTGCGACTTCATCACAGTTAAAGCAAAATGCGGTGTTTATTTATGAGAAAATTTTTAAAGTTGTTCAAACTGTCCTCTGTTAACTTTATGATATAGGCTGTACACTTTGTATTGACGTTAAATAATTTCTGGGGTGATTTTTGTATTCCAATTCGTAGCTATAGATCCTTTAAATTATTTGGCATATTAAAATAGACCCATTGTTTTAAGTAAACCTAAAAAAAACCCAAGGGGTTAAATCAAGTAGTGGCCATTCAGTTGATCTTCGTACGCCTGTCCATCTGTCTGGGAAAGCATTGTCAAGTGATGTCCAAATATCAACTCCAAAGTGAGTAGGGTCTCCATTTTGTTGGGTGAGGAACATTAATCTTATCGTCTGAATAAAGAACTACATACTATGGCTGGGACTAAGTTGAAACGTATAAAGTCAAGCATTTATTCAAAGTAACACCCTAAGATGCAAAATTCTATCATTCCAGCCTATACATTTACATTAGGTGGTGCTAACTATGCAATTCAATTAAATTCTTGCACTAAATTTATTTTGAAAGGGTGGAACTTTTCGTTTCCTAACATTTTTACGACTGTGGAGGGATCCAGATGATTGTTTACATCCAGCCGTCTGGACGAAGTATGAGAATTTTCTTAAACTTCAAGCAATACATTTAATTTAATCCATTTGAGATCTGCCTTATTGAGGTAAATCTTTTACACTACCAGTTTCCAAAAATTGTTTAACTAGTGGACTTACTGTTGATTGTGAAATATACCACCTCTCAGATGTGCTTTTTTAAACAACAGACAAACATCCTTGTAAGACCATTTTTATTCACATTTCTGCTTATTAAACTTATTATTTTTCACAACTGCCTGATAGTTAAGTGATCAAAATCTCCTAATATTGTGTAAGTACTGTTATACTTGAAAAACTGTAAACGTTACTGTTAAAAGTAAAAAACTGTTACAAAACTTTTACTGTTAAAAAAGAAAAATGGGGAGTGCAATTTAAAATGATCGAAGTTAAATTCACTAGTAATTAACACTGTACCAGTAGTAAACACTTGTTCTATTAATTAACCTGATGAAATAATCTTACCCAACAAATTATGAAAAGGACCGCGGAATATCACCGACATCTATATAGCTACTTTCGAATTGTACAAGACTGTATTCACTACATTTAACCTATAATTTTCCGCCATCTTCTTCATAACCTGCCCTGTGTTTTTGTGAAAGAAGCTATTCATAATAAATGTGATAAGAAGGTTCAATTTGTTGTTTCTGTGCTGATTAAATATCAAGTTGTGTTTACTGTTACATTTTTATGATGGTAACACATTTATTTTAACCTCAAAACTGTTTTACAATTGGTGTCAAACACCAACATAAAAAAAACTTTTAGTAGATGACAGAAGTGTCAACTACTAGCGTTTCACTTAAGTTTGCAAATATGGACTTATATACTTATATTATAAAGGACATTATTATGTTTTACTCTTGTTCCAATAGCATGGCAATATGTTCACTGCATCTAGTAGTAGATGACACCATGTCAATTACTAAAACTTCTTAAATGTCAACTACTGAAACCTACATCTTTATAGTTTCAAGATGCCCCTGTAAAACGTCATGTGTTCAGATACACTGACGGTGATATGGAAAAGATCATTGGTTAAATTGTACGAGTTCGGCCAGTTTCCACAACTGCTAAGGAATACGGCATATGTAAGATAACATTATTGAATAAACCGCGACAGCAAAAAATGGGTCCACAACCGTATCTAAAGCAGGAACATGAAAAGATTCTTGTTAAATGGATCATAGAAGTAGCTGGAGCTGGATTTTCAGAGCAGCATCATCAACTTATTAGGAATGTTCAGATGCTTATGAAGGAACTAAAACAAGATAATCCTTTTAAAGATGATAAAAAAGAAGGACATGGCTCATTACAAATATTTTTGACAAATGGCTGAGAGAAATTCAAATCCCTCAGTCTGTAATTCTTTTCGTAGATCACTCATCGCATCTTACACTACATAATAGCAAATTTTGTGCCAACAACAAGATTATTTTAGTGGCCCTTTACTCGAACAATACCCATTTCTCTGAAATATTTTTAGAAGCTGAGTTTGACATACACATGAAAGCGACAGTTTTGAAGCATATTACAACCCCAATAAAAAAAAGTTCTAAAGAGGAACAAGTTATACCTTCTCCTTTTAAAAAATGTTGTCAGCAGTAAAAAAAGGAAAGATTGAGAAAGTACCGGCCAAAGGATTGGCAAATTATCATGAAAACAAAGTAAATACGAAAATTTAAATAATGGAAGAGAAAAAGCAAAGAGGTGAAGAAAGGCAAATGAAAGCAAATGATATTTTGAAGCAACAAAATAGAGAGAAAAGTCAAACAGTGATTAGAAAGAACCATAAACCATTAAGCATGAAAAACGACTATTCATCAAGTAGTGATGATGAGCCATGGATTCAAGTGGGAAACAGCCTCGTCAATGTATCTACTAAAGAATCTGGACTTGAATAAAAAAGTGATCTGGAAAATATTGATACTTATAAACAAGGAACTTGTGGTTGCTATGAATTATTGTGATGATAACAAAACTCTCCTTAAAATAAATAATAGACGTCAGTGTTATAAAATATGATACAATACTAAAGAAACCGCCACAATCAAAAATTATTGTCTCTTGGGAGGGCTGAAATACTATTTTCCAGATTCACTGGAATCAGATGGCTAAAAGTGGTATAGATATGCATTCCCTTATGTTTATTCCTATTTATAGTAATATAAAATAAAATTATTAATTAGCCAATTTCTCATTTTAATGTCAAGTACTAGATATTTTTATTTTTTCCTCAACTTTTTACAATGTTTCTAAATTTAATAAAAAATATTTTTTGTGTAATTTTTATGTAATGCTCAATATTACATTTATAAGTAATACTACCTCAATATGCAGGGTGTTCCGTATAAGAATGAACACAGAGCAGGTTCATATAGGGGGTCCCAAAATATTGCAATTTAACCAAACATCTCTATATACAAAGTTGCACATAGGCGGAGTTACAGGCCTTCAAAGTAGAGCAAAATATTTTGAAATAAATGAATATCTCCGAATTAACTTTAACTTGGAATAACCGAACTTGATACATGATTTAGGTTTATTATTGGTCTTTTGTGACTATGGGTTCAAGTAAATTGAAACACTACAAGGTGTTCATTGAGGGTGAGTTACCCCTAAAATTATACTAAACTTTTTTTCCCTTTTTTTATAGAGTTTAACAATGATAATACCCGCACAGAATTTAATTTATAACACTTATTTTACTCTTGTTAAATTTTAAAGAGAAAAAATGCATTAATTAAAACAAAAGAAATTGTTTAAAATGGGCAACATTTTCTCTGAAACATAAATTTACTCTTTGCCGAAAATTGAAACTTAATCTTTCTAATAATTGATAATCGTTTTTTATAACGTTACATTTATTTGTAATGCGATTCCACAAATCTTCTCGGGAGTCAATCAGCGTGGAATAAACTAAATCCTTCAATGTTCCACAAAGAAAATAATCACATCTGTGGATGTCTGGCATCGTGGTGACCAAATTTTGAGGACAATTTTTTCCTCGTTCTAACCATATTATTTGGAAACTTAAAATTCAAAAGATCTCTAACAGTAACACTAAAATGAGGAGGGGTCCCATCATGCATAAACCAAAACTCTAGTCTAAGTTGCAAGGGTAAATCTTTGATTAAATCAGGGAGAATATTTTGCAGAAATTTCAAATAACTTGTCATTTAATTAATTAATCGATTTGGCAATATAACTGGTCCAATCAGATAACGATTAATAATACTGGTAAACATTTATCTTAAACTCGCATTGAAAATGTGTAGGAGTTATTGCATAGGAGTTTGCATGGAAATATTCATGAAAGTTGTGAACATTTGTAATTCCTCTACGAGTTTGCCTCAAACCTCATCAGTGAAAAGAATTTTCTTGTGAAAATGATGAACACTGATGATTATCTTGATATGTGTATGTGTGAAGTTGTGCTCTGAGTTTTTGCCTTGTTTGTGAATGCTTACATTTGGAATTAATTGAAATCATTCTCTAAACTTTATAAATTACAGTGCAAGCTAACAGAAACTGTTTATTTAACATAGTTGTGCCAGAATAGTGGCAGAAAATGCAATAAGTTTTGATTTTAATTGATTGGAATTCATTATTCCTTGTGGAAAAAACTATAGACAAAACACTACTTTTTATTTCTCCGTGAGTAAAAAAGAAGGCAAGATAAATATAATAAATCACCAGTGGTGTACCGATAAAAATTTCTTTTACTCATCAGCATGCCTCCTGTGAATTGTGCATGTTGTAGTGCGGTTATTAAATCTAATTCATATAGCATTAAATGTTGCAAATGTGCCGGTTGGCTCCACAGGCGAACCTGACTATAGATGAGATTAATCGCTTTTCTAGGGATCTTAAGGACCCTAATGGAAAGAAATTTATCTGCGCTTCATGTCGTTCACCCAGTCCAGGCCCTTGCTTCCCAGCATTTTTCACATTCGAGTGGCCCTTCCATCAACGATACCTCTGTAGACACTCTTCTGTATAAACTTCAGAAATATTTAGATACTAAACTCCAAAATCATTTAGATGCTCTTAGTAGCGAAAACCAAAAACTTATAAGGAAATTTGAAGAAAGAATTGATTCTTTGGAAGGAGAGATAAATAAGATCACCGCCTTGAACACGGAATTGCAAAATATTTCTAGTGACGTTGACAATTTGAAGGAAAACATTGTTTTGCTTAGAAATGATGTGGATATCCTTAAACAAAGTGGCTCTAATGCTGATCTAACATCTGAAGACTTATTATATGAACTCCATGAACGCCAGAAGAGATCTAATAACATAATGATCTACAACCTCACTGATTCCAATGAAAAACCGGACGGTGATCATGTCGAGCAGGTTTTAAATGAGATAGTTGGTGGTAATAGTACCATAAATATTATTAAATTAACTCGTGTTGGCAGGCGCAATAAGAATGGTAACCGTCCACTAAAAGTCACCCTATCTAACTCGAATGACGTCCATACTATCATTCAAAACCGTAAGGATGTAGCCAAACGAAACAAAATCTACATCAACTTTGATTTAACACACAAACAACAAGAGTCTTACAAATCTGTGAAAGCCGAAGTGGAGGTTAGATTCAAGAATGGAGAAAAGGATTTAATAATTAGATACTTTCATGGTACCCAGAAAATTGTGCCAAGAAATCCATCAGTATCAAAAAACTAAATCAACCAACATCTTATTACTCCGTTTACTATCAAAATACGCGAGGTTTACGCACTAAATTTCATAAACTTCTTGAAAATGCTTCTTACTCTTCGTTTGATATTATTGTCTATAATGAAACTAATCTTAATTCAAATTTTTATGATTCGGAACTTCACATGTATGATTACAATACAATGTGTATAGAAAGGATCGCTCTACATTGACTAGCGTTCATTCTTGTGGTGGAGGAGTACTCATAGCTGTGCGAAGAAACATAACTAGTAAACTACTACAAGCTGCGGATGACATTGAACAACTGTTTGTTATGGTGGGAAGTGGGCTCAATCAGTACATAATTGGTACCTCTTATTTTCCCCCCAGGTCTCCAGTTACATCATATCAGACTTTTTACGAAAGTGTAGAAAAATTATGTGATACCTTTCCTACAGCCAGTCTATGCCTACTGGGTGACTTTAATCTTCATGGAAAGTGGGAAGCTGGTCCCTACGCATCTACAGTTACCCCATTGCCAAATCTCTCTCCAAACGAAGTGGAATGCTTGGATACTGTTGCTCATCAGTCTTCCCTGTTCAACCTTTTTCAAATCAAGTTGTATGTGGCTATTTGTATTTATGTTTATACTATTCTACTGTTGTATATTATTTAGGTTGGTACATATTTGTTATTATTATTCCAATGTTATTATTTGTACTATAATATCTAATTGAATATCCTGTAATTCATTGTTTCTAAAATGGGCCTTGCCCGTGAAATAAATAAATGAAATGAAATGAAATGAAAAATGAATATCCTAATGCAAGACAAATTCGCAAAAGGTCACTCGTCGATCCAAATCTTGAATCAATAGCTCTTGCACTTTTTGAATGTGATACGGATGTATTAGATTACATTTAAGAATTCGGTGTACAGAAGTTCTTGATAATCCAGTTTCTCGAGAAAAACGTTCTCAAGTATTATTGAAAAACTCCTGTCTCTCGAGCCTGTTTTTCAACATTAGAAAATGTTTCTCTATAGATCACTTGATTTGAAAATCTCCTACGATATTCTTCCACATTTCTTCTACAGTGTCCTTCACAGAACCTAGCACACAAGTAACAAGTCAATTTGTTCCATGAATGTAAATTTTTCAGTTATTTTCAACAACAAACAGTAGCAGAAATGAAATAGTTTTATAACTGTCAAACTTTAAAAACAAAGCCTACTACTGATTTTTTGATTTCTTTGAATAAACTATTAAAATCTTGTTTTAAGTAATGCATTCTTTCTTGAAAACCTAAGTTTTTTAAAATTTGACAATAGTAAAAAGTGTTTTAAATTAAATTCTGAGCGGGATATTATCATTCTCTTTAAATTCGATTAATGGAAAAAAGTTTAGTATAATTTTAGAGGCGACTCACCCTCAATAAATATCTTGTAGGGTTTCAATTTATTAAAACTCATAGTCAGACAACCAATAATTACTTGCAGTATTTTAGGATTCTCTAGATGCACCTGCTCTGTGTCGGTTCTTATGTGGAACACCCTGTATATAATCTTTTGTCAAAATGGTAACACTAAAATTATGCAGTGAAAAAATATGCATTTTCCTCATTACAGTGTCAACTACTAGTACCTTGACGACATTACACATATAGTCGGAACTTTAATAACCGTTCTTGTGATAACAATGATTCTCACTACAATTTTGAATACTGCAGTATCTAGATTATTATAGTGCTCTAGTTCTAATTAATTCCTCATGTGATTTTTGTTACTTTTGTTTACATTTACTAATTTTTTATTAGGCTTCCCGTTTTATATTATCATATATTTCTATAAATCTTTTGTTCTTTTATAATTTAAGGCTACATATACAAGGTGTAACAGTAGTAAGTATTCAAAACTTGTGAGCTTGTAAAACAAGTCGAAAAATTGCGAAAACCTTAGTAAAACTTTTGTCAGTGGCGGCTCCTAAAGGAGATACACTCTTTTAAAGGGGTAACCTCGGAAACAGTTTTTAATGCGTAACATCAAAACGGTTCAACATTAAGTCACGAAATTTTGCTGAGATATTAACATTGATGTGCTTAATAAGTCTCATAAAATACATTTCAAAATTTTCTACAGGGCGTGAGAAAATGCAAGGCTCTGGTACAAATTTAATCATATCTTTTGTAGTTAATTTTTCTTATTTCTGAGTCGAAAATATTGAAATTTGAGGTATTTAACATAAAAAAGGTACTCTTGCTAAATTTCAATAGAATGTACCGTTTTCAATAAAATCGATTTCAATCATTCCTAACGTGCCCCACATTCAACATCCATTACATAGCCAAATAAATTAATTGCAGTGTGCCATGGAGAAAACAACTAGTCTGACAGTTAATAGAAATATATTTTTAATACTCTTAACAGTAACAAATAAAAATAGTGCAAATAAAAATACGGTAATATAAAAAATAACATATGAGATTACCTATTTATTAAACTATTGTAAACGGTTAAAACTTTATCGTAACATTTACAGTAGGTAATTTAACAAACTAAATATTCTAATTTCTTAGAAAATGTGCCTCAGTCAAGAAGACAGACTAAATTCATCTTTCAATATAACCGCCATTTGCCTAATGCACGCACGTAATCTGTTTTCCAAAGAAAATAGGTTCCGGTATAGTTTGTGCTCCTCATTGAGTTCATTAAATGCATTTTCTATACGTTCACGCAATTGTTCTTCACTGTCAACAGCTTTGAAATACACTTTTTGTTTCATTTGACCCCACAAGTTAAAATCCATTGGATTGAGGTCTGGTGATCGTGGAGGCCACTTTAAGGCAGCATCATTTCCTCGGCCAATCCAGCGATTTGGGAAGTGGTTGTTTAACCACTGTCGACATTGAGGGTTGAAATGAGGAGGGGCACCGTCATGCATGTACCATAAGGAACCCCTTCTCGCCAAAGAAATATCCTCTAAAAAGTCATACAATCTGGTGGACAAAAATTCATGGTACATTGCTCCTGTCAAATTTCCTGGCATGATGTGATATCTAAACAGATTGTTTCCTAATGTGGCAGCCCAAACATTTATTTTAAATGAATGCTGATAATGGGTTACCTTCCGAGCATTAGGATTTTCTTGAACCACATATGTTATGCATATTAAAAACCCGTTTCTGGTAAAGGTAACCGTCGCTGAAAATAATATTCGACAGAAACATCGGATCTTCGGCTTGCCCGTCCAAAAGCTGCTGACAAAAATGTATGCGCATGGGCCTGTCTTGTGGTAAAATGTCCTGCGCCTGTCTATAATGATAAGGATACAATTGTTGTTCTTTCAATATCCGCCATACTGTCATATTAGACATGTTATTTTGGACTGCTAGTCGTCTTGTACTAAGTATGGCTTCAACTAAATTTAAAATATTTTCTTCATTCAGAACATTTCTTACTATTCTACGCCTGCCTCTCTCAAAATTGTTTCTTTTTAAAGTACCTCGTTCTCGCAAACTTCTTTCGGTGCATAGAAATGTTTTATAATTGGGTACATTTCTGTTGGGGAATTTTATACCATATCGGTGTGCGGCTGCTCTTGAGCTCCCATGACACTCGCCTAACGTCAAAAGCATATCTACATACTCAGAATAAGTATACTGTTGCATTTTTAAATAATTTTTAACTATTTTTGTTCACTATGATACAACACTATGTAGCTTCAAATAACACAAATTTTAAACTAAATATACTTGACATTTCTGTTAACTGTCAGATTAGTTGTTTTTTCCATGGCACACTGCAATTAATTTATTTGCCTATGTAATGGATGTTGAATGTGGGGCACGTTAGGAATGATTGATATCGATTTTATTGAAAAATGGTACATTCTATTGAAATTTAACAAAAGTACCTTTTCTATGTTAAATACCTCAAATTTCAATATTTTCGAGTCAGAAATAAGAAAAAATTAACTACAAAAAAGATATGAATAAATTTGTCCCACAGCCTTGCATTTTCTTACGCCCCTGTAGAAAATTTTGAAATGTATTTTATGAGACTTGTTAAGCACGTTAATGTTAATATCTCAGCAAAATTTCGTGACTTAATGTTGAACCGTTTTGATGTTACGCATTAAAAACTGTTTCCGAGGTTACCCCTTTAAAAGAGTGTATCTCCCTTAGGAGCCGCCACTGACAAAAGTTTTACTAAGATTTTCGCAATTTTTCGACTTGTTTTACAAGCTCACAAGTTTTGAATACTTACTACTGTTACACCTTGTATAAGGTAGTGTTACTTTGTACAGTGCCTTCATAAATGATTACAAGCCACGTGACCAGGACTGTGATTCTCGAAGAACAACTCGTATGCAAATAGATTTCTTGTCTCTCTCAATTGCCGTAGTGAGGAAAAGGATATTTGCATATGAATTGCTCTGCAATTGACTTGAGAATCTCGACCCTGATCACGTGGCTTGTAATTATTTATGAAGGCACTGTATTTCCTATAACTGGGTGTAACCTGTTGGAAATAAATGCTATTATTATTATCACAGCCCAAACATAAAACCTGGAAAAAATATTTTTTTACGTCAAGTAATGCCCTTTAAAGAAAATCAGCTAATGTGTTTTACAATTTAAAAAAATCCAAATTAAAGTAAAATTGTACGGAACTTTATCTTCGCCCAGTAGTTCCCTAGTTAATTTTGGTATATCAAGATGCTGCTCAGATTACAAATAAATGGCTCGATAAAATCTTGAAAATTGTTTAAGAATTTTAATTCTAATATGGAAGCTCTAATAATAATGCAATGCTTCACAAATATGAACGACCAATACAGATATTTAATATTGTTCATTAATGATATATATTATTATATTTAGATTACCTGTAGTAGTAATCTTTCATCAGCCCATATAGCAGCTTTTTTCCAATTTATAACTTGAGAAAAAGGTAATGCCCAGCTATTCGATAACAATACTGGTATACAACCAGCTTGGAGAGCTTCTAAAAATCGAAATGAACCTAATCTTCTACCTCGAGGCACCAGACAAAAAGTAGAGTTATGTAGTAATGTTTCATAATCATACCTACAGCAAAAATAAAGAATATGAATTTAATTCAACTTATGGAAAACAACATTTTGAAAAACAGTAAGGAACAATCAAAATATTTCATGTAGGTAAAACAGAAATGACTCCGATTAATACTTAGAAAGGCTTACTTATCATATTCTTTGTTATCCTCATCACAACGTTCGTCTTTCATGTCCTTCCAACTTTTTCCATGGCGACATGTAGTGACCATAATAATATCTTTTTTATTATGCAAATGATATAAGGAATTCCTTGTATCTGACCCAATGCCATGTACATATCTTTTACCCTTAAATGCCAACAAATACGTTTTATCCAAGGGAAAATTGTTTGTGGAACTAGATCCTTGTTCACCACCTTTTGCGGGATGAATTTTATGAAATAAAGGAATGCTTATATCAAAACCGGCACGAACATGGTTATCTGACATACTGGCTTTTGCTAATATAGCTTTTCCATAATCAAAGTCTAAGTCATTTTCAGTATAATTTGGCCATGTACCTGAATATAAATTAAAAATGACATGATTAAGGCCATTATTCCAATGAGGTAAGCGCTGCAGCTTACTCTGCATATTTCTAACATAATCATTACTTAAACGATCTCTATCCAATGTGTCTACACTTAATACAAAAATGCAAGCTATTTTAGGATCGGCAGTATAATATCTAGATTCTAGTAGAACATTGAGCAGTTTAAGGTAGGACGGACTAGGCACACTGCTGTCCTCTGGAGGATATACATACACTTTGAAATCTTTCTCACATTTACTAAAATCAAAACATGTTTCCATACGACAATGTTTCTTATCATCCATATGATTTTTTTCTAATTCACCCACTAAATAACCTGTCTGAATTAAATTCATACTGACATATTCCGACAACATTTCTATTTCAAGAAACAATTCTTCATTATGTCGTAAATGGTATCCTCCAAAATACCAAAAAGTTAAAAATGCTACTACAAAAACTAGTAAGTAGCGCCTTTTTGCCTGCATACTTGTATCTGACAATGTTTACATTTACTTAAAATTCATTTTCATATAATTGCATATTTTTATGTTTAAGATACAAAAAGAATGTTTGCCTAAAATATATAAGAAGTACATAATTTTGTATTTATATATTTCCTCCTAGATATACTTACTCTATAAAAGTTGATTTTCTAGAAATTTCATTTGGTAACTAGGTGTATATATTTGCTATTCATTTTCCAAGTATCAGATAACCTACTACTCAACCACAGATTAAAACAAGACTCAACCACACAGACTAAAATACCACAGAAAAAAAAACCTGAGGCTGGATCACTGAAATTAAATTTTATATTGGGTTTGTTCCAACAACAGCAAGAATCGATTCTGAACCGTCCTGAACTAGTCAAGTCAGTCAGTTCAGTTAATGTACTCTCAGCGAATGCGACGTTGACGGTGTTGGTCAAACATTTCTGAGAGTTCTGGACGGGTATTCTCTAACTTAGCATTCGAAAACGTATCGTTATTGATACGCTTAGCGTTTTAACCCGTATAGCAAAACGCTTTACTCACTGTTATGAGGTTCTTTCCAAATAGCAGTAATTTCCAGTAATCGGACTATTAAGCATGCGCAGTAGCAAAATGTCTTTTTAACATGAAATAATTGCTTGTTTAGAATTACCATATATATACAATAATACTACAACTGGTTGAACGGTAATTATTAGTAATATTTTGATTTTCATGTGAAATTGAAAAAGCGCACTATAATTATTTATAATTTTGTTACTGCGCATGGCAAATAGTCCGATTACTGGAAATTACTGCTATTTGGAAAGAACCTATGGTATTCTGTAGCTAGACGACTTCGTTTTCATGATTTCGACTAGCACATATTGGCAATGTCTCATACTACTAGCTACTTTTTACTTTATAAGGTTAAAATCCTGGTTGTCACTGCTCATAATTCACTGAAATAAAATTTTATATTATGCACGGGAAGCCAACTCGTATAGCGATACCGGTTACAATCTAACAATCGTCTATGCAATATTCCTTCTCAAATCAGTAACCCTATCAACCAAAATTAGTACTACCGGCTACCGGTAGAATGGTATAAGGATGTTTTTAAGCATTTATAGCTTATTTTCTCATTATTTATGAGCTAACATACTGTATAATTCAATATTGTTTATTATTTTGTATATATGTTTTGATTATTCAAAATTTCTTTTTACCTAAATACGTAGGTATACCTACCGACAAGGTTTCAAAATCGAAAAAACTATGTCATAGCGAGATAGAAATATAGAAATTTAAATTTAACCCAACTTTTTAGTCACTTCCCACTAAGCATGAAACATTACAGCATATCTGTGCAACGTTGCATACAGCTGAATTTGAGTTGAATTACGATACATAACTAATGAAAGTTGTGGAATGCTTTGAACAATGTTTCATAATATAATATTATTTAAAAATGTTGAGGTAAATTAATTCTACAACATTTCTGCAACGCATTTGCATATCTTTTTCATATGGTATTATTTAGTTTAATCTATAGTTACTCTCAGAAATATTATGCTTCAGCTAAACGAGCGGGCCAGTTTATAAATATTCTTTAAAATTGTGGAATATGCGTTTTTTTTATCAAAATCACGAAACGATTCAGTTAATTATATGTATATTAATAGCCGACAGATGGCGCTACTTATATCTCCCTGATACTGTGTAATCGAATTTTGGTAGGATATCTACAAGATTTGAGCTTTGGCAATTGGCACGGTTGGCACCACGGGCAAGGGAATAATAGTTCCCTAATTTATGCTTGGTCATAAAATCCCGAAGAAAATATTACACCCTGTACTCCTGTAGTGTATACTGTAACTGTATATTTAAATTTAAAAAAATCAATAGGTATTCCATTCTTACCAACATTCCAAATCCAAATGCAGTGTCTGGTGTCTGCAATGTTATAAAAGAACATAGCTCTGCGACTTGTGTGCAATATTAATTAATAGAAATTAAAATGCAATTTGCTAGTAATGTGTTCCCTTAGGAACCTTACACTGCAATGTTTCTAGCCTGCAGAATAAAGGTCCCTGGGACATTGCATACAGTTAATTATAAGTCTGAGAGCAACATTACAGCTAGTACAGAAATGTTTCTATAACATTGAAGAAATTTAATTATGTTTAGTGGGTTAAAATATTTTTATTCTTATTTTATTATAGCAATTTATAACTATCCAAGTGGTTAATTAATAAAATATATCCTCTTGAACGTTTGAAAAAGTAGAAAAATTCAGTGGAAATGTGAGTAAAAAGTACCTACCTACTTTTTATACAAAATTATGATTTTTAATAAATGCTTCATCGCATTAATTTGTTATTATATTTCAGGAAGAGGAGTTTCAATAATGATATTTGTTAATATACATGGAGATTACTTTGATTGGTTTAGAGATTATTGCTCTGTCGATCAGATCATCCCGAGGGAAGATTTATGAAGACATTCAAGACAAATGAAATATATTTTTTGTCTTTGGATTTATAAGTAATGAAATGCCTGAAGTGTTTCTATTGATTTCATTATTTATTAGAGATTTTTGCTTTGTCGATCATATGAACCCGAAACCTGAATGAAGATTTAAGAAGACATTCGAGAGAAATATGTTCTTAGAAATATGTTCTTTGTTGTATGCATTTATAAATAAGTAATAAAGTACCTCAAATTTCGTTGCTCTATACTGAAAATCTGTAAGGGAAATATGAACAAGAGAAAAAAGAAGTAATTTTTTTATCATCGTTCATAAATTTGAAATATTGGATTGCTTCCAGAAATGTATTTCGTTAAGGTAAATTTCCTATATTAACTACATTTGTTGAATGTAAAGAATGCAGTAAATGAATTATAATTTATATGTTTTTTAAAAATATACATTTTTATTCCATTTTTTCCTGTGATTTTATATAATTTCCCATTTCTATGATTTTAAATAATAATAATATCTCTACCCCTCATTCTAATCACAGGGATTAGCCCAGAAGTCGGAGACTTGTGCGGGAGAGGGGGCGGCATATTACTATTAAGCAGGCCGCATTTGCGCCCAGGAACGACTTACGTTGGTAGGCCCTAACCACTATTCAGTGCAGGAATGAGGAAAACCTGGAAAACCTCATTAATTAGGGGGGTAGTCAAATATCAACCGGCATCAATCTCTCACATTGACCCAAGCTAACATTATTCCACCCTACCATACCCACAGAGAGGGTGCCAATCCTCTCTATGAATATAGCTTATATACGGTCTACCGGCAGCTGGGTTCGAACCAACTCCGTCTAGTCACCTCGATTCAAGTACTAACGCCTTAAACCGCTCGACCACTGACCGATCCAAAATAATCCAAATATTCCAAATCCAAAATCCAAATATTGTGTCACATTAAAAAAAGTAAATATATGCAAATAGAATATTAGAAATTCCCGCGGTCATTTTTAGTTCATCAATCCGACTATTCAAGTAGATGGTGCTGAGCTGTCACAGTTGTTGCCAACCGTTAATAGGGATATTGGGTTTCTTCTTCTTTATATTTTGTGATATGATGACTGGACTGTTCATCAAGATGCGCGAATTGATTACTTGTGGTCAGCGCCTAGCAATGGCGGAGCAATAAAGATTCAGCTGATTGTGAATTGAAATGAAATTGAATTCTGGATATGAAGAATTATTTGGTGCCATATGCTAGTTAATTTTACAGTCTCTTATAAAACATGACATGCTCGAACAATAACACCCACAAAAATACACAAAGAATAACACTAACGAGATGCAAGATAAAATAAAGTACTGGTTAACCACACTGTACGCCAATGATGTGTTTACAAACAAAATAATGGGAAATTAAGAACACAATTAATATCGTACGTGCAGATGATTGTCTCTCTCGCACTCACATACAGGGCTTTCATTAATGTCCGAGACCCACGTGACCAAATTGGTTGTCACTATCAATAAATTTGATTTTCTGAAGTTGGCTGCTATGAAAAATTTCAAATTTAGGGACCTTAACCAGCTGTCAATCCAGCCACTCCAAAATTACAGAACGTTGGCTACAGAAAACCCACATGAATTTATTGAAACTTCACTACATCCCCTAGAGATGGGACTTTTAGTTCATTTTGGTGAATTCATTCTTTCAGTCCCATTCGCCTAAGTGAATCATTCACTTGAGTAATTCATTTGATTCAGTATGGTCGAGAATTGTATATTTGTCGACCACCGATCGTTCAGTCTCGACGTTCAATAGGTATCGCAGTTTGCTTACAACGGCAAACGGCACTGTTTCATGACTCCCGTGGTATCGTAATTTAGAGGCATATAATATATGCCTCTAAGCATTGTATGTTATATTATAAATAACATACAATGCTTTTGAGATTACAGACAAATCTAGATTTTAGATTTTAAAACATTTATGAGTAAGCATTTGAATATAGGTAATAAAATATAAATTTAAATGTGAAAATATTGTATTAAATTAACAAAAGAAGTTATATTTAAAATAAAAAAAAACCTAATTTCATAAATTCTAATTATTTAAAAATTCGCGTCTAAAAACTAAATTTTAGAAATTTTGTCAATTTTAATCTAGACCGTTTTTCTGTTACCCTGCTTTAGAAAATATTCTGTCGCAAGACACCGAACTAACTATTCTATATAGGTGATTCGACTGTCATTGAGTCACATCTCCGATACCGTCTACGTCTAATCGTCAACTGCAATTTTTCATTTAATTCAGTGAACTACTGAATAAGTGTAGAAGGACTAAATTCGTCTCGCCTGAATTACATTGTTAAATTTTTTGGAATCAACGTTGCTTTTAGTTCGCAGGGAATGATTCAGTCCGACAAGGAGGAATGATTCATTTCATTCAGTGAAGTGAATAGTTCGTTTGAACTAGTTCGTTCGCGAACTACCCATCTCTAACATCCCCAAAAAATTGGTATATGGGTAGCCGTTTGAAGGAGGCGGATAATAGGACCAATTTTCTTTCGAAAAGTGATAAATGGTGAAAGGTATAGGGAGATTTTACGACAAGCTTTAGAACAAATGCATGATGACGAATTGAGGTTTGGATATTTTCAACAAGATCGGGCACCTGCCCACACAGCAGCTGAAACGATTAGATATTTAGAAGAATTTTATGGGGATCGAATTATTAGTAGGGGATTGTGGCCTACTCGAACCCCTGATCTTACATCTTTAGACTACTATCTCTTTGGACGTATAAAAAATAATATTTTCAAGCAGCAAGTACGCCAAATGAATTGGAACGTGTTTTCGAATGCATGAAATTTATGTCTAGAAAATGAAGGTGGACATTTTGAACACCTTTTACAATAAAAGCTAAACAAAATGCCACTCACCACTCGTCAAAACACTTTTTAATTGTGCGTTGAGAATGTTATTTTGTTAACAAAACGCAGCATCGGAAAAAGTAGAAGTGTTTTGGTGAGTGGTAAAAGTATTCTGTGTAGGGACTCCCGAAATCTCGATTCGACCATTTTTGATCGAGATCGAAATGATATCGATATATTGGTACTCTTGAAAATTTTACTATCGAAATAATCTCGAAAATCTGTCCATTCGAATCGAAATGATTTCGACGAGGCTTGGCTAGCCGAAATGATTTGTTTTCTTCTTCTAACACATGTATTGGATTTGCTGTTTTTTTCTAACATCACCGTAGTGACCGTGCGCGTACGTGTAAAATAATTATTTATTTATTATTTTGACTTAAATAACGTATGTAATGTAACCTATAAGTGTGAGATGAGGTGTGAACTTATTTGTTTATCCTACAAATAAATTTTAAGTGGTTTTGAAAGAGGAATATAAATGTGTCCCGTAAATTTTTAGTAAAGACTAGGAAATGTTTACAAGTATATACCTATTTATTTTATCTTTTCCTGAAGTGGTAAGGTTATATATAATGTGTTAGGTTATTAATGATGTCTTAATTTGTATATATGACTAGAGAAAAATAATATTCAACGATTAACTGATGCCATTATTTTAAATAAACAAGAATATGAGCTTTATATGTTTATATTGTAATGTATAGTGTGTATATGAGTGTAATAATAAATATATTTTTATTAAGATAATTTTTTTATTGTTGCAGTTTTTATATATTTATATAAACATTATTTACTAAAATGAATTTACAAAAAGTAAAAAGTGACACTATTAATATTACTTAAAAGATAAATTTTAAAATGATTGTTTCATTATTAAGCCAATAAATTATCAGAAAAAAGTAGGTAAGTATACTATCAGTTAAATTTATCTAAAATAGTGTTGAATAATTCTATTCCGAATGATTCGGCCTTCATTTAATATATCAATTGGTTCTGAGATAATTTGTACAGCTTCTCTATCAGGCTCTTCAATGATCAAGTTTTGATCCCATTGTTGTCCACCAGCAATGCAGATATTATGCAAAATAGCACAAACTGTGGTAATTATTATTAATATATTAAATAACAAATATAAAGCAGCTTTTGTTTATTTATTTGTTCATATATATTCATTTTTAAATTCACATAAACAGCGGGACTGGGGCATAGAAAGAGATATATAACTCAAGCCCGTATGTTAGACAGAGATAAA
The DNA here is from genome assembly GCA_025584915.1 of Monochamus saltuarius. NCBI lineage: Eukaryota > Metazoa > Arthropoda > Insecta > Coleoptera > Cerambycidae > Monochamus > Monochamus saltuarius. Next base: position 2,239,445 of record CM046730.1, on the reverse strand, counting down.
AATTGCCGCTGAGTGAACGCAGTTGGTAACGCTGGTAATTTGTTTCACATTACACTCGATTTGCCGAATATACCCGAGTATCATTTCGATGCGTTTCAAGAGTACCAAATTATATTTCGATACGGATGAATCGAGATCGACATCGAAATAATCTCGATATCGATAACACGACATCGAGATTTCAGGAGTCCCGCTACTGTTTTGTATCGACATCAAACGTTCCAAACCTATCCTAAGAAAAACTAAACTATTGTGACTTTTTATATTCTCTACCTGTTAAAACTTCTTAGTTTAAATTTGAAACTGATTTTTTACCTATAACATAAAATTTTTATGGCAAGGTGTAAGCAATATGTAATAAATAAAATTTTTAATAAACATTAAATATTCAACAATTAATTGTAAATTGTTTTTTTTTTAAATTTGATTTATGGCCATTTCCACCGCAGTGCTTTTTAAGTGTAGTTAACTAAGGGCGGTTAAAATTTTAGGCCTAGTTTAAAATGGTAATGTTTCCACTGCACAATTATTAAGTTTCGTTTGTAAAGTCTACCTAAAAAGCCAATATTCATAATTTTTCGGTTTTTGCACGCGTTGTTAGCTTCATGACTATTTCTTAACCTCAAAAGTGTGACTCTGGTGTGACATTTCACTCTCACTCAGGGTTGCTGCTCTGACTGTTCTGATTTTATATTGTTCTGCTAAGTTCTTTTTTCGAATTGGTAGGATTTATAATAGAAATAATTCCCAAAAAAAAACACGATTGGAAAATTTTAGCAATGAAGAAAAAGTATTACTAACATAATAGCAAATTATAAAAGTACGGTGGAGAATAAAAAAACCAATAATGTCTCCGTATAAGAAAAAACAAATGCATGGAATATGATATCAGGTGAATTTAACTCACTGTCGCCAAATAATATTCACAGAACGGCAGAATCATTAAAAAAGTTTTTTGAAAACAAAAAAAGGATTCTATTGGCGATACAGAATTATTACTAAAGATTAAAAATAAATGTTTGTTTTTTTTTTGTAATTTATCAGTGATTCTTTTTAAGAGCTTACATATTACTTGGAAATTCAAAAGATCTTCTTCGATTAAGGTCAAAATGTGCAGCTGTTTCTTTATACAGCCGGTATCTTCTAAAAAAGTTAAATTATCCATCGTATGAAAGTAATCATTTCTCTCGTACACTTTTCGAGGAAATCTCTATATTATTTCTAATATATCTAAACCATTATTAAATACATCATTTTCATCATAGTTCATTTTTTGTTTGTTTATTTTTCAGTGGAAATAATAAAACCAAATTATTGAATTAGGTTATGTAGAACCTTTAAGTATCGTTAAGAGATAAGCCTAGAATTTCGAGGGCTTATATTTAAGAAGCTTTAAGACATTTTATGTCGGGTTTAGTAAACGGTGGAAGGCAAATTGTATTTTTAAGGTTCGTACATTTCAGTGGGCTGTTCCGTTTTCTCAATTCGCCACGATCGAATGATTTTGACAGACTAGTGACTCTTACATTTACAATAAGGATTACAGAGTCACGTCATTCGATAGACATGTATGGAATCGAGAAACGGAATCCGATGTTCTGTGCCGACCAGTGATGTTATAAAGTAGAGACTTAAACCAATACCAAAGATGTAAACGTAGATATTGACATTACATTACAAAGTTTAAGTTGTGTCCGATACGTGAACGTATGTACGTAGAATTTGACCGTCGCGCATGCTCAAATTAGAATTGTCCACGTTTATGTTATACGGATGTACGTGGGCTGACGGGTTTTTGCGTAACGTAAACACGCACGTATACGTGCCAAAGAGGTGGCCAAAAAATTCCGAATGCATAGAACAGATTGATAAAAGACTAACCGAACAGAAGGAGCAATACTCGTAGATTAAAGTAATAATAATCTTTTCTGAATAATATGATTCCGTGATAGCTTACCCTACTTAAACTCATTTTTGAAACACGAATCTTGCTATATGTGAACGTGAAAATTACACGTTCTACGTTTTACGTATCATAATAATCGACAATCGACTTAAATAAATTCTCTATTTATAAAATAACATAGGTATTTACAGGATGTTAATTACTTAATAGTAACCGAGCTGGAAAATTATTAAGACAGAAAAATAATATGATTACTGTATATGTTAGAGACAAGTAAACAAGTATGACTCACTCGTTCCTAATATAGGTGGTCGTTTATCGAAAAAAGTAATTGACAAAAATCTCCCCACTCCCCCAAAGCTTTTAAATCAGCGGGGGACTCAAAGTTAAGGAAAATAAATTTGTATGATAAGCTTTAGAGAAAATAATAATTTTCACTCGTTTCAACAATATAGATTACCCCATATATTTACCTAAAAAATAATATAGTATTTCTAACAGGTAACTTAGTAAGATAAGCTATTAAAACTATACCTACTAGGATTTTCGTATAGAAAAAATATTATTAATTTCTAAAGAGATTTTTCAATGCAAGCGGGTGGTGATGGTAGTATAGTAATTTTTCAGATAACAATGATTTTAACTTATGTAGGGAAATAATCCAGAACAGCTAAAGAATGTTACTTTAGTGTGACCCAGTCCTGTTAATATATTTTTTCAGAAATAATAAATGGGAATGTAGCTTACATATGTACATATTATCAGTGCTATTAAATTTGCAAGAGTGAATATGAGATGAAATATCAACCAAGACGATAAACTCATACTCAGAACCAGAAGATTTCGTACATTGTGAATACGTAAATATATATTTTTTATGATTTCCTTGAAATATAATGATAAATAAACAGAATTAATTATAAACTAGTCAAAATAAAGTATAAATCATCCTTAAATTTTAAACATGCTAAGAATGACAATGCTAATTTAAATTAACTTCCTAAAACTTATGCATTATGTGAATTGTATTTACGTAAAGTGTTAAACCTTAACACAATAAATCGTTTTGGGTAAGTGTAATGAAGTGATTTTTTATTTCTAAATATTATTAATAAAATTATCACCGACCGCCCATATGTGTTTAATTACCAAGCGCTAGAACGAGGGCGCAGCCGCTGCCGTTCTCATAGAAACGAAATTCATCGCGGCATACTGGCCAGCGAGTCCTGTCACGGTCGCCCCAGCAAACAGACCTACCGCGCGACACCAGCACCAGCGCGAGAACTTCGAATTTTTCAAAGTCGCTGATCAACTTAAAATAATTTCGTGAGGATTACGAGGAAGGTAAGATTTTTACAAGTTCAAAAGGGAGACCAGTGCGCCGCCGCCGATTTGTCTATAGCACCGAAGACTTCTAAACAGTGAGTAGACGATTCAGTTCCTGGCCCGTCGTCGTCAAGAGCAGTCCTGTCTGTCCAACACTCCAGTTGATGAGGAACTTAGAAAAATTCTGCCAGGACCACTAGCCGTAGCTGCTTGGTTAGATCTTTACAAGTCGTCTGAGGACCACTGCGCAGCCGCCAACCCGTGACCAACACTGAGGGCTTTCAAACTCCGAAGAGGCACTTCAGTTCCTGGCCAGCCGTCCACGAGGGGAGTCCTGCCTGTCCAGCACACCAGAAAAGCCGCCTTTGGTGACTCTATTAAGTCGAGTCTGGGGACCAGTGCGCAGCCGCCTACTGCCTAGGAGCATTAGGTGTTCCACTGTCGAAGCCGCAGATTTAGTTCCTGACCAGCCAGCAGCAGACCAGTCCAGCACCGTCAACGAGGATAGTAAGTAAATTGCGCACACGCTTACTGCGCATGTCCGCCAAGCCAAACGAGGGCTTGACGAGATAACTATCGCCATTGCTAGAGTCAGTACCGACCCACCGCTCAAGCTGTACCGACGTGCCTGCCCGCAAGCAGAGGAAGTAAGTAGAAGGTTAGGGAAGACCTGGCCACTGTTAACTTTGTGCTAATCATACCTTGCCTTTCAGATTACCGTCCGTACTACGACAGGGTAGAGGCGCTGTTGTCCTTATCCGGCGTACTTTACCTCACCACGCGTTCGGCTCATAGGATGTTGTTCCCAATCCGTCCGTATGAGTTGAAACGTGGGTAGTAACTAACGATACAATTTCTTACAGCTTATAGCAGAATCGGCACAACTTCTGAAAAAAATCTGAAAACATCCTGGGACAAAGTATGAATTAAAAATAAAATATAAATTTGTCAGGAACCATCAGTAAAACAGGTACAGGTTCGAACCAGTAAAAAACAGGTATCTGGCAGTAAAAAACAGGTCCGAACCCATAAAAAACAGATACGGGTTTGAAGCAGTAAAAACAGGTATCTTGCAGTAAAAAACCTGTTCGAACCAGTAAAAAACAGGTATCTGGCAGTAAAAAACAGGTTCGAACCTGCAAAAAACAGGTAAGGTCCGAACCAGTAAAAGACAGGTATCTGGCAGTCAAAAACAGCTTCGATAGTAGTAACAATTAGAGAGAGGATAAGGATAAGAAGCCAACGTCAATGATCAATGAACTGAAATATGACACCGGATGCTATCTAGACGAAACATGATACCGGATGCATTTTTCGTTTTAGACACACGTATGGTGGAACTCAACACCTTATTTCATTTAAAAAAATCCACACTACCAAAGGTTATTATTTGATAAATTATTTTTCTGAAATTGCTAGGTTGTTTAAAACTGCACACTTGATATCTCATATGTAATCAGTGAGGAGCCAAGATATGTGAAGGTCAACGGTTAATAAACGTATTGCATCTTTTCTAAACACCTGCATTTGTTCTGTGTTAGGAAAAAATTAATACTTTATTTCATAGCTAGCGTTATCTTTTCTTAATTTTGAATGTATGATATAATATTTGAACTATTCTCGTTCTATTGTTGTAATTAGTGCGTTTATAGTTTTAAAGATATAATAACATTAAACATATTTAACAATCCTAACTATCTTAAGGTCTGCCAATGTTACACTTAAAAATGGGTCAGAAATTCTAAATATATCTTGAAATTTTAGAAATGTTCGTAGCATACACCATGTTGGAAAAATATCGCCGCCTCAAATATTGTCTAATAATCTTTTCCTGTATTTAAGTTATACAGGGTGCCCCAAAATAGAAGGCCAAACCATTAACCCTGGACAAAAATAATGCAACTTTCCTTATGCCATTTTTATTTGGGCATCCCTGTTTCAATATACAGATTCGGAAATTGCTGATCTTTACAGAGAAAGTAGAAATTGCCGCTTCATTCCAGGGAAGGTACGAACTTTAAGAGGGGCGGCAACGTACATTGGTCTAGCATTCCCCACTACTACGATAATCGGTTCCGTATCGCCTACGCCAAGTCGCCATTGCAAATCTAACTGTCAGATCAACGCATTCCGAGGAAATCTCATGCTTTCATATTTTGATTACAAAATCTCATGCTTTTTAATAGACACAAAAAGAAATAATAAAATTATTAAAATTACTCTTTGAAATCTACCAAAACAAAAACCTAACGAGAAATAAAGGTAAAATCGAGGGCAAAATTGAATAGATAGAGGTAGGTATCTACAATATTTGGGTACTTGAAATATCCTTTATTGTAGACTGCTCTCTTAATAATTAGCAATGAATACATAAACGGGTATTACAGTCTACGGATATGAGGTGTGTGTGCTGTATTCACGCTGTATTGCAGTGATTCTTAACTCTATTCTGTAAGGGTACCTACATTTTCTGGAAACAACAGATTTTACGACCCGTGAGTCACCCTGCGTCACGTCAACTGCGCCTCAACGTTCGCCCGGCCTAACAATACAATAAATTAGAAAGGTTACGTGGTTAATAACTTTTAAGTAAGTACCTGTAACTACCTTCTTACAATGTAATATCATGATAAAATAGCAGAACATAATGATTTTTAATGAAATAAAAATGGCATTACAAAAGTAATTAAAAATTACTTGCTTCCTTGAAATTATTCTCATGCACTGAATTTTTCCCACCTGGCAACACTGCTTGATGCAAACACGCTGTGGTCGAAGTATGCGTGTAGCATGACACAAATACACGCAAGCGGCAAAATACAATTCACCATCAAGATCCTCACTTTCCAAATCTGTATATGAGGTGTTAAAGTTACATTTTATAAAATTTAGAATTATCCATTTTGTTTTAATTAGCAAATATTCATTCAGTAAGTATTACGATTTGCTAAGTTATTTCAGTTTCACTTAAAAGTGTTAGTAAATGATAGATTTATGAGCACTACTAATTGCCGTTTTTCTCCATAACGGAGCAATTAACAAAAAATTACAAAAGAGATAAAATGATCAGAAGAACATTCTACGATTGATATTTCAAGAAATAGCTGCATAGGCGTACTTGGAAATAATTGGAGGAGATAAAGGGTACTGCATCCCTCATTTACCTCCATTTGCCCTTCAATTTTTTTCACCAAAATTACATAAGTATGCCGGAATAAGATTAAAAAAATTTGAAAGTGTGTATCTTACAAAACAATGGTATTATTTAAAAAAAAGTTTTTTAAAATGTAAATTTAACACCCTGTATATTGAAACAAGGACGTTAAATAAAATATGGCATAAGGAAAGTCGCATTATTTTTGTTCAAAGAATATGTGGCCAATGGTATGGACTTCTATTTTAGGACACCCTGTATACAAACAAAATATATAAAATTGATAGGAATTGTAGGAGATTTGATATATATTAGCTTAAAAATAAATTTATTATTTTAAGATTCAGTAACAATTTTTTTTTAAAATAGTTAATAATGCAAAAGCAATTTAAATTTGTAAAAAATAATGTTGTATGTATTTACCCTCTTTGAAGCATGGCGGTATCCATTGATCTTTTACGCAGATTAGACAAAGAGGACAAATAGGTGGTAAGAAGATCCTCCTCCGGCGCAGGGCGAGGTGTTCTAGAAAAAAATAATCATTAATTAGACAATGCTATTTTTTTATAGAGATGTACACATTATTTTTTTTTTTAGATAAAAAAGTTTTCTTTCGTCCTCGGTACATGAGGAAATGGCGATGATTTCTTCCTCTTCGCCTTGGTTGGGAGGTACAACTTGTAAATTTTGATGAATTATCAAATGTTCCCTCAGCTCTTGACTCACTTTTTCACTTAATATGTTAAAGCAACTCATTTTTACACACGCACACACATACTCACAGGTTAAACAAAAGATAAAATTAGTAGTTATCTACAGCTAATTAAACTGAGAACTTTAGTATAAACTTGGAAATTTTATATTTATATGTTTCAATGTATGTAATAATACCCTGTTTCCGTTAGAGCATTAAACTTACGGGTCATTGAAGTTAGACATTGTATTGACAGCAAAAATTATTCTTATTGTAATACGGCACCTTATTTCCTGCAAAATAGCTGCGTAATTTGACACCTATTTTCGCTGAGTTAGTAAAAATAATTGTAATTGGACATCTTATTTTTGCAAATTCGTTGAGTCAGCAAAATTTGTAACTTGACACCTTATTTTCACAAATTCGTCACAAGATTACAGACAAAGGTATTTTACCAGATGATACTTAAATACGATATTATAAACAAATATTCAGTTTCACGCACTGCTGATGAAATAAAAATGATGTGTTGCATTTACTCACTATTAGCAAAAATAACATCATGACTAATTAAATTGATCAGGTAATACATATTTTTTTGTGAACATCAGAATGTCTAATTCATTTGATATACTCATACATCACGATTTCTCTAAATTTTACACTAATCTGGAGGTATAATATTCAGCGGTAGAACAAAACTAAGAGTATTTCTAAAATGTTAAAAACATTTTTAAATAACGAAGGGGTAAAATTGGAGTTTGCAGACATTGTCCTTAATTCAGGATAGCTTTTGAGGAAAATTTGATCAACAATCAAATCCAAAAATTGTTAGAAACTCTTGTGAACTGTTTAGTATGTTCGCGGACTCTGGAATATATTTTAACACACTGATTGTTAGAAACCATAAGTGAATTTATTGGAGATATGATTGATGAATCAGAATCATTCATGCTCGGACAGTCATATCGGATAATATGTAGGTAGTGAGCCTAAAAATTACTAAAAAGTAAAGTAAAAGACATTTGTTTGAACTATGAGGCTTCACAATTGGTAAATTTTGATAGTATTAAAGACATGATACGTAATAGACTCCGGTATATGTCGTATCCAAAATATTTGCAGAACAAAACAAACACGAGGTGGTGACGAGAATACTGAATAAAAATATTAAGTTTAAGTTATTATCTGTGTGTCTTTGTTTACTGATAATTTACCGATTGTAGATATAGTTAGTTTAAAAATAAAATGGTATTAATTATTGTGTATCAAGACCTGAGGACTTCGCTGTATCTACAAGTGAATTTATTGTAGATATTGTTGGAAGTTCATTTTTTAGTTCAAATATTATTTATGTTGCACCACTGACTTTGCAGCGTGGCTTAATCGTTAAGTTTTTTATGAAAAGGGAGAAGGCAGACCGGTGAGCGCGCGAAAATGTACTGTTGTTCTCCGCTCGATGCCCGATCGATAGTCAGTCAGTATCACAGTATCATCACAGTATGTATGTATGTAGAGTGCAGCATCGAATCGGTGCCCAGCCAAGCTATTAATAAAACACAAATACAGTCCACGACAAAGGTTAGAAATAGAAAAGATCTGACCTACACCCGTTGCGTAGACTTGGATACCACTCTGGACCTGTTGCCGTGTTGAATATCCTTAACCTTGAACACCTTCTACGGGAAATCTTAATCTTGGAACCCGGGGGAACCTTAACCTTGGACACCTGAGGAAACCTTAACCTTTTGTACACCTGGGGGAACTTTATTCTAATACACCTTCTGGGAGAAATCTTCGGAGAAATCTTTATTTTCATCTAGTTTTTGCTATCCGGGTCGATTGGACCAATACCGATACTAATTGTTTATATTAGGGTTAGGGTTTTGATAGTCAATACTGTTTTCATTGTTTAAATTTATAAAAATAAAAACTTAAATCATGGAAGGCATGGCTAGGAAACGAGGTCGAGTAAAGGCTAAAATTACACGCATTGAAAAATTCCTTTTTGAGAACAAGTGATATTGCTGTTAGAGAAACTCTATTAACAAAGGAATTTGATGAGTATAATTAGATACAAGAACAAATAGAGGAAATTGAAATTGACGACAGTCAAGACGATGATAGGGTGGAAGTAGAACAAAAGTACATTACAATACATAGTAAAATTAAAACACTTATGGCAAATAATGGTCAAGCTGCGTCGGTGGCGTCAGGGTCAGTGGCGTGGCAAATAATTTAAGTAATACTCAGAGAGCTCAAGCAAGTACTTCTCGCAAACTCAATCGTTTAAATCTAAAAACACCAACGTTCACGGGTAATTACGAGGAGTGGCAATCATTTATCGATCTTTTTTCTGCATTTATTGACAAGGACGACACGCTTGCAGATTCTGAAAAACTTATGTACTTAAAACAGTTATAAAAGGCGAACCTCTTTCTATTATCAATGAAATAAAAATTACGGATGACAATTATAAAACCGCGCTTGATTTACTCAAAGAAAGATTTGACAGAAGTTTAGACATAGTTAATTCACATATCAGGGGTCTAGTAGAGTTTCAAATTACTAAAGAAAATCCTAAATCTTTAAGAAGTTAAACAACATACTTAAGCACTTCAGAATTTAAATATACCAGTTGATTCGTGGGATTTGATTTTAATTAACATTTTTTCTAGTAAATTAGATTTTGCTTTCAAATTAAGCAGAGATGATAAGAATTATCCGACGCTAAAAGATTTTTAAAGTTTTTAGAAAAAAGGTGTTCAGCTTTCGAATTAGCAAAGGGAAGAGAACATAACAAAAGTGCGCAGGAGGCGAGGCAGGAGAGTAAGCAAAGGACATCTCATACTAATACAATGCAGTCATTGGCGGTTACCAGCGGTACGGGGACAAAGGGTTCTAATGAATTAACATGCATATTTTGTAAGCTAACTCACAATCACAGAATTTATAAATGTATAAAATTTATTGCGTTACCGATAAAGAACAAACGGGAATTTATTTGGAAAAATAAACTTTGTTATAACTGTCTGGGTGCAAATCATACAGTGAATCATTGATCTAACGCGTGTAGGCAGTGTGGAGGGATACACCATTCGTTATTACATGAGGTTAAGAAAAATAATCAAGAGGGAAATGACCAGTCTCAAACTGAAGTTTCATTTACCGAAGCTAATCACGAAACTACAACAAATGCGACTGTTAATCGGACAGCTTTAGTAGCGCACGGTTTGAGTTAGTAAATATTATTAGCAACTGCAAAGGTCCCTTTCATTACGGCTCAAGGTGAAATTATACAAGCGAGAGCTCTGTTAGACTCCGCGTCGCAAACATCATTTATCACTACAAATTTATGTAAACAATTGAATTTAAATACTTACGTGCAAGTTCAAAAAATTGCCGGTATAGCAAACAACTAAACACAAATTGAAAAGGCGGTAGACGTAGTTATTGGATATAATTTAGATAATAACTTAAAAATAAAAACTTCGTGTTCTATATTAAATGAAATAACGTACAATCTGCCACATTCGACAATAGAAAAGAGCAAATTAAATATACTGGAACATCTGATATTAGCAGATCCATTATTTCACTCACCAGGGCAAATAGATTTGCTTCTTGGTGCAGAGGTTTATTTTGACACATTAAAATCAGGATTAATAAAGATAGGGCCAAATTTACCCATATTACAAAATACATCGCTGGGATGGTTATTTGCAGGTACAGTGCCAAATTCAAATTTTGTCACTAATTTAAGTATAACATTATGTACACAACAAAAGGACTTAAATTAATTAATTTCTCGATTTTGGCAAATGGAGGAAGTAGTTTCTAAATGTTTTTTTATCACCGGAAGATAAAGCCTGCGAACAGATATTTTTGAATTCAACAAATCGTCTTGAAAACGGTTCATTCCAAGTAAATTTGCCTTTACGGTCGGATAACGAACATTTAAGGTTAGGTAATTCTTACAAATTAGCAGCTCAAAGGTTTTTCTCATTAGAGAGGAGACTTTTAAAAGATAACATTTTATATGCTCAATATAAACAATTTATTGATGAATATGTTGCACTTGGACATGGTAAATATGTAAACTTCAGAGAAAGCACTGATGATGTTTCACAAAAATGTTTTTTACCGCATCATTGTATCATATGGGAATTAAGTACTACTACCCGTTTGAGAGTTGTTTTCGACGCATCAATGAAAACATCGTCGGGAGTATCTCTTAACGATATTATGTACAAAGGATTTACTGTGCAACCGGATCTGTTCGATATATTATGTAGGTTTCGAATGTATAATGTTTTCACTGCGGACATTCGGAAAATGTATCGCATGATAGTAATAAATCCAAAGCAGCGTGTTTTACAAAGTATTCTATGGAGAAACGACGAAAACGAAACATTAAAGTGTATAGAACTTCAAACTATCACATACGGTACAAAATCAGCACCATATTTAGCCACACGTTGTTTAAAACAATTAGCGGAGGACGAATATCAAAGATACCCACTAGCAAATGCAATTTTGTGCGGTTCAAATTCTAAATCGGAAATTAGTGAATTAAAAGAACAATTGATTAAAATTCTAGGTTCGGGAGGGTTTACGCTGCATAAATAGTGCTCTAACAATAAATTCTTATTAGATATGCCTACAAATAATCTAGTGGTAGAAATCAAGGATGATAATTGTTCCAGCAAGGTTTTAGGTCTTTCGTGGAATCCTGTCACAGATAAATTTAAATTTACAATACAGGAATTTAAGAATTCTCAGTCTTATACAAAAGACAAGTACTGTCAAGCATTTCACAAATGTTTGATCCTTTAGGTTTAATAGGACCTGTGATCGTAATATCGAAAATTATAATGCAACAAATTTGAGTAAAAAAGGTTGACTGGGATGAAATACTTCCCCCAGACATATTGAAAAAATGGCTAGCATTAATAAAGGATATATCAACGTTAACAAATTCAAGTCCCTAGCTGGTTATTTTCGTTTCATAATATTATTCGTATTGAATTACACGGATTCTCAGACGCTTCTTTGGTCACATACGGGGCGTGTATTTTCATCAGAGGAATTTACACTAACAAAACAGTCTCAATTAATCTTTTATGGTCAAAGTCGAGAATTGCGCCTCGAAAAACGGTTTCACTTCCACGATTGGAATTATGTGGTGCACTTTTACTTGCCAGGTTAATACATAAAATAGGATCCGGTAGAATCCGGAGAATTAAATAAAAATAACGGTGTTACACGCAATACAATAAGGATGTTATATCCATTCATTGATGAAGATGATATACTTAGAGTAAAAGGTCGACTTGCAAACGCAAACATTCATTATAATCAAAAATACCCAATTCTTTTGCCTTCAAGAAATTATGTTGCAAGACTATTAATTTAACTCGAACATTTAAAACTGTATCACGCGGGACCACAAACTGTGTTGGCAAATTTACGACATTATTAGATTATTCATGGATTAAGAATGTATTATTTATAATAATAATAATATGTCTTTATTTACCAATTTACATAAGTAGAGGAAGTATAAGAGGGCAAAATCAAGGAGCAGGAGTAAATAACTATAAGAGAGAAGCAATGACCTACTTAAAGAACATCTGGCACGCATCTGGCATTGCGTCATTTCTAAAAATAGAACGCACATCTGGCATTATATCTAAAAATAGGTCGCATCCGGCGTGGAATCATTTATAGCTTTAGAAATAAACGACATCTGTTGGTATAGTAGTGGGGGATATCCTTTTAATAGAGAATGCGGTTGAGACTCATCAGTAGTTAAAATGGCTTCATCCACTAATTTTTAGTCTAGTGCAGTGCGGAGCAGTAATAAATATGTAATTATTGGTGCTCAAAGTTTTGCATTGAATAAATCCAATACAAAATCGATTTGTGTAGGACTGTGTGAAAATTTCAACTATGAGCCGTGTATAGTTCTTGCTGGAACAAAGAGTGATGAAATAATATTCACTTTAAAACAATGGAGTGACCTGTTATCCCATCAAGGCATTATTAGCAATTATTTCTACATGTTTGATACAATGGATTCTATTACTACAGACAGCTTTACAATACATTTTGAGCGGTTCACCACCAAACAAGTGATCAGTTTAGAAAAAGACTGGAATAATCTATATTTGGGTTTTGAGACAGTGTGTAACTTGTGGGAGCGACTACCGCTTATAAAATATCAAGCTGAAATGATAAAAAATTTAAAGTTTGCCACTTATTTCAACGTTTTAAAAAGTGGATTACAAAAGCAGACAGGTAATCTTTTCTCAAACGCCTTAAACATTCTAAGACCTGAAGAAAATCCGAATAGTCAGAATGTGTCTTTGACACTCGAGGTGTTATATTTATATCCAGAGATATTTGAACAAGAGTGTACCCTCAATGAAGGAGGTTATAATCAAAGAACAATTGAATCAAGTGCATTTAATGGTGGCCGGGAATCACGCCTACCGCGCTTCTAGGAAGAAATACTGGGAGTATGTAACTGCTGACCGATATCGTTTTCAAAGGAAAATAGAATCAAGTTCCAGAATAATTAATCCCGTATTAGATCCAACCCGTTGGTCTAAAATATATAATGAAAGATTTTGTAATAGTGAAACAGAAAAATAAAAGATATATATTTGAAAATCATGTGTTTTATTTAAACTAATGTGAATACATTATACTAAGCCATTTTTATTAATATAAGAATTAAATTTTTTATCCAATCCCAGCCATTTAACTAAATATTGTCACGGATTTCCCAATCCGTCTTTTTCTTACTTCCAGAAAAACAATCCGTTAATTAATTACTTCTTTATTAACTACTGAACACTACTAAACACTAATTATAACTCAACTAAACACTTATTTAATTAATCGCTATCTAAATCACTTTGATATCTCCAACTAAACACTTTAATTCAGACTGTAATACAAGACTTATACAAGACTAACTAACTCGGCCGTTTATTCTTCTTTTATAGACCCAACGAATATTCCAGATATATTCCAGTATCTCTAGATCCATTTTCTCGTACGACTCGAATGCTTCTCGTCGATTCCAGATTTTTCCAGGACGATCTCGATCAGCGGCATGTTGTTTGTTTACCAGAATCGCGTAGGGGCGATCGGGGCAATCTTAGGCAATTCGCGGTGCCACAGTCGTCGGTTTGGGAGTGAGGCAAATTCCGTGACACTGCCCCCTCCTTAGGACCGATCGTCCCGATCGGCTACACCTCTATACGGGGTGTTACGGCAATTGCCTTTATTGTATTTTTTAATTAATTTTATTTATAGTAAACTGTACCTATGTTACTATTCTGAATAATAGAGAGCGCTTAATACAATTTGGAATCGCGCTCGAAACGAAGCCATGTACGCTATCGTGTCTTTTTTGTATAAATGTTTTTTTTTTCTAATTGTAACGAAAAACGAGAGTGTGTCTCGAGAACTTTAGCAATTGCTATCAATAAAGTAAATTATAATAATAAACAAGTTTTCAATCGTTCTATGCCATCCCAAAAGTAAACCACAGTCCACAAAAAGAGGAAATTCCCTCACATAACATTTTTGGTCCTTCGAGCCGGATAAGACGCAGCAAGTTGCAGTTGGAAGCCAATTTCCACGAGCCAGTTCACGAGGCAGTTATACGAGGGAGGTCACGAGGAACAAAGAGTGAGTCATCCTTCCAGTTTAACATTTTTCCTTTCAATTTACTTTCGTGTTACTAGTGCGATGGCTGAGCTAGCAAAATTAAAAACTCAAAGAGGTCAGTTAAAATCTAAATTAACAAGAGCCAAAAATTACTATGATTCTATAGACTTAACAACATATGATGATGTAATATATAACGAGTTAGTTGTACGTTTGGAAAAAGTAGAACCTGTTTTTGAGGAATTTAATACAGTTCAGTCAAAAATAGAAATTTTGGGCAATATCGAAGCTGAAGATGAAGAGCGCGATGAATTTGAAAATTTTATTATCGATTAATTGCAAATTTCAGAAAGGCAATAAAACAATTTCTTTAGCAAACGCAAATACACGCGATTCTATCAATGTTGCTAATATTTCAAGTCTTGCTCCTTCAAGTGATCAAACAATAAAATTACCGAAAATTAAGTTACCTATGTTTAATGGTCAGTACGATCAGTGGTTAGAGTTTCGAGACGCGTTCAGTGCAATAATACATAACAATAATTCAATTTCCAATGTACAAAAGTTTTATTATTTACGGTCCTCACTAGAAGGGGATGCCTGTAAAATAATCGAGTCAATTCAAGTTTCAGAGGCAAATTACGATATTGCTTGGCAATTACTTAAAGACAGATTTGAAAATAAGAGGCTTATTGTTCATAATCATGTCAAGGCTATTTTCGATTTACCCTGTATACAAAGAGAAAATCATGTTCAGTTGCGTAGTCTATTTGACAACGTTACAAAGCATTTACGTTCGTTAAAGGTGCTAGGTGAACCCACAGACAAATGGGACACATTGATTATACACGTAATAACAAATAAATTAGACCCAATTACGCGCCGAGAATGGGAATTGTTTAAAATCAAGGGTGCACTTCCATTCATGGATGACATCAATGCATTCTTGAAACAACGTTGTGAACTTTTAGAAAAATTAGCTTTGAATCATATTAACAATTACAAAGATATTAAACTAAAAACAAAAATTATTCTAATACATATCTCAATACTGATAACAAGGTGACAAAATGAGTTGTTATTACTGTAAAAACCTCACACTATTTATAATTGTGATTTATTTTTAAAACAGTCACCATCATGTAGAATAAATGAAGCAAGAAAACACAATTTGTGTATCAATTGTTTAAAACCTGATCATACTGTACAGGAATGTATGTCTTCAAACTGCAGGAAATGCGGAAGGAAACATAATACAATGTTACACGTCGAACACCGGGGAATGGCAACAGGCCCGGCCAACGAGCCATCTCCTGGTACAAGTCGGGACGGCGCGAGTCTTCTTCCAAGCAACGATTCGTCAGATAAGCAAGTCACCGTGGTGGGGCTCTCTGGGCACGCTGTCGCGGGCAGCGGCGCCGTAGTTTCGCAGGTTTTGCTATCAACCGCCATGGTTCGAGTTAAGGATGCGCGCGGTCAATTTCACTTATGCAGAGCGCTGTTGGACAGCGGCTCTCAGAGCAATTTTATAACTGACGCGCTGTGCAAAAATTACATTTACAATTAAAACACGTTGATTATTCTATTGCCGGTGTCGGTCAAGCTTTAGCTAATGTAAATTACAAGAGCGATATTCAATTATTTTCAAATCACAATTCATACAATGTTGCAATATCTTGTTTAGTGCTGCCACGAATAACAGACAATTTACCTACTATTTCATTTAATAAATCTAGTTTAAATATTCCTAGCAATATTCAGTTGGCAGATCCATTATTCAATCAATCGGCTTCAGTTGATATGTTATTAGGAGCAAATATTTTTTGGCAGTTATTATGCGTGGGTCAATTTCAATTAGAAAATACTAAATTAACGTTACAAAAGACGCGATTAGGTTGGATCGTAGGAGGAATATTAAATTGCCCAGATCAATCCAACAAGTTAATTAGTTGTTTCAATGCTGAGTTAAAATATAATTTTCTAGACAATCAACTTACTAAATTTTGGCAAGTAGAGGAGGTTCAATTTAAGGCTAGGCTGTCAGAATCGGAGCAATACTGTGAATCTCATTTTTTAGACAATTTTAGGCGATGTGATGATGGTAAATTTATAGTTTCAATTCCTTTCAAGGACAATATAAACCAGTTAGGTCAATCTAGAAATTTTGCCTTACAACGTTTCCTATCTCAAGAGCGAAGGTTAATAAAAAATTCTGATCTTTATTCTGAATATAAAAAATTTATGGCTGATTACGAAAAACTTGGACATATGTCACCGATACAAGAACTCAACTTTGAAAATGCATTAAATTATTATCTGCCACATCATGCCGTTATACGCGATTCTAGTTCTACTACGCGAATTCGAGTCGTTTTCGATGCTTCAATGAAATCTGATAGCGGTTTATCACTTAACGATACTCAATACAGCGGTTTTCCATTGCAAGATGATATATTTTCCATAATTTTGAGATTTAGGAAATATAAGTTTGTATTGACAGGTGATATTTCAAAAATGTATCGCATGGTAATGATCAATCCGGAACAACGACGATTTCAACGCATCTTTTGGAGAGATGATCCGACTAGTGACTTAAAATGCTATGAACTGAATACCATAACTTACGGCATGGCTGCAGCGCCTTATCTTGCAACGAGATGTCTTTATCAAGTAGCTATAGATAATGAACAATTTTATCCGTTAGCGTCTAATGTCATTAAAAATGACTTTTATGTCGATGATTGCTTAACAGGTTCGAACTCTGAAATAGAATTAATACAGATTCAACATGATTTAAATAAGATGTTGTCAAGCGCAGGTTTTGAGATGAGAAAATGGCTTACAAATAAACCCGAATTGTATAATAAATTTCATTTAAATAATAATTTAGAATCAAGTATAGTACAGCTAGGTGAACATGAAGCTAATAAAACACTAGGCATCCTGTGGAACGCTACTGTAGATAATATTCAATATGCGATTTCTGACTTCGATAAAAACTGTATAACCAAACGGACAATATTATCAGTAGTATCTCAAATATTTGATCCACTAGGATTATTAGGGCCCTTTATAATTATAGCTAAATTATTAATTCAACAATTGTGGCAAGCGAAGATCAGTTGGGATGAGTCAATTCCTCAAAATTTGCATACAATTTGGAATCAATTTAGGCACAGTTTTCACGCAATAAATGATATAAAAATACCACGATATGTTCTTTTATCAGATTATATTTGTATAGAATTGCACGGATTTGCTGATGCTAGTGAAAGGGCATATGGAGCTGCAATATATATCTTATGTGTTAATTCTATTGGACAACGTTCATCAAGATTACTGTGCGCAAAATCAAGAGTCGCTCCTATCAAAAAAATTACTTTACCACGTTTAGAACTGTGCAGCGCAGTATTACTTGCTCAATTAGTAGAAAGGTGTAAGGAGTCTCTTAATGTAAACCTTGATAATTTTTATTTTTGGTCCGATTCAACAATTGCGCTTTCCTGGATTAAGGCTGCTCCATCGAGATGGAAGACCTTTGTAGCAAATCGGGTCAGCGAAATACAGCGTTTAACCAATATAAATGATTGGTACCATGTAAATTCAAGAGACAATCCAGCAGACTTAATTTCGCGCGGTTTAGACAGTAAAAAATTACTAACTTCTGAGTTGTGGTGGACAGGTCCGCCCTGGCTTGCTAATCGCGATCTGCAAAAGGAGTCACAATTAGTAAGCAGTGTAACTAATTTAGAGAACGTACCCGAACAAAAATTAATTAACTGCGTCACGATTATGAACGATAATCTTAATTTATTTAACCGATTTTCTTCTTTGCGGAAATTGCAAAGAGTTTTTGCTTACTGTAAGCGATTTATTCACAATGTCAGAGCTATTAATAAATCAAAATTAGGCGGTCCGTTAACAAATAAAGAATTACAAGGGTCACTATGTGAATTGTTACGATTAGCACAACTAGAAGCGTTTCCTCTAGATTATGATAATTTAAAAGGGCATAAGCCTTTGAATAAAAAAGTAGTTTGTTATATCTAAATCCGATTTTTGATGACTTTCAGCTAATACGAGTGGGTGGTAGGATTCAAAATTCTAGTAGCGAATTCGATAAAAACACCCTATAATTTTGCCAACAAAACATAATTTAACTAAATTGGTATTAGAGCAGGAGCATTCTCGATTATTACATTGCGGTCCAACGATGTTACTCTCTTCTATTAGGGAACGATATTGGCCAATCTCGGGGCGCAATTTGTGTAAAAAAATCGTACGTCAATGTGTCACTTGTTTTAGGGCAAAACCTAGCTCCGACGAATATTTGATGGGAAACTTACCTGATTTTCGTGTAAACCAATATATACCATTTTATAATACGGGAATAGATTTTGCAGGGCCATTTTTAGTCAAGGACCGAACAACAAGAAATGCTAAGTTAACTAAGGCATATATATGTCTATTTATTTGCCTAGGAACAAAGGCTGTTCATATTGAACTCGTTTCGGATCTGACGACTGATTGTTTTTGGCTTCCTTTCAACGATTTATCGGAAGGAGGGCTAAACCATTGAACATATATAGTGACAATGGAAAGACATTCGTTGGTGCAAGCGGTAAATTAAAAGAAATTTCACAATTTTTCGATTCTTGTTCTGAAGGAATCATAGAATCTTTGGCAAATGAAAATATTACTTGGCATTTTATTCCTGCAAGGGCTCCCAATTTTGGCGGCATTTGGGAAGCCGGAATTAAAAGTGTGAAATATCATTTAAAACGTGTTCTAGGTAACGCACATTTAAATTTTGAAGGTTTATCCACCGTTCTGGTTCAAATCGAAAGTATTTTGAACTCCCGACCATTATGTCCATTGTCTTCAAACCCTGATCAATTAAATCCTCTTACCCCGGCTCATTTCTTAGTGGGAAAGACACTAACTGCTTTACCAGAACCAAGTTTGGTTAACATTCCTGTTAACAGATTAAATCACTATCAACGACTCCAGCAGCTAGTGCAGCATTTCTGGGCCAGGTGGCATAAGGAATATCTAGCCGAGCTACAAACCAGGGTCAAGTGGAAGCAGAACGTCCACAACTACATCAAGGAAGGTACTATCGTGTTAGTAAAGGAAGATAACGCTCCCCATGAGGTGGCACATTGGCCAAGTTCTTCAACTTCATCCAGGCAAGGATCATGTGCTTCGAGTGGTGAGCTTAAGAGTTAACGGTAGTGTAGTGAAACGCCCGGTTTCTAAACTGTGCGTATTTCCTTTGAAAGGGATAATATTGGGTGAAAACCAATTTTGAAACAATTATCATGTTTCTTATTTATCTGTAATTGTTTCTGTTGTTATACTTATTATTGAAAGTGTATGTCTATACCTTTCAAGGCGGCCGGCATGTTACGGCAATTGCCTTTATTGTATTTTTAATTAATTTTATGTATAGTAAACTGTACCTATGTTACCATTCTGAATAATAGAGAGCGCTTAATACAATTTGGAATCGCGCTCGAAACGAAGCCATGTACGCTATCGTGTCTTTTTTGTATAAATGTTTTTTTTTCTAATTGTAACGAAAAAACGAGAGTGTGTCTCGAGAACTTTAGCAATTGCTATCAATAAAGTAAATTATAATAATAAACAAGTTTTCAATCGTTCTATGCCATCCCAAAAGTAAACCACAGTCCACAAAAAGAGGAAATTCCCTCACATAACACGGGGACAGACGCTCCAGATGGACGACCTTCATCTTACTCCTGGGAGTCCTCTGTATCCGGTAGACGACATCATTGATTCTTTTAATGACGGTGTAGGGGCCCTCCCAACGGTTCTGTAGTTTAGGCGATCTTCCTTTCTTCCGCGTGGGGTTGTACAGCCACACCAGGTCACCTTGTTGGAATCCGACTGTATTGGCCCGGACGTCGTATCGAGTCTTCATGCGATCGCTCTCTAGTCGCATTCGAGATCTGACTTGATCGTGTACGGCTGCTAGTCTTCGTTCTAGCTCATGGGTATAAGTGTCTGGCTCTGTGGGCTGTTCCGCAGGACGACCAAATACCAAATCTGCGGGAAGGCGAAGCTCTCTTCCAAAGATGATCCTTGCGGGAGTTTTCCCAGTAGTTTCATGGACAGCTGAGCGGTAAGCTAACAGGAAGAGTGGAATGAGCTTGTCCCAGTCTGTTTGGTTCTCGTTCACAAACATCCTCAGATTGGTTTCTAGTGTGGCGTTGAAGCGTTCCACCATACCATCTGACTGGGGATGCAGTGGGGTGGTCCTGGTTTTCGGATTCCCATAAGCTCGCAGACCTTTCGGAACACACCTGATTCGAAATTTCTGCCCTGATCTGAATGTAGTTCCATGGGCACACCAAATCTGCAGAACAGGTTGTTGACTAGCGCTTCTGCTACGGTTGTGGTCTCTTGATTGGGAAGGGGGTATACTTCCGGCCATTTGCTGAAGTAGTCCATGGCCACTAGTAGATATCGGTTCCCACTTTGGGTTTTCGGAAAGGGGCCAGCGATATCAATGGCAATCCTCTCAAACGGTGCTCCTACGATGTACTGGCGCATTTTGCCTCTGGAACGGGTCTTCGGTCCCTTGCTGGCTGCACATACGTCACATTTTCGGCACCAATCTTCTACATCCGTCCTACAGCTCAACCAGTAGAAACGCTCCCTAATCTTCTGTAGAGTCCTATTGATACCGAAATGTCCATCCCCAGTACCTTCATGTACTTCCTGCAGCACTTCCTTGACCCGGGACCTCGGGAGTAGTACTTGTTTCTTGACCTCCGTTCCGTCATTGTTCTCCCATGCTCTTTTTAGGACACCGTCTTCCAACACCAAGGAATTCCATTGAGCCCAATAGCTCTTTAATGTTGGGCTTTTACTGCTGACTTCAGCCCATGAGGGTCGGTTGTTGGCTTCTTTCCAGTCTAGTAAGGGCTTGATGTCACAGTCAGCTTGCTGGTCTTCCCGAATCGCCGCTGAACTCCATCTGTCTTCAGGTTGGGCTGCTACCACCTTACAAGGAACTGATGAGATGTCCTCTTTCTTTTCAAGACTACTACAGTGTTTGCAGTTGACAGGACAGGGTCTCCTAGAAAGGGCATCTGCATTTCCATGTTTCCTGCCGGCTCGATGTTCAACAACAAAGTGATATTCTTGCAGCCGTTCCAGCCACCTGGCCATCTGTCCTTCAGGGTTCTTAAACTGGAGCAGCCATTTAAGGGAAGCGTGATCCGTTCTGAGGAGGAATTCTTGGCCATACAAGTATTTGTGAAAGTGTTCTAGACTCTTGACGATGGCAAGCAATTCTTTCCGAGTCACACAGTAGTTCTTTTCGGCTTTTGATAGGACTTTGCTGAAGTAGCCCACTACTCGCTCTTGGCCATCTTGTACTTGGGAAAGAACTCCGCCAACTCCAATGTTGCTTGCGTCCGTGTCCACTATAAATGGTTGTCCAGGTATTGGGTATGTCAAAATCGGGGTAGTGCAGAGAGCCTCTTTCAGCGTATCAAAGGCTTGCTGGCATCTCGGAGTCCATTCAAACGGGATGTTGTCTTCTGTCAGTTTATGAAGAGGCTTGGCAATGTCCGAGAATCCTTGGACGAATCGTCGGTAGTATGTGCATAGGCCGAGAAAACTTCGCACTTGATGTTTGTCTTTAGGAACCGGCCAGTTCTTTATGCACTCTGTCTTCTCCGGGTCTGTTTTCACATCATTTGGAGTAATAATGTGGCCTAGGTATCTAACCTCCTTTTGGAACAGACTGCACTTCTTCGGGTTCAACTTCAGGTTCGCTGCTTTCAACTTCTTAAACACTTCGGACACGTTCTTCAGGTGCTCCTGGAAAGAGCGTCCCAGCACCACCACGTCGTCCAAGTAAATCAAGCAGGTCTCCCAATGCAGGCCATGAAGTACAGTTTCCATCAGTCGTTCAAAAGTGGCAGGGGCATTACATAAACCAAATGGCATTACATTGAACTGCCACAATCCATTTCCGGTAGTGAATGCTGTCTTTTCCTTGTCTTCTGGGCTGACTTCGACTTGCCAATATCCACTCTTTAAATCCAAAGTGGAAAACCATTGCGCACCAGCCAAGGTGTCCAGAGTATCGTCAATTCTTGGTAGTGGGTAACTGTCTTTCTTGGTGACGTCATTTAATTTTCTGTAGTCCACACAAAATCGGGTGGAGCCGTCTTTCTTCTTGACCAGGACAACAGGAGAAGCCCAAGGACTCTGAGATGGCTCTATGGTGCCTTGATTTTGCATCTCGATTAACATCTTGTTAACTTCTTCTCGCTTGGCTAGTGGAAGTCCTCGTGGTGGCTGCTTTATAGGAGATGATGAACCAGTATCGATTCGATGCTTCACTACATTGGTTCTCCCAAAATCGCCTGGTTTAAGTGCAAACACATCTTCATTTTCACCTAGCAGCTCTTCCAGTTGTTCCACCTCCATCTCTGTTAATCTTTCCTTGGCCCTATCCACAGTGTCCCTTAGACATTCCGGTAGCCTGGTCTTATTTGGTTTCTTTTCCGTTTCGTTGATTTCTTTGAGTGTTCTGACCATGGTAACAGGTTCACAGAGTCCTACTTCAGTTCCCTTTGTAATTTTCTGTGGAAAGGTTTTCAGGTTAACTACCCGTACTATTGTCGTTTTCTCTGGTTTAATCAGGGTGCGGCCGGTGACTATAGATTTATTGAACAGATCCGGATTACTGGGTTCCACCACTCCAACACTGCAAGACATTTCCCCATCCATTACAGTGGCAACCAATGTTTCGGTCTGACCAGGTAGTACCACATCTTCTTTAACAACGAGTCTCCGTACAGCGTTATTCTCAGTGGTGGTCGTTAGCACTACTTCCTCACCCATTATCCGTAGCGTACCAGCATTCAAATCTAAGTTCACCCCCTTTGCTCGTAGTAAGTCTAATCCGAGTATGACATTGTCCGATATATCTGCTACCAGGGCTCTGTGTTTGAATTTGACGTCTCCTAATTCTATGTCAAGCTCGCATTCCCCCTTGACTGGCAGTTGTTGTCCATTGGCTGTTGTAAGAACATAACGTTTGGCAGGGTTCTTGATACGCCAATCACCAATAATATCCGGCCGTACAATAGTTCTTGTCGCTCCAGTGTCGATTACCATAGGGAACATACGACCAAAAATAATGCCTTCTACTAGCAAGGAGTCAGAGTCCTGGAGACGTGATAACGTAACTTCTTCTCGTGGGGCATGGTAGGAGGACGCAGCCGGCTTTTGCCCCGTCAAGCCGGCTGACCCTAGTTTTCCTGTGCTCCTGCCGCCTGGGAGTCGCGCTTTTGCTGATCCGCCATTGGGGCCCTGCACTGTCTTTTTAGATGTCCCGTCTGCCCACAGTTCCAACATTGGAGAGGGCGATCTCTTCGGCTGCCAGGTTGTTCTCTCTTCGGATTGGTAGTTGGGCTGAGTTTCTCAATGACCTCCTTCAACGTTTTGATTATGTCTCCATTTCCCATATTATCGCTGCTATCACTGATGGCTCGAACTTTAACATGTCTACCGGATGCCATCTTTGCTGCCTCAAATTCCAGTGCATGCGAAAGAGCGTCATTCAACGTTTTAGGTCTAGCCAGCCGTAGTGCCTGCTGTGTTTCGCAATCTCTTAGGCCGTCGATAAACACTTGGATGGAGAGCTGGTCTACAAATTCGGACGGGGCTGTTGGATATGCCAATCGAACCAGTCGAGCAACGTCTGTCTCAAAATGTTGTAAATTCTCTCCTGTCTGCTGGTGACGATTTTTCAATTGTGCCTGGTACACTTGCTGCAGGTGCTTATCCCCATATCTCATTTCCATATGCTGTTTCAGAAGGTCATAGTTACTCTGCTGCCCAGCAGGAACTCCTTGTAAGACGTCAAGAGCTTCCCCCCTTAGAGCAACTATCAGAGCAGTAGCTTTCTCACAATCAGACCATTCGTTTGCGGCAGCTGCTGCTTCAAACTGACGCAGATAGACATTCCAGGAGACCTTGCCGTCGAATTCAAGAGGCTTCGTTTTTTGAGTTCGGAAAACAGGTCCTTCTGATTTGATTACGCCATCCTTTGCTATCTTGTCTATTTTATGTCGAAGCTCTTCTCTAACCTGGTTTATTTCTTCGTGTATTTCCTGTTTTTGTGCAAACAGTTCTTCATTGATTTCTTTTCTTTGTTCTACCAGTTTCCCTTCTACTTGTTTTTCCACTTTATGTGACTGCTCCTCTAGTTTTTCTTCTAGTGTGTTCTCCAATTTTTGTAACTTTATCTGCATTTCTTTCGTCTGATTTTCCATTTTACGCCCTTGTTCTTCGAATTTTTCTTGCATTGTCCGTCCCTGTTCTTCTAATTTCTTTTCCAATTTCTCCTGCATCGTTTGAGACTGATCTTCGATT
The DNA here is from genome assembly GCA_025584915.1 of Monochamus saltuarius. Lineage (NCBI taxonomy): Eukaryota > Metazoa > Arthropoda > Insecta > Coleoptera > Cerambycidae > Monochamus > Monochamus saltuarius. The sequence goes on along the minus strand of CM046730.1, from coordinate 2,214,260 downwards.
TTGTGCCCTTGTTCTTCAAATTTATTTTGCATTGCCTGTCCCTGTTCTTCTAATTTCTCTTGCATCGTCTTCGTCTGGTTTTCTATTTTATGCCCTTGTTCTTCCAACTTTTCTTGCATCATACGCCCCTGTTCTTGCATCGTTTGCATCATTTCTAACAGTTTTGCCAGTTGTGTATCCATGTTAACTTGACTTCTAGTTACAGGCATTCACTCTCTTTGGAATGTTCTAGAATGTCCAGGAATGTGTTTGTAAATGTCACCGTTGACTTCCTTACAACGAAACGAGTGCAGTGATATGCCACACTTGGATCTTTGTCTCACTCCCGTACAAAGTTCTAGAATGTTCGAGATTGTCCTTCGCGAATACCACCGTTCACTTCCTTGAGTCACGACGAGTGCAGTGATATGCCACACTTGGGTCTTTATTCCACCCGCGCACAGGGTTCGAGAAAGTTCTTCAAACTTCCACTTAAATCCCACTTTGTGGACAGGGTTCCAGAAAGCTCTTTAAAACTTCTAGTTAAATCCACTTCCGACACCAAATTGTCACGGATTTCCCAATCCGCCTTTTTCTTACTTCCAGAAAAACAATCCGTTAATTAATTACTTCTTTATTAACTACTGAACACTACTAAACACTAATTATAACTCAACTAAACACTTATTTAATTAATCGCTATCTAAATCACTTTGATATCTCCAACTAAACACTTTAATTCAGACTGTAATACAAGACTTATACAAGACTAACTAACTCGGCCGTTTATTCTTCTTTTATAGATCCAACGAATATTCCAGATATATTCCAGTATCTCTAGATCCATTTTCTCGTACGACTCGAATGCTTCTCGTCGATTCCAGATTTTTCCAGGACGATCTCGATCAGCGGCATGTTGTTTGTTTACCAGAATCGCGTAGGGGCGATCGGGGCAATCTTAGGCAATTCGCGGTGCCACAGTCGTCGGTTTGGGAGTGAGTGGGGCAAATTCCGTGACAATATTGATTTCCTTTTCTCCGTAAAACTTTTTCGACGAGATAAACGTCCGGATGCTTGGTTTTCTGCAACTCTTCTGTATAAAAGGCGCCTATTATTTCCTGTCCACCTTGGTCTTCAAGTAAATATGTAGTAGGATTAGTATTATTGACTTTGGCAATCCGAAAAATTTCGTTGAACCAGTTTGGAAAATGCTTCTCGGTATTTACTAATTCGCACAAAATTATCCTTTTTAAATTTTGCAGGTTTAGGATCCACAGTTTTTATACGGTTGTAAACAGTGTCAAGAATTGTTTTGGCATTTGCGTTATTTACTTTGCTTGGAGGTACACCAAGTGTTCTGTGCGGAGTATCGTTGTATTTTTTAATAATATCTTGTAAAATATTTATCCATTTGTAGTTTTCTTGGAGAGTAAATTGTTTCCACATTAAATTTTTTAAAGTGCAATTAACCCGTTCCACTACACTAACTTTTAAGGCTGAGTAAGTGCTGAAGTGATTGATTTTAAATTCAGTCATTAAGTCTTTAAAATCTTTGTTGTAAAATTCTTTCCCAAATCGGTTTGACAATTACGTGGCTTAATTTGCATTTGCATGAGAATCTTACGCATACCATCTCTCACCTCTTTTGCAGTTTTTCGTTTAACTGGTTCCGCCCAGACAAACTTAATAAATACGTTGATGACTACAAGTATGTATCAAAAACCTTTATTTATTTTTGCATAAGGAATCATTTCTACTATGTCTCCTTGAATAAGATCATTTGACAATAACACGTCGCCTACGAAATTTTTTTCTAGCTGGTATGTGTATCTCGTTCACTACTTCTTCTTTGATGGTGCTCATGCTTTACACTTCAAAACAAACTGAACAAAGCATCTTTCTTTTATAGGAAGTCTTGGCGCAATTTTGATAAAGGGGTTAATTAACCTTAATTTATCATTTTTTGAGAAAGTATACCCAATTAAATCATTTTTTGTAAATATTTTGTCATTTACCAATATTAAAGTGTTTGGTGGGTGAATATGTACATCATCAACTTCTGCAACCGCTAATGGAAATTGGTAAATGTCTTCCCCATAATTTAAATTATAACTTTCACCTATAGGAGTAATTTCCGAGGGGCGTGTAAATATAATTCTACAATCTGTTCCATAGATCGGTAAAACACAGTAATGTGTGATAGTTTTATTTAAAAAATGTTTTCTAAGTTTATTGATTGGCGTATTGCACAATACTGTAAATATTTCTACAAGTAAGTTTAATTTATGCTACTATTTTAGCCTCTCTTAACTCGTCGACGATTGAGGCCAATTCATTTTCATGTCCAGTGTTACCAGCAGTCATTGATGCTACCAGCAAACGCAGTCTGTCTACTAATTCGTTGAAATTGTCCCAATATACATAGTCGGTACTTTTCTTAAATGATTTTAAAAGGAGTCTTCCACCTTTTTTGTTTGTTTGTCGAGTAATTCTATATTGTGGTCTTGTGGCTGAAATTTTCTTTACTTTTGTAATTCCCGCTCTTTGTAAGTATGGTCCAATTATAGTAGTATATTTTGTTGAATTATTTCCGATTATTTGCTCGTTTGCATCATAATTTTTGTGGTATGCGTTCGTTCGTTTCAAAATATCCATATAGTTGTCTAAATCGTCTTTTTTATAACTTATGGGCTCCTTTTTAAATAGTAGTTCGTAAAGACCTGTAGTGCCAGGATATGTTATCCCTTCTACTCTAACGTCTTTTCCAATAAGATTAACAGGTTTTAGCGTTAGTCCGAGATATAATTTATCTGTTTCTAAATCATGAATTATCCTATAGTGATGATCAAACTTATTTTGGGTATCCCTAACACCTTCTTCTATACCGGGTGTTCCCTCTAAGACTTTCAGTGCGAATATCTCAGAAACCAGCATAGTCAGTGCGACGAAATTTGGTATACAGACACTAGATGGCGCGTAGAATCTGATGATAAAATCAATTCTTATACAGGGTGTTCCATTTTCCAAGAAATCGATTTGATTTTGATTTTTTGGTTGTCAGCCCTGCTAAAACTTATTTTTAAATTGAAATATACTTAATTATGAATACATTCTGATAAATAAACATTCAAACATTTCAAATCTTAACATAAAAAAACGCCTCCAAAAAGTACCAAAATTTCATTGTTTTGTCATGTAAAACGTGCATAGCCTTGAGCCAGACTTACACAGAAGAAACTAACATCGCTAAACGTCAAAACTATGGATTGTTATTGAATTGTCAAATATTAATGGCATACAGTATTTTATTTTACAGAAACAACGCTAAATAATGTATTTAATGCAATTTACGTATGCACAATGGTGTTATAGAGACGTGTCGATAAAAATTTAGACTTAATTTGAACCTTTTGGATCGATGGGGTCGCCTGGTCGGTACAATCTACCGATACAGCTAGAGTTACAGTGTGAATATTGTAAAATATCTGTGGATATTTTTAAATTGTTCCATTATAATGTAATAAAACTTCAGTAAATTGTTTTTTATGTTACTACAGTGTACATAATAATTAGGTAACCGCATTTTTTATCACAAAATAATTTACAAAATTGTGTAAATACCTAAAGAATATTCCTCCTTTCCAACTGCTGTAATTATTGATTACTTATTTAGCAACAACTGAATTCGAACAAAACGATTCCTAAAACTTTTTTTTATTATAATGTGAACGTGTTTGTCGTTGAGAGTCAGATTGGAACCTACCCCAGCACCACAAAAGAAATGTTACGAAAGCATAACCTAGAAATTATTGAGATTACTTCTGCTTGTGTCCACATATTTCAGCAGTTCAGCACTTTACTTATGTTCCTGATGAATAAAATATGTTTAAGAAGAACTCTACATCTGTAAAATAGTAAACAATGAACTACAATGTTTCTATTTCATATGATACAGAACTAAAATAAAGCAACTGGTTTTGCTAGGAAGAATCACCTGCAGACGTACTATACCCAGTAGGTACCTATTAAGTAGTCATTTAAAGCTAGATAATAATTTGTAATTGTTGTTTTTATCTTTCAGTTATGTGTGAGTACTTAGTGCCAGACTGCCACCAGAAAGAATAAGCAAAAAATATTAGACATTTTCTTGCAAATAATTCAGAATATGGAATGATGGATCAGGATAATATTATAAAGAAGTCTCTAACTCACTTTGAAAAGTATTCTATAAGACATTAAATTCAGTTGTCTGTCGTGGGTTTTAAAATTTCGAAACGAATAAAATTAAGAAAAGTAACTAATTTCATAATTCTATGTACAGTATGAAAACATCTCGTTAGAATATCTTAAAAATGTTGAAAGCTAACTGTTGTTACAATATACACAACATAATGTAATAAGGTTGGTATCGAACAATGAAATGGCAAGATTTGTTTGTAATCGTACATGCATGACTATCCCTCAGATTGAACGTTGCTCTGTAATAGAAATTAGAATACAGAATAACTGTTTAATATCAAACCAGATGTAATAATGTAGATACTTAATGTAATTTTATTTTATTGTTAATAAATTAAAGTCTGTATTTGTTGGTTTTATTCTACACAAATTATTAAACAAATGTTTAAGAAATAATGAATACTTAAAGATGAAGGGTCAAGTTAATCAATTTAGTCACTAATAAAAAAAATAAACCACTATGTACGCAGGCAGGATTATTTTTAATTGAAATTATGCTGGTAGATATAATAAAATATAAAAATCACTCAGTAACATTTTGAATATTTTGTCCTTGTAGAATACTGTTCGCAATGAATCATACCTACCTTATTTAAGAACTGAATTTTAATTCTTCAGTGAAATTTATATTTTAGACATCTTACTTTTGTTATAAAATTATTAAACACAAGTGGTATTTGCTGTAGTGTATAATAATACTTACTAACAATTTAATAAACTTTAATTTCCGTTATACTTGCATTATTTACATTTTTATTTAGTTCACTAGTTAACTTACATTCCATGCACTTTAATTTTATTAAATAATTAAACCAAGTACAGAAAGTTAGGTATGTCCTTATTTATGGCAAAACGTAAAGTCTAATGTTTTCTAGCAAAATTTTCCTCGTCTCTCTCATCTATCTGTCGTACGAATAGAAACTAATCTTGGCATCTGGCTTCATCAGTATCTTATCGAATCTTTTAACCAATGAATAACGTAACTGTGTATGTCAACCTGTTTCCATAAGAGTACTTTGTTTTCCTGGTTCCTATCTATTGAAGATATGCTGGTGAGACATAACATTTTTGTGGATATTTTTACGTTTGTTCTTTCTGTTCTACAAATATTGGAAAATACCTTCTCATCCCTGCTCTTGAAAGTAAGCCAGAAATTTCCCAATAACTTCTCCATCTGAAAGCAATTAAGTAAAAATAATTCTCGTAACAGTTCAAAAGGTCAAAAGCAATATGCAAGTTGCAATTACCTACAACATTGACATTCTTGTTCTGTACTTACCTCTTACAGTTTTCCTTAGGCAAGCTACCATTAATCGTACTTAAAGGCCTTATGTTATCATTTTTTATTGTATTAATGTACTTAATTTGTGTAGGAATAGGTCTCCAAATTCTACTCAGATTTGATAAATGTGGAATCGTTTTTGAAGCAGGTGAATTTTTATTTGTGCTACTGGAACTGAAGTATTCACTCAATGAACCCATTAAATCATTATTTATGATTGTTTCTAGAGTTTAAAGCCTTTCTACCACTTGTTGCCGGCACGTTATTATTATTTTTAATTCTAGGTTAAGCAACCACAAGTTTAGATTGTACATTCAAGTCGACCCAAGGGAGAGGATGTTCATAAATTCAGCTTTGTTTGCACGTAATAATTTATTAGTTTGAGAGTGATATGGTGCAAAATAATAATAATAATAATTCCCGATAAGAATTACTGTATCGCAAGGAAGATGCAATTAAAAAAACGGCAAATGTTTCACAATTTTCTGTGTTCTGAGTATTCATTACAGACAAGGTTGCTCAAACTTCCATTTTCTTTTAATAAAACTATATCATTATTGCAAATACGTACGCACATTTAATGTAGGTACTGGTATTACATATTTATAATAAAATTTCTACAAAAATACTCAAACTTGCTTTGACAGTTTCTGTCACTTCACGTTTTGATGTCTATCCATGCGGTAGTTATGTGTGTGTAAATTGGACTCATGGCTGTTCTCATTTGGCATGACAAAACAATGAAATTTGAGGACTTTTCATAGGAGTTTTTTTATGACAAGATAAAAATTTTTCGTGACTTTTTATCAGAACGTGTTCATAATTAAAGATATTTCAATTTAAATACAAATTTTGCTGAGGTTCTCTACCAATAAGTCGAAATTAAATTCATTTTATGCAAAACCGAACACCCTGTATAAAAACTAATGCCATCATCGAATTCTACGCGCCATCTAGTGTCTGTATACCAAATTTCGTCACACTGGCTATGATGGTTTCTGAGATATTCGCACTGAAAGTCTTAGGGAACACCCGGTATATTTTCTGGGTAACTCGTGAAAATCCTCCAGGTAGGTTTGATAGGATGGTGTATTTACGTACTGTTCCACTGCTTGCCTAGTTTGTTCTAATATTTCAGTAATGCTTCGATCTTGCAAAGTATCTTCGTCGGAAATTCTGCTTTCTGAGATTACGTCAGTTTCTAGAAAAGGTACTTCTGTAGGTAGCAAAGGGGTTTTACCCGTTCTTTGTTTTGGAGTTTTTTCTATTAGACTAGTCTCAACCAGAGAAAGGTGGGATGAGGTCTTAATGGATTTCTTAGGTCTTTTGGGTGTAAATTCATAAGGTGATTCTTCTTCTTTTGCTTCCACCTTTGGAATAAAATCATCTGTTTTACCTATTGTGGTGATAAGCTGTTGCAGAGGTTGGGTAATGGGTTGATAAGTTTGTTTTAATTGAGCCTGTGTTTTAGCTACATCGGATTTTAGACTTTGAAATTTTTGCTTTACTGCTTTCCTGGCTGTAACGAGCTGTTTAGCCAACTCTTTGTTCATTGTTGTTTTGTTAAATAATGATGGAGAGTGATATATGTAGATGTATTTATAATCTTTATGGTAAAATGTATGCATCAAACCCTTTTCTATACCGTCCACTTCTTAAAGAACAATCCTTGTCGATAACAAGAAAACCGTACCCACTTTTCCAGCATATACTACACATCTCTTTAAACAGTTGGAAAGACTTATCTGTGGTCACATGATCTTCATATATATGCTTAAGGTTGGTATTGTCCTGTTTAAAAATTACAACCAGATTTGCATTGTCACGGATGAGTTGTTTTGGTATAGATGAATATGTATGGCATAGATAGAAAAAATCTGTGTCTTTGTGTCGTCCGAACAAAAATAGTCTCTCATGGGACTTTGATTACAGCATGCAATATCATCAAATATTATAACTGAGTTTGGTTTTACTTGATTGGGTGGAATAATGTCTTCTTCTTCTCCATATTCATAATATCCGACATTCTTAAGAGGTTGAAATATTTTCCTCAGGTAATCATATTTTGGTTGATAAAGAGATTTGGAATATATATAAACATTTCCAAATCTTAAACCTTTGGGATGCTCAAACAATGTAACCATTAGTTTTTCCACACCCCGTTTGGAATGACCTCCAAAAAGATCGTGGTGCTTCTGATAACTATCTTGTACCGTCTGCTCATGATTGGTAATTGGTAACGAGAAGTTTTGTTTGACTATTCTCATTGTTTGACATCTACTAAAATAGTACTGTATGTAGAAAAACTATTTATAGGACGCATTTGCAGAGCAAAGATATTGAGAAGAGACATCAGGCTGATAAGGTTTTAGCAGAAAAGGCCTGGGAGCGAGTTAAATCAAAAGACGCTAGTGTTGGAGAAAGACTTGCAGCTCTAGGCGTAACTGGAATAATGAAAGCAAAAACTAAACTTGGAATGGGTCTTAGAAAAAGAAATAAATTAAAAAAAGGAAGGGAGCTGAAAAAGTAGAAAAAACGTATTATTAAGACACCTAAACGAATTGGATTCTTACCCCTTTTAATCTCTCTTTTGGGGGTTCTTGGGAGTTCATTTCTGAGTTTTCTGTAATATTGTTGCTGCCTTGGAGTTTTATCAAGTGAAATTCTGATGTCTTTAGGATCTCTGAAATCCTTTAATTTAAAGGCTCGACGTATAATGTTAAGTACGGCATGTTCGGAAGGAAGCGTTATTTTTAGCGGACGAGGATTGGATTTAGCGGCATCAAATTTACCTAACCTTATCGGTTTGGCCGACAAATCAGACCCAGATTCAGGTAACACAAAATTTAACACTTTGGACACCTGTTGCTGATCGTGCAAAATTCTTTTATTATGATCTGTGGACAAACTTTCGGGCATACCATAAAAAATAAGATTATTCTTGCGAGCATTTCTATCTGAAATCTCCTGCACAATAGCCTCAAAATCAACAGCAGAATTACATTCACATACAGCTGCAGTCTTAATTGATTTAAGACTCTCAATCTCTCTAACTCTAAAATGCACACATATGTAGTCAAGTATCATTATAACTTCGACAATGAAGTGTGAACATTGTGAGAAGTGCTTCTCTAGAAAATTTAACTTACTGAGGCATATTAAAAATGCATGCCCAGTTCCTAAACAGAAAATTAAATCTTCGCCAAGCAAAAGCAAGTGTGACTGCAAAAAGATTTAATACAAAGAATAAAATTGTGACAGAAGCAACAAAGTTGCAAACAATGTTTGAAGAGTTTATAGCGGAGATGACATCTCAAACATCACAGTTTCAGGAAAAAAGTTCAGGATGGACCTTTAAAGGAAATAACGTTTCTCGATGTGAACATAAACAAATATACACCACTTTCGGCATCTTCATATATTAAACTACCTCAAAATATTGCAAGAAAACAAGCTGTACTAAATGTTAAAAACAATGTTAGTGCTTGTTTTGCGTGGTCCGTTATCGCAGCCATATTTCCCTCACAAGGTGATCCAACAAAAACCAGTTCTTATCCACATTATAACACTTTATTAAATTTTAATAGTTTGGAACTTCCTATGAAACTCAAAGACATTGCAACATTTGAAAAGTTGAATAATATATCGATCAATATATTTGGAATAGTCAGAATTCAAAGATGGTAAAGTGATTACTGAAGTAGTCGGACCTTTGCATTTTACTTCAAGACGGCAACCTACACATATCAATTTACTACTTTTATCTGACACAACTACAGGTGTGAATCACTACTGTCTCATAACTGATTTATCAAGATCGGTGTCGAAACAGAAATCTAATTACAATGGGCGATTACATATCTGTGATGGATGTCTGCAATCTTTTAGAAAAATGGAACAATTGAAATCACACGAGGAAAATGATTGTAACCATGTTTGTACAAAATTACCAACTACTGATTTAAAGGTGAACAAGTATGGGAAATCTATACCCGAAAATATCCTAAAATTTGTGAATTTTGAAAAGCATCTGCCAGTACCGTTCGTAATTTATGCCGACTTTGAGAGTTTGTTAAAACCCATTGACCATAACGAGCGTTCTGATGACAAGTCATTCACAGCTCAAATAAGTGAACATGTACCATACTTTTTTCATATATTTTCAGGTATTAACAATATTGTGTGATACTACTACTACTCAGTGGACAAAAGCCCCAACCTGCGTTGAATTACACCCACAATATCTACCCATGTATTCCTTATTATTAGCTTTTGTAACATTTTTTTACTGTTTAAGAAAGGTATTTTAAGCTAATATGTACCATACTCATACAAGTATTCAAGATTTGAGTCATACCGGGGACCAAACGCTGCAGAAATATTTATTGAAAAGCTTAATAAAGTAGCTTTGGATCTGTACACAAACCATTAGGACATGTTAAAGAAATGCTGCCTCTTACTGACGAAGAGAAAATTGCTTTTGATACAGCAAAATGCCATCATATTTGCAATAAACTATTTATGCCCTGGGATATAAAAGCTAGGGATCATTCCCATTTAACCGGACGGTTCAATTTTGCAACACATTCTGTTTGTAACTTGAACTACAAAATTCCAAAATTCAGTCCAATTTTTTTCCACAATCTCAACTACGATGCTTTGCTTTCTATTAAGAAACTGGCTACCAAGAAGGAAACCATTTATGTGATTGCTCGAAACAAAGAAAACTACATATCGTTGTCTAAATCAATCCTTGTGGAGAAATCTGGCGATCCAAAAAAACCAGATACGTACCTGAGATTGAAATTTGTAGATTCTTTTCGATTTCTGTCCAAGCCCCTCGACAATCTGAGTCAAACTTTGGAATCCCATCAGTGTATCGAAACTCAAAAATATTTTCCAGATGAAGAAAAGTTCAAATTAATCAGGCGGAAAGGAGTTTTTCCTTATAGTTATGTGAACTCGTTCGAAAAATTGGAAGAAACTGAATTACCTATAAAAGAACATTTTTATAATAATTTAACAAAGCAGGCTCTTTCTGATGATTATTATGAAAGAGCTAAAGATGTATGGAATACTTTCAACTGCAGAACATTAGCGGAATACGCAGATCTGTATCTAAATTCGGACGTCTTGTTACTAGCTGATGTGTTTGAAAATTTTAGAAAAGTGTCTTTGGAACAATACAAACTGGATCCGGCTCACTATTTGACGGCCCCTTCATTAAGCTGGGATGCGATAATGTCTTATTCTGGGGTTAGCTTAGAGCTCCTAACAGACGTGGATGCTTTACATTTCTTTCGAAAATTAATTCGTGGAGGTGTATCCCAATGTAGTAAGAGAAAGTCTGTGGCAAATAATAAATTTTTACTTAATTGAATGACCCTAAGAAACCTGCATCATATATAATGTATCTGGACGTCACTAATTTATATGGGGCAGCCATGAAAGAATGTTTTCCAACTGGTAACTTCAGATGGATGGAAAAACAAGAGATTGAAAACTTTGATTGTTCCACTATTGAGGATTATTCGTCTAAAGGCAATGTTTTAAAAGTGGACTTGGAATATCCATCAGAACTCCATGATAAACACAATGATTTACCTTTTTGCCCAGAAATGATGACCCCACCAAACTGCAAACTTCCAAAACTAATTCCCAACTTATACAACAAACACAATTATGTTATCCAGTACAGAAAATTGAAGCAGAGTTTAAGATATGGACTGAAATTGAGAAAAATACATAGAATCTTGGAATTTTCTCAATCACCGTGGTTAACGCCTTACATCGATTTAAACACTAGACTCCGAAATTCTGGTAAAGGAGAATTTGAGAAAGATTTCTTTAAATTGATGGTTAATTCAATATTTGGAAAGACTATGGAAAATGTCGATAAAAGACAAAACATTAAGTTCTATTCACGCTGGGAGAACAGGAGAGGTCAGTTAGGTGCAAGAGCGTTAATAGCATTACTACATTTCGAAACGTGCACCATATTTGATGAGAATTTAGTAGCAGTACAGCTAGGAAAATTAAAAGTCGTATATGATAAACCTCTATACGTTGGCTTCTCAATTTTGGATATTTCCAAAACCATGATTTAGGAATTTCTATATGGCTACGTCAAACCTAAATATGGTGAGAACGCTATCGTCTTGTATACCGATACGGATTCAGTGATTTTGGAACTGTTCTGCGACAACCCATACGATGACATCAAAAAAAACATTCAATATTTTGACACCTCTATACTGTAGACAATATCCATAATACACCCAAGACGGAGTCAATAGTAGGCAGATTTAAAGATGAATATGCTGGAAGGCCTATAGAGAGCTTTTATGGTACAGGTGCCAAAGCATATTGTGTTAAAGCCGACGATGTAACGAAGATGGTAAAGGGTATATCAAAAAGTGTTATCGAAAAAGACATACATTTTTCTAATTATGTAGAAATCGTTGAAAAGGGTGGTAAAATATTCCGCAAAATGTATATATTTAAATCTACATTCACACCATTTACACTGAACTGAAGAACAAAGTTGCCCTTTCTTCAGATGATGACAAGAGGTATGTTGAAGCTAACGGAATAACAACCCGATCCTGGGGACATTACCTCCTTAATGAGGATGCCAATAGAAATTTAAAACTTCTCATACAAGAAGCTGAAAAAATATTAGATGCTCAAGATGATGAAATGGAATGGGATTTCGATTTAAATTTATTGAATTTGTAAAGTGATTGATAATAAAATCTTAAAAAAGATTTTTTGTTTATTTGTTACATCAACCAGCCACCGTCTGGTGGTCTAAGGCGCCTGGTCTAAGTCATAGTTCTATAAAAAAATGTGTACATTTACATACACAAAAAGTACATTTAGATTTATTTATACTTTTTTTATTATTTGTCTTAGTTTTTTTTTTGTAAAATAAGAAAACATAAATATAATTTAAGTTCTTTATTTATCAGTTATATAAGTGATTTACAAAAAATTTGTTTACATTTTTGTAGAACCCATTTACACAAATGACACCTGGACTGTGAAGATGGTGTACCATCTACGTGTGAAGACCAGTCACGGCGGTTATGATGCACAAAGCATGGTAGCTGTATTTGAAAGTTAAACTCCTCTCTGTAGTGTGCTGGTATATCGGGCCATGCATGTAAAAGTTCCAATGGGCTAACATTTTCTATCAGATACTGTAGTGGACAATTTGTGAGCTCTACTTCAGTAAAAGTATACAATGATTTACCTTTTTGATGCAGTGTTATTACTTCCACTTCTTTACACTTTAAACAGCACAAATCTTGAGCCATAGTTCTCGAACACAAGTGATGATTAAGATTACGGAGCAGGAAACTGCAATATACCACTGGAGAAATTCATTTAAACTATACCCCTCATCAGCAGCACTATTTATCGTATTATTACTAGTGGGGGGGGGGAGGGGTGTTCTCTGTAAAGCTCCAGCCAACCAGAGTCCTGCACGACACCATTACTCCTTCTTACTCGTAACTTGTAGCTTGTGGTATTGGTTGGTATAGAAGCTTTGAACATTTCTTGATAATCATATTTATAAGATTTCATTCTTTTCCAATTAAAGGGCCAGCTATCATTTCGTGTCCCATTATAATCAAAGCAAATAAACATCTCTTAAGAGTTATAAGGTCGCTGTATAATTAGCGAACTTTTTAAAATGGCTTGTAGAACTAAAAACTGCGAAGCGTTCATTGTTGTTTCTACAGATAAACTGACTAATTTTTATGGTAATATATATTTTATATGGAATAATAAAACAATTTTATGATAATAGTATTTATTATATAATGATATTAACAAAGGATTGCGACTACGTCATTTCCTCGTCGCTTCCTTCTTCAGATTCTGGAATTTTATTAGTTAAATTGCTGCCCAGAAAAGGGTTAATTTTATAAAGTAAATATTTCCTACCTGAACTAATATCAACAACAAAATCACTTACTGTGCAATGCCCTTGTAAGTATTCGTCACATAATGTTACCAATTTTTTATATTCCTCAGCTAACTTGTTGCAGTAGTCTGGAGGAAAATATTTATCCACACCATAAATGGATTCGTGTAGTGCGTCAAACTCTAAATTTGAGAACGTCTGACGTAAATTGAGAACACCACTTTCAAGGTCTTTTATTATTTCTTCTACACACCACATGTTTTAATTATTTGCAGCACTTAATCTAAAAAGGCGAACGGTTCTGGTCTGCATGCACTTTTTATTACAATAACCATTTATAAACCTAGGTTTAAATAACCACAAATCACAATATTGTTTGCTGATTATCTTACGACAAACGCAGCACTGAAGAATTTCCACATTAACACTCATATTTTAAATAATAATCTCAGAGGATCAAAATCCCATATTAATTCACTTCTAATATTTGTTATTCTGTTACAACTTTGTAAGCAAAACTTTTGATTTATTTTATGTCTATCCAGCCACCTTTTATTTTAGATAAATATCGTATTGCAAGAATACTATTACACTCCAAACATGTTAGAATTTCGACTTCACCAGACAAATTTCCTTCGATTTCAATCTGTATGTCTTCCATAACTGACTGAAAATTGCTCTGTTAAATGCTTTTAGTAGAGTAATTTTCCCCCTACTTACTAACGTACATATATCTATACCAGATCTTCTATTTTTTGGAAATGACGCAATGCCAGATGCGCGCCAGATGTGCGTTCCATTTTTAGAAATGACGCAATGCCAGATGCGCGGCAGATGTGGGTTCTATTTTTAGAAATGAGGCAAGCCAGATGTGTGTCAGATGTGGGTTCTATTTTTAGAAATGACGCAATGCCAGATGCGCGCCAGATGTGTGTTCTATTTTTAGAAATGACAGATGCTTTCCAGAGCTTTTTAGAATCCTTGGAAGAAAATGTACTATTTTTTTTTATGAGAAACAAGTTATATATTAATGTGTTCAAATTTTATGCCAGTACTTGTTTCTCATACGAAGTTAAGTAAACTTTACAAAAATGAGTGATGAAATTTGTGTTGACAGTGAATTGAAAATTCAAAAACAATACTTTGTAGATAGTTTAGAAATTACTGCAAACTCAGACACAAATATGATTTGTGTATCAAATAATTTTTTCACTATCGATATATTGGAAGATAAAGAAATGAAGCTCTGTACTTTCTGCCTGTATGATGTCGTAGAAGATTTTGACGTCAATATACACTGCAATCACCCTACACGCAACAGTAGCTGCTTCTAATTTTGCGGGTCAAATTCTTTAATGTCGCACCTGCAGTTTCCCACTATTTAATTACGTACTTACTAAATACTGTTTGCTTTGTAACGGAAAATGATATGTACTGTAAATAAAACAATAAATACTTGTAAACTGTTAACATTGTATTATTTGCATCCCAATATTAGATTTGAAAATACCAAACGCGCTAATAAACAGACATCATGTATATGCAACCATTATTACAATTTTCTAATTTACTCTACTCTCGAATAGATGACACTGTGATGCAGTTTTATTTACTTAATCCCATCTGGCGCGCATGTTTTACGTTACAAGTTTCAAGTTAACGAATTACTGAATACTGAATGTAAAGCTTAAGCTCGCTGTAAAAATTTGCAGACTATGAACTTTATGCGGTAGTTTTTGGTTAAATATAGTTACTTATGTGCAAAGTGAGTGTATTTTTCTAGCCCTGCACTGCAAGTGACTTAAATATTTGGATACTATATACTTTGTAATTTGTAACTACTTCACTCACCTTTTAAAATTTGAGCACGTTAAATTTAAATATCTATTCATTAAGTATCACATCTTTTATGTAAATCATTTACATTATTTTATAGCTTCCCTCATTTTATAGCTATAGGTTTATCAGTTTTCTGTCCAAATGTGAATTCCTTTCATTTAAGCAGTTCTTTTTTTTGGTTGATTAATTTAAAAAAATGCATATTTCAAAGACACTTGCATTCATTTTATTCATATATTTGTATACTTAAAACAATTGCTATGATAAATATCGCGTAAATACAAGAGAATATACATATTATTTAAAAAAATACATTTAGGTATATATACATATATATATATATATTCAAAAAAAAGCTGGCAGTTTCAATTTAAAAACAAATAATACTTAATAATTTATTTTAAAAATAGACACTACAAATATTAGAATAGCTAGAAACACTAATTTTAACAAAAAAATATCACAAAATAATATTACATTTTTTACACAATTTTTACATAGAATAAAATATAGTTTTACTCGCAGTAAAAGTTCGCAAATATGAGCCTTACCTCGAAACTGTTATGTATACGGTGTGGCAGAAAAATTTGATTAATATAAATATTAATAATAAATTAATATAAATTTAATATAAAATTCAATTGTCAATTTATATCTACGTTACAATTTCGGAAACACTATCACATATATTCAAAACCTCCTCATATCCCGCCAAAAAATTTCGAAAATTATTTAATTTACGCTCATATTTGCGTACCTTTTTTAACAGCTCGGAACGTTGCATAACTTTGGCGGTTGCATAGTCTTTACTTTTCTCATTGAACCGCCGCGCCTCTTCCAAAAATCCCAAGAAAGTTTGTATTCCTGCAGTTTCTTCATCGCCACTTTCATCCGGCCGCGGTGTTGACGTAGTTTCTGATCCACTGATGTCTTCATACCTTGGGACGCTAGTATTTGGAACCAAAGTAGAAGGTAGAACTTTCCTGGAGTGTCCAATGGGACGCAAATTTTTAAGATCACCATCGACGATCTCAAAACTGCTATTGAATTATTCAGCTCTTATATCCTGGAAGTCTGAAGGTCCAGCCTCCATTCTTAAATGCTGAAGAAGCTTGATGTTCTTTTTGGGGACAACCCCCGAACTATTGCCAGCCAGAACTTTTACTTTCATGTTTTTAGAGTGGTAAGTGATAATAAGTTTAGAAGTTTAGTTTAATGATTTAGTTAAACTGAGTCTCTATGACTGAATTATACAAATATATAACAAACACTCCTACTCCACAACTTAGATTTAATTAAAGTTTTGTGATGAGACATAAACCAATTACAGACAGTCTTTATTTTTTCGCTTGCATGCTATGGCTTTCAAAAATCTATGCCACCCAATGCTCCGCCCACAAGCTTGGTTTGATATTCTTATTGGTTTAAAATAGGATCTGCTTACTACGCATGGTACAATTTTTCTGTAAATTGTGATAATATCAAAAACAGACCCCCTCTGCTACACAGTGTCGTTGTCCTACATTTTTTCTCTCATTTGTGGGAACATTTACTTGTTCTCTGCGTTGTCAAACATTTTTACATCCCAATTCGACAGAATGTAGTATTCATTTCGAAATATCGTGTGGATGTCTTCAATTTTCTTATGATTAGTTCTTAAGAATCTGTCATGTAACCACTTGATCCTCTATGTTTTTTCACAAACAGCGTCGTTGTCCTCCATTTTTATATAAGTTATGGGAACTTGTTCTTTGCATTGTCAAACCAAAATGCTGTTTTCTCATGAACTCACGCATCTGCCATTTGATCCTATACATTTTTACACAAAGTTATGAGAAACTTTGATGTTATTAATCCCACGCCCTTCTTACGACATTATTTTATTGTATATATTTCAGTTTGAATATATCTCCCAGTATTTTTTAAATTAGTACCACCGATATATAAGTAAGCACCAGTGAAACTTTACTGCAGTACTTTCAAAACATTCGAAAATGTCTATCAAAAACGGTAATGATTCTCAAGTAAAAGTGACATCAACAAATAGTGTTGTGTCGAAAAAACCTTCCTGGGACACTGATTGGAATACAGACTATCAAAAAGAACAACAAATTCGTTGTGCCCAACTAGCCGAAAAACAGGCATTTCTTTATAGAAAATGGGTTTTAGGACAAAGACGTAACTGTGTTGCCGCAAATTCTTTCCTTACTGAGAAATCGTGGGACAACGATTGGTGTGAGACCTACGATTCTTCTTCGACAATTCTTGATAAACCGGTGATTCGTACACCTCCAATTGGCAAATCCAAATCAGAAAAAAGAAAGTTTTGGGATGCGGAAAGAAGACGATTGAGGACGCTTTCAGAATATAAAGGACCCCAAAAAGACTGTTAAAAAAATTAATATTTTTTATTTTATTTTATATCTATGTATATATATTAATTTTTTGCAGACTTTATATGATTTGCAAATCTTATATTAAAACACTTGTATCCATATATGTGGAAATATATTTTTTTTATACTCTTTATTTTTTTATTGCACTTCCCTAATTACACTTTAATTTAAAAAGTAAGTCATAAAATAGAATGCAGTTAAATAATATCTGCACATGTTTATGTACATAAACAATTAGCTCTTTAAGCACTATTAAAATTTGTCCTATATTAAACGCTTTAGAATACATGTTAGATTTACTCCAAAATACGTTTTATTGTAAATTTTAACAAGGTTGCCTGACAACGGAAAATATAGACTGCCTCGACTTTTATGCTGACTACACAAACACATAATAATAATCGGTTCGTGAGAGTCCACTGGCGTAGCCGAGAAACAGTGGTGGCGGGACCATAATATAACACGGCCTTCCCTGACCTTGGAGCGTCCTCGCACCTATATTCAACTAGCATTTAAGCTGCAACAGATTAATTGTTAACATACTAAATGTGGTACTAAACCAAATCATAATATTACATCTGCGGGACACGCAGGCAACTTAAAGTTAGCCCAAATGAAATTGGGGAACTAAACACAAATACTTTTTACACAGCCCAAAACATTTTGGGGACCTAAGAAAATCTGACTCGCCCAAAATACATTGGGGACCTTTTGAAAACATTAACAAGGCGGTTGTGGAGCCCAACATACTGACAACCCAAAATATTCAGAGTATTTTAAATTGCCCAAATCATGGGGACCATGCCCAAGTTATTGGGGACCTACGGATAAGTAACAAAAGTTTACACAGCCCAAATTATTGGGGATCTGAAAAGTTTTGTATAGCCCAAGATATATTGGGGACCTACTGTATAGCCCAAGACTTATTGGGGATCTAGGTAAACAAATTATTGTACATAGCCCATCTTCAAATATAATTTTTGGGGAACATGTAACAAGTGTACATACCTTTTACCTTTCAGGCCAGGCGCGTAACTGCTCATGCGCTGCCACTGTAGTTTTACCTTGACTGCCCACTCGTCTTAATGCATACCTTTCATTTGGTAAACAATGGGTAATTTCAAAAGGACCTTGGAATTTGGGTTTCAGTTTCCCTCCATATGCCAACTGACTGTTTTCGATAACCACTTTATCGCCAACATTGTACAGCACTGCCTTTATTCTTGATTTATCGAAATTAAGTTTAGCCTGCTCAGTAGATTTCTGTATACGTCTTGTGGCTTCTTGTTTAGCGGTTTCAATGTCAATGACTTTGTTTGGTATACTCTCTAACAGCTGATTAGTAGCCTTTAAACGCCGAGATTCGCCAAACATCAGCACCCACGGTGCGTAGCCAGTTGTTTTGTTAACAGTCACGTTTAAGTCATTTTCAATATCTGGAAGTATATTTGTCCACTGTTTTTCATCTCTCTCATTTAACATAGCACGCATAGAATTAAATAAAGTACGCATCATACGTTCTACTTGCCCGTTTCCACGAGGAACTCCTGTTGCTATTAAATGCAACTCTACAGAATGTTCGTCTAAAAAGTCCTTAAAGTTTTTAGACTGAAAAGCGGCAGCTCTATCCGCTATAATGCGTTTGGGCGTTCCTAACTCCGTAAATACATCACTAAGAGCTTTTATAGTGCAGGCTGTCGTCTTCTGCCTTATAGGACAAAACGTACAAATTTCGTGTAAGCGTCGATTACAACCAAAATTTGTGTGTAGTGATTAGATTTTACGAGTGGCCCGGCATGATCAATATGCCAAGTATCTAACTTTGTTGACGGTTTTGGCTTTTGTTGACTCAAACCATTTCTTTTGCCGGTAAAAGATTTCCCCAATATACAAGCTTGACAATTTGACACATATTTACGCACTGTCTGGGTCATTCGTGGCCAAATTAAATCCTCTTGTAATTTGGATAACATTTTCTCTGCTCCTATATGTGATGACTCATCGTGGTATAATCTCATTATAACAAGTCGTGCAGCAATTGGTACAAAACAACGATCTTTCCCATTAGTTCTGGATTTCATGAACACTAAGGTGTCTTTGACTGTATATCCTGGTTCATCACGTGTTCTGTTTATTATTGATTGGCAAAATGAATCATCTGCTTGATATTCTCTAATTGTCATTGGTTTGACAGATATTCGTCTGATACAAACTTTTTCTCCTACGTTTCGACTGAGATAATCAACATGCGCCATTCTATGGCCTGGCCTGTATTCAATGTCAAAATTGAAATCCTGTAACTTTATCCACCATCTTGCGACACGAGGGTGTAATTCCTTTTTTAATGCAGTAGCTCGTACCGAGTTACAGTCTGTGAATATTGTAAATTTGATTGAATACAGGTAAACACGAAAATAATGCGTCGCGTCAACAATAGCTAAGGTCTCTAAATCAT
Source organism: Monochamus saltuarius (assembly GCA_025584915.1). Lineage (NCBI taxonomy): Eukaryota > Metazoa > Arthropoda > Insecta > Coleoptera > Cerambycidae > Monochamus > Monochamus saltuarius. Next base: position 2,194,137 of record CM046730.1, on the reverse strand, counting down.
AGGAATGATAACGTGATTCAGCATCGGTAGTGCGTCTACTATAGTACGCCACTGGATGCACAATATTATCGCTATCTTTTGCATTAACACTGCACCTATACCTACAGAGCTTGCATCAGTATGTAGTTCTGTACATAGATCAGGGTTGAAAATTTGTAACACAGGATGTTCAGTTAATCTTTTCACTAAGTTCAATCGGATATTTTCGCACTCATTTGTCCATTCAAAAGATTGTCCTTTACGCAATAAGGCAGCAATCGGGGCAGTTAAACAAGCAAAATTCTTTATAAAACGTCGAAAATATCCAGCTAGTCCTAGGAGCTGCCGCACACCCTTTATATTTGTTGGAGCCACTGTTTGCACGAGAGCATTGACTTTGCGAGGACTTGGCCTTACACAACCGTTTTCAATCACAACACCCAGATATTCGACTGATGTTTTGAAAAAGCTACATTTGGACAAATTCAGCATAAATCCGGCCTTGGATTGTGTGTTGACTACCAGCTGTAAATTCTGTAGACCTTCCTCAACACTAATCGCAGGGCAAAGCACGTCATCTACATAAACAAAAGCTATGTTTGCTTTTAATGGTCCAAGTGCCTTATCAATGGCGTACTGATAACAAGCTGGTGAGTTGACAAAACCAAAGGGCGCACGATTATATTCGTACAGTCTGGCGTTACAAAAGCTGTGATATGTTTTGAGGACTCTTCAATTTCAATCTGATGAAATCCTGATTTCATGTCAAGCGTACAAAAAAAAACTGCTTTTGCAAGAGCATCAATTTGATCCTGAATGCGCGGTAGCGGATAGTTATTACGTAAAACTTTCTTATTAACAGCGCGAAAGTCGACGCAAAGTCTTGTATCACCATTTCTTTTCTTGACAAGGACAATTGGGCTTGAATAAGCAGTTTCGCTTTCTCGTATTATCCCTTGTTCTAGTTGTTCTTTTATAATTTGTTTGACTTGTAATCTTTCACCATAAGACAGGGGACGTGGCTTATACGCAACCGGCGTTGGATCGTGGAGCACTATTTTCAACTTACCGGTTGTAACAGCCGGTGGTGTTTGTTCGTGAGCACTTTTAAGAATTGATATTACTGCATTCCTTATTCGCTCGTCCAATCCTGACAAATCCACTTCGTTTACATTAAAGGTGCGAAAGGCAAAAATACGGGGCATGCTAAGTGGATCATGCACAATATCTACAGAACTGTTATGAACTTCAATTTTAATGCCAGGTCGATTAAGTACGTCCATACCAATGAGTGCGTCAATATTATCTCCAGGAATCGACCCATTTGGAACCACTAAAAAGTCAATTTCGATAGTTATGGTTGATGTAACCATTATAGCAGTACAACTGCCAATGGGTTTCGTGACACAATTTCCCATTCCAGTTTCATATTGAATTTCTGGTTGCACTTTTAGATTTAACTTTCTTGCTACTTTTTCATGCAGAACAGAAACATCTGCACCAGTATCTACCAAGTAAGATATTGACAAAACTGCGGTTTTGTCACTTGAGAGAGTAGCTCTGGGAAATGAACGTATAAAGCGGGTATTTTGCGTTAATAGAACGCGTTTCGTCACTCCGTGTTTCCGGTAACAGACTTCTTCTGTATGACCTGCCTTTCGACAAAGGTGCAAACTTTGGCATTCCGTGTAAGCTTATAATCAGCCGGTAAAGTGTTTGGTTTTATCCCAGAAGGACCAGGTAATGGATTTGTTATAGTATTTTTTTCTTCTTTACAGTCTATCTGTTTATGTCCGTAACAATTACACTTCCGACACTTGCCGTGAAAAGCAACATGTTCATCGCCACGTGAGTTAATACTTCGCTTTCGCGACACGTTATGCACTCGTTCTCCTTCATTAATCCTGCGAGCATCGCAACCAGCTAACAATTTTAACATTTCCGCTTCATCAGTTGGAGCTTGTAAGCAGATTTTGTTTTTCACGTCTACATTTTTAATATCGTACTCTACAAGACTAAGGATTATGTTCCAAGGAAAATTAGGGTAAAATCTTTTGATAGCCGCTAATTTAGTATTTCCATATTCTACTAACGATTCAAAGTTGGAACTAACAATTTCCAAACATGCTCGGATACGAGTAGCCGGTGTACCTTGTTCAGGAAATGCTATCTCGAAATCACGCCGAAATGAATCCCAGTTTCTCACCATGGGCTTCCAGTGTTGATAGAAACGTGCCGCTCGACCTCGGAGCGCGTGTCCAGCTTTCAAAACAATGAGTGTGTCAGAAATTCCGAGTTCCAGCTGAATTCTCGTTACGTCATTCATCCACTCCAACATGGTGAAAGGTGAGTCATCCGGATCAAAACTTGTTAAACGGATTTGCACCGAAGCAGCATTCCAGGTTTCGGAAGCCAGCGCCGGACTGGTTTGAGCCTGCGCACTAACCGTAGCTAACTGCGCCGCCGTAGATGAAACTGCTTGGGCGTTGGCCATTGTTGATAATATTTCCATCATTTGCTTTTGAAACTGACTATTACTTTCCTGTTGCAGTTTAAACATCATCATCCATTTGTTGTCTATTGTAGATTCTGTTTCGTCGTTCACTTTTCCCGATTCACCGTCACTACCGCCCACAGCGACAAGACTAGGCGAGAGCTCACCTTCTTCGCGAGAAGTCGCCATATGCTGACTGTCGTCGCGATCATCCGCTATTTTTTTTTTTAAATTCACTTTTAGGTCCTTTCTCCTGTTTTTAAAAAGCCAGGAGCTATCCCACTTCTGATGTTAGATTTACTTAATCTTAAGGAACTTAAACTATTCACAAAACACAGTATTTACTCCAAAATACGTTTTATTGTAAATTTTAACAAGGTTGCCTGACAACGGCAAATATAGACTGCCTCGACTTTTATGCTGACTACACAAACACATAATAATAATCGGTTCGTGAGAGTCCACTGGCGTAGCCGAGAAACAGTGGTGGCGGGACCATAATATAACATACATATATGATGTAATATCATCTGGCTTACATGCATTAATTACTTTTAATATTCAAACTAAACTGGAGTCTTTTTTTTCTCATATATTTTCAGGTATTAACAATATTGTGTGAAACTAACTACTCAGTGGACAAAAGCCCCAACCTGCGTTGAATTACACCCACAATATCTACCCATATATTCCTTATTATTAGCTTTTGTAACATTTTTTACTGTTTAAGAAAGGTATTTTAAGCTAATATGTATCAAATCTCCTACAATTCCTATCAATGAAGTCATATGTATGTTCTCTGATACCAAACATCTAGGTATGCTAATGAACATCCACAGACAAAACTCTATTCAATAATTATCTAAAAAATTTAATATATTTACTAACCTCTGGAGTGGGAACTCGAAATTCAACCACAATAATTGAGATCTCACTTATTTCTACGTTTTATTAGGATCGCTTCATCAGGTGGCCTCCTTTAACTTGAGTCAAATATCTAACTATAAAGATGATTATACCAATAAATTAAAATTATTTGAAATTGAATGTCAAAATGAAATATCGACAACGTCAAACTGATTAACTGTCAATGAATATCATAACAACCTACTAAAATAAATAAAAATTAATAAAAATTTTTACCTTTTATTTATATTTTTTTTTCATATATTTTCAGGTATTAACAATATTGTGTGAAACTAACTACTCAGTGGACAAAAGCCCCAACCTGCGTTGAATTACACCCACAATATCTACCCATATATTCCTTATTATTAGCTTTTGTAACATTTTACTGTTTAAGAAAGGTATTTTAAGCTAATATGTATCAAATCTCCTACAATTCCTATCAATGAAGTCATATGTATGTTCTCTGATACCAAACATCTAGGTATGCTAATGAACATCCACAGACAAAACTCTATTCAATAATTATCTAAAATTTAATATATTTACTAACCTCTAGTTGGAACTCGAAATTCAACCACAATAATTGAGATCTCACTTATTTCTACGTTTTATTAGGATCGCTTCATCAGGTGGCCTCCTTTAACTTGAGTCAAATATCTAACTATAAAGATGATTATACCAATAAATTAAAATTATTTGAAATTGAATGTCAAAATGAAATATCGACAACGTCAAACTGATTAACTGTCAATGAATATCATAACAACCTACTAAAATAAATAAAAATTAATAAAAAATTTTTACCTTTTATGCATAGTTAATTGACAGTTAATCAGTTTGACGTTGTCGATATTTCATTTTGACATTCAATTTCAAATAATTTTAATTTATTGGTATAATCATCTTTATAGTTAGATATTTGACTCAAGTTAAAGGAGGCCACCTGATGAAGCGATCCTAATAAAACGTAGAAATAAGTGAGATCTCAATTATTGTGGTTGAATTTCGAGTTCCCACTCTAGAGGTTAGTAAATATATTAAATTTTTTAGATAATTATTGAATAGAGTTTTGTCTGTGGATGTTCATTAGCATACCTAGATGTTTGGTATCAGAGAACATACATATGACTTCATTGATAGGAATTGTAGGAGATTTGATACATATTAGCTTAAAATACCTTTCTTCTAATCTTAAACAGTAAAAAACTGGAGTCTTATCGCATAACACATGACATATTTATCCTAAGGGGGGGACACATGTTACATTATCTCATATGAAATTTATCTAATATTAAAGACGAGATGGGTGATGTAATATACAGTGCGATGTCCAGAAATAATGCCGACCAATGAAAATAATGTAGTACAGTATGTTTGTTACATCTGTACATATACTGTATGGTTCCCATGCCTTATATATGCCATTTACATTTTTTTTAATTTTAAAGTTGCTCATATAACCACCCCTCTGGAAACAATATTTATCAACTAATATTACAAAGGAAATAAGAAAAATAGTACACACACATTATAAGACAAAAAAGGCAAAAGAGAAAATAATTTAAACAAAAATAAATAAGAAGGAATTGAACGCTAGAAAACATTAATTAACACGATCGCGAGTTTTAACTATAAATGTTTTGACCTCTCTTTTAAAACATGTTAGACTGATGGTGTCCCTAATATTCCTAGGCAACAAATTATAAAATTTAACAGAATTGTAGCTGAAGCTGCGTTGAAACATAGCAGAATGATGTATTGGCATGGATAGTAAATCACGATGGCGAGTAGGCCTATCATGAATTGTGGAACCTTTAATTAATTTTTATAAAGATATACAGGCATTTCAAATTTTAACACTTTAAAAACAAGACAAACCAAATGAATTTGGAAAGCCTCAGAGATGTGGTCAAACTTTCTTAAATTATAACAAAATCTGATACAGGCATTTTGCAACTTCTGCATACTATACTTGCCGTGCGCCAATAATGCGGGCCAAAAAACAATATCACAATAAGTTAAAATAGATAAAATCAAGCTATCCGTAAGTCTAAGTTTAACATCTCTACTTAATATATCTTTATACATGTATAACACCTTCAGCTTACCGAAACGCTTTTTAAATAAACTATTAACATGTGAACCAAATCTGAGATCAGTGTCTATCAAAAGTACCAAATTTTTACATGTGTTGACTGATTCAAGTAAGCAACTGTTTATCCTAATTTGAAATATGGGATTAATAATAATTAATTGTCTATGAGAACCAAGCAGTAATATTTAGGTTTTTTTCTCATTGAGAACCAGGCTATGAGCTGCAGACAATTCACTAATAATCTCGAGGTCAACATTGATATTATGAATAGCAACATCTAAATCATTATATAAAAAATGATAGTATATCTGGGTGTCATCCGCATACTGATGCAAAGAACAAAATTTAAGAAACCGCGATAAATCCCAAGTATAAAGAGAAAATAGCAAGGGATCCAAGATACTACCTTGGGGAACACCCATATTTATAGGGAGAAATTTAGAAAAAACATTATATAATAATACTCTTTGTCGTCTCTGCAATAAATAGTTATTAAAAAAATTAAGTTCAACTTCGCCCACACCAAAATATTTAAGTTTAACAATAGTATCGAAAGCCTTACTATAATCGAGCAGAATTAAACACGTATCCATATTTGCATCGCATGACCGTAGAATATTATCCGTTACATTGAGTAAAGCACTTGCTGATGGCGACGAAATCCAGATTGATTGCTAGATAAAAAATTACTTTTAGTCAAAAATTCATTAAATTGTTCATGTACTATTTTTTCCAAAATTTTAGACAACACTGGCAGTATACTAATTGGCCTAAACTCGGATACACTCACAGGATTGCCTGACTTCGGCACAGGAATTACGTTGGCATTTTTAAATATCTCTGGAAACTGACCAGAAGTAAGTCGCCTTAAGTAAATCATAATTTGATTTTGATAAATCCTCAAATAATGAGATATTACAATTAAGTTTTTTTAATAATTTCTTTGAATTAAACACCTCACTGCGTTTCCAGTTATTCACGAAGTTCACTAGAATAGCCGTCAGTTTGTCAGGAATTCCAGTAAACTTGCCCACACGATATCCAAAATCAATGTCTTGCACTGAACACGGAATCTTCAACATGTCGGAGACAAAAGCAGCTATCAATTCGGGTATATTTTCCTTATCATTTTCTTGGAATCCATAGAATCTAATACAATTTTTCTTATGAACTTGTTGAAATAAATCACAGGTCTTCCTAAGACCAACTATATCATCCTTATCAATCATCAATAGAGCTAGCAAGGGTTTTAAGGGAACTGTTAATATTAGCAACTTCTTTACACATGTCATCTAGCTTATCCAACTTTGCCAATTTAAGAGAAATGGCATCAATTTTACCATTTATTTCAGTAAATATATAGTTACATACCTTGCTAACTAACTCTTCAGTCATTAACTCCGCACAAATTTGCTTAATTTCTGACTTGAGTTCCCTAGTTATTTTAGTAATAGCTATTGCTTTATCGACGTGGGAATAACAGTTCATACAAGTTCAGCAGTAGAGAGACCACAAGAATAAAAACGTAAATCACAATAATGCACTTCAAATGAATAATCAAAGTTACACCCCCTGTAAACGACTTGTCTTAGGTACAGATAGAGACAGAAAAAAATAAAAATCAGTGAAATAAAACTACTCAAATTAATACTTTTCAGTGGAGCACTGCAAAGGAATGTTCACTCAAGCATGGTACTACTTCTCTTCGCTTACTTACTTATTTGTCATCGCTTTAAAGCTGAGTCAGTTAACCAATTAATGAGCGCTTTACCAATAGATATAATTTCTCCTTCAAGACCATTTTCAAAGGTAGGAATCGATTTTGGGGACCCTATTTTGGTCACATTTACGTAAGTCAGTAACTACAAAGGCTTATTTTGCATTGTTTGTCTGCATGGTCACAAAAGCAATACATTTAGAGTTGATGTCTAGTCTAACAACGGACGCTTTTTTACTGACATTAAAACGATTCATAGCAAGGCGTGGTCATTCTGATATTATCTATAGTGATAATGCTACGAATTTTCGCAGTGCAAATACGAAATTGCAAGAACTTTATACATTCTTTAAGGTGAAGAAAAATCTTAACTCTATTCATAACTTTCTGTCGCCCAAAGAGATACAATGGAAATTTATTCCACCGAATAGTCCGCACTGGGAAGGATTATGGGAGGCGGGTATAAAATCCACTAAGCATCATCTGCGGCGGGTTGTAGGTAACACATGTTTAACATTTGAAGAACTAACAACAGTGCTAGCTCAAATTGAAGCCATTTTGAACTCACGCCCAATATGTGCTTTTTAAACTGACCCGTCAGATTTTTCCTGTTTGACTCCTGCTCACTTTTTAGTAGGTGAACCTTTAATGTCATATCCCGAAAAAAATGTTACAACAACCGGAATCTAGATTGTCTTTTTGGCAAAGAGTTGTCAAAATTCAACATTTCTGGCAATGCTGGTCAGTTGAATGTTTAAATAGGTTACAAAACAGGCCAAAATGGTATAAAACTTGTACAAATGGCCGCTTGCTCGAATATTAAAGATTATACCGAGCCGTGATAAAAAGGTTCGATTAGTAGAATTAAAAACACAAAATGGCGTTTTTAAGCGTCCTATAACAAAATTATGCCCACTACCTTTCTCGCAAGAGTCAGATTGAAAGCGTGTCAACGCGGGGGAGGATGTTGGAAGTTCATTTTTTAGTTTAAATATTATTTATGTTGCGCCACTGACTTTGCAGCGTGGCTTGACCGGTAAGTATTTTATGAAAAGGGAGAAGGAGACCGTTGAGCGCGCGAAAATGTACTGTTGTTCCCCGCTCGATGCCCGATCGATAGTCAGTCTGTATCACAGTATCATCACAGTATGTATGTATGTAGAGTGCAGCATCGAATCGGTGCCCAGCCAAGCTAACTACTGCGCTGTAAATTGCTGTACTCTGTGAATAAAAGTATTAATAAAAAACAAATACAGTCCACGACAAAGATTTTATTTGCCGCAAAGGTACGCGACAACAGATATGATTAATGAATCAGAATCATTCAGGCTCGAATAGTTATATCGCATAATATGTAGATAGTGGATCTAAAAAATACACTTATAAAGTAAAGTAAAAGACATTTTCTTGAACTATGAGGCTTCACAATTGGTAAATGTTTACAGTGTAATAGATATGGTTCTTAATGGACTCCGGTATACAGGGTGAGTCAGTCATAATGTCATTAATTTTAAGAGGAGATAGGGAATAATGAGTATAATGCGAATACGTGATTAAAAAAAAATCTAAATGCATATTTACGCCGAAAAAAATATTTTCAAATCATTATTTAAACCCCCTTTTCAGACTGTCACTGACCGGTCACAGCCTTGGTCGGTTACAGCTGACAGTTCAACTCGATATCGACCTGATGCAATGTTGTCAAGTTGTAATATTTTTCTATATAGTACCTACCCACCTAGGTTTTAGACATCACAAATAAACGGTTGTACTGACTATTTTAGAATATCATTTTTTCTTGCTCAGTTCAACTTCAGCCAATAATAATTTAACATGTTAATACCCAATAAAAGCAAATAATAATAATCAAATAATTCTATTAAAAATTGCAAGTAACGCGGTCCACTCAGGTTTTCCCGTAGAAAATACGGCCCAATCAAACGATACCCGTACACTCGCGTGTCAATTTTTCTCTGAGCAAATGTAGCCGTTATGACTTCAACATAACTCCAACTTGTCTAATAATAAACTGAGTAATAAACCATTTACGTACATTACATAAAAATCCTATACCCAATGGGTAAATTATTGATAAGCTGAAAAGTGTTTCGTGTTGTACTTTATAAAAATCCTTCGTGTTGTCGTCAGTAATCTGTCCATGACCGAAATGGCACGCCGCTAATCGAGAGTTAATCTTGACCTTGACCTTATTAGGTCAATAACCTGAATTACCTAGTTTTTGTACTGTTATTTAACGACAAGGAGTAAAACAATTTTTTAATCTAGATACATGAATGAATTTTCCTTAAATATTGATTTATTTGTTAATAAAAACAAATGTAGATAATAAATAAATGTTTTCGAATGCTAGGCTATTACAGTTTAATAATTTTGATATTACGTTTTCACTACGTTTTACAAATAAATATGAATTTTTAGTATTACTCGTAAGTACAATTAACCGCACACATAACCAAATGTACAATTTGTAGTTACGTACATCTAGCCTAGAAATGTATTGTTTTTAAGTAGTATGATACTAACCTGTTTACAGCCCACATAAGTATAACTGCATTTATCCGTCCATAGCACATTATTAATAAAATTCAGTCGCATTTCGTAAACATTCTCCGTATAACACTACCATTTCCACATAATCGGAATTTGTAAAATTATGCGTTGTGAATTTACGCCAAATACGTGAGGTTAGACCGAAATAAACAAACTACTGCTTGTATTCTCTAAATCCCCCCTCCAATGTGTGGCATGATCTACAAATTTGAGGGGGAAGAAATGCGGGAAATGCAGAGTGCTAAATGGAGGTAAATTTGAATAACAGGCTGATGTGTTAGATGATATGTACTGCCATTAACCTCTATTTGCAACATTGCAATAAATGCAGTAGCACGGGTCAAAGATCCTATACATCCGCCCGTCGTCAATGGCAATATATCTTTCCTCAGCAAATTTATATATATTATGTAGTCATTATGAAATAAAATTAGAGTTTTACCCGAACCGTGTTTCAATGAACATCATTAGAACTACATGGCGATCCTGCCAACTAAAAAATTTACAATAAAAAAGTAGTGAAAGTGCAAAATGGGTGCACAATGGGGACAAAAGTCCACAAATTTATTCTGCGATCATTATTTCTGGAACAATACTCTTAATTTCACTTTTAGTGATCTGCTGCTTAGGAATCTTCTTCTGCACTAAAATGTTTAAGAAATGAATCACGCAAGCGTTATAAGACACATAAAAGCACAGGCAACCACATCAGTCTAAAAATAATAATTATAAGTGAAAATTAAAATTTAAGTGAAAATAATAATAAGTGAAAATTAAAACTTAAGTGAAAAACTAACACAATATTAATTAGTGCAAATACATTAATACAAATAAATAAAAGACTAAATATAAAAGTTTAAATCACTGCTATAACCGTTACAAAAACATTCTCGCAACGAATTTTCAAATAAAAGTTTCCGACAACAAACATGAATTGCTGCCCGCCCTGGACCACTGCTAGTTAGCAGCCTTCGACAAAATTGAGACCACCTCCACCTAGGCCCAGTAAAAACCATCTCCGACGAGACCTAGCAAAAACTTTCTTCTACCAGGCTCAGCGACCTCATCCGACCAGGCTCAGAAGACTCCAAAATATGTGTCAAGTGAAGGTGTAAGTTGTATTGTGCATATTTTTATAAATGTCTAGTTATAATATGTAATAATTTATGACTTCCTATCAATCTCTATTATCCATTTTAGCAGATACAGAAGTAATTAATAAGAATTTAAGAAAACAGCCTTATAGAGTATATAAAGAGTCGAGTCTTTTGCAAAAATTAAATCAAATAAAACTTCTGCATACAAATTTTGTTGAAACATATACTTCTCTAGAGAAAACTGTTAATTTAGCTGATAAATTAGTAATTAATGACATAAAAATCAAATTTAAAACATTAGTAAATGACTGTAATAACCGAATTGATAATTTGTTGCAAATTTCTATTAAAGAAGAAAGAAGTTCAAGTAATATATCATTTGAGCAATCATCTAGTTTAAGTAAAACTAATTTAAAAAACGCATCTGAAGAGGTAATTGTCAAAATGGAATTTGATTTCAAAGTAGCTTCACATATTATACCAGATTTTTCAGGTGAACCTGACAATGTTGTTGATTTTATTGATGCTGCCGAATATTACAATGATTCATTAAAAGACGAAGCAAATAAACAACTTTTAACTTTTATTTTAAAAACTAAAATTAAAGGTACGGCAAAAATACTTTAATTTATGACCCTGAAAATTTTAGCGAATTAAAGAAAACTGTCACCGATCGTTTTAAACCAAAAAAGACGCTTGCATCAGTTCATTCAGAATTAAGTAAAGTTAAGCAAGGCCCAAAATCAATTTCTGTTTATGCATCTGAAATAGAAGCTCTTATTTCCGATCTAAATAAAATAAATATTTCTTCACAAGGTATTCAAGCTCGTGATACGATAATAAAACTAAATGATCAAGAGGCATTAAATTTTTTTAAAAATGGTCTAAATAAAGATATTAGAGGCGTAATTTTAGCGTCAAGAGTAAAAACATTTAATGAAGCAGTTGAAATAGCACTAGAAGCTGAAGTTTCTCAGTCTCAGTCAGTTAGTCCTACTCAAAATTTACAAAATATTTACCATGTTAAAAGAAAACATTTCCGCGGAAACAGATATAATAACCGGCATATACGAGGTACTCGAGGTAGACCAGGTACTAATGTCACAAATCGGTATGAAAATAATAGCCACAATAACTATAATCAAAACCAACAAAATTTTAGCCAGCAATTTAGAGGGCATAAAAATCAAAATTACTCATATAGAGGTAGATATCCTCACCGTGGACAATATTTACAAAGTCGACGACCCTACCAACGTAACACTCGGTACGTTTACTCACAAAACACCGAACCGTCGGAAAACTATCAGGACCAACTCTCTCGATCAAATCAGAGAAGTGTGAGGGAGTTGGATACGATAACGGAAAATTAATATTTTTAACTACTGGTGAAACAAATTATATCGAGATATTTTGTGAAATGACAGGCAAATTAACAACTTTTCTAATTGATACCGGATCAGATATTAGTCTTTGTAAAATCTCTTGCATTAATCATGATCAAAAATATAACCCCCAAAATAAATGTCAGATAGGAGGCATCACAAAATCTAAAATTGAAACTTTTGACACTACTGTAACTAATATATATATTAATAAGCAAAATAAATTAACACACGAATTTCATTTAGTAAGTGGCGATTTTCCAATTGTAACAGATGGTATAATAGGTAGAGATTTTTTGTCAAAATATAACTGTAAAATAGATTATAATACTTGGACTTTAAGTATATTTTTTAAACACGAGGAACACGTTATTCCTTTAAAAATTAAATTACCTTTCACTAACAAAATTGAGATACCTGCTAGGACAGAAATTATATGTCCTATAGACAGATATTTTTCTGAAGACAGTTTAATTTTAAATCAAGAAATAAAAAAAGGAATATTTATTGCTAACACATTAGTTTCAAAATTAGGCATACCTCATATTAGATTAATTAATACGACTTGTAATGATGTCGTAATAGACAATTTAAAACTGCAAACACAACCGCTCTCAGATTACGAAATTTGTAAAACAGCTGTAAATAAATACGACACTCAGGTTAGTCACAGAATAACACAGTTATTTGAGGAACTGAAATTTAATAATGTAGACACCGATGCTTTGGAATCAATCAAAAATATTTGTAAAGAATATAATGACATTTTTTACTTAAAAGGTGATAATCTTTCTGCTAACAATTTTACAAACAAAAATTAGAGTAACAGATAATGATCCAGTATACATAAAAAATTATAGATTACCACAATCACAAAAAGACGAAATAAAAAAACAAGTACAAAAATTATTGAAAAATGACACAATTGAACATTCCACTAGTCCATATAACTCACCCTTATTAGTAGTCAAGAAAAAGTCCAGTACAGAAAAACCAGATTGGCGATTGGTAGTAGATTTTAGGCAATTAAATAAAAATTATTCAAGATAAGTTTCCACTGCCTAATATCGAAGATATTTTAGATGAATTAGGTCGAGCTAAATATTTTTCTACAATAGATTTAGCTAGTTCTTTTCATCAGATAGAATTAGAAAAAGAAAGTCGTCCACTAACAGCATTTTCTACAAATTCAGGACATTATCAATATAAAAGATTACCATTTGGACTCAATATTTCAACAAATAGCTTTTCTCGCATGATTACGATAGCAATGTCAGGTCTCAAAGATAGCGCTTTTATATACGTTGATGATATTATTGTTTTCGGATGTAGCCTTAAACATCATAATACAAATCTTATTAATGTATTCGAAAGATATCGAAAATATAATTTAAAATTAAATCCAACTAAGTGTAATTTTTTGCAACGCGAAGTAAATTATTTAGGTCATCTAATTTCTGATAAAGGAATTAGTCCCGAACCAAAAAAATATGAAGCAGTAAAAATTATCCAATACCAAAAATGCGGACGATGTCAGGCGATTTATTGCTTTATTAAATTATTACCGTAGGTTTATACCACATTTTGCCGATATTGCATATTCGTTAAATAAATTGTTAAGAAAAATTCAAACATTTAATTGGTCATTAGAATGCAGCGAAGCATTTAATATTTTAAAGAAAAAATTAATCGAACCGCCCATTTTACAATACCCCGATTTTTCAAAACCATTTATTTTAACAACAGACGCATCAAACTTTGCGCTAGGATGCGTGCTGTCCCAAGGCGAAATAGGACACGATCTTCCAATAGCGTATGCAAGCAGAATTTTGACAAAACATGAAATAAATAAACCCGTTATTCTAAAAGAATTATTAGCAATATATTGGGGAATAACACATTTTCGTCCATATCTGTACAATGCTAATAAAAAATTTATAGTCGTTACCGATCACAGACCGTTAGTCGGACTTTTTACTCATAAATCTCCATCTTCAAAATTAACAAGAATACGTTTAGATTTACTGGACTATAACTTTGAAATACGATACAAACCAGGAAAAACAAATACCAATGCGGATGCCTTATCACGCATAAAATTAGATTCAGATATACTAAAAGCTATGATCCCGACAGTAGCTGTCACTACGAGGTCAATGACAAAATCAGATCATTGTACCACAAAAAATCAAATAAACATCTCGGACGACCAGTCTGGCCAACTGGGAATTTGGGAAGTTACTTCTTTAACCGAAATAAACAAAGTAAAAACGTTAACGTTAAAAATATATGACTCAATAATAAAAATAATTCAGCGCGCGTAAAAACACATATAAATAAAGCAAAATATATAATTGAGTGCGATAAAGTTATAAAAATTACATTATCAAGTGATAATCTAGAGCAGAATTTAGATTTTGCACTGGAGAAGCTGATAAAAGAAAATGTTTACTCTTATTTATGTTTATCAATGCAAGATGACATATTTAATTATATAAAGGTACCTATATTCAAGAAAAAAATATAACGCACTATATGATAAATACAAGTCAAGATTAAAAATTTTATTATTTACACCACCAAAAAAAATAAATGATATTGACATTCAAAATGAACTTATAAAAAATTATCATAACACGTTAATAGGAGGACACACAGGTGTAAAGCGAACTCTAAATAAGTTAAAGCAAAAATACGTGTGGAAAAATATGTCAAAAATGGTAAAAAGCATGTATTAAGTTGCGAAGAGTGTAATAAAAGCAAAATAATTAAGCATACTATTGAACCACTCGTAATTACAGAAACTCCTTCAACAAGCTTCGAATCAATTTCAGTGAATACCGTAGGACCATTGAAAATTACAGAAAATAATATGAGATATATATTAACCATACAATGTAACTTAACAAAATTTATACAAGCTATTCCATTAGAAAGTAAAGATGCTAAAACTGTATCTAAAGCGTTAGTTGAAGAATTTATGATGAAATTTGGTATTTTTAAAATTTTAAAAACAGATTTAGGAACCGAATACGTAAATGAACTACAAAAATCAATTAATAAATTCTTTCATATAAAACATATAAAATCAACAGCATACCACCATGAATCATTAGGTAGTATAGAAAGAAATCATAGAGTATTAAACGAATATCTTGTTTCTAACTCAGCTAATTCTAATTGGGATACATTCTTACCTTATTATGTCTTTGCATATAATATAACTCCTCACACAGATATAAACTATTCGCCATATGAATTAGTCTTTGGCAAAATAGCAAATTTACCATATGAAAATGTAACCAAAAGATCACCAATATATAATATAGAAGATTACTCAAATGAACTAAAATTTAGACTAAATGAAGCTCACAGAAGAGCACAAGAATTTTTAGAAATAGCTAAAGAAAAACGAAAACTACATTATGATAAACATATCAATCCATCGAATTTCGAGATAAATGACCTAGTGATGTTAAAAAGAGGTCAAAAACAAAAGCTAGATACTCCATACACAGGTCCAATATAAAGTTGTAAATAAAAGTGGCGTTAATTCCACAATTATTGTAGAAAATAAGCGTATTACTGTAAACAACAATAGATTAGTTAAGTATAGAAATAATTAATCTGTATTTTAATCTGATGGTACCATAGGATAAAAAATATATATTTATAATGTATTCATAGAAATAAAATATTTGTTTATTGTAATAGATTTTAGGTTATACATTGTAAAGGGGAAAGGTGTACTGCCATTAACCTCTATTTGCAACATTGCAATAAATGCAGTAGCACGGGTCAAAGATCCTATACATCCGCCCGTCGTCAATGGCAATATATCTTTCCTCAGCAAATTTATATATATTATGTAGTCATTATGAAATAAAATTAGAGTTTTACCCGAACCGTGTTTCAATGAACATCATTAGAACTACATTATGTATGTAAATGTGGCATCCATGGTTAATACGGCAAGTCTGTGACATTAGAATTTCGTCGGGTGCGCCATCGTAGCGTACCAGGAGCGTCGTGTTACTGATTTTTGTAGGGTGATTTGTTTATTTTTTTAAAGGTCGAGTAAAAAATTTTTTTTTCGATTTTCTGCCTTTATTAGGCCTCCCGAATACGTGGTTAAAATTAATGACATTATGACTGACTCACCCTGTATGTCGTATACAAAAAATAATTGCAGAACAAAAGAACACGAGGTGGTGACTAGAATAGCAAGTAAAAAGATTAAATTTTTGATATCATGTATGTGCCTTTGTTTAATGATAGATTTATGTTTATCTTGTAATTTATTATAATGACATTATTACGTAATATATATGTATTACTTTGAAATTATGTAGGTATAGGGGAATTTAATAAGAAAATATACCATTCCTGCATTATTCTTTCATTTCTTCTCTTTAATGTCTAAAATTTTTAACTATTAATCGTGTAGTGCAGGTGTTTTATCAAAATCATTTAAATAAATTATAAATGTTTTCTTGTCTGTTAATGCTTGATAGATATTTCTTTTATATTGCAGGTAGAATAAAGGAAGTATATTTGCATTTGCTATTATTGTTGCTGATATAAAATTATATACTCGTAGGTATACATATAGTGTTTCAAGAAGGTACTTCCTACAGTGTATTATTTTAAAGCTTGACTTATTAGCTTAATGCTCTAACGGAAATGGGTAGATATAAAATTTCCGAGTTAATGCTTTATTTCTCAATTTAGCACATTGTAGAAAATATTATCTTTCAAAGTTTCGTGTGTTGTGTTTAAATTATTTTGATTCAATTACTCGAGCATCTCTTTCGCTAAAGTAACTGAAAATAGCTTAATTGGATATCCAGAAATAAAATGGTAAGAACAGCTCTAAAAGCAACTGAAAACAGCTTACGGCCGGTTTCATAATCAAATTTAAAGTCACTTTAAATTAAAAGGATCTTTAAACTAAAAATGTAGTTTTATAACAAAACTTTAAAGCCACTTTAAAGTTAAAGCGCCGTTTTCGAGACTTTAACGTTAGTAATGTGACTTTAAGTACAACCTAACCTAATATTTTGGTAACCGTTTGTGTAGTTATTTGATAGAAAAAAGTAAAAAGAATATAATTCTCATCATCAAGCTCTAGTTCTTCAGAAGATGAAATTTCGATGATGAAAATGTATAACCTGAAGAAAGAAATGTAGAAAATAATGATGGAAGGCAAGTGAGAGACTTGTTAATAGGTACATGAATATTTTGCAAGACTATAAACTTAGTGGTACTGATTATTTTCTCATTGTATGAATTAATTTATTTTTGAAACATGTTACTGAAATTCATGTAGGTATAACAAATTTTATTCTCATATGTATTATAAAATAAAGATTTTACTACAAAGCATCATATTTATTAAATAGACAAGGAAATTATTGTTTACATAAATATTGTATGTGCTTAATAAATCTATATTACTTTTAATTAGAATTTTACTACTTATTTTTTATATCCAAGTTTATCTTTAACATTGTTGTATTTGTGTTCTGCTGTAGATATAATGCAAATTTGCAACATGTAAGAAAAATTTGAAACACCGTGAGACTTGGTACGCGGTGTAGAACTAACTACATCTATCGGCCAGTCGCTACTCCATGCCGGACTGAAAATGTCATAGACACGAAGCGTTCTACATGCAGTAGACACCATCGAAAGCTGTCGACCTTTATCACGTTCGGCGAGAAACGATATTTTGCAAACACGGAATTCCAGGAAACAACTACTCTGCGGGCTAATGGTCCGACCAGCGTTGACCTTCTTCTGACGAATGACTCTAGCTGTTGCTATAGGTTTTCCAGGTGTAATTAAATGCTGGTCGGGGCATTAGCCCGCAGAGTTGTTTCCTGGAATTCCGTGTTTGCAAAATACCGTGAGACTTATTAGATATTTATTATATTGCATTAGGTACATAAACTACATTTGTTTTCTCATTAGTTCTGCCACCTTTAATTTTATATCTAAATCTCTTCATATTAACAAGCAAAATAAATCGACAAGATACCAAAACACGTTCCAGAAAGCACCCTTAAAAATATGAGCTTAGAGTACAAAGACAAACGCTAATACAATTTAACCTATAAATGTTCATAACATCGAAATTGGCCCGCCTTTGGCCCGATTGCATAGTTCATGGACAGAGAAATAGAGGAGGGGAGAATGAGCGTCAAGGTGCGCGAACTTAGAGTTTTGTCTTTGGAATAAAACAATTTGTTTTTGAGTAGATGATGTTTAATGCGAAGCGTTATTACGACCAAATACAACTTAACTGAGCTTACAAAAGATTCAACATGTTTTGTAATAAATGAATTTTGATGAATTAACATTTTATTTATCTTAACTAGATATGGCAAAAGCTTAACGTTTATATTATGTTTCTAAGAACACCTTGAGATAAAAATATATAATATACAGGGGACATAATTCCTCCCTCTTTAAAATGGCACATGGGGGCCTTGGGACACCATTGGGACATCATTGGTTGAATTGCCTCTGGACCTTGTAGTTTTTACGAATTTGGATATTTTCTCTTGGAAACAAATGTACGTTGTCATCAGACCCAGGAATATTAACGAGACGGCAAAGAGGATCCAAAATATTTTGATCTTCTTTTCTGGTAATGCTTCTATTGTAGTGACTGAAGATAGTGAATGGCTCGATTGGATAATTTTATTGATATCTTCTAAATGGACAGTTTTTAAATTGAGGTCATGGGAAATGATATTTGATACATTAACTTCTTGTAGTGGTGGTAATAATATACCAGTGCCTACGACTATAGTGGGATTGGATGATAATAAGTATGGTTCATCGTCAATCCATAATTTACAATTTGGATCAATAGTAATTAATGTGAGAAACTGCATTCGTTCTACTCCATTGGGATCACACTGAAATCGGATACTGGATTCTTTCAATGGTATAACTAGTAGTTGACTTGGGTTGACTTGATAGACAATTGGTTGAGTGACTTTTACTTTTGAAAATTGACAATTTGTGGGTTGTTGGCCATGAATTATTGTTGAAATACAATCGTCCTGAATGGGTTGTGGTTTCTTATCACAAATGTAATAACCTTCGACTTGTGGGCATTCTTCATCTAGATATTGATGATTCTTCTCGCCAAGCATTATTATTGGTTTATAAGGAATAAGGGTAACATTGGCTTGTGAAATTGGGTAGATTTTATAAAGGAAAAAATTTTCGCTTGAGAACAACGGTAATGTTATAATAAAATTAACATTTGGATATTTGAGAAATACATCTTGATGCATTAGTTTAAAATAAGATAAATCGTTTTCTAAAGGTAATAGAATTAGAATTATCATAAATTTGAGAAAGAGTGTTTTTCATAAATGAAACTTCGTTAAGACTAACTATGGGGTTATATACTGTTTTTAAAGCAGAGAAAGATATATCTATATAAATTTCATCAATTAGCGTTAAGAGAGAATTTTCGTTGTCAATAATTTGTTGTTCAATGAATCTAACATTAACGTCTCTAAAGTCATGCCTTAATCCTTCAATTAATTTAGCGATTTGTTGCTGATTACCTGATAAAGTTGATACTGTCTCGTTAAAAATCTTAGTGGCTGAAGAATGGATAATTGTGTTTTTAGTTGAGTTTCTAAATATTGTTGGTTTTTGTTTAAGATTTTGTATTGTTCAATTATTTCTGTTTTATCATCTTTGGTTAAAGTGCCGAAGAGGAATTTTGATACTTTACCAATACCATCTACTAATCCTCTTTTATTCTTTTTATTTAAAGGTAAGGAATTAAGTTTTAAAGCTACTTTGGTTAATGTGAAATTTACTAATGGCGGGACATCTAGTGTCAAAGAACAAAGTTTTTCATAAGTTTTGTATAAGTTTTCTGCATGTTCCAAGAGCATTAATGTATTTATTTGATATACGAATTTATGTGTCGATTAGATTAATTTTGTAGGTCCTAGTTGTATCGGTAGGATAGGGTTTGTTAATTGCTTGACTGGTCATCGTCAGTTCACTGAATGCGATAAGCAGTGATAAGGTCTTCAAAGTCATTTTCGTCGGCAACCTGTGACAAAGGAGGTTCTTTTAGTTTTTGTCTGGGTTTTTTAAATTAAAGTCTTATGATATATCTCTAATTTTGTCTGTGCTAGATGTTCTTTATCGGAAACTATTTGAGTTTCTTTATAAATTTACATCTTAACGTAGACAAATGTAATATTGTTAGTTATCATAGAAAGCGTGCCCCAATTCCTTTCAATTACAATATTGATTACACTACTTTAACAAGGCTTGATGAAGTTAGGGACTTGGGAATACTGTTTGACCATAAATTCTCATTTGTACGGCATATTGAACTGATGACTTCCTCTGCTTTTAAGGTTCTTGGTTTTGTCATCCGTAATACCAAACATTTTACTAACATTAATGCTATAAAGTTATTATATTACTCGTTTGTTCGCTCAAAACTGGAGTATAGTGCATTGATTTGGTCACCCATATATAACTGCCATATAAGTAAAGTTGAATCTGTACAGCGTCGGTTTCTTAAATTTCTATCATTTAAAGAAGATCATCAATACCCACCTAGAGGATACGATCATGAGTTGCTGTTGTGTAGATTTGGTGAGATATCGATGAATAACAGGCGAATAATAAATACTGTTAAAATTTTATATAATTTAGTGCATAACAATGTCGATTGTCAGCTGTTACTCCAACATATTAACTGGTTAGTTCCGCGTGCTGAATCCAGACAATCTGTAACTTTCTATAATCATGGCATCAATACCAACATAATGCTTTATTGCTCTATATATAGAATGTGTCGGAACTTTAATAATCTATGCCGTTCTTGTGATATAAACAATGATTCTCTCACTACAATTTTGAATACTGCAGTGCCTAGATTATTATATTGTTCTAGTTCTGATAAGTTTCTCATAATTTTTGTTCCTTTTGTTTATATTTTTTTATTAGCCATATAATTTTATATTATCATATTTTTCTTTTAATCTTTCTTATTTTATAATTTTAAGCTGCATATATAAGGTAGTGTAATTTTGTATTTCCTATAACTGGGTGTAACCTGTTGAATCTTTTGTTTTTAAATAAACTGTTTCATCAGGTTTGTTTGTTATTGGTTCGTCTCTTTTTTGATTTAATTTGGAAATATTGCGATCTTTAGTTTGAGAAATTTGTTGATTGAGGTTGTCATATAGTTTTTTAGAAATTTCTTTTTAGTCATTAATATAATCATTTAGAATTTCAGTTTCGTTAATGTCAAATGGAGTTTTTCTTCGGTTTACAAATACTACTTCAAAAGGGGTTAATTTTGTTACTGAATGTGTGGAATTGTTATATCCTATAATTGCTAATTTCATTATCTGATTTAAATCTTTATTGGGGTGTTCTAATTTAACACAACGTATCAGGTCTAATAATGTGGAGTGAAAACGTTCAACGGGAGCATTGGAGTTTGAATTTTTAGGAGTAGTTATATGAAAGTCAATTTGATGTAAGTTACAAAATTCTTTAAATATATTGTTATCAAATTCTTTACCACTATCACAAATTATTTTGTTGGGAATACCGAAATGTGAGATGAACGTCAATAGAGCTTCATAAGCATCTAGTGCGTTTTTGGATTTTATGTTATAGGCTTGACCTAATTTTGAAAATGGATCTAAATTTGTAAGAAATATATTTGATTCCGCAAAAAATAAGTCCATATGAATTATTTCGAAAGGTCTTTTTGGAGTGGGTGTAATTTGGAATTTTATTCTTTGAGGGTGTCTCTCATATTTTGCTCTCTGACATATTTTACAAGAATTTATATAATTTGTAACAACGTTAATTAAGTTAGGCCAATAATATCGTTTGAGTAGTGACATTTTTACTTCATTGATTCCTCTGTGACTAGTTTTTCCTTCATGGTAATATTTTAATTTTTCAGTTTGATTGTCTAAATTTTGTACATCTTGTAGTTTTCGTTAGATACATAATTTTAAGTTAGTGAAATTTTGTTGAATGATACGTGTAACTTTTCTTTCAATTTCAGGGGTTTTAAAATATAGACAATATGTAACTTGTGGAGATATTATAGATTTTAATAATTTAACTATGTCTTGGTCTGGGGCTGTAGTTCTAAGTGTTACCAAATGTCAAATTTTTGTTTTAAATAAGGTTGAAGCAACAGATGAATCTAAAACAGTGTTATTGGATTCTATGAAAGTAATTTGATGATTATATTGATTGAGACAATTTTTGGTGTAAGGGATTTCTTGGATTGGGTTTTCTTGCGCGGTGTGTCGTGTTTCGTCATCGTCTACGGTAGGTTTTGGTACTGTGATTTCCTTAAAGATTTCTTCCATTGTGGGTGTGTCTATAAGTCGTTCAGTTATTTCGTCTCCAATTTCGGATATAAAATCGGAAATGTCGTCGATTTTGCCACCTGGATTTGTTTCGGTGTCAATAGGGTTTGCGTGTACCTGAACAATTTTGATGCGCGATAAACAGTCTGCGTTAGCGTTATGTTTACCTTTTTTGTACCTAATCTCATAGTCAAATTCTTCTAGACGGAGCATCCATCTTACAAGGCGACTATTTGGTTCTTTAAGATTAAAAAGCCATTGTAGTGGTTTATGATCTGTTTGAATTATAAATTTTCTACCAAAAACATAGGGACTTAAATATTTGCAAGCCCATATGACAGCGAGCAGTTCTTTATAGTGCTATAATTAATATCAGCGGGATTTAGAGTCCTAGATGCATAACAAACGGGTCAGTCATCTTGACTAAGAATTGCGCCTATGGCAAAATTAGAAGCGTTGGTTGTGATGGTAAATTGTTTTTCGAAATCTGGGAAAGCTAATATGGGATCATTACATAGAAGATGTGTTTGAGGAATTGGAAATCGTTTAATTGCTTCGATTTTTTTTGGATCAGGCTTAACACCTTGGGGAGTAACAATGTGCCCTAAAAATTCTACTGATTTAGACATGAATTCGGATTTATCCAATTGAATTTTGAGGTTATGTTTCCGGAATGCTTCGAATACTTTGTGCAAATTCATTACATGTTCCTGAAGGGAAGTTGAGAAGATAATAACATCGTCCATGTATACTAGACAAATTTTGTTTTGGAGATCCTTAAGAACGTTGTCCATGACGCGTTGGAAACTGCTAGGGGTATTCTTTAATCCAAAGGGCATCCTTAAAAATTCGTAATGCCCTTGTTCTACGGTAAAGGCAGTTTTTTCGACAGAATTTGAGTGAACTTCAATCTGATGGAAGCCACTGGCTAAATCTAATGTTGTAAAATAATTGCAACGACCTAGTTTGTCAAGAATATCCATAATGTTGGGAAGAGGGTATCGATCTTCTATTGTTTTATCATTTAACTTACGATAGTCAATGACAAGTCTCCATTTTTGGTACCAGATGCATCGAGTTTTTTGGGCACTATCCAGATAGGGGAAGACCAAGGGCTTATGCTTGGCTTAATGATTTTTTCTTGGAGCATTTTGTCGATTTGTGTACGTACTTCAGCTTTATGAACATGAGGGAAACGATAAGATTTGGAGAAAACAGGATTTTCATCTTTAGTCCTAATTTCATGTTTAACAGAATTATGGAAAGTTAAGAGATCGTTTGGTTTTAAGAAAATGTCAGGAAATTTGTTACAAACATCCAATAAAGCTTTCTTTTCTTCGGAATTTAAATGATCAAGACGGAGTAATTTTTCAATATTATTTTTATCTGAATTCACAGGGGGAGATTTAATATCATAGGACTCGTAACTTTCAGAAAATGGTTCTACATCAAGGGGTTCATAAAATTCAACAGATTGAGTTTCCTCAGACATATTGTATATATCGACAGTAGCATAACCTTTTCGGCATGTACTTATAGAAGCGGGAATAAAAAGATTATCGGTTGATTGATAAGGGATGTAAATGTCTCCATCAGGTGCGTTTACAGAAATTTCTTTAAGAAGGACTTCATATGCATTAATAGAATATCTTTTGGAATTGTCATCTGGATGACGATAGTTAATTGGAATGTTGACAGACATATCAGGATTGCAAAGAGATTGTTCCGAAATATTAATTGATAAATGGAATTTTTGAAGATCATTGAAACCTATTAAACCATCATAATACTCATGGAAATCATGAAGAATCACGGTGATTTTTTCATTAGAATTAAATTCATTAAAAATTGGAATGTCGGCTTTATACCTTGTTGAAAATGTACCTGCACATGTTTTTAAATCAGTCGTATCTATGTAAATACAAGAAGGATAGTTTTGTTCAATTATGGAGGGTCTAATTATAGAAGTTGCGCAGCCGGTATCTATTAGTAATTTCATAGGTGGTTGTTGTATTATATCTAATAAAAGGTAATGGACAGGCTTGTCTTAAAGCGTTAATTTCGTTATATGGAGGTTCCTCTTCGTCGAATGCTATTTGGGGTTGTTCTGAGTCGTAGCTGAGTGAAAATTTTCATTTTCAGATGTTTCGTTGGCTTCTGGTTCCATTTGTTCTTGGTGGTACCAATATTGTTCTTCATTATGTTCCTCTTCATAATATTCAGGTTGTTCTTCTCCATAACATTCTTTTGTTTGGAAAGGTTCTTCTCCGATGTGATAGAGTTCTTCAGATGTCCAGTTTCTTGGAGCTGTAGGCTGGAAGTGGTTGTACGATCTTGGTATGGTCGCTTTCGATGTAGTCGACATAGATGTTGGTTTATATTGGGGAACTATACCTTTAGGTTTAAATACATTTTGTGGTTTGCCAAAAACTTTACTACCTGTTGGGAATTTTTGTGGGGGCGCTGGTCTCGGTTGAATATTAATTGGTTGTGAAGGAAAATTTGGTTTTTGTTGTTGCACTACGGCGCTTTGATTTCTAAATGGATTTTGATTATTTGAATTAAAATTAAAATTTTGCGAATTTGGATTATATTCTACAGTTGGGCGTGGTACAAAGTTATACTGTGGCTGTTTAACTTGAAGTGAAGGAATTGTTGGTTTTTGAAAATTACTAGATGGATTATAACCATTAAATGATTTACTATAATTTGAAAAATTTTGTTCTTCATTTACTTTAATAATAGCTGTTTCTAAAGAATCTAATTTCTGAATTCTAATCATAAATTGAAGCATAGGATTTAGAGATCTGGTAAAAGTATCAACAGCCATTTGTTCGTAATGTTTTGAATAAAATTCTTTTTCTTGGTAAGATTTATTGGAATGTACTAATTTGCTTAATAAAAGACTAAAATCGCTTGATGAATAAAACTATTTAATGCATTTCTATCTGCTTTATAAAAACTATTTATGAGATTATCACATGAACTAATAAAAGTGTTGAGACCAAATGGATTGCCATCATATCTTGGAATGTTATCAATGTATAACCTGAGAAGTTGATAGTCTACAGCTGTGGGCACAGCGTGGGCGCTTGGCTCTCGGTTAGTTGCCATTGTACTGATATTTAAACTATTTAAAGAATCAATTAAACTTGTTACGTTATCAATTTTTAAAAATTATTTAAATTTTGAAACAGAAAAAAGAATTTTGAAAAATTTTTTGTTTATTGGTCTAACTTATAGGTAAGGTTTTCTAACTAAGATCAAGACGTGAGTTTGAATTCAAGTTTTGTTTCTTAAATCTAATTGTTCACAATAAACGGCGGGCCTATTATTCTCAATTGAAAATAGGGATCGTGAGTCAAGTTGCAGTTTGGAGGAAAATAATGCTTCCATGAATTTTGGGAGTGTCAATATTGGTTCAGTTTTCTTAAACACCCTCTATTGTTTTCATTAAAATATTTTACATATATACAATTGTTAAACGTTTCATCAAAGCAATATTATATTTCCATGAAGGTTTCTAGAGAACGGTCGGGTTTTTAAACACCCAGTAGTTTTTAATTAGTATAGTTTTCTTACAGACCATTGTGAAAAGTTTCCTTAGAAAATATTCCATGAATTGTGAGGATTCTTAGAGAATGGTTTGGTTTTGTTAAACACCCGTATTTTTCATCAGTATAATTTTTTACAATCGTGAAAAGTTTCATAAAAAATAAATTCCATACATTTTGTGGATCTAGAGAATGTTCTTGATGAATTTTACACCCTGTATTTTTTATTTATCTTATACTAGATATATAATAAGCTTAACATTTATATTATGTTTCTAAGGACACTATTGAGATAAAAATATATAATATACAGGGACATAAATTTAGTAATACAGGAGGCTGCCATTTTGAATTCATCTATACGAGAATTCTAAATATTATTTTATCATGTCGTTTCAAAATTTCTATTTAGAAACACATTAAATTTTAAATAAAATATGAACAAATATGTACTTTAAATTTTCAGTTACATATTAATTTTCATATTGGCGTTATTATTTCTGTTATTTCGATAATTAGTGGAGGAAAAAAAAATCGAATCTGTAATTTTTATTTTTCTCGTCAATTTTATCGTAACACCCCGTACATCGAGCTTTTTGAGTCGCCCCATATATACGCGAAGCGGCTTGACGTGTTTACGCCATATTGTCTAGCTCATTTGTACCACGTATTCATTCGTATTTATGCAAAGTTCAATGCAAAAATGAACTCAAAACTCAGCGCGTCTAGCCGTTTGACGTTTAGGACGGCCGAACAAACGCGAATGCCGCAGAACGTGTAATAGACCAAAATTTTCGTTATTTTCACTATAAAATCGAATTTTAAACTCAAACCTGAGGCACACGACACATTGTAAAAGGTTCAAAGTTTACGTTTCGATAGGGCTTTATGGAAATGAATGCGGGAAAATACGAAAATATCGAATCCGAAATAGTTTGACGTCTACCCATATCCGACTGACGTTTCTCGAATTCCCGGCCTATAAGCCCTGTCCGCGCTATATCTATCTCTTTTTTCGCGAAATCCTAGCAAAAATCGAAAAGTGGCGGCCGCGGACCTCCGTAAAAACGCAAAATTCGCCACGAAAAACGTAAAAAGAACTCACGAAAATACGCCTAACAGACGACCCAAGGACCGAACTCGACTCCGCGCACCCGGGCTCGCCGCTGCGCGGCTCGCGAAAAAAGCCTTTACCCGGACACTTTGCCACTTTTTCGCGAGAGAGAAAAAACAACGGATTTTAATATATAAGAATTTATATTTTGAAACAGAAAAAAGAATTTTGAAAAATTTTTTGTTTATTGGTCTAACTTATAGGTAAGGTTTTCTAACTAAGATCAAGACGTGAGTTTGAATTCAAGTTTTGTTTCTTAAATCTAATTGTTCACAATAAACGGCGGGCCTATTATTCTCAATTGAAAATAGGGATCGTGAGTCAAGTTGCAGTTTGGAGGAAAATAATGCTTGACTTACTACTTTTTGGTGTTCTTTTTAGCCTGGACCTCTCAGTTGACTAAATCCTGATTGATTTACAGTCCTGGGTGGCTTCGGCTTTAGAAGTTGATTTTCCACCTTAGAAGAGCAGCTTCTAATCGATTATCGCACAAGGAATCGATCGGCAGTCTATCACTTTCACTTTTTGTCCGTTTGTGGATTCGCGGCACCTTCAACTTAGAAAAGTTTATTCGAATCACTAATCATAGGTTCGAACGGCACTACTTATCCGTATCCTCGTCCCCAGTTTGGTCTTTGGAATAAAACAATTTGTTTTTGAGTAGATTATGTTTAATTCGAAGCGTTATTACGACCAATACAACTTAAGTGAGCTTACAAAAGTTTCAACATGTTTCATAATAAATGAATTTTGATGAATTAACATTTTATTTATCTTAACTAGATATGGCAAAAGCTTAACATTTATATTATGTTTCTAAGGACACCTTGAGATAAAAATATATAATATACAGGGGACATAAATTTAGTAATACAGGAGGCTGCCATTTTGAATTCATCTATACGAAGGGGATTCTAAATATTATTTTATCATGTCGTTTCAAAATTTCTATTTAGAAACACATTAAATTTTAAATAAAATATGAACAAATATGTACTTTGGAAATTTTCAGTTACATATTAATTTTCATATTGGCGTTATTATGGGTGATTATCGGAGATAAGGTGGAGGATTAAGGCTAAAGCGTACAACCTTCACATTGGGCGACCTGTATAGACGCTTATCTGGCTGGCCGCTGACGCCTAGCTCAAAATACGAAACGTTCAGTCCCTCGCCCGACCGTTATCTGTAAGTATTTTGACTGTCTTCTACTCGTCTCCATGCCGTTTAAAAGAAAAGGAATTTTGATTTGAGACCCCCGATAAATACTGCAATTTAGCCCTGTTACTAATCGCGTACCCTCGCGTCGCGGCGCGTGTTGCGTGTCGCGTGCGCGTCGAGTGGGTCTCCTTCCTCTTCCGGGAGGAACGACGCGTGTAGCCCCGGCTGCTACGTCGTCTGACGGGCGAAGCTCTTCTTTCTCTTAGAAGTGATATTAATAAGTGCTGATATCTTCTTGCTTGGGCCAGCCTCTATCTCGGGGCGGCTTATTTGTTTGCACCCGTCGCTGATAGGGAAGGCTCTGTCTTGGTGCTTCTGGGTACGTTGAGGGCGACGCCGGCGCCTACCCCAACGCAGACTCCCTGTTGTCTTCTCGCTTCGGTAAAAGAGCACTCCGTTTCCAGAGTCACCGGTTGGTCAGCACCGATACTTCCTCTAACCTTAGACTCCGGGCTGTACTAACCCTTTTACCTTTTCTCTCTTCCTATCTTTGAATTTTTCTTGCTTCGGGACACACAAGTCCTGGTTTTTATAGTGACAATGCTAAAAAGCACTCCACTTTCGAATTATTTTATTGTTTACGAATATCTTTTAAGACAGGGGCTATATAAAGTAATAACACCCTGTATTTGATAATTAGTGCCTAGGCAGCTAATTATGTACCTCCCAGACCTACTTTCCACAATTGAATATCTATCGAATTCTTTAGCGATGAATTTGTCGGCTGATGCTCGGACAAATCCATGCTTGGTGTATCGTCGTTGCTTCGAAATTTAAAACCAAAGTACACGACCTGGTACGAATGGAATTTAGAAAACAGTAGACCGAATCTTCACTGAGAGCTAGTTGACTTCGTCGCAAGACAAGATGTCTCGTCAACGATAGCAATCAGACTGGACTCTTGAATCTTCTCGTACTGAAATCAGCCTCGCGCGAGCTCTGAAATTAGACTGGAACTTCTCATCGCGAGCTTCGAAAATGCTCTGTATTTATGCAATTTCCCAATTGCGTCGTTTCGCGTTCCGCGCTGCGATTGGTCAAAACGCCGTTTTAGGGCGTGACCGTTCAGACAAAACTGAACAGCGCATTTTTCGGCGGCTCCGTCGACACCTCCCTCGTTGGATACACCAAGCCGTGAAGTTTGTTCCCAGCATCGTTGCGCCGTGTTTTTTTTTGTTTTTGTTTATTTTTTTGTGTTTTTTTATTTATTTTTGTTCGGGGAAGGAAAAGGATCCGTTGGTTTCATTACTACTCGAGGGAAGAACCAACAAAGAAACCCTCGAGAGCTCGACAATCTTTTCTAAACCAAACGTTATAAAACTCTGTTATTGTCCCGGTCCACGGCTTCTGCTTCGGCGGATTGCCAAACGAACATCGAAATCGTTAGGATGGTGGCGGCTGCCACGTCCATCGTTGGCGGTCCTCGCAGGCGGCACGTTTCTGGAACGGTTTAAGACAAAGCAAACACAAAGCATTAATTCTGAGATTGTCTCGCTTACCTAATCATGCAGAACTAAAAAGAATGTTTTCTGGGATGCAAAATAAAAAGTAATTCTTATTCGTGCAAAGAGGGATACATGGCTCCAGCGGTGGCAGGTCGTGGGGTTCTTCTCCGTCGAGCCCACCGACGGTCCCGCGTTGTGTGTGTCCCTGGGCCTCCTCTTCTGGAATTTCTTCTCGCTCAGGTGCTTGCACAGGTGGCGGTCGGAGATCGTCCACATGCACTCGCACCTCGAGTCCGTCGCGCTCCACTGTATAAGTGTTGTCGCCTTCTTTCTTGATTATCCTGTGTGGGCCCGTCCACTTGGCGCAGAACGGATCCTTCCTAGGTCCTGGCCAATTCCTTATTAGCACCAGGTCCCCGACGTCGAATGTTGTCGAGCGGTGCGGGGAAGAGCTGGCGTATAAATATTCGTTGCCGGTCCTTGGCTTTCCGAATTCGCTGCTCCCTCGGTGCAACGCTCTGTTCGACGCGCGGCCTTATTGGTGGCGGCATAGTCCAGTCTCCAGGTCTCTTCAACAGTCCTCCTATCATGATTTCGCTGGGCGCTTGTCCTGTCGCGGTGTTCGTTCTATTCCTGAGGGTGAACAGCGTCTCAGGAATCATTTCGTCCCAGCGTTTGTTGGCGTTTTTCCTTGTTCGTAGTACTTGAACTCCTGTACCCTTCTTTCGACGGGGTTCGCTCGCTGGTGGAATATCGGCGCGTAGTATGGGGTGATATGCCATCTCTCTAGCTGGCGCAGCCACAGGTCTCCTCTAAATACTCCCGCGTTGTCGCTAATTATAGCCGCTGGGTAGCCCCACTTCGCTGACAAGTCTTGGATGAAGGCTAGCATTTGTCTGTGCCTCGCACTATATACTGCTATCGCCTCGACCCACTTGCTGAAGATGTCTACGGCTATAATTACGAATCGATTCTTGTTCCTTGTAGTCGGATAGGGCCCTAGGACGTCAATGCTCCACGTATGTCCCGGTTCGGTCGGTATACGCGGATGTAGCGGTGGCTTGGGCTGGTGCGCCCCCGCCTTCGTCGACGCGCATACAAGGCACTCTTGGACGTGTTCTTTAACATTGCGCCGTAGGTCTGGCCAGTCGTAGAATCTCTCGATCGCTGTTATCGTTTCGTCCCTGCCTGGGTGTGCTGCGAGCGTAGAGTCGTGGAATTCATCGATGATATCCTCTTGCATGTTGATGGGCGCGTATAGCGCTCGGCGATCTCCACGTCGTCTCTAGATTAGGTTGTCCTCGAATATGTACTTTTCTGCTACTTGTCGTTCCTTTTCTGTCTGCCATCCATCTCGTTGAATTCGATAGAGGTGTGCCTTATCTGCTTGGCATTCGTCATTTTCCTCCTGTGATCGCTTTACGCGCTTGAACAGGGGTTCTGCTTTCTGCGGCAGGGCTCCGTCCTCGTTCTCCTCGATGTAGTTTACCCGATACATCCTGTCGTCCGTGTCGGGCTGCTCTTCTGCACGCTCCTCCAGCGGGTTTCTCGACAGGAAATCGGACAACTCGTTGCTCCTTCCTGGGACGTGCACTATGTTGAACTTATAAGTCTGAAGCATCAGTGCCCACCTTGTGAGTTTCGATTTTTCATCCTTATAGCGGTCCAACCCTAGTAACGCCCTGCTGTCTGTGTACAGCGTGAATTCCTGTTCTTCTAGGTATTGTCGGTATTTTCGGACTCCGAATACCACGGCGAGCGTCTCCTGCTCGTTCACGTGGTAACGGCTCTCTGTCCGCGTAAACTTGGCAGAAGCGCAGGATATGATGCGTCGCGTGTCTCCCTCTTGCTGGAAGAGCACCGCAGCCATCCCAACGGCGCTAGCGTCGGTCTGCAAGCAATATGGAAGCCCGATTTTCGGTCGGTGTAGGGGTTCATGATTTGCAAGTGCTTCTTTCAGTTCTTCGAAACTTTCTTGCTCCCTCGATGTCCATTTATACTTGCGTCGAGCATCCAACAAGTCTGTAAGCGGCGCGGCTATCGTTGCGAAACGGGGTACATATTCGCGTAGCCATCCTGCCGTCCCCAGGAATTGTCGGAGCTCTCTCACGTTCCTCGGTGGTGGATAATCTTGTATCTTGGTTAAATGCCGTTGCTGGGGTTCGTTGTGCTCCTCGGTGACGATGTGCCCCAGGTATTCAATCTGTTTTGCCCCGAACTGGCATTTTTCCGGTAATATGCAAAGTCCATGTTGCCTTAGTCTTTCGAAGACTTTCTTCAGGTGTTCGATGTGTTCTTCTGGTGTATTGCTATACACTACGATGTCGTCTAGGTAGACCTTCGCAAACTTATGGACGAGTCCTCGTAGTACCTAGTTCATAAGTTTCTGGAATGTTCCTGGTGCTCCTGCTAATCCAAAGGGCATTACTTGGAATTCGTAGCTCGTGCCATCGGACGTCGAGAAAGCCGTATACTTCTTACACGACTCTGCTACTGGCATTTGCCAATATCCGGCTTTCAAGTCCAGCGTCGTGAAGTATTTCGCTTCCCCGAGTTCCTTTAGCATGTCGTCTATCGATGGTAGCGTCGCTGTTTCCACGATCGTCTTCGAATTCAGGCGCCTATAGTCCACGCAAAAGCGCATACTTCCGTCTTTCTTCTTAACTATAAGCGCCGGCGAGCTATATTCGGACGTACTTCTTCGTATAACCCCCTGTTGTAGCATTTCGGTGCAGGCGTCGTTGATTATTTTCTTCTTGTCCTCCGAGTATCGAAACTTCGGTACCTGGAAGGGCTCTTCGTCGCGCAAGAGGATTCGGTGCTCCGCAAGCTTTGTCGACGCCGGCCTCGGTTCAATCGAGAACAAATCTTTGTACTATTCGAGTACCTCTCGACAGGCGTCGGGGAAGTCGCTGGGCAACTTCTCCTCAAGCGTTTCCCGGATGACTTCCTCGTCCTTAATTTCCTTCCGCGGGAGAGCGCCGTTCCAGTAGACGCATTTCCTTTTTTCTTTTCCATAGTACAGCATTCCTTGTACAAAGTCCAGCACCACTTCGTGCTCGGTTAGCCAGGGCCGACCCAGAATGCATTCTTCGCACAGGTCGTCGACCAGGAGCATCTTCGTAGAGAAGCGCGTTTCATCTAGCGTGTACTCCACGTCCATGGAGCCGCTAGTTTTTGCGGTCGCCCCCTTGCTAGCTAAGCGAACGGTGCGTTGTCCAGGTATCTTCTGCCGTGTCTCGGCAAATTTGCTTCGAAGTAGGTTTACTCCGGCTCCGGTATCTACGAGAGCTGCGATCTTCCTATCTCCTATCCAGAGATTTAAGCGTGGCACCTCCATGCGCACGGCGATCTCGAAGTCCTCCTCGTGAGCGGTTGCGTCGTTGACGTAGCTTTCCATATCCTCGGACGCGGTCGTTCTGCCTTTTCTGCGCTAAAGATCGAACCCTCGGCCCCGAGTTCGACTTCAACGTCTCCAGAGGCTCGCTTCGACTTCTTCTTCCGTCTTCTGCGTACCTTTTTCTCTTGCGAAAAAAGTACGTTTCCATTAGTTGTTGTTTGCTTGCTTAGATCGGCGATTTCTTCGGAGATGACGTCCAGGTGCTCCTGCTCGGTGACGCCCTCCAGGTACTAGTCGTCTTTGTTGTCGTTTTCTTGTATTTCTTGCTGTGTTGGCTCCGCAAGTGCAGCTTGTGCGACTTGGGGCTCGTCGTCGTCGTTGTGGGCATCCTCTCCAACGTGCTGCGGGTGCCCAACGTCGCAGCGCGTTTCCTCTTCTACCACGCCTAACCTCGGGAAGACGGTCCGTCGGGCCGCGACTGGGCCTGAGGCGCGACCCTGGGCTCGTTTCCCTGGTTCTGCTGGTAATTTCTTCGCGGTTCCTCTATCGGCGGCGGACCTCTCGCCTCCCTCGTTAAGGGTTGTTGTGCAGGTCTCTGCGTAGGCGGATTCGATGGCCTAGGCCCCTGCTCTGGTCGTCGCCAGTTATCACGGTTGTGACCGGCTTCGACGTTACCCTCACGACGTGGCTGCGGCCGCGGCGTCTCGCGTTGATTGTTTTCCCTGGTGTCTTGGCGCGGCTGTTGCCTACCTACAGCGCCGTTCGGCGGACATTTCAGATCCCTTTCGACGCATTTCAGCGTCTGCAGGCATCGTCAAACTTTCCCAGTCTGGCGTACGCGCGTATGTCCGATCGCATTAATTCGGTCACTATGCGAATTTTTACCCGCTCGGGTATTCCTGGCGCAAGTCGATCGAATAACGCAACCTTCGTTGTAACGAACGCTGCAACGCTTTCTTGGGGAGCCTGATATTCCCCGTAGAGCTTCGTAGTAAGCCCGCACAAGACATTTATTCCATTGAATTCTTCGTCGAATTTTTGTACGAAATAATCGTACGTCACGTTCGGTGGCAGCCTCGAAAACCACTTCTTCGCCTGGCCCGCGAGTGTGCTTCGCACAATCTTCATTCGCTGTTCTGCCGGAGTATGGTTTTCGGTATAGAAATTCTCCAATCTTTCTATATACATTCCTGGGTTTTCCTCTTCGCGACCGGAATACTCGAATTCCGGCCTGGCGGGGAATTGATGCCGATGCATTGCTTCAGTTCGTTCGGCCAAGGCTGTAATTGCACGCAGCATCTCTTGCGTGGCCAGCCTGTCGACGGCTGCCGCGTCTCGCTGCTGCAAGCTACGCCTCGGCCTCGGATACGGTCCTGCAGGTGTCTCGTTGACGCCGGTCGCGTCCAACGTTCACCATCCTGCGTTGTGTTCCTCTTCATTACTTGTTTGTGAGGTATTCGGGGTCGACGTCTGTCCAGATGTCCTAGGAGACCAATTGTCTCGAGCATGTTTCGCCATTGCTGGTAATCCATGCTAAGACTTTGCCGTGGCTGGCTTAGTTCTCCTCGTGCCTCACGCTGTTGGGCGCCATGTCTTCTACTCGTCTCCATGCCGTTTAAAAGAAAAGGAATTTTGATTTGAGACCCCCGATAAATACTGCAATTTAGCCCTGTTACTAATCGCGTACCCTCGCGTCGCGGCGCGTGCCGCGTGTCGCGTGCGCGTCGAGTGGGTCTCCTTCCTCTTCCGGGAGGAACGACGCGTGTAGCCCCGGCTGCTACGTCGTCTGACGGGCGAAGCTCTTCTTTCTCTTAGAAGTGATATTAATAAGTGCTGATATCTTCTTGCTTGGGCCAGCCTCTATCTCGGGGCGGCTTATTTGTTTGCACCCGTCGCTGATAGGGAAGGCTCTGTCTTGGTGCTTCTGGGTACGTTGAGGGCGACGCCGGCGCCTACCCCAACGCAGACTCCCTGTTGTCTTCTCGCTTCGGTAAAAGAGCACTCCGTTTCCAGAGTCACCGGTTGGTCAGCACCGATACTTCCTCTAACCTTAGACTCCGGGCTGTACTAACCCTTTTACCTTTTCTCTCTTCCTATCTTTGACGTTTTCTTGCTTCGTGACACACAAGTCCTGGTTTTTATAGTGACAATGCTAAAAAGCACTCCACTTTCGAATTCTTTTATTGTTTTACGAATATCTTTTAAGACAGGGGCTATATAAAGTAATAACACCCTGTATTTGATAATTAGTGCCTAGGCAGCTAATTATGTACCTCCCAGACCTACTTTCCACAATTGAATATCAATCGAATTCTCTAGCGATGAATTTGTCGGCTGATGCTCGGACAAATCCACGCTTGGTGTATCGTCGTTGTTTCGAAATTTAAAACCAAAGTACGCGACCTGGTACGAATGGAATTTAGAAAACAGTAGACCGAATCTTCACTGAGAGTTAGTTGACTTCGTCGCAAGACAAGTTGTCTCGTCAACGTTAACAATCAGACTAAGCGCTCTCGAGCTTTCCAATGCTCTATATTTATGTAATTCCTCTTCTGCGTCGTTTGTATCAAATAAATTACTTTATTTTAATTATCTTTTAATTTATTTTCTTTACTTCGTGTATAATCTTTTTACACTAGGTTATTATTTTTTCAGGATGAGCAATGCTTCTTTTATTTTTGCCTTTAAGGAAAGGTTGTTTCAATAGAAACGAATATTAACGCTAAAACGACACAGTGGATCGATCTTGGGACGCGTGCTTACGCGTCCATCATCCCGGTCGTAGTAGCTATCGAGCGCGCCGTTATTTCTTTGGCGAACGATGGCCTTGTATGGTTTAGGATCGAGCGCGTTAGCGCTCTTTATCCTTCCCCATCTCTGTAGGCCTGGGCGGCCTCGTAAAGGTGGGCCCCATCCATCACCTACCCCGACCACTGGCGTGGCCGGTGTAGGCGCTTTGCGGGGCCTCCTTCTGCCCTGGCTGACCCCCGCCGGCAGGGGGGCCTTCTTCTGGCGCTCTTCGGGTCTTCTATGTTCTTTCTTCGCCGGCCGTCCTAAACCCCCGGGGGTGGTCTTTGTTGGGAATTGGGTTTTGTGATTGGCTAGGTAGCCATAGGATGCTCTTTCCTCCCGAGCCTTTTTCGGTTCGGGAGATGCGAGCGCTAGGTAAGGATAGGAATTTGGTTTAGGTTGTCTATGTTCTCGTCTTCTTCGTGGTGGTCATCTGGGTCGTGGCTTCTTCGTCCTGAAACAGAAAAGATTAGCGGGGGGGAGGGGGGTAGGGGTTTGGTCATGGGGGAAGGTCAAGGAATTGGTGTCTGGGGCGTTTGTGTTTGTCAGTCGGGGAGGGGTCGTAGTCGACGGCTTGCCTGAGTAGGGGGTTGTCGTGGTTAGTGGCTTTGTCAAAGGTTTTTTGGGCGTGGGTGTGAATGGTGTGGGTTAGGTCGGTGTAGTCGAGGTCATGTTTTATGTCTGTGTTTCTGAAATACCAGGGCGCGGCGACGGCCGTGCGTAAGGCTATGTTCTCTATAACCTGGAGTCTTTTAATGTGGCTTTTTGCCGCGTAGCTCCATGCCGCGGAGCCGTACGTGAGCTGCGCTTGAAGCACCACCTTGATAAGCGTACGCTTATTCCTTAAACTAAGGGTGTTGCCACCCTTGAGTAAGGGATAGAGCCTCGCCCTGGTGAGCTTACCGCGAGCCGCCGTCTCCGTGATATGGGCTTTCCACGTGAGTCGCTGGTCCATCGTCACGCCTAGGTATTTCGTTTTTGTCTGCCAGGAATGGGTTCTTGGAATAGGGTGGGGTTGTCGGGGGCATGGTTTCGGGGGAGACGTCTGCGGGTGAAAAGGACAGCCGAACTTTTGTCAGGATTAATTTTGACTTTCCACCTGTTGCACCAGGTTTCAAGTTGGTCAAGGGAGGTTTGGAGGGTATTTAGGGTATGGTTGAGGTTGGTGGATTGTGTTGTCAGGGTGATGTCGTCCGCGTAAAGGTAGGTATTTGTGTGGGGAGGGTGTGGAATGTCGCTGTTATGGATGGTATAGAGGTGAGGAGAGAGGACGGTGCCTTGTGGGACACCGGCCTCCATGGTGCGGGTTGAGGATAGGGAGTCTTGGATGCGGATTTGGAATTTCCGGTGGTGAAGGTAGGACTTGGTTAGTTTGACATAGGAAATAGGATAGCGGTTTGTGAGCATTTTCATCAGTAGGCCTTCGTGCCAGACCGTATCGAAGGCTTTTGCGGCGTCCAGAAAGACAGCTCCAGTGAACTGTTTCCTGTTGAAGGCCGCCGTGATGTGCTCGGTTAGTCTGAGGATTTGGAGTTCGGTCGAGTGACCAGGACGGAAGGCGAACTGCTCGTCGGGAATGACTTGCAGCTCTTGGGATATGGTTTTTAGTCGGGAGAGGATAATTCTTTCTACCACTTTGCTCATAGCCGGGAGCAGGCTGATGGGTCGGTAGTTAGAGGGAACTGGTGGTCTTTGTTGGGTTTGGGGATGAGGATGACGTGAGCGGTTTTCCAATTTCTTGGAAAATGCCTCAGTCGGAGGATGGCGTTTGTTATGTTGAGGAGGGCTGTGAAGGGTTTGCGGGGGAGGTGTTTTAGGGTGTGGTTATGGATTAGGTCAGGACCAGGAGCCTTTCGGTTCCTGAGGTTTTGATGATTTCGCGGAGTTCATCGGGGGTGGCTGGGGGGATTACGTCGTTGTCCAGCGCTCCGTCGATGCGTCGAGCCGCACGCTCGACCTCGCGTTCAAATTCCTCGTCCTCGTCAGGCAGCTGGGGTAGTCTACACTGCAGTTCCAGGCTGTCGGCAAAAGCCTCGGCCTTTTCCTGGTTCGTGTAAACCACCCCCCTGCTGCCGTGGATTGGAGGGATTTTCCGGGGGCGGTAAGCGTAGGGCACGCTGCACCTTCCAGAGGCTATTGTCCTGTGGGTCCAGCGACTCCAAGTGCCTGGCCCATTTGTCCTGGGCCAGTTCTCTCAGAGCCGCCTTTACCTGTCTGTTAAGTCGGTTATAGTCATGTCTGTGTCGGGGAGTCGGGTGCGGTAGGCAAGTCGTTTAAGTCTGCGTTTTTCGGTGATTAATTGTCTAATGTCAGGGGTAGGATACCGGTAGGGTTTGGGAGTCTAGGGACTAGGGTTTCGGTGGTGGATAGGGTTAGGGCGTGTTTTATGTCAGTGACAAGGGATAGGATTGCCGCCTCCAGGTCTTGGGTGGTTTCAATGACTGGTAGCGCTGTGTTCCTTTGCATTTCTGCTCGGAACCGCTCCCAGTCAGTGAACCTCCTAGTGAAGGTGCCCAGATTTCTTTGTCTCTGTCCAAAATCCAATTGGATCGGCTTATGATCAGAAGACCCTTCGTCTATGGCAGAAATCTGTGCTCTTAGTGGCACGGATTTTAGGATAGCGATGTCTAGGACATCAGGTAGGGATATGGGTCCGTAGAAGGTGGGTTCTACGGGGCCTAGGATTTGGATATTTGGGTTGTGGTCAAGGATGTTCAGCAGAACACGACCTCCTGCGGTCGTAGTTCTGCTGTGCCATACGGAGACTTCGCGTTGAAGTCTCCTAAGGCAATGGTTTGGGGCCAGGAAAGGATTAGGTTAATGTCGTTGTCTAGTATGGGAAGTCTAGATGGGTGGTAACAGGACACCACCGCAACATCACCATGCCGTAGCGATCTCACCGCTATCGCCACGGCCTCGGTATTTTGAGTTTGGATCTGTTGCAGCGGATAGTGGTCGATGCACTTCTTGATCGCGAGTGCAACGCCACCCCCGTTGTGGTTTCTGTCGTGTCTGTATAAGTCATAGTCGGGGATGGAAATGCGGGATATCTCGTCTAGTTTGGTTTCCTGGATGGCCATCACGTCTATTTCTAGACGGTTTAGGATGTCCACCAGTTCCAACTTTCTCCCCCGCAACCCGTCAAGGTTCCAGGAGGAGATTTTCAACGAGGGGAACGGGATAGGATTTTGGGTAGGGAGATGTACAGCCATTTAAGCAAACAATTTCTGCATGCTTGACATAAAGGCTGTCATCTGGTTGCAGAAGTCCTGCAGACGCGCTGCTGCGTCTAGCACGGCCGCTGCCCCCGGTTGGGAGGAGTTTTGGGATGGGGGTGAGTGGGGTTGTTGGGGGTTTGTCTGGGGCTTTGTGGGTTGGGGTTTGTTTGTCTTTTTTGCCGCGTTGGCGTATGTCAGTCCGGGGGTTCGGGGAGCTGGGGTAGGGGTTTGGGAGGGGGTGGTCTGTGGCTGTGTTTTTTGTGTGTGTGTGTTTGTGTTTGTTTTCGTTTGTTTGCCACTTTTAGGGTATTGAGGACACCCTTTGTAGCTGGCAGGGTGAGGCCCTGAGCAGTTTGCGCACTTGGCCGGTTTGTCGCGTGCCTTTTGGCATTCAAAAGATGCGTGGTTTTCACCGCATTTCACGCACTTTGGTGCCGCCGTGCATCGGGATTGGCCGTGGCCAAACCTTTGGCACCGGTGGCACTGAGTGGCAGAAATCGGCTTATTTTGATGTTCTACTCTAACCAGTACGTGGCAGCAGTACTTAAGGTCTAGAATTT
The DNA here is from genome assembly GCA_025584915.1 of Monochamus saltuarius. Lineage (NCBI taxonomy): Eukaryota > Metazoa > Arthropoda > Insecta > Coleoptera > Cerambycidae > Monochamus > Monochamus saltuarius. The sequence continues at coordinate 2,154,251 of CM046730.1, read as the reverse complement.
TTTCCTGGTCCAGAGGAACCTGAACCTGAACCAGGGGCATTTCGCGCTTTGAATTTCGTCCGGTCATGCGATGCACTACTGCGTGTGGAAAACCCTGGCTTTCGAGGTCATTTTGCACCTCACTTGGTGGAATACCCGCAGGTATTCCACGTATCACCACCCTAAGTGTTTTTTCTTCACTTAGGGTGAAGGTGTGGTACTCTTCACCACGGTCAGCCAGGATTTTCGTTAATTTCCTGTGGTCTAATGACGAATTTGGAAAAATCGCCACGCCGTCTTTTATAAGTTTGGCTTTTATAAAATTAATTTTGTTTTCCGAAATCAATTTTTGTACTTGTAGCCAGCGCTCCTGCTTGCGCAGAATTACTGGCGGAATTTTGTCTGTTGGCGTGGGTGTTTGTGTGTTTGGTGATTTTTGTGTTTTTTGTGTGCTAGTGGAGGGTTGGGGGTTGGTTGGGATAGGTTTGGGGGTTGTGTCGGGTTTTTTAGGGACAGGGGTTTCGTCTTCGCTGGAATTGTCGGGTTGGGAGGGTTTTTTGCGTTTTTGGGTATGCGTGTTAGTTTCCATGGGTGTGGTAGTGGGTGTGGTTTGTGTTTTTTGTGTATTAGTGTCGGTGTTTTGTGTGGTTGTGTTTTGTTTTTTGTGTGTGTCGTTTGTTGTGTGTGTAATTTGATTTTGTTGGTTTTGTTTTGTTAATGTCTCTAATAAAGTTTTCAGCTCTGTGTTTTGGCCAGAAATAGAGCTGAGTTTGGCGTTATGTTCTGTGTTTTGGTTTGAAATTGCTTTCATTGAGTTATTTAATTCTCGATTTTGGTCTGTTAAATTTTGGATTTTCTCCTGCAAAAGGGAATTTTGGTCACGTAGTTTACCTACGTTTTCGCTTAGGGTTTCGTTCGTGTTTTTAATTGCCAAAATTTCTGCGGTTAGAATTTGGATTTCATTTTTGAGGTCATTGTTTTGTTTGAGGAGCTCCTCGTTCTGTTTATTTTTCTCCTCGTTGGCAAATTTGTACTGCTGGAGCTGATCGTACAGCTCCGCGCTTGTCATCGCTTGCGTTGAGGACGCTAACGATGAAATGGAATTTTGGGAGGCCCTTGAAGAGGGCCTTTCGCTGGAGGAGTCCTGCTCCATGTCCTCTATGTCAGATTGGGACATGGCTTGTGGTAATTTTGGGATTCTACTTTTCGGCAAAATTTGGAATAAATTTGGAAAAATTTGGAAAAATGTATTGTGTTTTGCGTAATTTTCCCCCTTTCGGGGGAGTTTGTGTCTGTGTGTGTTTGTGTTTAAATGTGTGTGTATGTTGTTTTGTTCATTTGTGTTAAAAATATATGTAGTTAGTATTTATAAATACAATTGGTTAGAAATAAGCGTAAAAATCTTACCTTATTGTCAGGGTGTGGGGCCTCCACTTCATAGGAATGCACTAATCCTGCATAAAATGCCAATTAGGGCACCTTTGTCCTCGCCGCACTAAGCACAGGTAGGTAGGTCGCTTTGACAAGCCGCACAATGCACCTGTGCGCTTGTAGCTATCGAGGTACTGCGACGTTTGCTTTTATAAGATTCTGGTGGAATAGGCCACGCCCACCGCACCAGAATCAAAATTGTTTTCGCGGACGACAGACTGTCACAGGAACAGAGCTCCGCGGTTTTGTTTGGCAGACCACGCCTCTTGAACTGTGACGCGCGTTCAAAATTATATAAATACGGAGCGCAAACAGCGATTTTAGCAGAGAGCTGAGTCTGGCCGTCTCCTTCAGAGCGGCTCGGCGAACGCGAGTTAGGCAGCTGACGGTCAGGTGGTACGGGAGCTCGGTGGAGTTCTGTCGGCCCCTGGCTCAACGCCACGCTAGCCCGTACATGGCTCTACGGAGTTCACCGTAACTGGGGTGTTTTGAAAAGCCTTAAGCTAATACTAATTTTATTTGTTACAGAGAACACTAGCTAGTGCAGTTGTGGGGACACAAAACTCCCACAATTGCCTAGTTAGAGGAATTCGATGAGTCAAAAGGTGACAGGGAATGTGAAACCTCTTAAAAGATATTCAAAACAGCAATTTTTATTGCTGCGACGCGGGAATACGTGTGCCCGACGTGGGAGGCGTCGAGAAGGGTCGCGCAGGAACGCGTACGCGAACAACAGCGACAGCGCCTGGGTATCGTAAGACACCGCACGGCTTCCAGGTCGATCTCGAGGGACAACAACGACCGTCGCTGTGCGAAGGAGACGTCTGTAGGGTTCGACGGAGCTCTGCAGCGCCGTAGGGATATTTTAAACATCCTTAAATTCACATACGTAGACATGACTTGTCGCCCTCGAGTATATCGAAGGGGTGGAGTCGAGCTTGGCCAGGTCACAGATGATTGGCTGGTCAAGCTCGACGACACATTATAAAAGCAGAGCTAAAACAGAGCTCTGGCTGATTCAGTCCACGAGCAGCGACGGAGTAGGTACTGCCCTACTAAGTGCGCGAGTGCAAAGTAGTGCGAACAAGTGAGTGCGTACAACGAAGTGGAGGCCCCACAAGGCTATTATTTTAAAAGAAATTCGCAGTCTTTTTTAAGACTATTTAAAAGAATTCGAAGGTGTCTAACCGTCTGCGTTTTTCCTGCCTAGGCAGAGAGAAGGCAGATATTTCTGTTGCAGGTACGACGAAAAGTGCCACGGAGAGTGTCGAGGAGGACGACGCAGCGATGCGATCGAGGTCGCCAACCCCCAGCGAGGGCAGCGAGGAAAGCTCCTGCCCTAGCAGAAGCCCCAGCAGAAGCCCAAGCCGCCAACAACAACGGCAGCAAGACGACATAGCCAGGCTCAGAGCCGAAAATGCGCAGCTCAGGCAGCACATTGCCGAGCTAACATAGCGCCTCCGCGAACAGGAGGAGGCAACCAGGGCGCGAGAGGTAGCTGCAGAGGCCAGGCACAGAATTCTGGAGGAACTGATAAGGAGCATGTCAGCCAGCTCTAAAACCGCCACCCGCCAGGCGAACCCCCCCGAGGCGATGGAAGAATCGCCTGTGCCAGCCCCAGCAGCAGCTGCATCCACCCCCACCGCACCTGCCGCCGCCGCAAGCAGTGGAAAAGGTAAGGGCGGAAAGAGGAAGAAAATAACTTCTTCCTCTGTTTCAGGGGACGCCGGTTCTTCCGATGAGGAACCCAAGGTGCTGAAGAAGGCCGCGCCATCCCCTGCGCCCTCGACGAGCGCCGCCGCCGCCACTGCCACCCCCGCCGAGGCCGAAGCTGAAAAGCTTCCTAAAATCCCGCCAGTCATCCTCAGGAAGGGCGAACGGTGGACCGCCGTGTTACTTCTTCTGAGGGAGGAAAAGATCAACTTCGCCAAGGCGAAGATGGTCAGAGAAGGAGTGGCCATCTCCCCTGCCACCGCGGGAGACCACAGGCGGCTCACCAGACTGCTGGCTGCCAAAGGTGAGGAGTACCATACGTACTCTCTCCAGGAGGACAGGCTACTGCGAGTAGTCATCCGTGGCATTCCTTGCGGCACCCCGCTGGAGGAAGTCATCGAAGACCTCCGAGGCCAGGGCTTCGCCCCCGTCAACGCTGCCAGGATACTCCGCCATGCGCGCCTTCTTTACTAAAATGCCATCTCTGTTACAGGAGTAATGGCAGTTCCTCCTAGTGTGCAGTCCTTGAGAGTCGCCTCCTGGAACGTCGACGGGTTCCAGCGAAGGAAGAACGACCTGCGTGAGCTCTTGCCGCGTCTAGACGTAGACGTGGCTGCCATCCAAGAGACCAGGCTGAAGGACGCACAGGCCGCCAGGATGCTCGGATATGTGATATATCGGAGGGACCGGCCGGTCAGACAAGGAGGCGGAGTCGCCCTGCTTGTCAAGAGAGGTAAAGAACACCATATGTTGCAGGTCCCACAGCTGGAGAACATGGAAGCCGTGGCAGTCTCCGTGAGCACCCGTCATGGAGATATCGCCGTGGTATCCTGTTACCAGTCAGCATCTCTCCCGCAACCTTCGTCAGGAGGCAGACCGACTGGGAGCGGTTCCGCGCAGAAATGCAGCGAATCTGTCAACCGAGTCCTGTCATCCAAGACGAAACGGACCTCGAGGCAGCAGTCGTGAGCCTTGAGACGGATATCTACACCGCCCTGGAAAGCAGCACCATCGAGAGGACGGAAAGGAGACGTGCGGACTATGCAGGTGAGTTACCTTATGATTTGCAGGTGCAGATCAGGGAGAGACGCGCGACCAAGCGACGAGCGATGAGAACGGGCCATCCACGAGATAGGCAAGTCGCAAACCAGCTCAACAGGAGAGTCAAAGCCGCCCTGGACGAACTCTACCAGGAGCGATGGCATAGACACCTGGAATCACTGGATCCTGGAGAAGTAGGTCTGTGGAAGACGCAGAAGGCGCTGAGGGCTCCCCGCCGTCCGATACCTCCGATTCACGGCGAGAACGGGATCGTCTACACGAAGCAGGACAAGGCAGAAGCTTGAACTGCAGTGTAGAGAAAACCTTCTCGACGACGAGGACGAGGACCACACCGACGAGGTGGAGCGCCGTGTGCGGCGTCTAAGACGCCTACCAGATGCGGAACCCATAAGGCCTGCCACTCCGGAGGAAGTGAAGGATATCCTGCGTCACCTGAACCCCCGCAAGGCACCAGGATACGACGGAATCAGGAACAGGATCCTCAGAAAGCTCCCCCACCGGGAGTGATGGCGCTGCTGAACATCTGCAACGCCATCCTGAGACTACGCAGGTTCCCCAAGAGATGGAAAAAGGCCGACGTGATTCTCATCCCCAAACCAGGTAAGAACCTAACGTTCCCCTCCAGTTACAGGCCCATCAGTCTCCTGCCCATGATGAGCAAAGTAGCCGAGAGGGTAATCCTGGCCAGACTGCACGAGACCACGGATGAACTGCAAATCCTCCCGGACGAGCAGTTCGCGTACCGCCGTGGCCACTCGACGGAGCAGCAGATTCTCAGGTTAGTGGAACTTGTATCCGCAGGTTTCAACGCCAGAGAGTCTACTGGAGCGGTCTTCTTGGACGTCGCCAAGGCCTTCGACAGGGTCTGGCACGATGGGCTTATCGCTAAGATGCTCGACTTTGGCTACCCTGTAGGCCTAGTCAAGCTGGTGGCGTCCTTCCTAAAAGGCAGAAAGCTGCGTGCGAAGGTGGATGGGGCCTTGTCCACCTATCGACCCATGGAAGCCGGAGTCCCCCAAGGCGCCGTGCTGTCTCCACACCTTTTCAACATCTTCACAGCGGACCTACCCAGGACAGAGGACACTTCTGTGTGCTTCTACGCCGATGACACCGCCATACTAGCCCGTTCCCTAAACCCGGATATGGCGACGAGGCGACTCCAGAGAGCGCTAGGCAGACTGGAGAACTGGTGTAACCGCTGGAAGGTAGCGATCAACGCGGAGAAGAGCAAAGGTATGATGTTCTCTCGTAGGTACAGAGCGCAGCCGCGAGGCCGCGTGACGTTCAACGACGAGGACATCCAGTGGACCGACGAAGCCAGATATCTAGGGGTGACCCTAGATAGAAAGCTGACCTGGAAGCCACACGTCACCGAAGTGGTTCGCAAGGGCAGATTTGTGAGGGCGAAACTCTACCCGTTACTCCGTAGGGATAGCCGACTGAGCCTTGGAAACAAGGTAAGGTTAATCAAGTCTGTTTTGCAGCCACAGTTGACGTATGCCGGAGCAGCATGGGGATACGCAGCGAAGACGCACCTGACAAAGGTGCAGGCCGTCGAGAATATCGCCCTGCGTTGCGCGACCGGAGCCCCCTGGTTCATCCGCAACAGCGATATTCGCCGGAATCTGGGATTCACGCCAGCCCTGGAAGCGATGAAAGCGCGGGCGGAGGCCGCCTTCGCTCGCGCCGAAGTCCACAGCAACCAGCTGATCCAGGCCTCAGTGGACTACCGACCCGATGCGGCCGCCAGGTACAGGCGGCCAAGGTTTCAACTCCTGGACGCGGGGTAAGTTGAGACGTTTCTTCTGTTTCAGGACCGCCAGGATCAAGAATAGGACTAAGAAGACACGCGATCCCACACCCTACTCCGGAGCCTGCATGCAGGCTACGTTACCTAATCCTTTCCGCGACGCTGGACGACAGGGCCTACGGCTCTTTGTCCTAGCGTCTCCCTAGAGCCACAGTGCTAATCCTGACTTAACCCAAATCCCTACCTGGTCGGAGGCGTCCGCGCCGCGACCAAAACACGACACCCCCGGGGGTAAAAGAAGCAGTCGGCGAAGAAAGAAGAGAAGACAGAAGAGCGCCAGAAGATAAGCCCTTGCCGACGGGGCTTGCCAGGACAGGAGGAGGTTCCTCGAGCCGCCGGCATCGACCGCAACAGCGGTCGAGGCCGACCGGAGAAGGGAACCCACCTCTACGAGGCGTCCGGGCCTACAGCGATGAAGTGGGTAAAGAGAGATAATCCCTCTCGACCCCTCTCATCCGAGGTCATTTATCCAGCCAAGGATATTGGCGCGAGCTCTTGCTCCGAGTGCGCTGCATCCAAAGATAAGTTCTGGTGTTTTATTTCTGAGTTCTTCTAGCTGTCAGTGCGCGACAGCCGACCCAAGTTGAAAACGTTTAAAGACATTACAAACCACCGGAGGCGCCGTTCTTGGCCTGCGGTGGGCGAATTCGAAAGTGCAGTGACTTTCCGGTCTTGCCGCGACAGGGCCGCTCTCGACGGGCTACGCGTACCCTGCCTCGCCGCTGTGCGATAGCCACTTGCTTACGACGGTTCAAAGCATCCTCTGAAACCGTCGCGGACGGCCGACAGTCGTCCGATTCGAAAGTGTGGTGACTTTCAGGACTCAGCGCGACGAAGCCGCGCTAGGCAGCTGTACGAACTCTGGCTTGCTGTTGGGCAATAAACATTCTACTTTTCGCGTTTCCAAGCCTCTCGATCCTCCGAGACCGTTGCGAGCGGCCGACAGCGGGCAGATTCGAAAGAGAGGTGCTTTTTGGGAATCGACGCGCTAGGACCGCACCGGGCGAGCTACGATAAACTCGCTCTGCCACGGTGTCAGAGACCTTACTAGTTAACAATTTGAGACCTTTCGACCCTCCGGGATCAGCGTGAACAAACGCCGCATAGGGAATTCAAAAGTAACGCGTTTTTTAGTCTTGGCGCGACCGGGCCGCGCCCGACGAATTACGTGAAACCCCACCTGCAGGAGCTAGCCGGAGGACTGGGGTAGCGAACGAGGCGTTGAGCGGCGGCCCAGACGGCTTACGACGACGTCGCCCAATAACACCTCCGCTGGCCAGGTCACATGGCGCCCAACGTGACAACCACGTAAACGACAGTGTCGTACATAATCCTATGAATTTCACGAGAGACGAGTGGACACGTATGTGGGATTTTACCATCGACGAAACGCCGAGACAACGCCCACAGAGTACGGTTCTGGGTGAACCTTCGAGAGAAAAAACCCAGTGGCGCCCTACTTTAGAAGATACCGAACCGTCACCGAGCCCCGAGCGTCCGTTAATGGATTTGGTACAAGCTGTACGAATGTTAAATTTTGAAATGGGCGAAATGAGGAGTCCGCGTACGTCATCGGCGGAGGAGTGTGAACTAAAATATGCTGGCAGGCCTGAAGAGGACCCCGAACGTTACATCAGCTACCTACAAACATGGTTATACAAGAATCCAAACGCACGATGGTCCGTGGTGGTGAGTAGCACACTGCTTGGCGAGGCCGCGGAATGGTATGCTGGTTTTTACGAACCTGGGATGGTTTGGGAAGAGTTTAGCCGGGAGTTTTTAGCAGTATTTGACGCGGCATCTACGAGAGCGAGGCTGCTAAAAGAATTATTCGCGGTAGAACAAACGGCGACGGAGCAAGCTAGACCGTTTTTGGCCCATAAATGGGCTATGTGATAGAAGGCCTACGAGAGGAGCTGGTACTGGGGAAGATATGGCTGGCGGGGCATGATGCTATCGTCGACTTACAACAGGGCTGTGTCTACATAGGTCGGCAACCCCGCCAGACGGTGTATTGGGAAAAAGGATGCCGAAGCAAGGAGACGGAGCTGGCGGCGATACCAACGGCATTCCCCAAGTCGGAAAGCCGGTGCCTAGGCGAGAGAGCGAAGGACGACAGGACCAAGTTGGAGTGGCCGAGGAGCTGAACACCCCAAGGGTAGAAATTCCGCGGATATGTGCCATCGAAGCAGCCACCTTGGTGGATCTGGTACAGGGAGCCCAGAGAGAAGACCCAGACTGTCAAGTGGATAGGTTGAGATTGGCGAGAATTCAGCGCGAGGGCCCTCATGATGACGACGAACGCCAGCTGATCGATAAGTTTGGTTACCAGGATGGGTATATATGGAAACTGGATGGTGACAGGAGGGTACTCTATGCCCCCTTCACGGTGAGACGAGCGAGCCATTCTGGAGGCTTACCACGATGGCGACTTAGCTGGCCACCCAGGGGCGGAGGAAACACAGAGGGCGATCACTAGGAGGTATTGGTGGCGAGGAATGACCGGTGATATCAAGGAATGGGTGCGGACATGCCAGGTGTGCGCCGCCGCATACTACGAGCCTTGATGTATTGGGACCATTTGAGGATGTACGCCCCGCATACCGGTTTCTGATGGTACTGTGTGATACTTTTAGTCGATGGGTAGAGGCCAAACCGACGCCGCAGGCACGGGCGAAGGAGCAGCTAGACTTCCTGGAGGAGGTCCATTGTAGATTTGGCTACCCCGCGGCTATCATCACCGACGGATCGGCTTCATATAAAGCCAGAGTGTGGCAGGAGTATCTCCAAGAGCATCACATCCAACACCTCCAGGCAGCGATCTACCACCAGCAAGCCAACCCTGTTGAGAGGAGAGTGCAGGAGCTGAAGAAGACGCTTCGTGCTCTAGTAGTGGAGCAGCCGCTCACATGGCCTACCCAACTAAACAAGGACTTGTTCGCCTTGAGAACACGCACGAATTCCGCCACGGGGGAGACACCTAGTATGTTATTATTCGGAGAGTAATTAAAGCGCCCAGGGACGTGGCGGGAACCGCCAGCTTTGCAGCCACCGCCGCAGCTCCGAGAGGAACGTCTCCAAAGGGCTCGAGTTAGACAGGAAATTTACCAACGAAACCTTTTCCCAGGACTACGAGAGGCCCCACGGCACTACCAAGTGGACGATATGGTGTACACCAAGGTCAGGCCAGGCCAGACGGCGTTCGCCCCGAAGTGGCAAGGTCCCTATCCTATATTAGAAGTGAAGGGAGACAGTACGTACGTCATCGACCCAGATAATCCACGTAAATGATATACGGAAACCACCGCCAAGTCGTCGAGTACAAGAGCCAAACGGGGAGTCAGAGGCCGAGGATTCGGATGGCATGAAAGTAGAATCGCTAGAACGGAAAGAACTAGGGAAGCCTAGGCGCCGCGGGGGAACTGAGTACCCCGCTACGACGAGCCAGCCTCTCCCTAGTACCAGTCTTGGAGAAATACCCCAGCCGCGGCCAGCACCCACTGAAGAACAGGCTGTGTCAACCCTGGGAGACGATAGACCCGCCATCGACATGGCGCATTTTCCCAAGTGGCCGCCGTGCGGGGTAACTGAGTACCCCGCTGCGACGAAACGGCCGCAGACCCTGAGGAAATGCAACCCTACAGACGATACCCACCAGCGACGCGATGCCGAGGCGCGAAGCCACGCGCCCACCTCGGAGAGATAGACTTAACGGAAGACCTGGGGGTCCCCCAGAACGCCACAACCGACGTAACGGCTGCCCGGCGTACCTATTCAGAGACTCTGATGTCCAGGGACGTGAGGTCGAGCCCCACCCGTGGGTCTGATGATATGCCGAGCTTGCGGCGCCCCTGACTGACTTATTGGTAAGCCGACAGAAGTTCCGATGGACGGAGGAGTCCCAAACGGCGTTTAACACCTTGAAAGAAGCTCTCGCGCAGCCGTTGTCGTTAAGCCGTCCCGACCCCGCGTTGAAATTCGCTCTACAAACTGATGCGAGTAGTGTAGGTATGGCCGCCGTGGTGCTTCAACAAACCAGCCCTGAAGGCCCCCGGAAAATAATCACCTACGCATCCGCGAAGTTCACTAGGGCGGAAGCCAAGTACCACATCAACGAACAGGAAACCCTCGCGGTCGTGTGGGCGGTTAGGAAATTTAGGGCGCTGCTACAGGACCGGCCATTTACATTATACACCGACAGTCGAGCGCTGCTGTGGCTGGAGCGGTACCGCAACGAACGGGCAAAGCTGCCGCGATGGGCGCTGATGTTACAAACGTACGAGTTCGCCGTAGTACACGTACCGGGAACACAAAATCAGCTCCCCGATTTCCTTTCGCGGAACCCATCTGAAGAGCCCCAAGCCGATCAACCACTAGACGATGAGAACCCCTCTGTTCACAGCTATCCAAGCAGCGCAGCATAATAACGAGGCCTGCCAGAGGGACATCCTAAGACTGGAAACGATGAGACGCAGAGGGCCCCAGGATGACGACGAACGCCGACGATTAGAGGAATTCCACGTCGAGGACGGCCTAGTCTGGCAAAAACGAGGTGACCGGCTAGCTCTGTATGTCCCCGACGAGCTACGCCGTACAATACTGGAAACTTACCATGATGATAGACTAGCAGCACATCCAGGACAAGAGGAAACGCTACGGGCCGCCGAGCAAATCTATTGGTGGCCCGGCATGAAAACCGACATCGAAGCCTGGGTAAAAACATGCCTAATCTGCGCGTCGGTAAAGATAGGACCAGCCGTTCCTAAGGCGCCGCAACGACCACATGCCCCAGAAGAACCGTGGCAGACCCTAAGCTTAGACGTCATAGGACCGCACGACAATGCCCCGGGGGAGGGCCGTTTTGCCGCGGTCCTAATGGACGTTTTTACGCGCTGGGTCGAGGTGAAGCTTATCACAGATACCAACTCGAAGACGATTATTGATTTCGTAGAAGAAACTTGCGCGCGGTATGGCTACCCACAGATGATAATCACCGACGGCGCCGGCCTATACAAGGGCAGACTATGGACGAAATACCTGCGCCAACACCATATCCAACAATACGCCGCTCCTGTGTACCACCAACGATCTAATCCGGTGGAGCGGCGTATCCAGGAATTGAAGAAAACGCTGCGAGCCCTGGCTTTTGAACACCCCCGGCAGTGGCAGAAACATCTTACTGCTGCACTATTCGCCTTAAGAACGAGGATAACGCGCTTTTATTTGGAAAAACTTTAAAGCGCCCAGGAGATTGGAACTTACCGGCCGCCGCTCGTGAACCTCCAACCTCGCGAGAGGATCGAATTGCTAGAGCACGACGCCGCCAGGAGGTCTACCAACGAAATTTATTCCCTGAACCTCGTACCGCCGAAAGACGTTATCAAGTGGGCGACCAGGTGATGACGAGAGCTAGGCCGCGAAGGCACCCTACTTTCGGGCCTAAGTGGACGGGACCTCACCCAGTCCTAGAAGTGCTAGGAGACGCGGTCTATGTCATTGACCAGAACGGCAATGCTCAGGTCATTCATCTTGACGATATTCGGACAGCCCCATCTCCACGACCGTCACCGACACCGCCGGCCCGAGAAGAAGTTAATATACCTCAGCCTCAACAAAGGCTGAGCGGAGTGGCGAGAATGCCGCTGGATACCACTACGAGGGGAACCGCCGACGAAGCGCGGTTGACCATCGAGCCCGCGAGAGGCGAGTGCGAGAACTGGCGGACTTGTAGCCACAGACCCCTGCCCAGAGCGACGGAGAGACCGCGGCGACGAAGACGATGGGCGAGGCTGATCATCAAGACCCCGCCGGCGAGCCCAGATCGCGGAGAGACGGAGCGTCGAAGCTCCACCGAACCACATCTCGAGGGAGAAACTAGCAACCTACCCTTATAACTAAATGTTTTGCATTGTATAAATATGTTTTATTTGTAGTTTTTCAGAAGTTTTGATGTACATATCTTAAGTTGTATTTATGTAGATAACTTTTCATTTTCTTTAAGAAAAATAAAGTCGCAGCAAACCACCGGGCGCAACACAGTCTCAGGCCGGGGGGATGTCGCCCTCGAGTATATCGAAGGGGTGGAGTCGAGCTTGGCCAGGTCACAGATGATTGGCTAGTCAAGCTCGACGACACATTATAAAAGCAGAGCTAAAACAGAGCTCTGGCTCTCGCGTGTTTTTCGGGACTGTGTCGCTCCGTGTGCGCTGCATCCAAAAACAAATTCTTGTGTTTTACTTCAGAGTTCTTCTAGCTGTAGTGCGCGATAGCCGACCTAAGTTGAAGACGTCTAAAAGACATTACGATCCACCGGAGGCGCCGTGCTCGGCCTACGGTGGGTAAATTCGAAAGTGCAGTGGCTTTCCGGTCTCGGCGCGACAGGGCCGCTCTCGACGGGCTACGCAAACCCTGCCTCGCCGCTGTGCGATAGCCACTTGCTTTCGACGGTTCAAAGCATCCTTACCCTCTGAGACCGCCGCGGACGGCCGACAGTTGCCCGATTCGAAAGTGCGGTGACTTTCAGGACTTAGCGCGACGAGGCCGCGCTAGGCGAGCCGTACGAACTCCGCCTTGCTGTTGGGCAATAAACATTCTACTTTCCGCGTTTCCAGGCATCTCGGTCCTCCGAGACCGCTGCGAGCGGCCGACGGCGGACAGATTCAAAAGAGAGTTGCTTTTTGGGAATCGACGCGCTAGGACCGCACCGGGCGAGCCACGCTAAACTCGCTCTGCCACGGTGTTAGAGACCTTATTATTAACAATCTGAGACCTTTCGACCCTCCGGGATCGACGTGAACAAACGCCGCATAGGGAATTCAGAGGTAACGCGACTTTTAGTCTTGGCGCGACCGGGCCGCGCCCGACGAACTACGCGAAACCCTAGCGCTGCTATGAGGCGCTTTAACATCTCCCCGCCGGAGTTGGCGACTACTAGTCACAATCCTGACGACCTTATTGATTGGCATGGCGAGGTAACGCCACTTCCACGGCCGCAAATCTCGAAGCTTAGATATGAGCAAGCCCTTTCATCGCAGGCCTCAAGCGACGTTGGCCTGGTGACGACCAGCCAAATTAGCGGTAGTACTTGGGACGAAAGATGACATGACTTGTAATCCAGCCTGCTTCTTTCCCAGCTTTTGCTGTGGCTCCCGTCGCCGTAGCACAGGCGACGTAGAGGCCTCGCTGGTTTCGAAGAAGTGGATTCTCCGGCTAGCTCGCTCGTCGGTATTTAGGTTCTTCATAGGGGGTGCTTGTGCCGCGTTTGACTCCATGTAGATGCACGTTATTAGTTGTACTATTCGTCGACCCTGTATACGTAGATTACCAATTCTTTATACCTTGACGCCGTATTTTACGAATATCTTTCTACCTTATTTATACGAATTCTTCTATCACCCTGTACCTCGTATATCATACGAATTCTTTTATACCTGGTTTGGCCTATGGCTCTTTTCAAAATATTTGTTTGGCTAAGTCTTTTGCCAGGAAGTACTTTTCTTTTCTTCCTTAATTTTATTTTATTTACTTTTTATATATAATAACTGTTTCTTTTAATTTACTTAATTATTTTCTTAATCAAAAACTTTAGAAGTATTCTGTAATATTTTTTTCTTAATATTCTTTAATAGCTTCTCTTTATTTTTAATTAACTTTTTTAATTAGTTTGTAAATTCTTTTTAAACAGTTATTTTTTTTTTGTTTATTATTTTTTTATAGTATGGGCAATGCCTCTTTAATCACTTCTCCAGGAGAAGGTATGTTTCAATGAAACAACTCAATACGCTAAAACGACACAAGGTTTGATCTTTTCACGCTTGTTAACGCGTGCATTGCCTAGGTCGGAGTAGCTGTGAAGCTACTGCGACGCTTGCTATTTATATGCTTAGTGGGCCACGCCCACTTCTCAAAACTCCGATCTTGTTACTGGGCGTTTGGTTATGATTTTAATTTTTTAAGAATTTCTAAGGAATTTCGAAGCTATTTTTACTTTTTCAGGGTTGCCAGGGCGCCATCTATCTTCTGGATAGAGATCTGAATTTTTGTAAATTTGTAAAATTTATTTTGTAGGTTTTCTCGCGTAAAGTAAAAATATTCCCCTCTGTTCCTCGAAATTCTGGCTAGGCCGGAGAACTTTGACTCTATTTCAGGGTGACACACTTAATTTTAGGTTAATAAATAAAATAGCTGAAGGCTGATTGACTGATATGAACTTAATTAGATTACTAATTTATTTTTTAATTAATAAATAAAAATGTCTGGGCTGATACGAATGTGGTATGACTGAACGAGTGTACGAATTTACTGTGTGTTTTACTAAATGTGTATGTATACTTTTGAACGAGTGATAAGTGAATGCTTGGCAAGTGTTACTAATTTGCAATAAGACAACCGTGCTATACCGAACAATAACAATGTAAAATTTGTTTACAGAAATCACCAGGTGTCCACTTACCTTTCGGAGGCTATCTGCGGCTCTGGCTCTCTGCTAGGTCCTCGGGCTGTCTGGATCGCTTTTGTAATCCTTTTTGTGGTTCACGACACCTCACTACACCTGGGATGGCGTTGCACTCGCGATCAAGAAGTGCATCGACCACTATCCACTGCAACAGATCCAAACTCAAAACACCGAGGCCGTGGCGATAGCGGTGAGATCGCTACGGCATGGTGATGTTGTGGTGGTGTCCTGTTACCACCCACCCGGATTACCCATACTAGACGACGACCTTGAACATATCCTTTCCTGGCTCCAAACCATTGCCTTATGAGATTTCAACGCGAAATCTCCCGTATGGCACAGCAGAACCACGACCGCAGGAGGTTGTGTTCTGCTGAATCTCCTAGACCATAATCCCAATATCCAAATCCTAGGTCCCGTAGAACCCATGTTCTACGGACCTATAGCCCTACCCGATGTCCTAGACATCGCAATCCTTAAATCCGTGCCGCTAAGAGCACAGATTTCTGCCATATACGAAGGGTCTTCTGAACATAATCCCATTCGATTGGATTTTGGACAGAGACAAAGAAATCTGGGCACCTTCACTAGGAGGTTCACTGACTGGGAGCGGTTCCGAGCAGAAATGCAAAGGAACACAGCGCTACCAATCATTGAAACCACCCAAGACCTGGAGGCGGCAGTCCTATCCCTTGTCACCGACATAAAACACGCCCTAACCCTATCCACCACTGAAACCCTAGTCCCTAAACTCCCAAACCCTACCGGCATCCTACCCCCTGACATTAGACAATTAATTACCGAAAAACGCAGACTTAAACGGCTTGCCTACTGCACGCGCCTCCCCCGACACAGACATGACTATAACATACTAAACAGACGTGTAAAGGTGGCTCTAAGAGAACTGGCCCAGGACAAATGGGCCAGGCACTTGGAGTCGCTGGACCCACAAGACAATAGCCTCTGGAAGGTGCAGAGAGCCCTACGCTTACCGCCCCGCCGGAAAATTCCTCCAATCCACGGCAGCAGGGGGGTGGTTTATACGAACCAGGAAAAGGCCGAGGCTTTTGCCGACAGCCTGGAACTGCAGTGTAGACTACCTCAGCTGCCTGACGAGGACGAGGAATTTGAACGCGAGGTCGAGCATCGGCGGAGCGCTAGACGATGACATAATCCCCCCAGCCACCCCTAACGAACTACGCGACACCATCAAAAACCTCAGGAACCGAAAGGCTCCTGGGCCAGACCGAATCCATAATCATACCCTAAAACACCTCCCCCGCAAACCCTTCACAGCCCTCCTAAACATAACCAACGCCATCCTTCGACTGAGGCATTTTCCAAAACACTGGAAAACCGCTCACGTCATCTTTATCCCCAAACCCAACAAAGACCACCAATTCTCTTCTAACTACCGGCCCATTAGCCTACTCCCGGCGATGAGCAAAGTGGTAGAAAGAATTATCCTTTCCCGACTCAAAACCAAATCCCAAGAACTGCAAGTCATTCCTGACGAGCAGTTCGCCTTCCGTCCCGGTCACTCGACCGAACTCCAAACCCTTAGACTAACCGAGCACATCACGGCGGCCTTCAACAGGAAACAGTTCACTGGAGCTGTTTTCCTGGACGCCGCAAAAGCTTTCGATACGGTCTGGCACGAAGGCCTACTGATGAAAATGCTCACAAACCGCTATCCTATATCCTATGTCAAACTAACCAAGTCCTACCTACACCACCAAAAATTCCAAATCCGTATCCAAGACACCCTATCCTCAACCCGCACCATGGAGGCCGGTGTCCCACAAGGCACCGTCCTCTCTCCTCACCTTTATACCATTCATAATAGCGACATACCTCACCCTCCCCACACAAATACCTACCTTTACGTTGACAACATTACGCTTGCCACACAATCCACCAACCTAAACCACACCCTCCAGTCCTCCCTTGACCAACTTGAAACCTGGTGCAACAGGTGGAAAATCAAAATTAATCTTGGTCAGGTGATTTCCGGGCTGGTTGCCACGTCGTCGGTTTAGAACACTTAACGTTTCGAGAGATATATCGCTCTCTTCTTCAGAAGTTACTCTGAAACTGGAGATCTACTGGTCTCTGTTCCGGTGGATTGCTTTCACGGATGAATCGTTTCCAAATACCGGGCAGATCCACGCCGCCGTCCCTGTTAAAATTGTTCGGATTTTTGTGAATTTCTATAGCTTCTCTGTATAGTCGGGGCCAAAATCTTCTATCTCTTACTAGCATGCTGGCTCCACTTAGCTCTACCGTGTGTCCCGTGTCCGCTCTATGCTCTGCTACTGCTACTGATTTTTCCCAGTTGTTATTTTTGAGGTGACTCTTGGGTTCCTTTAACCTTGTGTTGATGTGCCTTCCTGTCTGTCCTATATAAACCTTTCCACATGAGCAGGGGATGCTGTACACACCGGGGCCCTAGAAATGGTCGTTGTTGCAGGTCTTCGGAAAAGCTGCCGTCACTTTTTTCACAGTGCTGAATACTGTGTTGATATTTCTTTTCTTCAAAAGACGTCCGATTTTATGAAGTTTGAAGAAAAGAAATATCAACACAGTATTCAGCACTGTGAAAAAAGTGGCGGCAGCTTTTCCGAAGACCTGCAACAACGACCATTTCCAGGGCCCCGGTGTGTACAGCATCCCCTGCTCATGTGGAAAGGTTTATATAGGACAGACAGGAAGGCACATCAACACAAGGTTAAAGGAACACAAGAGTCACCTCAAAAATAACAACTGGGAAAAATCGGCAGTAGCAGAGTGTAGACTTGTATTATTGATAGTGGACTGTTTTAGTTTTTTGAATTGTTTTATTGAAATAAAGATAGTAGGTACATTACATCTGTCCCTTCTGATGGGCAGTTACAGACTCACTTACTGGACCTTCGTCCGTTCTCCTATTAAACATTTACCCGTTAGAGGGCGCTCAATCATGACACAACATACCGCCCCCCTTGAAGTAACAAAGTTAGTTCAATTTTATTTTTAAATAACTACAACTAACATGAATGAAATGAAAAATATAAATGTTAATATCAAATATTTGAGTCAGTTATTGTCTTATGATGGCAATTTGCACACCTTGTTTAGCGATCGCTTCACGACACTATCACTACACTTTATAGTTACCACTCTTACGACACCATCGCTGCCTGGGTGTAGCTGAAGGATCCGCCCTAGTCGCCATTTTGATCTGGATTGTAGCTCCGATACATACTCCAGTTGCCATTTTTTCCAGAAATGTTGCATCAGTTGTTGTAGTCGTTGGTACTTTGATAAGTAGTTTTCCTTTATATTTAATAAATTGTCCTCAGGAATTGATGTAATAGGTTTTCCAATCAGAAAATGTCCTGGAGTTAAAGGAAGTGGATCATTTGGATCAGAGGATTGAGGAGATAAAGGACTAGAGTTTAAGATACCCTCTATTTGATTCAATATAGTAATTAATTCCTCGTAGGTTAAGTGGGCATTGCCAAGTACTCGCTTTAGATGGCTTTTTATGCTTTTTACCCCCGCTCCCCATAGTCCTCCGAAGTTGGGCGATCTTGGAGGTATAAAGTACCAAGTTATACCTTCGGCTGTTACATTTGTTGCAATTTTTTCCGAGTTTGAATTTATTAACTTGGTTAACGCGGAATCTGCACCTGCAAATGTTTTGGTGTCCGAAAAAATATTAGTAGGTTTGCCACGTCTCGCAACAAATCTTCGAAGCGTTGCTAGAAACGCCTCTGTTGTTAAGTCCGTTACTAGTTCAATGTGTATTGCCTTCGTAGACATACAAATAAAAATACAAATATATATCTTCAACAGTTTTGCGCCCCTAGTTTTGCGATCTTTCATTAGTAGCGGACCGGCATGGTCAATACCTGTATTTTCAAACGGAGAAAATGTATTTACGCGATTTTTGGGTAAATTTCCCATGATGTACTGATTTGGATTAGGTTTCGCCTTGAAACAAATCAGACATTTCCTCACAATGTCTCTAGCTAAACTGCGCCCCGAAGTTGGCCAATAGTTTTCGCGAAAGGAATATAATAATTGTTGCGGGCCACAGTGTAACATCTTGTGGTGCTCGTGAGTCATCAGTAACTTTGTCAAAACATGTTTATTGTGAAGCAAGATAGGGTGCTTCTGGTTATACGGAATGTTAGCATTTTGTAGTCTACCCCCTACTTTTATTAATTGATTTTCATCCATAAATGGATTTAAAGACAGAATATTGCTGCATTTTCTGAGCATATGTTTATTTTTTAGCGTTTGATAATCGATCGTAAATGATTGTGCTTGAGAAATTTTTATTAAACTTTGCATGGCGTTATTTAGTTCTATTGTTGTTAATGGACCTGAAACGCGCATCATTTTTGTCTTTTTTAAGTTAGAAATAAATCTGTAGCAGTACGCCGTAACTCTTTTTAATTTTAAAATAGACGAATATTTTGTGAATAAATTGAAATCGGAGTATTGCGTTATTTTAGTATTACTAATAACTCGTTGTTCTGGTATAACAGTAGAATCGTACGAGGATTCATCAAATGATTTCCAATTTGTGTTGTCGTGTTCTAGAAATGAAGGTCCTTGCCACCATAGTTTAGATTGCAATAGTTGCTCACAGCTTACACCGCGCGATAGTATATCTGCGGGATTGTTTGCGGAATTTACATGATGCCAGTCATCGATATTTGTGAGTTACTGAATTTCACTGACTCTATTGGCAATAAATGTTTTCCAATTATTTGGTGGTTTCCTGATCCAACATAAAGTTATCATCGAGTCACTCCAATAGTAAAATCGCGTAAACGTAATATTTAGAGAACTGCGTACCTTTGATACTAACTTTGCCAATAGCAATGCTGCACAGAGTTCAAGTCGCGGTAACGATACTGTTTTTATAGGAGCTACACTAATAACATATTCATGTTGACGAAATCTTAATAGAATGGAAATTAGATCGCTCTGTATAGTCGGCCCGGAATATTGCACATCGTTAAGCGATAAATTGTTACGTGTCTTTGCGCTAGCGTCGAACACCACGCGGATTTTAGTTGTAATACTGGAACTCTTTATAACTGCCTGATGTGGCATGTAATAGTTTAAATTGTCGTCTTTTAACTCGGTAATCTTGGTCATGTGACCAAGTCTCTCATACTCGGCCATAAAATTCGCGTAATCTTTTTTTAGGGAATGATTTTTCGCAAAACGTCCTTCTAAATAGTAGAATCTGTTCCGTGCTTGTTCTTTTGAATCGCCTAATTCATTTAAATTGTTTTTAAATGGAATATCTACTATAAAACGATCCGTGCTATCCCTCTTGTATGTCTTTAAAAAATGAGATTCACCAAAGTCATCGGCAATTGTACTCGTTTGTTTAGATATATCGTCATTTTCTAAATCCCAAAATTTGCTTAAGGTTTTATCGATTTCCTTTAGACCTATAGAATGACACGAAACGATTTTATTTGGCCTATTATTGTAACACAAATTACCGCCAACAACCCAGCCCAGTTTAGTTTTTTGAAGCACGGGCTGTTCAGGTTTGCAAATTTGTTTCATACATAACAATTTGTACACAGCGTTAATGCCTAATAAAATGTCAATATCACTGCTTATATTAAAGCCTGGATCGGCTAATTGAATGATTTTTGGTAGATCCAATAGAGATTGATTAAATGAATTTATTGGTAATGGCTGCGTAATCATAGGTAGGACTAAACATGAAATCTTGATGCTAAATTTATTAATTCGAGATATAACTGTTAAACAAGTTTCATATTGTGCTTCCGAAACCACTTTTCCAACGCCAGTTATAGCGCAATCGACTGGTGTTCGTTTTAAATGTAATTTGTTACAGAGTGATTCGGTTATAAAGTGACTTTGTGAACCCTGATCAAGTAGGACTCGTGCTGTATGAATATTTCCCAAATGATCTGTCACGTATACTAGTGCTGTTGATAACAGAATTTGCGATATTTTATTGTATGCCCTACCACTGATGTAGTTGCTACTTGTGCGTCTTGTTCCGTCGGATTCGGATTCGTACTTGCGCTTGCTTCCTCAGATACGTTCCCCTTGTCAATATGTAACATTGAATTGTGTTTCCTTTTGCACCTTCTACAATTAGATTTTATACATTGCTGTACGGTATGTCCCGGCTGTAAACAATTTTGACACAATTTAAGCCTGTTGACTTCTTTAAGTCGATTGTGCACATCTAATTTTTTAAAATCGCTGCATTGATAAATAGTATGATTTGCTTTGCAATAGAAACATGAAAACGTATTTTCAGATGTTGAAACATGTGAACTCAAATAGTTTTTATTTTGATATTTACTTTTTGGTTTAATAAATCGATTGTCGGACTTGTTTAACTCTAGCTTCTCAAGAATGTCGCACTTGTTTTTTAGAAACGTATTAATGTCTTGCATTGTAGGAAATTCACTTGCGGTTTTATACGACTCCCAATCGCGCCTCGTAGTATTATCGAACTTGCTCGTTAAAATAAATATTATCAAAGCATCCCATTTATCTGTAGGTAGCCCTATTTTTCTAACGATCGTAAACTTCTAGTAAATGTGTCAAATAGTTTTCTAAGTTCTGAATGTGATTCTTTTATTAATACCGGAGCGTCAAAGCATGTTTTTATATAATTGTGAATTAGTAACCGCTTATTTTCAAAGCGTTCTTTGAGCAAACCCCATGCTATTGTATAATTAGAGGCCGAAACTTCAATTGACTCGATTATGCGCGCCGCTTCACCTTCAAGAGAGGACCGCAAATAATAGAATTTTTGTATTTCGCTTATCGAATTATTGTTATCTACCAAGGCAACAAACGAATCTCTGTACTCTAGCCAACAGTTATACGACCCATTAAAGGTGGGTAATTTTATAGTGGGAAGCTTTATTTGAGAGACGGAGCAAACCCTGAGTTTTGAGACACGTTACTTGATACACTTGCACTACTAGCCTCATTTACATCGTTTTCATTATTTATCTTCGTATTGAAATTGTTTATAGTATCTTTAATAGAACTTATCAAATCATAGTAAGAGTTTTCAAATTGTATTCTAATTTTTGATTCATTTGCTATAGATTGTAGGTCTACTTCTTGGCTATTGTCTAGAATAAATTCAATCTCGGTTTGCAACTCGTTAAATTCATTGTATATAGACTCAAATTTATTTAACCTGTATTCTAATTGTGTAATAGTTGAACTAGTTAAATTTTGCAAGTCTATGCCTTGATAATAATCTTGCAATCTAGTCATTTGCCCTATGTTATTGTCACGCTTAAAGCGCAATTTTTGCAAATTTTCCATTGTAATCGTATTTGTAATAATTGTTAATTGTTAAACTCGAAATAGATTAGCAATAGGTAGTCAAATAGAGAATATCTACCCTAATTGCATGAAATAGGAATTGGATTGATCTTATTTGTGAATAGGAAAGGAATTTCTGTGTTTTTATAGACAGACGAATTCCTCCTCGCTGCTCGAACTTGTCTTGTAGTTTTTTTGTTGTTGTTGATACTGCTGCGCTGTCCGCCAGTGCAGGATCACGTGATGCGACGTGTTTACTTGCTTGCCGCTGAAACTCGCCACTCACCAACACCTGTGCGATGCTTTGCTCTTGCACACTTGTGTATTGTTTATTGTACTAGATCACTACTGGATTATATCCGATCGATTGGACCAATGTAGACTTGTATTATTGATAGTGGACTGTTTTAGTTTTTTGAATTGTTTTATTGAAATAAAGATAGTAGGTACATTACATCTGTCCCTTCTGATGGGCAGTTACAGACTCACTTACTGGACCTTCGTCCGTTCTCCTATTAAACATTTACCCGTTAGAGGGCGCTCAATCATGACACAACACAGAGTATAGAGCGGACACGGGACACACGGTAGAGCTAAGTGGAGCCAGCATGCTAGTAAGAGAGAGAAGATTTTGGCCCCGACTATACAGAGAAGCTATAGAAATTCACAAAAATCCGAACAATTTCAACAGGGACGGCGGCGTGGATCTGCCCGGTATTTGGAAACGATTCATCCGTGAAAGCAATCCACCGGAACATCATGGATCAGTGACCAACCCACCAGGACATCATGGATCAGTAACCACCACACCGGAACATCATGGATCAGTGACCACCCCTGATATAAATAGTGCGATGACCAGTAAATCTCCAGTTTCAGAGTAACTTCTGAAGAAGAGAGCGATATGTCTCTCGAAACGTTAAGTGTTCTAAACCGACGACGTGGCAACCAGCCCGGAAATCACCTGACCATTAACGACAGCCACGGAAGCCTACAAACTAAATCAAAATTAATCCTGACAAAAGTTCGGCTGTCCTTTTCACCCGTAGACGTCTCCCCCGAAACCACGACCTTAACAATCCCACCCTTTTCCAAGAACCCATCTCGTGGCAAACGCAAACGAGATACCTAGGCGTGACGATGGACCAGCGACTCACGTGGAAAGCCCACATCACGGAGACGGTAGCACGCGGTAAGCTCACCAGGGCGAGGCTTTATCCCTTACTCAAGGGTGGTAACACCCTTAGTCTAGGGAATAAGCGTACGCTGATCAAGGTGGTGCTTCAAGCGCAGCTAGCGTACGGCTCCGCGGCATGGAGCTACGCGGCAAAAAGCCACATTAAAAGACTGCAGGCTGTTGAAAATATAGCCTTACGCACGGCCGTCGCTGCGCCTTGGTATTTCAGAAACACAGACATAAAACATGACCTAGACTATACCGACCTAACAAATACCATACATACACACGCCCTAAAAACCATAGACAAAGCCACTAACCATGACAACCCCCTGCTTAGGCAAGCCGTCGACTACGACCCTGACCCGACAGACAAACACAAACGCCCTAGACACCAATTCCTCAACCTTCCTCCCTGACCAAACCCCAACCCCCCTCCCCCCGCTAATCTTTTCTGTTTCAGGACAAGAAGAAGCCACGACCCAGATGACCACCACGAAGAAGATGAGAACATAGATAATCTAAACCCTATCCTTACCTAGCGCTCGCATCTCCCGAACCGAAAAAAGCTCGGGAGGAAAGAGCATCCTATGGTTACCTAGCCAATCACAATAACCCAATTCCCAACAAAGACCACCCCCGGGAGTTTAGGACGGCCGGCAAAGAAAGAACCTAGAAGACCCGAAGAGCGCCAGAAGAAGGCCCCCCTGCCGGCGGGGGTCAGCCAGGGCAGAAGGAGGCCCCGCAAAGCGGGTAGGTGATGGACGGGGCCCACCCTTACGAGGCCGCCCAGGCCTACAGAGATGGAGCAGGATAAAGAGCGCTAACCACGCTCAATCCTAAACCATACGAGGCCATCGTTCGCCAAGAAAATAACGGCGCGCAGCGTTTCAAGACATTCAGTTCAGGCAGCGCGAGCGACACAGAAGGTTCAGTGCGGCGACCTAATTACTGTGCAATTGTGCGGATTAGTGCATACCAACGAAGTGGAGGCCCCACGCCAGGTAGAAAGTGATACGTCTTAAGTAACATTAGTTATTAAATAATGATGAAATAGTTCTCTTTTATTTTAGTTTAATTAAATTCGTAATTTTAATACCGATGCAGACATCTATTAGTTTAGGTACAAATTATAAGCGGGCGAATCTTTTTGCGGGATTAAAAAGTAGGAACAAAAAGTAAGGTGGAACGGTTGATAGCGAAAATCTTTAGCGTGCGAATTAAGTATGTACCGAACGAGAACGTTGTAAATAACTTAATACATTTATAATATCAAACGACGTTTATTCAAAGTAAGCGGTACAGATGTATAGTTCACACTGAAGCTAAGCTGGATCTGGAACTCTATATATAAGGAAATAAATGCAAGTCTCAGCATAAGATAAAATGACTAATATTGTAACTATATGTTACAGCAAAGAAATAGAATATAAGCAAAAATATATATAGGGTGTGAAAAGGGTATATGTATAATTCCTCCCGTCGCGTCGTAGAGGGAGCCCACGGGGTGAAGCGACCAGGGTCCTAGTGGGCGGTTGTCGCTCCTTCTGGGGTTGAGACATCTAGGGCAGCGAAGTCCTCATCTGAAACCAAGGCTCAGGGGTGCTTCTTCATTTTGACGCTCATCTCGCGGAGGGTAATAAGGAAACAGCAGGGAGTCACTGTTCCTGGTGTGGTGACTGGAGATCATCGGGTACAGACGTGATTCCAGTCGTTGAATTTATAATATTCCTGGTGTATCAGGGTTTTCTTGGGACGTCGTTGTCCTCTCATTTGGGTTTGACCTTCGTAGGAAAATTCTAGGTATTGTTATTTTTGTAATTGAGTCTGTTTTCTTGAAAATAATATATATTATTAATATTAAAATTACGAATATGATAATATAGATGAAATAGTGTGGTTGTTGATATGGATCTTGGTCAAACAGTTCCAGGGGTTGAATCTTATACTTGGATATACTCTCCGCTAAACTACTCAATTCATCTAGCTGTATATTTTCCAAATTTATTTTAATTTTGCTGTCATTAAAAGGCAGACTAATTTGTGGTAGTAATGTAACTTGGCTTAACTGGGTCATTGCTCCGTAAAAATTTTCATCTTTAATTTGCAGGGTACATGTGTCTTCAATGGACACGAGGTATGACTTATACTGGTTGAATTGGATGATTTGTTCGTCATGGCATTTTATGTTTCCTAAAGTTTCTTGTGAGTTGTAAACTATATAACGATTTTGAATTTGGTGAATGGAATTTCCTTGAATTTGGGATGTGCTACAGTCGATAGGATTCTGCCGCTGAATTAATGAATTTATGCAGTTGTCTCTGAGGTTGATGTTGTTGCATAAGTACAGGCCTGGGATTTGGGTGCATTCCTCTTTTTGGTTGAAGATTTCTTGTTGATTCTTAAGTAAGTAGGTTGAGGTAGGAATAAGTAGGGTTTGATTCAAAGGTACAGGTAAGACTTGGAAATATTCATAGGTTTGTATTTGGAATATGGGAATTTGAAAGTTGATATAAACTTTATAATCGTGTATATGTATTTTGATTGAGGCTAATTTGTAATAGTCGCTTAATGGGGCTTTGATTATGGATTCTTTTGGGTATATTTGTTTTAGATTTTTAAAGACCGTTTGTAAGTGTTCGAAATTTAAAATATTATGAGAGATAATATTTAGATGTGAAAATAAGATAATTTCTTGTATATCTTCTAATTGGTTTATAATGTCTAATAGTTCAATTTCGATACTTGTGACCTGAATAGCATATAGGGCGCTGTACGTTCTTTTGGCTACTTGTCTAACATTTTGATCTAACGACTGTAAAGTATTATTTAATTTTGATGAAAGGGTGGTTAAATAACTTAATTGTTCCTTTTGTTGAGATCGTAAATTAAATTGATTTCTTTCTAGAATTTCTAATTTCTTTTCTATTTGTTCTCTGTCTTGATTGTCCATGAGGCCAAAGAGTTCGTTGTATCCAGTACCAATAAAATTTAGTAATCCTCGTTTTTTACGAGTCAGGAAAAATATGGTTGATAATCTATTATTGATATTATTCATCAATGGAGCAAGTTGCATAATTGAGTGATTTCCATTAGTCAAATTTTGAATAGTATTTGATAAGTTTTGTAAATTTATTATCTGTAGGAAATTATGTGAATGTGTAGCTATTTTTGCTTTACCTAGGTAAATGGGAGTATGGGATTCTGTAATTCAATTATTTCGGAAAAGGCGTGCCAAAGGAATATTGTCGTCACTGTCAGTAAAATCTTCATCCTGCAACAGAGGAGAAGTGTCAGGGGTTTTGTTTTCTTGACATGTTTTTTATTAATCTTTCCTTGTTTTGTTTGAATAGTAGGGCCGTTGTCTCCCATAACTATGGCTTTCTTAAATTTTGGTCTTGTTTTATGTCTGTTTGCTAAATTGTCTTTTATTAGTATGTCTTGTAGAATTTTGACTTTTTGTGGTTCGGTTTTATTTTTATTAACCCGGTCTAAAGTTTTTTATTTTGTCACTTCAATTTTGTTTTGTACGTCCTCGTATAATTTTGAATAAATTTATTTTAGTTTTTCTACATTTTGAGTTTTTAGTGTGAAGATTCTAAATTTAATTGTATTATTAAAGAATTTTGGTATTAGACGTTCAAAACATTGTCTAGCTTTTTGATCATAAAAATATAAACAGTTTATTTCTTTTAGTTTTAGAAAGTTTCGTAATATTTTAGCTTTATTTTGGTCTGAAAGTTGAGGATTGAATACTATTGAATTTTTACAGGATTTGAATTTAGAGCGATAGATATTTGATATTTAAATTGATTTATTGGTTGATCTGTTATGGGTAATTCTGCTACTGTCTATTGAAGTATGTATTGTTTCGTTGTCGTCAGGTTCTGGAATATGTAATACTGGAGGAGAGGGTTCTGGAATGTGTAATACTGGAGGAGAAGGTTCTGGAAGCTGTCGTAAAATATCGTTAAGTAATTCTTCGTCAATAGGTGTATTAGGTCTATTCACATTTACTAACATGGAGAGAGTATCGTCATCTAGAATAGGTAAGTCTAAGGCTTGAGAAGTAGAGGGTTGGATTTGGTGAATGTTAATATCTGGGGGAAATCGGGATAGTGCATCTGCAATATTGTTTTCTTTAATTATTAAATTGTTTAAATTTTGAAAAGGTATTAAACTATCGCCAAAGTTTGCTTCTACAGGGATGGTCGTTTTTAAATACTCATTTGGGGCAAGTGTTACTCGTCTTGTTATGTCATAGAGATCACGTAAATAAAGAGGAATATTAAAATTTTGTCCTATAAGTCTATTATTAGGTAAGTCAATTATCATGTTAAATTTTTTCATATCATGGTAGCCAATAAGTCCGTCAAAATAGTTATGAAAATCATAAGATAATACTTCTAAATTTTGATTTGAATTGAATTCCGAAAAAGCGGGTACATGAGCTTTTTGTTTAATGGTACATTTTCCTAAAATAGTTTTTACTTGAGTCGAAAAATTAAAAATTTGATTTGGACAGATTTTTTCTATTATGTCAGGTCGTAACATAGAATATGAAGCGCCTGTATCTATTAAAAGTTTCAAAGAGGGTAAGGATGTTGTGAAATTTCTATATATGGTAACTGGGCAGCTAATTGAATATTATTTTCTATTACGTTTGGTTGTATTGAGGAGGGGTTAAAGGAAAATTTTGGTCATTTTCACAGTTATAAAAATCCTGGTTACAATTTTGATTAAAATCTTCATCGTTATAATCTGTTTCAAAATTTTGTTCAAAAGGTAAATTGTCGTTTTGACATTCTTGACTAGGGTCGAAATTTGGATCAAAGTTTTGTTCAAAGTTTTGTTCTTCAATGTTAAAATTTTCGTTGGTTCTAGGGAAATTTTGCCTATTCGGTTTTTGTCTAAAATTTTGTTGGTTTTGCCTAAAATTTTGATGATTACTGCTAGTGTTATGTGTTTGGTTTACAAATGACTGAACTCCTGACATCGGAGTGGGATGATTTAGTCTGTAATTTTGATAAGTTCCCGAAGCTTGTTGATTTCGGTTTTGATTATAATTTTGGTTAAAATTTTGATTAAAATTTGGATTTCTTGGTGGAAGAGGTGGTCTTGCAAAATTTTGATTTTGGAAATTTGGTTTAAAATTTTGGTTAGTTTTAAAATTCATATTAGGATTATGGTTTCTTTGGGGAATTTTAGGTGGGACTGACGGCGATTGCGAATAAGACATGTTTCTCTTAAGTTGTTCTTTGTACTGATTAAACTGTAGTTCTCGGTTTACAAAAGATATCGCGTCTTCTAATGTAGTTTTGTCAGCTGACCGTATCATTGACTGTAAATTATCTGGCAAGTTCGCGACGTACGTGTCGAGCGCGAGTCTGGCATAAATGTCTTGGTAAGCTTGTTTTTCAACAGCTGTGATATTCAAGTTCACTAGTTTCTGAGATAAAATTGACCTCAGGTGTTGGATTCTATTTGAGAATTCCTGCAAGGTTTCGTTTTCGAGTTATATCGCATATGAATTAAGTCTTGCTGAAGGCATGGGAGATCTCTACAATCTCCGAAATTTTGTTGTAATAAATTTTTAATTTGTGTCCACGTTTGAATTTCTAAACGTTGGTTTAAAATAATTTCGGCTTGGCCTGTGATTTTAGATCTAATTCCCGCAAGTAAATATACCATACGGTCAGTTCTTTCAGGGATATTAAAGATTCTAATTAATTCGTCACATAATTTGCAAAATGTTTGTAGTTTGGTTTGTGAACCATCAAAAACTGGTATCACATCAAGAAAGGCTTTAGCTTCGTTTATATTTGAGTTAGTAGTCATATTTTCGTTATTAAATGTACTAGATAACTGATTTACTAAACTATCTATCTCGTTCTGATTTACGGAGAGTCCAACACCGACAGGGACCTGGTATGGATTTTCTACACGTAATCTAGCTTGAGAATTACTATCCTTTGGCATCTGAACAAACACTTCGTTTTCAGTCGAGTTGACTCATAAACAAATTGTTTTTAATAGTCACTCGACAAAAGAAGCACTTTGGACAGAGAAAAAATATAAAATGAATATAGAACAATTAAATTCACTTAATCACTTCCTAAAAATTTAAACCTAACTAATTTTGACTGTACACAGGCAAGTGTAAATCAAAATGTCTTTTCGCCGCACAAGTATATAAAAAACCAGTTTATATCAACTTAGCGAGGAAAGGAGTGGAAAATACAAGAGGGACTTACTTTGAATCGTCGCTGACGGTCCAGGGATCTCGGCGTCAAGTTAACCAACCACTTGAAGTTCCGAATCCAATAAATTTCACCTGAGAGCTGGACAGGTTCTGGATCTTCAACAAAGTACAGGAGTACACCAAGGATCTCACTCACTCACTCACGAGAATTCAGAGACTTGTTTGTAGATCCTACCGACTGCGCCAATTAAGTATGTACCGAACGAGAACGTTGTAAATAACTTAATACACTTATAATATCAAACGACGTTTATTCAAAGTAAGCGGTACAGATGTATAGTTCACACTGAAGCTAAGCTGGATCTGGAACTCTATATATAAGGAAATAAATGCAAGTCTCGGCATAAGATTTTGATTTGATTTCAATTATTATTGCTAAAACCGTATATCTAAGTAACGATGTCTTTCTATTATTTTTTTTTAGGCGTTTTGAGGTTTACTATTATCATTTGTTTAAGTGGAATTATCCCTACCTTGACAATATTGAATTTATATACCGGGTGAAGCCCTGAACGACACGCCACCGGCAGTGGTGGCCATTGTACAGATATCCTGGAAAATCCACAACCCTGGATAATTACTGGATGAGTACCACATAGTGGATATTTTAATTGTTCTAATTTCGAGTGCGGAAGCAATATATTT
The DNA here is from genome assembly GCA_025584915.1 of Monochamus saltuarius. Taxonomy (NCBI): domain Eukaryota; kingdom Metazoa; phylum Arthropoda; class Insecta; order Coleoptera; family Cerambycidae; genus Monochamus; species Monochamus saltuarius. The sequence continues at coordinate 2,124,376 of CM046730.1, read as the reverse complement.
TTTTTTATATCCAACCGAAATACCAGTGCTGTTCTAGAGACCAATATTTTATGCCCAAACTGCCAAATTTAAAGACTTTATTGAGTATTCATATAGATAAATATTTCTACATTTCACTCCCCAAAAAGATTAATCGCATTCCTGTAATTTAGGTATAAGTGGTAGATATTAGTTAAGGAATAGGTTTTAAATTTTTTGTTGCGACTGCAGTCAGTAAATGTTGAATTTTTTTTTTGTTTAGAGATAAGCCCCAAAACTAAGCTAAAAATAAAATCTGCCCTGTAAATGCTGATTCAATAGGTGTAGTAAATATTCTTATAAAACTTATGTGACGTTATTTTCTTTCGTGTTTGCTATATGTTTTAGTGGTTAATATAATTGTTGGGTATGTGAATTTTAAACCACTTGGCGCCCTGTATTGATATGAAAAAAAAACAATAACATATATGCTATATGTTAAATATATATCCATATAATCATTAAAGAACCCATCCCGACTCCACTGAAAAATCTAGTCGGCGCATACCTAACTGTTCCCAACGCAAATAAAGTCAAAAATTAGGTAACAAAAGGTAAGCGATTTACGCTTTCTATTTTAACAAATTGTATTTTTAAATACTAACATTTATTTTCACATAAACTCACAAAATAACATTGACACACATTTAAACACAATACACACCGACACCAACTCCCCCGAAAGGGGGAAAAACACACAGACAAACGCAAAAAACGACTTTTTTCCAAATTTTACCTTAACTGTAAATTCCCCAAATTCCAAACAAGCCATGCCTCTTTCGGACATCGAGGACATGGAACAGGACTCCTCAAGTAAGAGGGCCTCCTCAAGGGCCTCTCAAAACTCAGATTCTTCGCAAGCGTCCTCAACGCGAGCGTTGACAAGTGCTGAACTGTACGATCAGTTACAGCAGTATAAGCATGCAAACAGCGAGCAAAACCGACAAAACGAGGAGCTTCTCAAACAAAACGAAAATTTAAAACACGAAATCCAAATTTTAACGGCCGAAATTTCGACCATAAGAAACACCAACCAGATATTAAACGAAAACGTAGAAAAACTACGTGACCAAAATTCAATTTTGCACGACAAAATTCAAACATTGACTAACCAAAACCACGAACTAAACCAGTCAATCAAGGCCATTTCTAAACAAAATTTAGAACATAATTCACAACTAAGCTCTATTTCAGGCCAAAATTCAGAGCTTAAAACTTTATTAGAGACACTGACACAACAACACAAACAAAACCAAATTACACACACAACCAACGACACACATAATAAACAAAACACACCCACACAAAACACAAACACTAATACACAAAAAACACTAACCACACACACTATCACACCCATGGACACTAACACACATACACAAAAACGTAAAAAACACACACAACCTGACAATTCTAGTGAAGACGACGAAACCCCTGTCCCCAAAAAACCCGACACAACCCCCAAACTTCTCCCTACCAACCCCCAACCCTCCACCAGCACACAAAAAACACCAAACACACAAACACACACACCAACAAACACAGACAAAATCCCGCCAGTAATCCTGCGCAAGCAAGAGCGCTGGCTACAAGTCCAAAAAATAATTTCGGAAAACAAAATTAATTTTACCAAAGCCAAGTTAATAAAAGATGGCGTGTCCATCTTCCCAAATTCCATTTTAGATCACAGAAAATTAACAAAAACTTTGGCCGATCGTGGTGAGGAGTACCACACCTTCACCCTAAGCAAAGACAAAACACTTAGGGTATTCCACCAAGTGAGGTGCAACTTGACCTCGAAAGCCAAGGCTTCCCAAATACAGTTGTGCACCGCATGACAGGCCGTACTAACAAACGCGAAATGCCCCTGGTCCAAGTTCAGGTTCCTGGTTCCTTTGGACCAGGACAAAATTTTAGATCTCAAGTACTGCTGTCACGTACTTGTCAAGGTTGAATTGCAAAACAAACCGGTTTCGGCCACGCAGTGCCACCGATGCCAAAGGTTTGACCACGGCCAATCCAGATGCACGGCGGCACCAAAGTGTGTGAAATGCGGTGAAAACCACGCGACTTACGAATGCCAAAAGGCACGCGACAAACCTGCCAAGTGCGCAAACTGCTCAGGGCCTCACCCTGCCAGCTACAAAAGGTGCCCTCAGTACCCAAAAAGTAGCAAACAGACAGCACCAAAAACACAGACCACTGCACATCACCCTACCCAAAATCCCATCCCGCTCCCCTCGCTGAGAATTTCTTCCTGGAACCTTGACGGGTTGCGGGGTAGAAAGTTGGAACTGGTGGACATCCTAAACCGTCTAGAAATAGACGTGATGGCCATCCAGGAAAACAAACTCGACGAGATATCCCGTATTTCCATTCCCGACTATGACTTATACAGACGTGACAGAAACCACAACGGGGGTGGCGTTGCACTCGCGATCAAGAAGTGCATCGACCACTATCCACTGCAACAGATCCAAACTCAAAGCACCGAGGCCGTGGCGACAGCGATGAGATCGCTACGGCATGGTGATGTTGCGGTGGTGTCCTGTTACCACCTACCCGGTCTACCCATACTAGACGACGACCTTGAACTTATCTTTTCCTGGCCCCAAACCATTGCCTTAGGAGATTTCAACGCGAAGTCTCCCGTATGGCACAGCAGAACCACGACCGCAGGAGGTTGTGTTCTGCTGAATCTCCTAGACCATAATCTCAATATCCAAATCCTAGGTCCCGTAGAACCCACGTTCTACGGACCTATAGCCCTACCCGATGTCCTAGACATCGCAATCCTTAAATCCGTGCCGCTAAGAGCACAGATTTCTGCCATAGACGAAGGGTCTTCTGAACATAATCCGATTCTATTGGATTTTGGACAGAGACAAAGAAATCTAGGCACCTTCACTAGGAGGTTCACTGACTGGGAGCGGTTCCGAGCAGAAATGCAAAGGAACACAGCGCTACCAGTCATTGAAACCACCCAAGACCTGGAGGCGGCAGTCCTATCCCTTGTCACCGACATAAAACACGCCCTAACTCTATCCACCACTGAAACCTTAGTCCCTAAACTCCCAAACCCTACCGGCATCCTACCTCCTGACATTAGACAATTAATAACAGAAAAACGCAGACTTAAACGGCTTGCCTACCGCCTCGCCTCCCCCGACACAGACATGACTATAACATACTAAACAGACGTGTACAGGCGGCTCTAAGAGAACTGGCCCAGGACAAATGGGCCAGACACTTGGAGTCGCTGGACCCACAAGACAATAGCCTCTGGAAGGTGCAGAGAGCCCTACGCTTACCGCCCCGCCGGAAAATTCCTCCAATCCACGGCAGCAGGGGGGTGGTTTACACGAACCAGGAAAAGGCCGAGGCTTTTGCCGACAGCCTGGAACTGCAGTGTAGACTACCCCAGCTGCCCGATGAGGACGAGGAATTTGAACGCGAGGTCGAGCGTGCGGCTCGACGCATCGACGGAGCGCTAGACAATGACGTAATTCCCCCAGCCACCCCTGACAAACTACGTGACATCATTAAAAACCTCAGGAACCGAAAGGCTTCTGGACCAGACTGCATCCATAACCACACCCTAAAACACCTCCCCCGCAAACCCTTCACAGCCCTCCTAAATATCACCAACGCCATCCTACGACTGAGGCATTTTCCAAAACACTGGAAAACCGCTCACGTCATCTTAATCCCCAAACCTAAAAAGGACCACCAATTCCCTTCCAACTACCGGCCCATTAGCCTACTCCCGGCTATGAGCAAAGTGGTAGAAAGAATTATCCTTTCCCGACTCAAAACCAAATCCCAAGAACTGCAAGTCATTCCCGACGAGCAGTTCGCCTTCCGTCCCGGTCACTCGACCGAACTCCAAATCCTTAGACTAACCGAGCACATCACGGCGGCCTTCAACAGGAAACAGTTCACCGGAGCTGTTTTCTTGGACGCCGCAAATGCCTTCGATACGGTCTGGCATGAAGGCCTACTCATGAAAATGCTCACAAACCGCTATCCTATATCCTATGTCAAACTAACCAAGTCCTACCTACACCACCGAAAATTCCAAATCCGTATCCAAGACACCCTATCCTCAACCCGCACCATGGAGGCCGGTGTCCCACAAGGCACCGTCCTCTCTCCTCACCTTTACACCATACATAACAGTGACATACCGCACCCTCCCCACACAAACACCTACCTTTACGCAGACGACATCACCCTGACCACACAATCCACTAACCTTAACCATACCCTAAACACCCTCCAATCCTCCCTTGACCAACTTGAAACCTGGTGCAACAGGTGGAAAGTCAAAATTAATCCTGACAAAAGTTCGGCTGTCCTTTTCACCCGCAGACGCCTCCCCCGAAACCATGACCTCGACAACCCTACCCTATTCCAAGAACCCATTCCGTGACAGACGCACACGAAATACCTAGGCGTGACGATGGACCAGCGACTCACGTGGAAAGCCCATATCACGGATACGGTGGCAAGCTCACCAGGGAGAGGCTTTATCCCTTACTCAAGGGTGGTAACACCCTTAGTCTAAGGAATAAGCGTACGCTAATCAAGGTGGTGCTTCAAGCGCAGCTAACGTACGGCTCCGCGGCATGGAGCTACGCGGCAAAAAGCCACATTAAAAGACTGCAGGTTATAGAAAATATAGCCGTCGCCGCGCCTTGGTATTTCAGAAACACAGACATAAAACATGACCTAGACTACACCGACCTAACACATACCATACACACCCACGCACAAAAAACCATAGACAAAGCCACTAACCATGACAACCCCCTGCTTAGGCAAGCCGTCGACTACGACCCTGCCCCGACAGACAAACACAAACGCCCTAAACACCAATTCCTTGACCTTCCTCCCTTACCAAACCCCAACCCCCCTCCCCCCCGCTAATCTTTTCTGTTTCAGGACAAGAAGAAGCCACGACCCAGATGACCACCACAAAGAAGACGAGAACATAGATAACCCAAACCAAAACCCTATCCTTACCTAGCGCTCCCATCTCCCGAACCGAAAAAGGCTCGGGAGGAAAGAGCATCCTATGGCTACCTAGCCACTCACAAAACCCACTTCCCAACAAAGACCACCCCCGGGGGTTTAGGACGGCCGGCGAAGAATGAACCTAGAAGACCCGAAGAGCGCCAGAAGAGGCCCCCCTGCCGGCGGGGGCCAGCCAGGGCAAAAGGAGGCCCCGCAAAGCGCCTACACCGGCCACGCCAAGAGGATTTTCGCCGGTGTGTATCCAGTAGCTTCGGTTTGTCGGTTTCGCAGTGTATGAAGTGCTTGTGGGAGATAAGCATCCCAATTGATGTCTGGCTTCCCTATCATTAGTGCTCTCAACACCTTCTTCAGCTCTTGTATTTGTCTTTCTACGGGGTTTGCCCGCTGATGGTAGATGGCAGAATACTGGATTTGAATTTGGAATTTTTCGCAGAATTTCTTGTATTCGTGGCTTATGAATACGGGGCCGTTGTCAGTAATTGATCGTCTCGGGCTCCCAAATCTTGAGATAATGTCTTCTTCCAAGTATTGTGTGAGAGCTTTTGAGTCGACGTGGTGAAATGCTTTAGCTTCGACCCATCTGGTGAATATATCCCTGACTACGATGATGTATTTATTTTTTCGACGTGTAAGTACGTATGGTCCCAAGATATAGATAGAGATTGTTTCGAATGGGAAATTTGAAGTAGTAGCACGTTGAGGAGCGGCTGGTTGAGGTTGTCTAGCCTTTGTACGTATACAATCTACGCAATTCCTCACATGGTTTCTCACGTGACGTAGTAATCCTCGATGGTAAAACTTCTTTGAGATCTGCCGGGCGGTTTCCTGTATTCCTGGGTGCGTATCGTCGTGATAGTGGCTTATTACTCGAGGCAGTATGCTAGCTGGCAAGACTAATTTTGGTTGGCCGTCGACTTTCTTGTATATGTGGTGGTGTTCGTCAACAGTGTAGTTGTCAAGAGTTTTTTTGCTCGGTTTGCGTTACAGGGTGATCCCTATTAATGCGATTCCATAGCCTTCTTGTTCGTTGGATAGGTTGCGATCTTCTCTGGGCCTGCTTACATAGAGTGTCGAGTTCTAAGGGGGTGATGATTGATATTTGGAGAGCTTGGTCGGGTAAAAAGAGTCTATCTTCGGAGATTTGCCCTCTGTCTTGATTTTTGTCAGGGTGTCGACTTAGAAAGTCGGCTAATTGATTTTCTTTTCCCGGACAATGTACGATATTAAATGAATACTCTTGTAACAGTAGTGACCACCTGGTTAATTTCGCTTTGGAGTATTTTTGCTTGTTTAGCCATAGCAGAGCGCGATTGTCTGTTTTTAACACAAAGTGTCTATCTTCTAGATAGGTGCGATATTTTTTTATTGGCCAAACTATTGCCAAGCATTCAATCTCGTTTATGTGATACCTCTGTTCCGTTTTATTTAGGGTGGAGCTGGCATGTGAAATAATACGTTTCGACCCGTTTTCCCCTTCTTGATATAATACGGCGCCTATGCCTAATGTGGACCCGTCTGTCTGCAATATGAATGGTTTTTCAAAGTCTGGCCTGTGTAATAAGAGTGGCTTGGAGGCTAGAATTTTTATTTTTTTGAATGCGGCTTGACATTCCGATGTCCATTTAAATTTATGATTTTTTTGTAATAATTCGGTAACTGCTCGTGGCCCTCGAGGGAACTGAGATCGCGTCGGCCGTCGACAGGCCGACTCTTGAGACCGCCGTGAGTGCTTTCAATAGACAGGGTGCCCGCGCGTCGCTAGATCCTGCGCTGCGGCCGCTCATCTGAAAAATTCGAAGGTAGAGCGAAAACCGCTCGTGGCCACCGAGGTGTCGGGGATCGCGTCGGCCGTCGACCGCCTGGCTCTCGAGTCCGCCGCGAGAATATTCCAGTGTGCCAATGCTAGCGCATCGCCAGACACTGTGTGAAGGGAGCGCGAATAGAAAATTCCAAAGTAAGGAGACTTTTCAACATGCGACGGTGCGAATGTGGCTGCGAGGGCCCAGATCGCGCCAACCTCCACGAGGAGGACCTCATCGACTGGGAGACTGATATTAAGCCCACACCGCGGCCTCGTAATCTTAAACTTGAACATAATCCGCCTTTGCGGTCGTCCTCACTTGGGGAGCCTGGAATGTCATCAGACAGCGAGGGCGACTCAACGGGAGACCGGAAGGACGACAGACTTGTGACCTGGCCAGCGGTGGAGTGAGCGGACAACGTCGCCGTAGGCCGTCAGGACCGCCGCTCAACAAATCGGCCGCCGCGCCAGTCCTCCAGCTAGCTCCTGCAGGAGGATAGGGGGCTGAGAAGGCCCTTTCGTCGTAGTACATGGTGTAGTTGTCGCGCTCCACGTACACGGCGACCGGAGTAGCCGTCGTCGTCGTGTACACAGTGCAGCGTACACCGCTATTATGTTAGTTGATTTTTGTTTGTTTTTGTTGTTTTTGTTTGTTCTTTAAATAATAAAGGCAGAATTCAGATAGGCGAAACTTGTTTGCTTGAGTTAGACTCGTGTCGGAAGGCTGCGGTGAATCGAGCTGTCGCTTCTCGTGGCCCTCTGGTTTTATACTTTTCTTAAGCCACGCCCCCTACACAAAACCAAAGCGCCTCAATCCGCGACAGACTGTCGCGGTATGCGAAATAGGATGTCGTTCATGTCTACGGCGCTGCAGAGCCCCGTCGAACCCTACAGACGTCGCTTTCGCACAGCGATCGTCGTTGTTTTCCCTCGAGATCGACGTGGAAGTCGTGCGATGTCTTGCGATACCCAGGCGCTGTCGCTGTTGTTCGCGTACGCGTTCCTGCGCGACCCTTCTCGACGCCTCCCACGTCGGGCACACGTATTCCCGCGTCGCAGCAATGATAATTGCTGTTGTGAATTTCTTTTAAGACTGTTACATTTCCTGTCACCTCGTTGAATACCTCGAATTCTCTTAGCTAGTCAATTGTGGGAGTTTTGTGTCCCGACAACTGCACTAGCTAGTGTTCTCTCTGAAACAAATAAAATAATATTAGCTGAAGGCGTTTCTAAACACCCCAGTTACGTTGGGCTCCGTAGAGCCATGAACGGGCTAGCGTGGCGTTGAGCCAGGGGCCGACAGAACTCCACCGAGCTCCCGTACCACCTGACCGCCAGCTGCCTAACTCGCGTTGGCGTCTAACCGCTCTGAAGGAGACGGCTAGTCTGCGCTAAAGTTGCTTTCCGCGAACCGTATTTATACAATTTTGATCGCGCGTCACAGTTCAAGAGGCGTGGTTTGTCAAACAAAAGCTATCTTTTCAGGTGGGCAGTTGATACCTCTTTTAATAGTGGGCAAATACCTCTTTTAGTATATGTAAAAATATACTATGTTGAACCTATGGTCTCTTTTAGGATGATATTTGTTGTAGTTAATTGAAATGAAAGATTGTTTGAGATTTGAATGAGCAGAGACGAATAGTCTGAAAAGCCAAGTATCGATGCGGCGTGTCGAAAGGCTAAACGAGGTCTGCTAACAGAGGCGCGCCAATATCCTTGGCTGGATAATGACCTCGGATGAGCGGGGTCGAGAGGATTATCTCTCTTTACCCACTTCATCGCTGTAGGCCCGGACGCCTCGTAGAGGTGGGTTCCCTTCTCCGGTCGGCCTCGACCGCTGTTGCGGTCGATGCCGGCGGCTCTGGGAACCTCCTCCTGTCCTGGCAAGCCCCGTCGGCAAGGGCTTATCTTCTGGCGCTCTTCTGTCTTCTCTTCTTTCTTCGCCGACTGCTTCTTTACCCCCGGGGGTTTGACGTGTTTTGGTCGCGGCGCGGACGCCTCCGACCAGGTGGGGTTTGGGTTAAGTCGGGATTAGCACTGTGGCTCTAGGGAGACGCTAGGACAAAGAGCCGTAGGCCCTGTCGTCCAGCGTCGCGGAAAGGATTAGGTAACGGAGCCTGCAAGCAGACTCCGGGGTAGGGTTTGGGATCGCGTGTGTCTTCTTAGTCCTATTCTTGATCCTGGCGGTCCTGAAACAGAAGAAACGTCTCAACTTACCCCGCGTCCAGGAGTTGAAACCTTGGCCGCCTGTACCTGGCGGCCGCATCGGGTCGGTAGTCCACCGCTGCCTGAATCAGCTGGTTGCTGTGGACTTCGGCGCGGGCGAAGGCGGTCTCCGCTCGCGCTTTCATCACTTCCAGGGCTGGCGTGAATCCCAGATCCCGGCGAATATCGCTGTTACGAACGAACCAGGGGGCTCCGGTCGCGCAACGCAGGGCGATATTCTCGACGGCCTGCACCTTTGTCAAGTGCGTCTTCGCTGCGTATCCCCATGCTGCTCCGGCATACGTCAGTTGTGGCTGCAAAACAGACCTGATTAACCTTACCTTGTTTCCAAGGCTCAGTCGGCTATCCCTACGGAGTAACGGGTAGAGTTTCGCCCTCACAAATCTGCCCTTGCGAACCACTTCGGTGACGTGTGGCTTCCAGGTCAGCTTTCTATCTAGGGTCACCCCTAGATATCTGGCTTCGTCGGTCCACTGGATGTCCTCGTCGTTGAACGTCACGCGGCCTCGCGGCTGCGCGCTCTACGAGAGAACATCATACCTTTGCTCTTCTCCGCGTTGATCGCTATCTTCCAGCGGTTACACCAGTTCTCCAGTCTGCCTAGCGCTCTCTGGAGTCGCCTCGTCGCCATATCCGGGTTTAGGGAACGGGCTAGTATGGCGGTGTCATCGGCGTAGAGGCACACGGAAGTGTCCTCTGTCCTGGGTAGGTCCGCTGTAAAGATGTTGAACAGGTGCGGAGACAGCACGGCGCCTTGGGGACTCCGGCTTCCATGGGTCGATAGGTGGACAAGGCCCCATCCACCTTCGCACGCAGCTCTCTGCCTCTCAGGAAGGACGCCACCAGCTTGACTAGGCCTACAGGGTAGCCAAAGTCGAGCATCTTAGCGATAAGCCCATCGTGCCATACCCTGTCGAAGGCCTTGGCGACGTCCAAGAAGACCGCTCCAGTAGACTCTCTGGCGTTGAAACCTGCGGATACAAGTTCCACTAACCTGAGAATCTGCTGCTCCGTCGAGTGGCCACGGCGGTACGCGAACTGCTCGTCCGGGAGGATTTGCAGTTCATCCGTGGTCTCGTGCAGTCTGGCCAGGATTACCCTCTCGGCTACTTTACTCATCATCGGCAGGAGACTGATGGGCCTGTAACTGGAGGGGAACGTTAGGTTCTTACCTGGTTTAGGGATGAGAATCACGTCGGCCTTTTTCCATCTCTTGGGAACCTGCGTAGTCTCAGGATGGCGTTGCAGATGTTCAGCAGCGCCATCACTCCCGGTGGGGAGCTTTCTGAGGATCCTGTTCCCGATTCCGTCGTATCCTGGTGCCTTGCGAGGGTTCAGGTGACGCAGGATGTCCTTCACTTCCTCCGGAGTGGCAGGCCTAATGGGTTCCGCATCTGGTAGGCGTCGTAGACGCCGCACACGGCGCTCCACCTCGTCGGTGTGGTCCTCGTCCTCGTCGTCGAGAAGGTTTTCTCTACACTGCAGTTCAAGGCTGTCTGCAAAAGCTTCTGCCTTGTCCTGTTTCGTGTAGACGATCCCGTTCTCGCCGTGAATCGGAGGTATCGGACGGCGGGGAGCCCTCAGCGCCTTCTGCATCTTCCACAGACCTATTTCTCCGGGATCCAGTGACTCCAGGTGTCTATGCCATCGCTCCTGGTATAGTTCGTCCAGGGCGGCTTTGACTCTCCTGTTGAGCTGGTTTGCGACTTGCCTATCTCTTGGATGTCCCGTTCTCATCGCTCGTCGCTTGGCCGCGCGTCTCTCCCTGATCTGCACCTGCAAATCATAAGGTAACTCACCTGCATAGTCCGCACGTCTCCTTTCCGTCCTCTCGGTGGTGCTGCTTTCCAGGGCGGTGTGGATATCCGTCTCAAGGCTCACGACTGCTGCCTCGAGGTCCGTTTCGTCTTGGATGACAGGACTCGGTTGACAGATTCGTTGCATTTCTGCACGAAACTGCTCCCAGTCGGTCTGCCTCCTGACGAAGGTTACCTCGTCGCGACGCTCCTGCCCTAGTTCGAGCAGGATGGGCGAGTGGTTCGTCGAACCCTCGTGGTGCGTCGTCAGTTCGGCTTCAAACGGTATTGCCTTGAGTAAAGCGAAATCCAACACGTCCGGCCTAGCTTCGCCTCTCTGGAAGGTTGGCTCATCGGGTCCGTACGCGAGCACGTCGTCGTGGTTCTGCAGGAACTGCAGAAGCACCCTGCCACGTGTTGTGGTGGTCGTGCTATTCCACTCCGGCGATTTCGCGTTGAAGTCACCGATGGCAACCGTATGCGGCCATGCCCCCATGACCGCCTCCAGGTCCTGGTCCAAGAGCGGGAGAGATGCTGACTGGTAACAGGATACCACGGCGATATCTCCATGGCGGGTGCTCACGGAGACTGCCACGGCTTCCATGTTCACCAGTTGTGGGACCTGCAACATATGGTGTTCTATACCTCTCTTGATGAGCAGGGCGACTCCGCCTCCTTGTCTGGCCGGCCGGTCCCTCCGATATGTGACATATCCGAGCATCCTGGCGGCCTGTGCGTCCTTCAGCTTGGTCTCTTGGATGGCAGCCACGTCTACGTCTAGACGCGGCAAGAGCTCAAGCAGGTCGTTCTTCCTTCGCTGGAATCCGTCGACATTCCAGGAGGCGACTCTCAAGGACTGCACCCTAGGAGGAACTGCCATTACTCCTGTAACAAAGATGGCATCTTAGTGAAAAAGGCGCGCATGGCGGAGTACATTTCCTCCATCCTCGCCAGCGCGCTGACGAAGTCGGAGGGTGTACTCCACGCCTGTGGAGTCTGTTGGGGTTTTGGGGCCCCCCTAGGCGTCGCGGCTGGAGCCTGCTTTTGCCTCGCGGCGTCAGCGAAGCTCTTCCCCGTCGTCGTCTTGGGGGGTTGCGAGCACTTAGCTGGTTCTGCTGAGGCTGCTGGCTTTGTTGCGGCTGGTTTGGCTGCTCCTACCGCCGTCTTCTTTCCCACGGTTTTCCTGGGGGCCTGGGGGCAGCCCCTATAGCTCGCAGGATGGGGGCCTCCGCAGTTGGCGCATTTGGCCGGCGTCTCTCTCGGCTTTTTGCACTCAGCCGAGTGATGTCCTTCACCGCACTTGACACACTTCACCAGTGCCGTGCAGCGGCTTTGGCCGTGTCCAAATTTCTGGCAACGGTGGCACTGGGAAGCCACCGCCGCCGCCTTCTGGGGTTCGACCCTCACGACTAGGGAGCAGCACCTGGATACCTGCAAAATACTTACCTGTGCCTGCGGTACCTGCACTAGGACGAGTGGCATCTGCCTCTTTGTTCTCCTGTCGCTCATCCTTGTCACGTTGACAGGGGCGAATCCTTGATCACGTAGATCTTGCGTGATCTCCTCTAGTGGGGTGCCGCAGGGAATTCCTCTGATTACCACCCTCAACAGCCGATCTTCTTGGAGGGAGTACGTGTGGTACTCCTCACCTTTCGCTGCTAGGAGCCTGGTCAGCTTCCTATGATCACCCGCGGTGGCAGGGGAGATGGCCACCCTCTCTCACCATCTTCGCCTTGGCAAAGTTAATCCTCTCCTCCCTCAGAAGGGATGACACGGCTGTCCACCGTTCACCCTTCCTAAGGATAACCGGCGGTATCTTCGGGAGCTTTTCAGCTCCGGCGTCGGTGGTGGCGGTGTCGTCGGTGACGGTGGCTGCGGCGGCGGCGCTTGTTGAGGGGGCAGGGGATGGTGCTGCCTTTTGCACCACCTTGGGTTCCTCGTCTGAGGAGCCTGCGTCACCTGAAACAGAGGAAGAAGTTATTTTCTTCCTCTTTCCGCCCTTACCTTTTCCGCTGCTTGCGGCGGCGGCAGGTGCGGTGGGGGTGGGTGCGGCTGCTGGCACAGGCGATTCTTCCATCGCCTCAGGGGGGCTCGTCTGGCCGGTGGCGGCATTGGAGCTGGTTGATAAGCTCCTAATCAGGTCCTCAAGAATTCTATGCCTGGCCTCGGCCGCTTCCTCTCGCGCCCTTGCTGCCTCCTCCTGTTCGCGGAGGCGCTCCGTGAGCTCGGCGATTTGCTGCCTGAGCTGTGCATTTTCGGCTCTAAGCCTGGCCATGTCTTCTTGCTGCCGTTGTTGGGGGCTTGAACTCCTGCTTCTTGTTGGACTCCTACTAGGGCAGGAGCTCTCCTCGCTACCCTCGCTAGGAGTTTGCGACCTCGATCGTCGCATCGTTGCGTCGTCCTCCTCGACACTAGCTGTAGCACTCCACTTCTCACCTGCAACAGAAATATCTGTCCTCTCGCTGCCTAGGCAGGAAGATCGCAGACGGTTAGACACCGTGAATATCTTTTAAGAAGTCTTAATAAAGACTGTACGAATTCTTTTAAAAATAGCCTTAACAAAGACTAATGTCTTATAAAGACAGAGTTTTGTGGGGCCTCCACTTCGTTGTACGCACACACTGGTTCGCACTACTTTGCACTCGCACACTTGGTAGGGCAGTACCTACACCGTCGCTGCTCGTGGACTGAATCGCTAACAGAGGCGAAAAGCGCTCTGTATTTATATGAAATTGAAAGTTAAGCCACGCCCACTTTCTCGACACTAGCCGCACGACAGACTTGTTACGTAAAGACGAGTTGGGAGCGGAAGTGATTAGTTATATAACTGATTAGTCATAAGAATTTTGTGTTTAGTGATTATTCTAAATCGGACTAAATATAGTGGTAGTGCTTAAATAATTATGAGTGGACAATCGGGGGGCGAGCCCCCCGAAAACATTTTTAGTAACGGACACAATTCAGTGCAAATGGAAGTGATAAGTGAACCATTAAACCAAAGTGAAAATACACAACACAGTGTTTTGCAGCAGCCGGATTTAAGTTACGGTAATACCTTATCAACCCAGACTAACGACAATGTCCTAAACAACTCGTCAACAAATAGTACACAAAGGCAGTATGTACAGTATTTATATGAAAATACGGACTCTGGTCCCTATCATGTATATGTTGAGCATACTGACGGAGAGTATAAAGGTAAGCTAAATCCAATTAAAATAGGAGAAATTATACATTGCAACCTGCCAGCAATTGACAACAAAATCAAACAAATTGAATCAATAGGTAGAAACAGAATTCGAATAACGCTAAAGGAATACCTCAGTGCAAATAGTCTAATCATGTCTCCTATTTTGAAGAATAATAATTTGTTAGCATATATTCCTAGATTTAATATATTAAGAACTGGTGTAATAAAAAGAATTGATACGGAAATATCAGATGACTATCTCAAAGACAAAATAAAACCGTTTGACCTTCATTGTAAATTTACCGTGGAAACCGTAAAAAGAATTAATAGAAAAGAAAAAGTTAATGACTCCATAAATTTCTTACCTACAACATCTGTTATAGTACAATTTAAATCGCAAATACTACCAAAGTATATTTCAATCAATCACGTTGTATATACAGTGGAACCTTACGTTCAACGCGTAGTTTTATGCAGAAATTGCGGTAGATTCGGCCACTTGGGCAAACAGTGTAAGAGCAAATCGCGATGCCTAAAGTGTCATGAAAACCACCTAACAAACGAATGTAATTGTCCGGACTACGATCCGAAATGTCTTGCATGCGACGGTACTCATTTAACCACAGAGTTTAGCCTATGTCCGGAGTTTAATAGACAAAAAATGATTAAGCAGTACATGGCCGAAAGCAATGTATCATACAGGGATGCGTCATTAAAAATCCCTAAGACGACTTACGCTTCAGTTACATCTGGAAATAACAACAGACAAACAAACTACACACCAATACCACTCCCGAGATATAGTTCAACACCCTTCTCACAAACACTCCAAAACTCATCTATGAAAATACAAACGCCTCACTATTACACAGAACTAGCACCAATTACTCACCATCTCCCAAAAAAATCCCCCAATAAAAGACCACGTTCCTCAAACGTAACAATAGACCCAACAATAGAGGCACATAGGCGAATGGTAGCACCGAGTACACCCCAAAGTGTAAGAGGTGGTATTATTTGTAGTGACATATATCAGGGAACTATCCGGTCTTCAACCAACACAACTAATGACATTAACAATATTTTAGGCTTAGTTATGACTGTAATTAATGTATTAAAAGAAAAAAATAGTTTTGAAATACAAGAAAAAGATGTCTTGAAAGTAATTCAAAACCGCTTAGGTTGCAATGCAAATGATTCCGACTCAGACACCTTTTAAATTTTGTCAGTGGAACTGCAGATCAGCAGTTTCAAATAAAGATAATTTAGAACATCTATTACTTGTAAATCAAATTAGTGTAGCACTATTATCTGAAACTTGGTTTACACCAGGTGTGTATATAAATTTCCCAGGATACAATACGGCACGCAACGATCGGAATGATGGTAAAGGAGGAGCTGCAATATTAATTAAATCTAGTCTGACATACCGCGAGGTCCCGTTAACACACCCTTTCCCACCAGTTGTCAACGTAGCATGTATACAAATGAAATTGGAAAAACGTTCTCCATATCATCTCAATATACGTCAGACCAAACACAAAAATATCTGTGACCCAGTGGAATACGTTCTTTGCATCTATACCGAAACCGTTCGTCTTAGGAGGAGATTTTAATGCCCACAACCCTGCATGGGGAGGAGAGACAAGAGATACCTACGGCAGCATATTATTAGAAGCTTTAGATCACAATAACCTGGTATATTTAAATGACGGTTCTCCAACTTTCATAGGTCGAGTCAATTGCAGAAATAGTGCTATAGATATCACAATATGCACAACGGATATAGCACACTTATTCGAATGGAAAACGATACCAGACCCCACGGATCAAATCACCTACCGATTCTTATTCAACTGAAACACACGCGCCAGTTTACCCCTAATAAGGAAATTATGAAGTGGAACATGAAAAGAGCCGACTGGGAGACTTACCGCAAAGAAGCTGGAATTCAATTCAATGAAAATAATCCAATAGATTACGACGCATTAGTAAACAAAATGAATAACGCTGCCCAAGCATCTATTCCTACATATAGTTGTAAAGAAAAGTCAAATTTTCAATTTAAAGGAAAACCATGGTGGAACAAGGAGTGCGACGAAGTAGTAATTTTAAGAAAGCAGCGTTTTCAAGCATACAAAGATAATCCTAATCTAAACAACTTCCTAGAATACAAGAAACAAGACGCTATAACAAAAAGAACCCTACGGCAGGCCAAGAGGAAGGGCTGGCAGGAATACTGTTCATCCCTAAATAAAAGCACGCCCTTGAAAGAAATATGGAACAAAGTAAATACTTACAAGGGTAGAAAGACCAACAACAGAATTCCCATCAACATTGAACATTCGCCTTGGATTGAACAATTCCATACCAATATATCACCACTATGGACAAATCTACCTCATCCAGAGTTCTTTCAGCAGGCAGACGTAATTACTATATCACAGGCAAACAGATATCTATTGCAGCCGTATACAATGTATGAACTAAATTTGACTCTCAAGCAACACAACAACACATCACCAGGTATGGATGATATACATTATTCAATGCTGTCAAATTTACCTGAAAACGGAAAAGTCGCGATGCTGCATACACTAAATGACATCTGGTTGAACATTAAGCCAATCCCAGCAGGGTGGTATAATTACGCCGTAATACCAATCTTAAAACCAGGAAAAGATCCAGACAAAGCACAGTCCTATCGACCAATAGCACTCGCGTCATGTTTGCTTAAAACTTACGAAAGACTAATTAAAAACCGTATGGAACACTGGTTGGAATACAATAAGTTATTACTAGCAAACCAGTTTGGATTTCGTAGAGGAAGTTCAACTCAAGAAAGTTTAGGAAAACTGGTCACAGATATACAACTCTCATTCACCAGAAATCACTCAGTCTCTGCAGCATTCATCGATATTAAAGGAGCATAAT
Source organism: Monochamus saltuarius (assembly GCA_025584915.1). Classification (NCBI taxonomy): domain Eukaryota; kingdom Metazoa; phylum Arthropoda; class Insecta; order Coleoptera; family Cerambycidae; genus Monochamus; species Monochamus saltuarius. The sequence goes on along the minus strand of CM046730.1, from coordinate 2,107,374 downwards.
ATGACAATGTCAACTTAAATATATTATCAGAGAAAATGTTGAAAATCGGAATACCAAGGCCTATCATTCTAAACATTTACAACCTCTATCAAAACCGAAATATTTATGTTCAAGTCGCCGGTCAAAGAATAGGTCCTCGGCAAACATCGGTAGGGCTTCCCCAAGGAAGCATACTGAGTCCCCTTTTATACATTTTATACGCTTACGATATTAAAACTAGTCACCACAGCGCCTCAAACGTTCTCCAATTTGCAGACGACATTTGCATATACACCTCCTCCAAGGACATCAATAAATGCAACCAAAACCTACACTTTGCAATGAAGGACATACATCAATGGTGCTTGGCTAATGGACTCACAATAGCAGAAAATAAATCAGTAGTAGTCACATTCACCAGGAAACGTTATCAACCTCCAAATAATATAAAACTTTACAATTATCATTTCCCATACAAAACATCAACAAAGTTCCTAGGAGTTATCTTGGATAAAAACTAACTTGGAAAGAACATATATCACATTTAATAAAGAAATCGGAGAACGCTCACAATATATTAAAAACTTTTTGTCATCATACCTGGGGCGCAGACCCCAATATTGCCCTTCTATTCTTTAAGACCCTAGTAAAATCAATCATAGATTATGGTAGCATTTTCTATGAATCGGCCGCCGAACTACATTTTTAAAAAACTCGAGACGATTAAAAATAAATGCCTTAGATTAAGTGTGGGATATCTCCCTAGTACGCCAAAGATAGTACTCGAAGCGGAAACTGGAGAACCCCCATTATATTTCCGAAGAAAACTGTTGAGTGATAAGTTCATAATAAAACTACATGCAAAAGATAGTCCAATAATCCCTCTCTGTCTCACCCACAAATACTGGAAGAAAATCCCTCTTACAGTACAAAGCTTTATGTATACATCTCAATATATAGATTTTTTACATATTCATCGTAGCACTCCTAATTATTCAATTCCTTACGAAAGTTACCAACTCATCAGAACCACCTTATTACAAGACTTCACCCAAACACCATTGCAATTACGAAACGTGATATTCAACAAACATTTAGAAGACAAATACATCAACTTTGAATATATATTTACTGACGGTTCAAAATTTAATAATAAAGTCGGATGTGCGATTTGGTACCCAAAAGAAAATCTCTCTATAAAATACAAACTGCCAAGTATCACCTCTATCTTCTCGGCAGAACTTCTTACAATCAAGGAAGCTGTAAAGATCTGTTTAACTTCAGAAATGAATAATTTTTTAATTATGTCGGACTGTAGAAGCGCCATAAGTAAAATAAAAGCAGCAACGCCAGTTTCAAACCAAAACTGCATAATAGCAGACATACTTAGACTCCACTGTGAAGCAAGAAAAGCAAACAAAATTATATGTTTTGCTTGGGTTAAGGGCCACGCCGGTATAAAAGACAACGAGATAGTCGATAACCTTGCCAAAAAAGCAGCAGATGGATCCAATATAATATTTAAAATTCCCGCTAAAGACCTTTTTCCAATCTTTAAATCGGAAATGAAAGCCGCTTGGCAGCTCCAATATGAGAACTCGGTCAAAGGAACCTTCTTCAGAAATATTCATCAGAGAGTATCACTTACTCCGTGGTTTGTCAATATTACAAATAAATATCTTATTAAAACAATTTGTAGAATGAGAAGCAACCACGCTCTATATCGTCAGTATAAAAACAAAATAGGCCTTACCGATTCCTCATATTGTATCTGCAACGAAATAGCTGATTTGCAGCATATTATACTAGAATGTCCACTAGAAAAGGCAAATATTGATATTTTATACAAGGACTTAATTTCCGAAAGGGTTGATTTTCCTATGAGTATTTCCACATTGCTGAGTACGAAAAATATTAGAGTATACAGGATCATATGTAAATACCTTAAAAATATCAATATAAAACTCTAGAGCTTAAGATTAACCGAAAATTAATATTACATGCATGTTATTATGTAATTATAAATATTATTCAATTTATTTCATTTGTAACCCACCACAGGGAGACCGAAGTTGACTAGGTCAACGAGGTCTAGAGAACAATGTATCTAGTACATAGATAGTTCAGAAAAAAAAAATAATAAAAAATATATATAAATAAATAAAAAAAAAACAAAATAAAAAAATAAAAAATAGATAAAAAATTAAAAAAAAATATTAAATTGGGAACAAAAAAAAAAGAAAATTGGCACAATATCAAACATGAAGCTCAAACATTTTATGAGTTGAAATTGTAATACACATACAAATGTATGAATATATAATATATGTACAAAATGTAACCTAGTTAGTTATATAACAAAGAAGACTGGCTAGTTGGCTCTGTCCAGTGCCATAGAAACCTAAACACACACACACACAGACTTGTTACCCTATGTTGTATCGAGCGTGTAAACGGAATACGGTCCTTTTTTCGGCTGTTTCGGCGTAGGAATTTGTGGAAAGGTCCGTTTAACTTTTCTGCGGCTGGCTCTCAGGGCGTGTATGGATTCGGGAACCAATCCAGGAGTCCAGGCACGAGGTAGCACAGTGGTTTGTGGATGATAGTGGGCGCCAGGAATATTTTTCCAAAAATATTCCAAAAAAACAGGAAAATCGCGGCTGGTTTTTTGTTGCGGCGACGAATTTATACGAATTCTTATACTGTCTGTTCGGTGAACTTGTTAATGCGAGTATTTTTCGCTAGTCTTATGGTAGATGTTGTCGAAGCACTTGATGAAGCGCGAATTTTAGGTGCAGAGCGACGGCTTGCACCCGGTCTGGAGAGATCGAAGCACTCTGTAGAGTTGTATGCTCAAAGGAGCTATGAAACTGTATTGCCAAAGGGCACTAATCACAAAATACTAACGAAGCACTAATACTTGTTAAAAACACTGTTGGAAATATTCGATGTTCACTCGGTGGCAATGTCGACGGACTGATGCGGAATTCGGAAAACGGCCAGGTTTTAACCCCTCAGGTAGATAGGTCTATATTTATACCTGGGCCGATTTGCCAATGGAATTTCGAGATTTTGATTCTAGGCCAATGGGGTGGCTCGGTTTTAGGTACCAATTTAGCAGGCTCCAGGCTGTCGGGGTCTGTCTGCTACGTTGTTCTCAAAAGTTCTATGGAATTTTTCGTAATTCTGTATCGAAATGGCTGATTTTTCGGTGTTTTATTTGTCGTCGCAACATACTATAACAAGCGTGCCTGAGATGAAATGATGACCGCGAAAGCCGTCGCGAGAGTATATCGAGATCATGGACCAATCATCGCGGGGGAAAGGCAGAGACGCTGCGGGAGGGGACATATAAAGCGGGGTATTAGCCGCTACCGTTTACTAGCATTCAGTCCACGAGCAGCGACGGTGTAGGTACTGCCCTACAAAGTGTGCGAGTGTTAGTAGTGCAAACCAGTGTGTGCGCACAGTGAAGTGGAGGCCCCACAAAACTCTGTCTTTATAAGACATTAGTCTTTCTTAAGGCTATTTTTAAAAAGAATTCGCAGTCTTTTTTAAGACTATTTCTTAAAAGAATTCAAGGTGTCTAACCGTCTGCGATCTTCCTGCCTAGGCAGCGAGAAGGCAGTAATTTCGGTTACAGGTGCGAGTTCTACGTGTGTCGAGGAGGACGACGCCGACATGAGGTCAAGGTCTACCACCCCTAGCGAGGAGAGCTCCTGCGACAGTAGGAGCTCCAGCCCTCAACAAGATGACATGGCCAGACTCCGCGAAGAAAACCAACAGCTTAGGCAGCACATCGCCGAGCTGACGGAGCGCCTTCGTGAGCAAGAGGAGGCAGCCGCGAGAGGCCGCGGCCGAGGCCAGGCACAGGATTCTGGAGGAGCTGATCAGAAACCTGTCAGCGAACTCCAAAACCGCCACCAGCCAGGCGAGCCCCCCCGAGGCGATGGAGGAATCGCCTGTGCCAGCAGCCGCACCCACCGCCACCGCACCTGCCGCCGCCGCAAGCAGCGGAAAAGGTAAGGGCGGTAAAAGGAAGAAACCAACTTCTTCCCTTGTTGCAGGTGATTTGGGCTCCTCAGACGAGGAACCCAAAGTCCTAAAGAAGGCCGCGCCATCTCCAGCGCCCTCGACGAGAGCAGCCGCCACCGAGTGGAGCCCCAGAAGGCAGCAGCGGTGGCATCCCAGTGCCACCGATGCCAGAAATTCGGCCACGGCCAAAGCCGCTGCACCGCCTTGGCTAGGTGCGTCAAGTGCGGAGAAGGACACCACTCGGCGGAGTGCAAGAAGTCGAGAGAGGTGCCAGCCAAGTGCGCTAACTGTGGTGGCCCCCACCCCGCGAGCTATAGGGGCTGCCCCCAAGCTCCCAAGAAAGCCGCGGGGAAGAAGACGGCGGCGGCAGCGGCAAAGCAAGCAGCAGCGAAACCAGCAGCCTTAGCAGAACCAGCTAAGTGTCCGCAGCCCCTAAGACGACGACGGGGAAGAGCTTCGCCGACGCCGCAAGGCAAAAGCAGGCTCCAACCGCGACGCCTAGGGGGCCCCAAAACCCCAGACACCACAGGCGTGGAGTACGCCCTCTGATTTCGTCAGCGCGCTGGCGAGAATGGAGGAGATGTACTCCGCCATGCGCGCCTTTTTCACCAAAATGCCATCTCTGTTACAGGAGTAATGGCAGTTCCTCCTAGGGTGCAGTCCTTGAGAGTCGCCTCCTGGAACGTCGACGGGTTCCAGCGAAGGAAGAACGACCTGCTTGAGCTCTTGCCGCGTCTAGACGTAGACGTGGCTGCCATCCAAGAGACCAAGCTGAAGGACGCACAGGCCGCCAGGATGCTCGGATATGTCATATATCGGAGGGCCCGGCCGGCCAGACAAGGAGGCGGAGTTGCCCTGCTTATCAAGAGAGGTATCGAACACCATATGTTGCAGGTCCCACAACTGGTGAACATGGAAGCTGTGGCAGTCTCCGTGAGCACCCGCCATGGAGATATCGCCGTGGTATCCTGTTACCAGTCAGCATCTCTCCCGCTCTTGGACCAGGACCTGGAGGCGGTCATGGGAGCATGGCCGCATACGGTTGCTATCGGCGACTTTAACGCGAAATCGCCGGAGTGGAACAGCACGACCACCACAACACGTGGCAGGGTGCTTCTGCAATATCTGCAGAACCACGACGACGTGCTCGCGTACGGATCCGATGAGTCAACCTTCCAGAGAGGCGAAGCTAGGCCGGACGTGTTGGATTTCGCTTTACTCAAGGCAATACCGTTTGAAGCCGAACTGACGACGCACCACGAGGGTTCGACGAACCACTCGCCCATCCTGCTCGAACTAGGGCAGGAGCGTCGCGACGAGGCAACCTTCGTCAGGAGGCAGACCGACTGGGAGCGGTTTCGTGCAGAAATGCAGCGAATCTGTCAACCGAGTCCTGTCATCCAAGACGAAACGGACCTCGAGGCAGCAGTCGTGAGCCTTGAGACGGATATCCACACCGCCCTGGAAAGCAGCACCACCGAGAGGACGGAAAGGAGACGTGCGGACTATGCAGGTGAGTTACCTTACGATTTGCAGGTGCAGATCAGGGAGAGACGCGCGGCCAAGCGACGAGCGATGAGAACAGGACATCCAAGAGATAGGCAAGTCGCAAACCAGCTCAACAGGAGAGTCAAAGCCGCCCTGGACGAACTCTACCAGGAGCGATGGCATAGACACCTGGAGTCACTGGATCCTGGAGAAGTAGGTCTGTGGAAGATGCAGAAGGCGCTGAGGGCTCCCCGCCGTCCGATACCTCCGATTCACGGCGAGAACGGGATCGTCTACACGAAACAGGACAAGGCAGAAGCTTTCGCAGACAGCCTTGAACTGCAGTGTAGAGACAACCTTCGCGACGACGAGGACGAGGACCACACCGACGAGGTGGAGCGCCGTGTGCGGCGTCTACGACGCCTACCAGATGCGGAACCCATTAGGCCTGCCACTCCGGAGGAAGTGAAGGATATCCTGCGTCACCTGAACCCCCGCAAGGCACCAGGATACGACGGAATCGGGAACAGGATCCTCAGAAAGCTCCCCCACCGGAAAGTGATGGCGCTGCTGAACATCTGCAACGCCATCCTGAGACTACGCAGGTTCCCCAAGAGATGGAAAAAGCCGACGTGATTCTCATCCCTAAACCAGGTAAGAACCTAACGTTCCCCTCCAGTTACAGGCCCATCAGTCTCCTGCCGATGATGAGTAAAGTAGCCGAGAGGGTAATCCTGGCCAGACTGCACGAGACCACGGATGAACTGCAAATCCTCCCGGACGAGCAGTTCGCGTACCGCCGTGGCCACTCGACGGAGCAGCAGATTCTCAGGTTAGTGGAACTTGTATCCGCAGGTTTCAACGCCAGAGAGTCTACTGGAGCGGTCTTCTTGGACGTCGCCAAGGCCTTCGACAGGGTATGGCACGATGGGCTTATCGCTAAGATGCTCGACTTTGGCTACCCTGTAGGCCTAGTCAAGCTGGTGGCGTCCTTCCTGAGAGGCAGAGAGCTGCGTGCGAAGGTGGATGGGGCCTTGTCCACCTATCGACCCATGGAAGCCGGAGTCCCCAAGGCGCCGTGCTGTCTCCGCACCTTTTCAACATCTTTACAGCGGACCTACCCAGGACAGAGGACACTTCCGTGTGCCTCTACGCCGATGACACCGCCATACTAGCCCGTTCCCTAAACCCGGATATGGCGACGAGGCGACTCCAGAGAGCGCTAGACAGACTGGAGAACTGGTGTAACCGCTGGAAGATAGCGATCAACGCGGAGAAGAGCAAAGGTATGATGTTCTCTCGTAGGTACAGAGCGCAGCCGCGAGGCCGCGTGACGTTCAACGACGAGGACATCCAGTGGACCGACGAAGCCAGATATCTAGGGGTGACCCTAGATAGAAAGCTGACCTGGAAGCCACACGTCACCGAAGTGGTTCGCAAGGGCAGATTTGTGAGGGCGAAACTCTACCCGTTACTCCGTAGGGATAGCCGACTGAGCCTTGGAAACAAGGTAAGGTTAATCAAGTCTGTTTTGCAGCCACAACTGACGTATGCCGGAGCAGCATGGGGATACGCAGCGAAGACGCACTTGACAAAGGTGCAGGCCGTCGAGAATATCGCCCTGCGTTGCGCGACCGGAGCCCCCTGGTTCGTCCGCAACAGCGATATACGCCGGGATCTGGGATTCACGCCAGCCCTGGAAGCGATGAAAGCGCGAGCGGAGGCCGCCTTCGCTCGCGCCGAAGTCCACAGCAACCAGCTGATCCAGGCCTCAGTGGACTACCGACCCGATGCGGCCGCCAGGTACAGGCGGCCAAGGTTTCAACTCCTGGACGCGGGGTAAGTTGAGACGTTTCTTCTGTTTCAGGACCGCCAGGATCAAGAATAGGACTAAGAAGACACGCGATCCCACACCCTACCCCGGAGCCTGCACGCAGGCTCCGTTACCTAATCCTTTCCGCGACGCTGGACGACAGGGCCTACGGCTCTTTGTCCTAGCGTCTCCCTAGAGCCACAGTGCTAATCCCGACTTAACCCAAAACCCCACCTGGTCGGAGGCGTCCGCGCCGCGACCAAAACACGACACCCCCGGGGGTAAAGAAGCAGTCGGCGAAGAAAGAAGAGAAGACAGAAGAGCGCCAGAAGATAAGCCCTTGCCGACGGGGCTTGCCAGGACAGGAGGAGGTTCCCAGAGCCGCCGGCATCGACCGCAACAGCGGTCGAGGCCGACCGGAGAAGGGAACCCACCTCTACGAGGCGTCCGGGCCTACAGCGATGAAGTGGGTAAAGAGAGATAATCCCTCTCGACCCCGCTCATCCGAGGTCATTTATTCAGCCAAGGATATTGGCGCGCGCTACCGTTTACTTAAACCGGCGATTTTTTCGACTTTAGACTTCTTTGAGCATTCAATAAGTCAAGTCACTCTGCTAGTCAGTGCCTTGCTCTTGCTTTGTAAAAGCCAACATAATTTTAAACTTTGCATTTCGGTTCGGTTCCTTAATCACCACGTGTGTAGCGCATTTATAAGCCGCTCTACAGATACTTAATATTTTTCAACGAATTTACAAATTTATTTCAAGATTCAACGAATCAACGCCATAAGCCATCACTTCGACATTTTAAACATTTTTAAATATTTTCGACGTTTTCAACTTTAACTTTTAACTTTAAACATTCTTCGAAATTTTTTGGATTTTAAGATTTTTTCAAATCTTAATCCAACTTAAAAGATATTCACTTCGAAAAAGCCAGCCACGGACAATTCAAGACTTCAAGACGTTTTCAATTTACAAAAATCTACGCACGCTCGACCCCTTTTTCCAACACTACGTATCGAAACTGAATTATAGGACAACAAATAAAATAAAATCACCGAATTTCATTCTCTCTTCGTACCCACCTTATCGATCCCTAAAAAGTGAGTGCTTCGAAATAAAAACAAACCAAAACAGGATTACTTGAAGAATAGCAGCCCCAGGTCTACACCCTAGTTAGCAGCCACCAGAGACTGTCTGGAGCCGACGTGACGTCTTCCAGAAATCCACGACTGCAATTGTTTTATTTTTTTATTCTAGCTTTACAACCTAACTGTATATTTCTAGATAGTCTGGAGAGAAGCCTACATTTATTTAACATATTTATACGCATTTAGTGATGTTTATTTGTATAACGTGTGATATTACCGCGTACTTGCTTAATTTCCGCGAAATTATCGTGTTTATTTTTAAATCACGGTCGATAGTTTTTTATATAAATCCTTCTGCGGGTCAGTTCTGTTTAGTCCTTGTCGGGAATTTATCAAGGTCAACTACCTGCTGTTAGATGTAATACGAGGGGAGAACGATAAGTATTTCCGTATCTTCGCGGAATGGCGCCCGTTTTAAGTCAAAATTTTGCATTTTAAAAAATTTATTCAAGTAAGATTAGCTTTTCTAAATTTAAATTAAGTAAAAGTAGTTAAGTTTATTCGTATTAACTGTAAACTTGGTCCTTATTCTTGTCTAATATATATTTTTCTGAGCTAGCCGAGTAGGACCTTGTTGATAGACTGTCGCCTCTCATCCTAAGCACTATCGTTAATTTGGCTGGTTGTCACCAGGCCGAAGTCGCTCGAGGCCTGCGACGAAAGGGCTTGCTTGTATCTGAGCTTGGAGATACGCGGCCGTGGAAGTGGCGTTACTTCGCCATGCCAATCGATGAGGTCGTCAGGGTTGTGGGTGGTAAGCGCCAATTCAGGCGCGGAAATGCTAAAGCGCCTCATAGCAGCGCAGTGGGTTCGCGTAAATCGTCTGGCGCGGCCCTGTCGCGCCAAGACTAAAAGTCGCGGTACTTTCGGATTCTCTGCCCGTCGACCGAGCCTGGCGGTCTCGGAGGGTCGAAATGCCTTGAGAACGTTGAATGTAAAGGACTACCGCACCGCGGCAAGGCGAGTTTAACGTAGCCTGTCCGGCGCGGCCCTATCGCGTCGATGCCCAAAAGTCACCACCCTTTCGAATTCGCCTACTGCTGGCCGTTCACGGCGGTCTCGGAGGGTCGAGATACCTTGAGAACGTTGAAGGTAAAGTGGCTATCGCCGCTGGCCGATCACGGCGATTTCGGTGGATCGAAATGTCTTGAAATGTTTTAAAGTTAGGATGGCTGTCACGCACAGACAGCTGGGGAAGTTCTGGAGAGAAACACAGAGAATAGATTTTGAATGCAGCGCACACGAAGCAAAACAGTCAGTCACACGCGTCCCTGTTTTAGCTCTGCTTTTATTTTGTGTCGTCGAACTTGACCAGCCAATCATCTGTGACCTGGCCAAGCTCGACTCCACCCCTTCGATATACTCGAGGGCGACATGACTTGTCGCCCGCGGAGTTCTGTTCTCGCCCTAGGCTGCCGGAAAATGTATACAGCCTAACGTCCGCCGCTGGTGTCACGACGTCATTATATCGAGCGAGAGGGGGCGGTGAAAGCGAAATTGTAGTCGGCGGAGTGTCTGGTCGCAAGCGCGCCACTACGATGTCCTCCGTAGCGTCACCCATGACGTCACGTCTTGGTAACCCTTGCTCAGTACCACCCTGTATATCGTTTTCCCCGTTCATGTTAATTTCTGGTTCCATTTTTGTACTTATACCCCGGTGTTTAACATGTGCAGGTAAATGTCTTATACCTTGGCGTCGACTATAGGCAGTGTTGCAGGTATTTGTGGAAAATTTACAGGAAAAATTCACTTTCTGCATGCACAGTAGACCAAAGCTAGCAATAAAATAAATTTCTTGACTTCCCTAGGCTAGAAGAGCTATTTATTTTAGGTTTCGTGCGCCTGGGTAACTTGGCTGGCTTACTATGACACTGTATTATGTGAATGGATTCGACCTAGGCCCGCGAAATCGAAACTAGAAACCAAATTCCACTTACCGGATGTCCCTGGGCAGCTCCGTCGTCCAGTGGCACTTTAATTTAAATAAAACGCAAGTAATTCTTTATTTAGGGGAGGCCAGTTATTGCATATAATGTTTATGAATTGTTTTTATTTTCTAGGTAGATGAACCACCGCTGGATACAGGTAAGTATATAGTTTTTTATTTATTACACAATAAGTATGTTTTCAAATTCAGTTCTACCTTGCACATTCCCTTCACTTTAATAGTACCAGGCTGTTCATCTGCAGCTCTAGGGTACAACTGACTAGGAAACAGGAACAGGGGAAAAAAACTTTGTTTTAAAACACACTATGTATTCTCCTATTTGAGACAAAACTAATTTAGCTAGGATTCTAAGTCCTGTAGAGAAATGAAAGAGAGCAACGCGCGACATGTACAGGTTAACTGCGAAACGACTTGTGCTAGCTAGCGAAATCCGCTCTGCGGTTTTGTTAGATTTCTCTGCCAATTCTGGCTTCTGATTGGTCAGACCCTCAGGAGCAACTAAATCGGCCGATTTCGCGGTCTCTGGGGTTAATACCCACAATTACATATAAGTCATTGGAAAGAGTGCTGTTTTGGCTTTAATTTAGTACAAGAACGGCATCGCTAGCATGAGTAGTTTCGAAGATATTCAATGAAAACGATGACAGATCTGTTCTCTCCCTAGGTTGCCGGCAATATTATAAATCCGTACGTCCGCCGCTGGGGTCTTGACGTCATCGTAACGGGCGAGAGTGGGCGGCGTGAGCGAAAGTGTAGTCGGCGGAGTCTCTGGACGTAAGCGTGCCTCCACGAAATCCTCCGCAGCTTCATCCATGACGTCACGTCTCAGTAACACCTGTTCGTGACCGCCCTGTATATCACTTTTTCCGTTCACGTTGTTTTCTTGTTCCATTTGGTGTACTTATACCTCGGTGTGTATTATACGTGCGTGAATGTCTTATACCTTGGTGTAGACTATAGGCAAAGTCGTAGGTATGCGGGAACTTTATAGGAAAAAATATTCACTTTGCATGCACAATAGACCAAAGTTAGCAAATAGTTAATGTCGTTACTTCCCTGGCTATAAGAGCAATTATTTGTTTCAGGTTTCGTGCGCCTGGGTCACTTGGGTGACTTACTAGGGGACTGTTATGTGAATGAATCGACCTAGGCCGTTCATCTGCGACACTAGGGTACTTCTGGCTAGGAATTAGGATAAGGTAGGAATAAAACTTTGTTTTAACACACACAGTATATTCTCCTATTTGGCACAACACTACGTTAGCTATCAAACAAGCCTTGTAGAGAAATTTAAGTGCTATGCGCGACATGCGACATGTATCGTTTCACTACTAAATTACAAGTGCTGGCTAGCGAAATCCGCTCTCTGGTTTTGTTAACTTTTGCGGCCGATTCTGGCTCCTGATTGGTCAGACTATCAGGAGCCACTAAATCGGCCGATTTCACGGTTTTTGGGGTTAATACCCACAATGATCTATATGTCATTGGAAAGAGGACTGTTTTGGCTGTAATTTAACACCAGAGCGGCTTCGCCAGCACAATTAGTTTTGGAGTTATTTTATGAAAACGATAACACTCCCCCCCCCCCGAGATTTCTCTACAGTGGCTTAGGAACTTAAGGTTCCTTTACTTATCATAACCTAAATCCCTAATGCATGAGGAACATACGGTTCCTTTACTTAACTCTATAGCCATGCAAGGCATTATTAACCCGGACAATATGTCTGCGATGGCTTCAACTTCGGTCTTCTTATCCTATGGGAAAAGTCCGACAATGGGCGTCGGATGTCGTTTGGGTAGGACGATTTCCTCGGACCCCACATCTTCTATGGTGACGGGGGGTAGGGCAGCTGGTCTCCCTCCTCGTCTGGCCTCTCTGGTTTCTTCAAGACCGTCCTGGCTCGGCCTTGGTCTTCCAGTGGTGGATGGCCTTCCTGCTGGACTGGTAAGCGTCAGCTTGGCAGTAGGGAAAAGATTCGGTGCCTCTTCCGCGAACACTTCCATTTCATTCGCAGTAGAGCCACCCTGGTCAGGCTCGGGGGGCTCAGGTTCGTCCGGTTCAGAGGGGACGGGTGTGTCCTCATCAGGTTCCTCTTGTCGTACCAGAGGATCAGTCTCTGGCGGGGGTGGCTGGTTGGTCCAGGGGCGAAGGTCGTCAATGTGGAGGCAAAGTTGGACGCCGTTTCTGTCGACTTCGTACGTACCATCGCCATGGACGACTGCTATCACGTGTGGACCAGTCCAGGTTGATCCTAGGTTAGCTTTATGACCTGCAAAATTACGAGCCAGTACCTGGTCATTTACTACAAAATGGACGGGAGCTTGTCGGGGGTGAGGGAAATTTTGCCTGTCAAAGTCTCTTTGTCTCTGTACGATTTCCCCCACTCGTCGTTCACGCACTCGCGGATCATTGTCTACTTGTCTTTGTATGTTGGGGTGTCCCCATTCACCTGCCTTTACTAAAGGCGCACCCAGTAACGCCTCTGCCGGGGACATACCGGTAGCTTGGTTCTGTCGATTTCGCAAATTGAACAGCATCTGGCCTATATTTTGGTCCCATTGGTCGTAAGTCCCGTCGATTGTTTGCAGCCTAAGTGCTTTCTTGATCTCCTGGTTCCTACGCTCCACAGGATTTGCTCTTTGGTGGTACACCGGGATATAATAGTGAGTTATGTGGTATTTAGCGTTAAATCTCTCCCACTTATTGCTTCGAAACACCGGTCCATTGTCAGTAATTATAAATTTGGGAAATCCCCACTTGTGGTATACCTCTTCAGTAAATTTGAGGACATTTTTTGTACGGGCGTCGGGGACAGCGACTGCTTCAACCCATTTAGTACTTATATCGCTCATCACTAGGAGGTACTTTTTTCAACTTCTCGTCAATGGATATGGTCCCATTACGTCCATACTGACCACTTGCCACGGTCGTCGAGGGGGCCGTGGTCGGAGAGGGGCAGGAGGTTGTACTACGCCACGCTTAGTAGAGGCACAGATAAGGCAATGTCGAACGTGTGTGCTGATCTGTTTTCGCAGACCAATAATAAAGCCTGGCTATGGCCCTAATTGTTTCGTCGCGGTCTGGATGGCCCGCAGTGACGTCATCGTGGTAGGCATGAATGACATGGGGCCAATAGTCCAAAGGCACTACTAGGGCCTTTTCTGGTCCTTGCTTATGCCAGATCAGCTGGTCTTCCACTACGTACTCATCCCGCAATGTCTTCTGCCAATTGGCGGTGGCGGCCTCTTCTCCGGTTTGTAGTCTGTTCCATCGTTGCAATGTTGCTTGGTACTCGGGGCTGGTCCGCTGCGCTGTGACTATTCGGTCATACAAGGGCGACTCCTCGACTTCTAAGTTTTGCAAGGTGATGGGCTCTACAAATTTGCGAGGAACGGCTCTTCCGCGACGTGGCCTTTTTCGTGGGTTTTTGGTGGACACTTCATTGATTTCCGGTACTGGATTATGAATTTCGTCAAGATAGGTTGGTGCGGGAGGAGGAGCTATTCTATCATCGTCTACTTCCGCCGGTTCGGTCGACTCAGGATTCCTTGAAAGGTAGTCTGGCAAGAGGTTTGCTTTTACCGGGCAGTGTTCTATTCTGTAGCTAAACTCTTGTAACAGGAGCGCGTATCGGGTTAGTTTCGCCCTGTCGTCTTTATACCTTTGCAACCACTCGAGCGCCTTACTATCAGTGCGTAGTAGGAATAGTTTATCTTCTAGGAGCGCTCGATACTTTCGGCAGGCCCACACGACCGCCAACACCTCTTGCTCATTACAGTGGTAACGGGTTTCTGCAGGGCTAAATTTGGTGCTTGCACAGGAGATGATTCTTCGTTCGCCGGCTGGAGTCTCCTGATACACAACCGCTCCCATACCTAGCGTGCTGGCATCCGTCTGGAGGATAATTTCCAGATCCGGATCTGGGCGGCTAAGGGTCAGCAGTTTGGCCAGGGCTTCCTTCACAGCCTGGAAGGACCTCTCTTCGATTTCTCCCCATTTGAAACTTTTCTTGCCAGTTAGATTAGTTAGCTGTGCTGTTAGGGTGGCGAGGTCAGGCACATACTCTCTCAACCAATTCACCGTCCCCAAAAATTTTTGAACATCCTTTATGTTCTTTGGGGCGGTGAACCCTTGGACCTTCAGCACGTGTTTTTCTTGTACTTCATTTGCGTCTTGAGTCACCTTATAGCCCAAATAGTTTAGGTTGTCGACCCCTATCTTGCACTTCTTTAACGAACACCTCAGCCCCTGGCCCTGCAATCTTTCCAGCATTAACCTCAGGTGGTCATCGTGCTCTTTTCGATCTTTGGAAAACACAATAATGTCGTCCAGGTACACATGGACGAAGGTACCGATATATCCAGCAAGGACTTCGGTCATTAGTTTTTGGAATGTCGATGGGGCCCCCTTTAGGCCAAAAGGCATGACGGTAAATTCATACGAGGCCCCATCAGGCGTGCTAAACGCCGTGTACTGTATACTGTTCTCGTCCATGGGTACCTGCCAGTACCCACTCTTAAGATCAAGGGAGCTGAAGATCTTTGCTTGACCAATTTCCTTGAGAATGTTACGAATTTGTGGTAGCTGGGCGACCTCGTCTTCTGTCAGTTCATTAAGTTGCCTATAGTCGATGCAAAACCGTTTTCCACCGTCAGGTTTGGCAACTAAGACAATTGGTGAGCTGTATGCCGAGTGGCTTCGTCTCACGACTCCGGCTTCTAACATTTTTTTTATCTCTTCCTGTATCAGCTGTTGTTTTTGAGGGGAATACTGATACCTTCTCACACGGAACGGCTGATGAGTTTTTACCTTGATCACGTGGGTAGCCAGTTTGGTCTTTAGTTGTCGCAGTTTTTCTAAGAAAACTTCCGCAAAATCATTCAAGACTTCTTCATAATGGGGTTTCCATTCCATGGGTACTATTTCGTCGGTCAACTCGACAGGTGGAATTTTTTTCCACGTTTCCCTCGCTGGTTGCCAGTAAACCACCTGTCTGTGTTCTCGTCCGAAATATAGCCCTCTTTGTGGTAACTCTATGACCGCGTTTTCCCTTTCCAACCAGTCCATCCCTAATATCCACCCTTCGTGTAAGTGTTCGGTGAGTAGCACCTCTGCCCACGTCTCCTGTCCTTTTATCCTGAACTTGACTATCAGTGGTCCATAAGCTTCTATAACCTGATGGTTAGCCAGCAGTATTTGCCGTTTTTCCAAAGTAGGGCAATTCCTTATATTTTGTTTTTCTATGAAGGAGTGCGTAGCTCCTGTGTCGATCAAAACTACGTGTTCTTCACCTTCCCATTGCACCTTTATTCGGGGTAGGCTATTCTTTTTCGGAGGCTCTTCGAGGGAATTTGTTATTGGGGACCCGTCGTTTCGTTCCTCGGCGGGTCCCTCGGGCGGTTTCCCAAATTCTCTGGTGGTGCTTCTATTGCTGGCAGGGCCAAAGGTCGATTGTTCATTTCCATTCGTCTTCTCTGGGGGCACTGCCTGAAAAAATGTTCTTCTCCACAAATTCGGCAGCTTGGGGGAGGCTGACGAGGGGCTAGTTCTCGACTTGGTCCCGCTCTAGGCATATTTGTTTGTTGTGGGTTCTTTTTCCCCGCAATAGCTCTCAGTTTTTCTTCAATGCTATTAGCGAGCGTAGTTAACTTGTCCACACTTTGTATGTCCTTGTCTAGAAGATATATCCCGATTTCAGGATCCAAAAGGTCAACCACCATTTCCACAAAATCTGTAGTATGTATAGGCCATTGTAATCTCTTTGCCAGAGCCACCTTGGCTGAAATGAAATTCGTCGCCGCCGTTTTTTCTTGTTTTTGTCCCATCAGCTGACATCTTAATTTAGCACGTACACTAGGACCGTCGAATTTCTGCAATAGCTGGCTTTTTAGTTCATCGTATGCCCATCCGAAGTTTTTATACTCTTCATACCATCGGTAGGGTTCTCGTCTCAGTTGTGATGCAGTATACCTGCCCCATTCCTTCGGGTTCACTTTTTATATTTTCAGTAAATTTTCCATATCTTCAAAAAATTTCTTGGGGTTTTCATAGCCGCTGCCATGGTACATCGGCCACTCTGTCTTGGCTGGCCTATTCCTTTGCGAGAAAACGTTTTTTAGTTCCACTAATGTATCATTTAAGGTTTGTAACACCTTACTTCCATTTCCTTCTTCTTCTTCTTTTTTATTTGGGCGCCACTGAGTCGATTGTTCTTCCCCAAGACTCAGATTGGGGTATTTTCCAATATTTTCCAGTAATTTACTTAATTCTTGTAAATTAATTGCCTTATTTTGCTCACTCGGTAGCGCATGAGTCGTTATTTCGGGTTCTTGGGCCTCGATGTCCTCTAATTGGGCGCCATGTTCTCGCCCTAGGTTGTCGGCAATATTATAAATCCGTACGTCCGCCGCTGGGGTCGCGACGTCATCCTAACCGGCGAGAGTGGGCGGCGTGTGCGAAAGTGTAGTCGGCGGAGTCTCTGGACGTAAGCGTGCCTCCACGAAATCCTCCGCAGCTTCATCCATGACGTCACGTCTCAGTAACACCTGTTCGTGACCGCCCTGTATATCACTTTTTCCGTTCACGTTGTTTTCTTGTTCCAGTTGGTGTACTTATACCCCGGTGTGTATTATACGTGCGTGAATGTCTTATACCTTGGTGTAGACTATAGGCAAAGTCGTAGGTATGCGGGAACTTTATAGGAAAAAATATTCACTTTGCATGCACAATAGACCAAAGTTAGCAAATAGTTAATGTCGTTACTTCCCTGGCTATAAGAGCAATTATTTGTTTCAAGTTTCGTGCGCCTGGGTCACTTGGCTGATAAAACGCAGGTAATTCTTTATTTAGGGGAAGCCAGATATCGTAGATATAGTTTATTAATTGTTTTTTGTTTCAGGGAGATGACCCACACTTGGAGACAGGTAAGTATAGAGTGTATATTTACGAATTCTAATGGTTTCTTTAGGTGGTTGATTCACCGTGTTGCAAGTAAGTATAGTTTTATTTTTAGTTTATTTAATTAACACACTGTAATGCTCTTTAAGTTACTCTACCTTGCCCTGTCGTCACTTATAGTACCAGGCCGTTCATCTGCGACACTAGGGTACTTCTGGCTAGGAATTAGGATAAGGTAGGTATAAAACTTTGTTTTAACACACACAGTATATTCTCCTATTTGGCACAACACTACGTTAGCTATCAAACAAGCCTTGTAGAGAAATTTAAGTGCTACGCGCGACGTATATCGTTTCACTACTAAATTACAAGTGCTGGCTAGCGAAATCCGGTGTTATAGTATGTTGCGACGACAAATAAAACACCGAAAAATCAGCCATTTCTATACGGAATTACGAAAAATTCCATAGAACATTCTAGAACATTCCATCGCCAAAAAACCCGTCGACCGAATCTAGGCCAGGAGTCAATTGGTTTCCAACCACCTAATCAACACGCAACCCCCATTGGCCGAAAATCCAGAATTCGCAACCCCATTGGCCAGGGCGGTTCCATATAAATATAAACGGCCTACCTGAGGGGTTAAAACCGGGGCGTTTTCGGAATTCCACATCAGTCCGTCGACATCGCCACAGAGTGAACATCGAATTTTGTCAACAGTGTTTTTAACAAGTGTTAGTGCTTCGCTAGTATTTTGTGATTAGTGCCCTTTGGCAATACAGTTTCATAGCTCCTTTGAGCATACAACTCTACAGAGTGCTTCGATCTCTTCAGACCGGGTGCAAGCCGTCGCTCTGCACCTAAAATTCGCGCTTCATCAAGTGCTTCGACAACATCTACCATAAAACTAGCGAAAAATACTCGCATTAACAAGTTCACCGAACAGACAGTATAAGAATTCGTATAAATTCGTCGCCGCAACAAAAATCCAGCTGCGATTTTCCTGTTTTTTGGAATATTTTTTGGAAAAATATTCCTGGCGCCCACTATCATCCACAAACCACTGTGCTACCTCGTGCCTGGACTCCTGGATTGGTTCCCGAATCCATACACGTCCTGAGAGCCAGCCGCAGAAAAGTTAAACGGACCTTTCCACGAATTCCGAAACAGCCGAAAAAAGGACCGTATTCCGTTTACATGTCGCCCGGAACGTGGGGCTAGAACGAGGTACGTAAAACAGTGCGCGAAAAAAACATTCACGGAGTCAAACTGCGAGATTTTTCGCGGAGTCAACAAATCAACCGCGAAAAAATCCGCGTATTCAGAAACTCGAGCAAAATGGAACGAACACGTACCCTAAATACCATCATCCAGGCAGATGAAGAAATCGCAGAAGCTTTGAGCCGTTTAGCGAATGCAAGCCTCGAGGAAGCCGAAACCCCACTACCACGCAGGCCGCATCATCCGTTGCCTGGTCAAACAACCGCAAGTGCCAGTGCCACCCCCGCAACAGCAGATCCTACCACCAACCAGCTGCTAGCTACCTTGGTGCAAGCCCTTGGACAGGTAGTGAGACCTAGGTCGAAATGCCTAGCCAGGTTTCACTGAAACCTTAACGAAGATCCAAATCTGTTTCTAAACAAACTCCAGGCCTATTTTCTGAGAAACCACATCGTCGACGATGAGGACAAACTGAGTGTCGCAGCAAAACGTCTGTTTGACGATGCTCAGAAATGGTTCAAGCCTTATTATTCCGTACGTTTGAACTACCAGGGTTTTACATCGCTATTTATAGCGAAGTATGATTCAGTCGCCGCTCGATCATCGGCTAAAACCAAATTATATAGCAAACATCAGAAGCCTGGGGAATTAGCCGAACCGTTTATCACAACAAAAAGAAATTTGTTCGATCGCCTCAACGAACAGGTACCAGAAATCGAGCAAATGCAGACCGTCGCAAAACCTGCTAGATCCCGAAATAAGCTCCCGTGTACCATTCGGGATGTTCACGAATTTCGACCAGCTGATCAAGGCTGCTGCTATCGTCGAGCAAAAGCTTGCTCAAATCAGACGGCAAACCGACCTACCAGGACCTAGCCGAGCCAGGAACGACTACAATCGCCCGCGATATCGCGAGGAACCCCGACGTGACGCACCCAGACGCGACGCCCCCGCTCGCACCTACGATCGAGATCGCCCCTACGCGCCCTGCAGACATTGTGGCGGCGATCATTGGAATCGCGATTGCCCCCGCAGACCAGCGCCTCACAATCGGAAAACTCCGATCGGGTCGGTGGCGACCGTCAATAAATAGCATCTCGCTAACCGACCCTGAACATGACAGAAACCCAGATCACGATATTCCAACCCCGACGACGTACGACGCAGATCTAGACGAATCCCCTACCGAGGACAGTGCCCTGGCAGAAATAAAGTCACTAACCGACCTGCTCACACAGAAACTACTTACCAAAGCCCCCTTGACGAATTGCTACGCGCAAGAGAACAAAATCGACGATACGTACGATTACGTCGGATTCACGCCGACCCCATTCCCCCCTACGCATGAGCAGGCTAGGACGATCCACGAGCCTGATCTGCTAAACAACTTCTCCGACGTCCTCGAAACCAAACAAAATTTCGAGACCTCCACCAACGTCGTGTGTCAAACATCCGAGACCCCGCTCGAAATTAAAAACATAAATTTCGAAGAGATCAGTCCAGAGGTCTTCGACACAATTTCCATCGCCGAAGAAGAATAAGTAATCTATAACTACGACGAAACGCAGAAAACAAAAAGCCCATCGACTATTCAAGAGAAAATATACACCGGCTACGTATACGACGAGGAGACCGATTGTACCATCGAGATCCCTCTCACCATAACCCCACATGTCACGCTGTTAGACATCCCAGAAATTTCGACAATCCGCGACGCCCCTGTGAGTTCGGAACCAGACGCCGAAACTCAAATCAGCCAGAGGAACCAGACGCCTCTCACGCAAGCTCCCTCGGCGAAAGCGACGCCAGCCGTCCTTCGACGCCGTCGTCAAATTCAGTCAGCGCTGAAACAAACTTGGCATTACCCCAAAACCTCGCACCAGAACACCAAATTTTCCGCATCGACCGTCCCTGCAGCGAACTACACGCAAGAAAAATATTAAAACACCAAACAGATGTCTTCGAATCGGGTTACAAAGCCGCCTCCGAGTCGGAAGACGACGCCGAAACAGATAGAAAACAAAAGATACCCCCGAAGCCGCCTGACAACGAAAGTTGCTCACAGCAGAAACAAACTCCAAACGGCGAACCGAAGTGGCTAAACCACCCACCGAAGCCACCTGATTCCGATGAAACCCCAGCATCCTCGGAAAAACACCCATCAGAAATCCCGTAAGAAAACCAATCACACCAGCATCCCAAGCCAGACAACCTATACACATCGCCCCAGAAAATCGCAACACACTCTACTCAGGCAGAAATCAAGAGAGGAAAATCGCGCCTCGAAAACGAGGGGGGTGTTATAGTATGTTGCGACGACAAATAAAACACCGAAAAATCAGCCATTTCTATACAGAATTACGAAAAATTCCATAGAACATTCTAGAACATTCCATCGCCAAAAAACCCGTCGACCGAATCTAGGCCAGGAGTCATTTGGTTTCCAACCACCTAATTTGCAACCCCATTGGCCAGGGCGGTTCCATATAAATATAAACGGCCTACCTGAGGGGTTAAAACCGGGGCGTTTTCGGAATTCCACATCAGTCCGTCGCCATCGCCACAGAGTGAACATTGAATTTTGTCAACAGTGTTTTTAACAAGTGTTAGTGCTTCGCTAGTATTTTGTGATTAGTGCCCTTTGGCAATACAGTTTCATAGCTCCTTTGAGCATACAACTCTACAGAGTGCTTCGATCTCTCCAGACCGGGTGCAAGCCGTCGCTCTGCACCTAAAATTCGCGCTTCATCAAGTGCTTCGACAACATCTACGATAAAACTAGCGAAAAATACTCGCATTAACAAGTTCACCGAACAGACAGTATAAGAATTTGTATAAATTCGTCGCCGCAACAAAAAACCAGCCGCGATTTTCCTGTTTTTTGGAATATTTTTTGGAAAAATATTCCTGGCACCCACTATCATCCACAAACCACTGTGCTACCTCGTGCCTGGACTCGTGGATTGGTTCCCGAATCCATACACGCCCTGAGAGCCAGCCGCAGAAAAGTTAAACGGACCTTTCCACGAATTCCTACGCCGAAACAGCCGAAAAAAGGACCGTATTCCGTTTACACCGCTCTCTGGTTTTGTTAACTTTTGCGGCCGATTCTGGCTCCTGATTGGTCAGACCATCAGGAGCCACTAAATCGGCCGATTTCACGGTTTTTGGGGTTAATACCCACAATGATCTATATGTCATTGGAAAGAGGACTGTTTTGGCTGTAATTTAACACCACAATTAGTTTCGGAGTTATTTTATGAAAACGATAACAGATCGAGGGTTTTGTGTAGTGGGCGTGGCCCACAAAAACATATAAATAGCGAGCGTCGAAATGGCTCGTCAGCTACTTCGACCGGGGCACTTCACGCGAAAGCATCGCGGAAGATCAAACCTTGTGTCGTCTTAGCGCATAGAGTTGTTTCATTTGAAACATACCTTCTCCTAGAGAAGTAATTAAAAGAGGCATTGCCCATACTAAAAAAAAGAATAATAATAAAAAAAATAACTGTTTAATAAAAAGAATTTACAAATTAAATTAATTAAAAGAAAGAGAATATATTAAAGAATATTGACAAGAAAAGAATATTAAAGAATATAGTTCTAAAGTTTTAATTAAAAAAATAAGTAAATTAAATAAAAGAAAACAGTTATTAAATTAAAATAAAAATAAAATAAAATGAAAGGGAGAAAAGATAGAACTTCCTTGGCAAAAAAAGTCATAGCCAAATATATAATTTTGAAAAGAGCCAAATCAAAGGTAAAAGAATTCGTATGATATAGAAGGTAAAACGAATTCGTATGATATACAAGGTACAGGGTGTTAAAACAATTCGTATAATATACAAGGTAGAAATAAATTCGTAAATTGCGGTGCAAGGTATAAAGAAATTCGTAAACTACGTACAGGGCCGACGAATATTACAATTAAACGACGTGCATCTACAAGGAGTCACACGCGTTACAAACATCCCCTAAGAAGAACCTAAATACCGACGAGCAGGCTAGCCGGAGGATATGCTTCTTCTAAACTAACGAGATCTCTACGTCGCCTGTGTTACGGCGACGGGAGCCGCAGAAAAACCTAGGAGAGAAGGCAAGCGGTTTACATGTCGCCCAGGAACGTGGGGCTGAATTGGCCACGGATAGTGTCCACGAGTCCGCGAGGTTGTGGGGGAGTGTTGCTTACAACGACTCCACGGTGTCTATGTGGGATTTCATCATAGATAAGACACCGAATACCACAAAAATGGTTCTGTGTGAACCAAAGAAAACCCAGTGGCGGCCACAACAACGCATAAACAAACACAGGAAATCATCCCTCGACACGGCGGAAACTCTGCCAACAGTGGCGATGGCACAAGCTATGGCAGACCTCACCAGGGAGCTGACGAAGTTAAAGGCGATGTCATTACCGTCGCACGAAGAACCAACGTTTGCATTCACGGGAAGACCGACGGAGGACCCCCGAATTTATTTAGATAACTTAGAAGAATATATGGTAACAAATCACATTCCATGGAACAGATTTGGACCTACGGTGAAAAGGACTCTGGAGGGCGATGCCGATAGATGGTTTCGGCAGCTGTATGCTCCAGGCCTCACATGGAAAATATTTATAGCGAAGTTTCGTACTCGCTTTGACTCGTTAGCCATACGCGCGAGGTACAAGAACCTGCTATACGGAAGGCAACAGGGCGAAGACGAACGTGCATACGACTTCATTACCAAAAAATGGGGATTTTTCGACCGATTTGAGCCGCACACACCGGTGGAAGAGCGCGTAATGTTGATATTATCTTTGCTCTCACCGTCACTTCGCTACACCGCCAAAGCCAGGACATATAGGAATTCCCAGGATTTAATAGAAATTATAGAAGATATCGAGAACGACGTGCGCAAAGATCGTCGAGCATGGCCGCGAAGTCACCCGCCGCCGATGCCACGTGCCGCCGATCAAGAACGTCGTCCACCGCCGCGCGAGCAACGACCGCAGGCGCCTCTGAGAGATACTAGGGTCCCCCAGGTCCATGCAACGCCTGTGGGGGCAATCATATCCGAAGAAATTGCCCTAGGAACCAGGGAAACTCCCAGGGGGCTGAGGCGTCGAGCCCCAAACACAACCTCAGCAGTAGTTGCCGTCATCGAAACGCCAAAGCCGACAAGGGACCCTCCAAACTACGAGCACGACGAGGAGCCGCGGCTATCACAGATCGGCAGCTACACTTCCTGAAGAGTATTTTTAGTCGTTATGGTTACCCTGCGCAAATAATCACGGATGCGGCCCCGAATTGTAAATCCGACATCACATCGACCATTATACATCAGCGATATATCACCAGCGCGCCAATCCAGTCGAGAGGCGCATACAAGAATTGAAAAAGACCTTGCGTGCACTAGTAGTCCGAGAACCTCAGCGATGGCCACAGGAATTAAACCACGCGCAGTTTGTCCTGAGAACACGCGCCAACGCGGCCACAGAAGCGACTCCGGCCCAAATATTGTTCGGCGCCGAATTAAAGCGGCCAGGTGAATGGACAAACACGGCAGTCGCCCCAGAGCCCCATCAGCCACGCCAGGAACGCGTAGAACGCGCTCGCATTCGACAGGAGGTCTATCAGCGCAAACTTTTCCCAGAACCACGCGAGGCTACTAGACAATACCAGCGAGGAGACATGGTCATGACGCGAACGAGGCCAGGAAATCACGCGTTCGACGCGAAGTGGTAAGGACCGTACCCAATAGTGGAAGTACTCGGCGATAACGTATATGCTGTCGATCAAAATGGAAATTACCAGCACATACACGTCGAAGACATTAGGACACCGCCACCGCCTCGCCGCCCTTTGGAAGCCGAAATACCGCCAGACGACCCCCCGCAACCTCGAAACAACGACACCCACGCTAATAATAAATCCCAGTTAAGAAAACGCGACGTAGAAGCTACGAAAGATGTCCAGCTAGTCTTCCCAGAGCACAAGACGCTACCCCAGAACGTAGGTTTGAGCCAAGGAGCGAGTGTAGATGTACTTCGTAAAACACACGTCGACCTTGCGTATATCTTGACACCGCCGATGCCAAGCCGCCACACGGAGGAGCCAGTGCCTGCAGCTGTCTCCGATAGACACCAGGAAAGTGTCTTAGCATCACCACCGCCCTGCACGACGCAAAAGAAGGATACCCAGCCGTCGCCGTCCTTGTCAGAGAAACCAACTACTAGTCTACCGGCCCCACCGCAAGCCTCAGGTACCAGTCTGCCGCCTGGACGACGACAACGCTCGCAGATCGTCGCCCTATCGCCACCCAGAGACTCGATACACGCCGCAGATTTTACGTTTTCTGCCCCGTACAGCGACATAGGCAAGAGCGCTAGCCAGTAGAGCGTCGAAAGTGCCCGAGATGTCGAAGGGACCGCAGATTTTACGTTTTCTGCATCGCAGCCGTCTACCAGCCCCGTCGCTAGCCAGCGCAGCGACGAACATATCGAAGAGGCAGTGAATCGCAGCATTGCCGATCCAGAAGTCCGCCACCCTGTACATACCTAATTAGTGCCGTAGCAATTAATTATACCACCCAGACCTACTTTCCAATTATTTCATTCGAATTCTTATAAGCGAGGAATTTGTCGGCTTGATGCTCGGACAAATCCATGCTTGGTGTATCGTTGTTTCGATTAATTTAAAAGCCAAAGTACGCGATCTGGTACGATGTGAATTTAAAATACTGTAGCCCGAAAA
The DNA here is from genome assembly GCA_025584915.1 of Monochamus saltuarius. NCBI lineage: Eukaryota > Metazoa > Arthropoda > Insecta > Coleoptera > Cerambycidae > Monochamus > Monochamus saltuarius. The sequence goes on along the minus strand of CM046730.1, from coordinate 2,082,102 downwards.
TCTTCTAAGTCGCTGCTTCGAAGTTCACGCGCTGACTGCCTCTTGAGAACTAAGCTGCAGAGCTCTGAAATGGTCTGTATTTATTCAGCGGATTGCCAAACGAACATCGAAATAGCGTTAGGATGGTGGCGGCTGCCACGTCCATCGTTGGCGGTCCACGCAGGCGGCACGTCTCTGAAACGGTTTAAACGAAGAACACAAAGAATCAATTCTTAGATTGTCACGCTTACCTAACATGCAAAACGAAAAATAATAATTTTGGGTTGCAAAAAAGCATACAAAATAAAAATTTAATTCTGTTTCGTGCAAAGAAGGGATACATGGCCCCAGCGGTGGCAGGTCGTGGGGGTTCTTCTCCGTCGAGCCCACCGACGGTGTCTCCCGCGTTGCGTGTGCCCCTGGTCCTTCTCTTCTTAGATATTATTCTTGCTCGTGTGCTTGCACAGGTGGCGGACGTAGATCGTCCACATGCACTCGCAACTCGAGTCCGTCGCGCTCCACTGTGTAAGTGTTGTCGCCTTCTCTTCGTACTACGCGGTGTGGGCCTGTCCTTGGCGCAGAACGGCCATATCCTTCCTGCTTCCTGGCCATACTCTGGTTAACACCAGGTCCCCGACGTCGAAGGTCGTTGTTGCTTTCAGCGGTGCGGGGAAGAGTTGGCGTATAAAGATTTGTTGTCGATCCTTAGCTTTCCTAACTCGCTGTTCCCTCGTTGCAACGCCTTGGTCGACGCGCGGCTCTATCGGTGGCGGCATGGTCCAGTCTCCAGGTCTTCTTAAGCGTCCTCCTATCATTATTTCGCTAGGTGCTTGTCCCGTTGCGGCGTTTGTCATGTTCCTGAGGGTAAAAAGCGTCTCAGGGAGATATTCATCCCAGCGTTTTTCAGCTCCTCTTCTCGTCCTTAGGATTTTCTTGAATTCCTGTACGCGTCGTTCGACGGGGTTCGCCTGTTGATGGAATATCGGTGAATAGTAGGGTGTTATGTGCCACTTTGCTAGCTGGCGCAGTCAGAGGTCTCCTCTGAAAACTCCCGCGTTGTCGGTAATTATAGCCGCTGGGTAGCCCCACTTCGCTGACAAGTCTTGGATAAAGACTAGCATTTGTCTGTGCCTCGCACTAGGAGTTGCTATCGCCTCGACCCACTTGCTGAAGATGTCCACGGCTATAATAACGAATCGGTTTTTGTTTCTCGTGGACGGATATGGTCCTAGGACGTCAATGCTTCACGTATGCCCCGGTTCGGTCGGTATACGCGGACGTAGCGGTGCCCTGGGCTTGAACTTTATTTAAATAAATACAGAAAGACATACTGATTAGTGAAAGAATTAGACATTGGTGTGTAGAAACTTTAGATTAGTGTTACTCAAACAACAAAGTAATTTACTGTATGAACTTAATTTAGTGTTAGACATTCAGACTTATAAGGTAATTATCTACCATGGCGTCTAAACATGGTTCAGATTCCGGTATGCCTGACCTTCCTGAACCAACCTTAGGTCCGATCGTGCCGGCCCCTTGGCCGTTAACTCCCGCTCCGAACTTAGAGCCATGGGAGGAAGGACATGCCCTGGGGAATATTACACAGGCGAGGGATGGAAGAGGCATCAGCCCTGTGAGTGATGACGTCAAGCTGGCGGTGCCGGAGCTAGAAGCTCCTGGTACATCCGATCAAATGCGACAGACTTAAACGTGTGACGTTTATGAATTCAAAATGGCAGCGCCCGTAGCGTCCCAGTAAAATGTGGATGCACACTCGTCGAAGCTTGTTCTCCCCTCCTCTATTTCTCTGTGCAGGGACCATAGATATAATGGCATGGACTATGAAAGGAATAAGCAAAATCAACCTCCCCAGTTCTACCACAACATAATAAATATGACGTTTTGGTCTTTAGTTAAAGTAACTGATAGAAACGTTTAAGAAGCCCAAACAGATTTAAAGGCAACTTTATTTTAAAGTGTTCTTTAGTTAAAGTGACTCTAACTGTCTTATTATGAAACCGGCCGTTAAAATGATATCTACAAGCAACTAAAAATAGCTTAAAATGATATATAAAACAGCTATGAACAGGTAAGAACTGCTATAATAGCAGTTCAACCTCTAAAGCTGTTCAAAACAGATTTCCTGAAGCATTAAAAAAATAGCCGTAAAAGCAGTAAAGACAGTTCTAAAGCAGTAAATACAGCTACACACTGTAATGTCTTAAATAAAATCCTGTCAATAAGTTTCCAAGATACTATTGCATTTTAGTAAACATATGAGCTTATGACTAATACACAAGTGCTGAAAACATACAAACATAATTTACCTCTTCGTCTAACAATCACAAAGATAACTCACTATTTTTTTGTCAAAATTCTACAATTTGCAGAAAATAAGCTATTAAATTATCAATTTTCTCAACTCAGCTAATTTAGAGGAAATGAGTTCTAAAATTACAAATTTTTGCTGACAACTGTAAAAAATAATTCTCATGTCGCACTATTTTTGTTAATAATTTTGTTATGATTCTACAATTTTGGTTGACTCAGTAGTTTGCAGAAAATATGCTATCAAATTACCAATTAACTTAGCGAATGTAGAAGAGGAGATAAATAATCATTAATTTGACAGTGTTCGATTTCAATATAAAAATGCATACATTATTGGTTTGTAAAAAGTTATCTTTCATGCTTTGTACCTCGACAAAATTGAAATAATTTTCTTTTTCTCATTTTTTGTTTGGCTGGATAAGCACTAGCTTAATATTTTTGGTGTATCTATACACTTCCTTCAACTTCTCTCTGGTATTATAAATTAAGATCCCAAAAGAACTCGTCATCTTAAAAATAATTTAAATACAACGCATGAAGCACTGAAAGATAATATTTTCTACAATGTGCTAAATTGCGAAATAAAGCATAAAGTCGGAAATTTTATATCTACCCGTTTTCGTTAGAACATTAAGCTGACAAGTCATTGTATGAAACTAACTACTCTGTGGGCTAAATCCCCAACCAGCGTTGAATTACACCCACAATATCTACCCCTTTGACATTGTCGACATTTAACTTCAAATAATTTTAATTTATTGGCAGGTATAATAATTTTTATAGCTAGATATTTGAGTCAACTTAAAGGAGGACACCTGACGAAGCAACCCTAAAAAGGCGGAAATAGGTTAGATCTCATCTATTGTGGTTCGAGTCCCCACTGTCAGAGGTTAATATCTATAGAGTGTTTCCATTAAACCAGGTTAGTAAATTTAGATAGATTAATTTCTTTAGATAACTATTGAATAGAGCTTTGTATGTGGAATTGTTGTTTAGCATACCTAGATGTTTGGTATCAGAGAACATACATATGACTTCATTGATAGGAATTGTAGGAGAATTGATATATATTAGCTTAAAATACCTTTCTTAAACAGTAAAAAATGTTACAAAAGCTAATAATAAAGAATATATGGGTAGATATAGTGGGTGTAATTCACCGCTGGTTGGGGCTTTAGCCCACAGAGTAGTTAGTTTCACACAATATTGTTAATACCTGAAAAAAATATAAAAAACTATGCATAAAAGGTATTTTTTTATTTATTTTAGTAAATCATTATGATGTTTAAATTCATTGACAGATTAATCAGTTTGACATTGTCGACATTTAATTTCAAATAATTTTAATTTATTGGTATAATAATTTTTATAGTTAGATATTTGACTCAACTTAAAGGAGGCCACCTGACGAAGCAATCCTAAAACTGCAGAAATAAGTCAGATCTCATCTATTGTGGTTGAATTTCGAGTTCCCACTGTCAGAGGTTAATATCTATAGAGTGTTTCCATTAAACCAGGTTAGTAAATTTAGATAGATTAATTTCTTGAGATAATTATTGAATAGAGCTTTGTCTGTGGAATTGTTCATTAGCATACCTAGATGTTTGGTATCAGAGAACAGATATATGACTTCATTTATAGGAATTGTAGGAGATTTCATATATATTAGCTTAAAATACCTTTCTTAAACAGTAAAAAATCGAGCATAGTCCTTGACAAACTTCCGGAAATAGCTAGTCAACCCAATGAATTATCTCACCTGGTGTACTTGCGTAGGTCGGGGAAACTCTGTTACAGCTTGAGTTTTCCTTACTCCTGGTTGAACTCCTTTGGCAGACACCTCATGCCCTAGGTACTCCAAGCGATTCTTCAGAAATAAACATTTCTCTCGATTCAGTTTAAACCCAGCTCTCCGATTTCTCCAATAGCCGCCGCAAAACCTCAAGGCCCTCCTCCACAGAGCTGAAACATATTGACATGTCGTCCATGAAAACTTAAACCTCCGTCCCTAGCATTTCTCCCAACATTTTGTGTAGTCCTACACAAGACCATCTGCGGCAAATTTCTTCAATTCACATTCCTCTAGGTCTCCATGGTCAAGGTCATTACTCCTAACATTCACAAAATTTACTTTACTCACCAGTACTCTTAACTCCTGCTCCTCCTGCAAAGATGCCTCCCGGGCCGTGACCTCCGCGGCAAGCGACTCCTCATCTCCGGCCTCCCACCGTGGTATCGCCGGTTTGTCTCCCTGATGACCTCTCTCAGCCGCAACGAGTCCTCCTGACTTCTCGTCTCCAAGGTCCAACTGACAAAGGGACTCCTCCATCCACCTTAACCGCACCTTTTCTCCCTGTACTTCTAGTGGTATGGTCCACCTTTTCCAGATGTAACGGGGCAACCACTGCCTCTACATCTAACCAACAGCCCTCCACCTCCAGTCCAAACTTGACCTCTTGGTTAGCCTCCGCACGGCCTCCGCCAAAACCTCTAAGTCGGACACTGGTGGGTTGACTCTTCAGCCCCAGTCTCCTTAAACACCTCGGGTCCAGGATGTTGATTTCGCTCCCGGTATCGATGTAAACTGCCACGGGTTTCCCATCCGGCAGGACTCCCCACTTGCGGTACTCAGGGATCGATAGGTGGATACCGCTAACACGGCTCCTCTCACCCCTGGATTCCAGGCGTTTCTTCTCGGACAGTCACGCATGAATTGTCCCACCTCCTTGCAATAACGACAAGTGTCGTCGACCCTCCTCTGAGGGCAGTTTTTGCCAATGTGCCCTTTTTTCTGTAAGTTGAAGCTTCGAATATCCTGTTCCGGTGCCACAGTCCTAACCGGCTTCTGGTCATTGCTACTACTGGTCACTCCTGGTGCCTCCCAGGCTCTTTCCGGTATCGGTCTGCGACTTGAACTCCTGGGGCCTCTGATGATGGCTACGCCTGTCACTCCTGGACTCCTGGGACTCCTTGGTCTCGCTCCCGGACGGTCTCTGCGCCCATAAGTTGGCACCAGTATTCACAAGTTAAATCTCTAAGACTTTGTGTCAACTGTTTAAAACCTGGTCATTTATTAATCGAGTGTAAAGCAAGTTCATGCAAGACGTGTAATAAAAAACATAATTCTCTATTACATTTCGATAAATAACTAGTACGAGCAGTGAATTGAATTCTAACACAAGCACTAATAATATACATGGCAGTGAAATGTCTGAGACAAAAACTTTTATAAATACTCATTCTGCTAATAAAGCGTCACAAGTACTTATCTCGACGGCCATAGTTCAGGTCTCCGACGCTCAGGGGCAAGTATATAAGAGCATTACTAGACACCGGAGCACAGAGTAACTTATGTACAGAGAGACTATGCGAAAAACTAAGTTTGACGAAAAACAAAATTTCACATGCTGTCAGTGGCATAGGGAAAAATCATATTAACATAGAACATAAGGTAAAATTTACAATTAAGTCCCAGTACAATAATTCTTTCAAAACTAGTTTATCATTTTTAGTAATAAAAGCCATTGCAGAAAAATTACCAGTTAGTTCTTTCGATATACAGGATTTAAATATTACAAAAAACATAGAATTAGCTGATCCGTCGTTTAACGTAGGCAATGATATAGATATTTTAGTAGGATGTCAAGTATTTTGGCAATTATTGCGTCAAGGACAACTAAAAGTAGCTCAGCTTTCGCTACAAAAAACAGCGCTTGTTTGAATAGTAGGGGGATGCTTAAATATTGACTTTAATGATAATCTGTTTCTTATTTAACTATCAACGAGAAAACATTAACCAATCAGTTACAAAATTTTTGGCTAATTGAAGAAAATAAAAAACAGTCTAATAAAATTTTAAGTGAGTGGTTTATATTGCGAAAACCATTTTTTAGAAAATCATACACGAGATAGACAAGGTAGATTTACAGTAAAAATTCATGTTAAGGACAATAAAAACCTTTTAGGAGAATCGCGTCAATTGGCTCTAGAAAGATTTCAGACACAAAATTAATAAAAAATAATGACTTAGAGCTAGAATATCAAAATTTCATGTCTGAGTACATCAAGCTAGGTCACATGGTTGACACAAACGAAAATATTAAAACGGATCTAAATTTCTAGCTCCCGCACATGCCGTGGTTAAAAAATCCAGTCTTACTACGCAAACTAGAGTCGTATTTGATGCGTCTATGAAGACGACGGGCGGTTTGTCTCTAAACGACATACAGCATTGCGGTCCAAACATACAAGGCGATTTATTTAATATATTACTACGATTTCGAATGCATACATACGCATTCACTGGTGACGTGTCTAAAATGTACCGGCAAATACAAGTTATCGAGGATGACCGCGCGTTTCAATGGATATTTTGGCGGTCGGAGACTAGTGATAACTTAAAATGCTATGAATTGACAACAGTAAGTTACGGAACAGCCTCCGCTGCTTTTCTAGCAGTCAGATGTTTACATAGGCTGGCGGATGAAAATTCGACACGATATCCTCATGCGTGCAATGTTATCAAAAATGGGTCTAAACAAGGTGTTTTGCACGATATTCAAAATATTCTAGTTAGTGGCGGTTTTGAAATGCGAAAGTGGCTTTGTAATGATACTGAATAAATAATTTTTATGTAAACAAAGATTTGGACGCGACCATACTAAGTATAGGACCCGAGGAAAATAATAAAACTTTAGGAATTTATTGGAATTCGGCTAGTGATACTATACAATATACCATAAACATTCACAGCACTAGTGTGACAAAACGAGCTATTCTTTCTAGTATTAGTCAAATTTTCGAACCTCTAGGTTTAGTTGGTCCTATAATTATAACCGCTAAATTAATAATGCAGAAATTATGGAAGGCTAATGTGGGTTGGGATGACGAGATTTCAAAAGATATTTGCAATATGTGGCTGCGTTTTAAAAATGACCTAGTTTTATTAAATAAATTAACGATACATAGATACATTTCAGCAGTAAATATTATTTCGGTTCAGATGCATGGTTTTAGCAATGCGTCCACAGCTGCGTATGGTGTCGCATTATATATTAGATGTGAAACAAAGAATGGAGATATTTATACCAATTTATTGTGTGCTAAGTCACGGGTTGCACCTATCAAAACAATATCATTGCCGAAACTAGAACTAAGTGGTGCTCTATTACTTGCGCAGTTGGTCAAGCGTGTTCGAGAAACAATCAATTTTGAAATACAAGAATTTCCTGACATAAATTATTGGTATCACTGCGTATCTAAAGAAAATCCTTCAGATTTAATATCAAGGGGTTGCGAAGTTAACACTTTACTAAACAATAAATTATGGTTTAATGGCCCAGAATGGCTATCAAAAAATGAATTGCAATGGCCTAATAACAAATTCAATTTATTAAGCGAACTTCCAAAGGTGCGTTTTGTTGCTGCTGTATAAATATAATCGTAGAAAACTTTCGAGCGCTATTCTAAACTGAATCGATTGCAACGAGTTATCTCTTACATTTTTAGGTTTAAAACGAACTGTGATAATAAAAGGCAAAATCTAGACAACATTATTAGTGCACTAACGTCGTTAGAATTGAATAATGCATTTAAATAATTTAATAAAACTTAGTCAACGCAAATCCTTTCCAAAGGAATTTTCATGTTTGATTAAAGATAAACCAATCGGCGCTACAAGCAGTAAGAAGAAAGAAAACATGCAATTTTGCTTTCTCATAAGCATAAATTGACCAAATTAATTCTACAACAAGAGCATACACGCCTAATGCATTGTGATGTGCAGCAGCTTTTAATTCAGTTCGCGAGAGATTTTGGCCAACTTGTGGCAGGAGTTTATGTAAAGCTATAATTCGTAATTGTTTAAAATGTTGTAGAACACGACCTAAACCGGCAACATATTTAATGGGTATCCTACCGAGCGTGAGACTCACACAATCAGTGTATACAGATTTGGAAAGTGAGGATCTTGATGGTGAATTGTGTTTTGCCGGTTGCGTGTATTTGTGTCATTCTACACGCATACTTTCACCACCGCTGTGATCCCACTCTTCGCATAACGCAGTGTTGCCAGGTGGGAAAAATTCAGTGCATGAGAATAATTTCAAAATAGCATGAGGTTTGGAGAAAAAAGCATGAGATGGCTTAATTTGTCATAAAACACCTCTTGACACAGCTTAATTTTTAATTACTTTTGTAATGCCACTTTTATTTCATTAAAAAGCATTATGTTATGCTATTTTATCATAATATTACATTGTATGTAGGTATTCACAGGTACTTACTTAAAAGTTATTAACCACGTAACCTTTCTAATTTATTTTATTGTTAGGCCGGGCGAACGTTGAGGCGCAGTTGACGTGACGCAGGGTGACTCACGGGTCGTAAAATCTGTTGTTTCCAGAAAATGTAGGTACCCTTACGGAATAGAGTTAGGAATCACTGCAGTACAGCGTGAATACAGCACACACACCGCATATCCGTCGACTCTCATACCCGTTTATGTATTCATTGCTAATTATTAAGAGAGCAGTCTACAATAAAGGACATTTCAAGTACCCAAATATTGTAGATACCTACACCTCTATCTATTCAATTTTGCCTTTATTTCTCGTTAGGTCTTTGTTTTGGTAGATTTCAAAGAGTAATTTTATTATTTCTTTTTGTGTCTATTAAAAAGCATGAGATTTTGTAATCAAAATATGAGAGCATGAGATCTCATGCAAAAGCATGAGACCTGGCAACACTGGCATCAAGTGACCGGATTCGTGTCTGTAATCTGTGGCCCATGGCTTATGGCTTGCAGTCTACGCCCGGGTTCGGCAGGTAGGTTGGGATAGTGGATAGTGCACTTATCCGTCGCTATGAATTTGTCGACGTGATCAGAAATTAAGGACAATTTGATATAATTTAAATTATGTCAAATTGTAATATTCCTATAAATGTTTTTCATTTATCACTAACTGGGGTAAAAGAAAACAAATGATTACTCTTAAATAAAAAATAAAACATATTCTCCTCAAATAAAAAAGCTATTGCTGCCAAAAATAAATAAATTAAAAAAATTCTAAAAATTTACATTTTATGTAACTAATAATTAATAGGTACCTAGATGTTAATTTATTAGGGGTTCAAATATTCCACCTTCGTGAGCCAAACAATACCCTAATCTATCAAAGAAGTTCCGCCGAACTTCTTGCAGAGTCTCTGCAGTTATATGCGTGATGGCCTTAACGACTTTCTCTTGGAGTTCCTCTAACGTAGTAGCCCTTTCATGGCTATGTTTGTAAATGGTTTCCTTAAGGAAACCCCAAAGAAAAAAGTCGCAAGGTGCTAAGTCAGGCGATCTTGGTGGCCACAATATTGAACCCCTCCTGCCAATAATACGATTAGGGAATGTAGTCTGAAGATACTCCATTACCCTAACTGCATTATGTGCAGGACAACCATCCTGTTGGAACCAAATTTCCTCGAAATTAACATCAATTTCGCGAACGGCAGGAATTACTTGTACATGCCGTAATAAATACAAATATCTATCGGCATTTAAATTGCCGTCGATAAAAAATGGCCCGATAATATTGTTTCCCAATATACCAGCCCAAATATTTAATTTTTGTGGGTATTGGGTTCGATTGGACACATACAGATGTTTGTTTTCCCGAGACCAATATCGAGCGACGGAAGGATTGTGATGTCCATAGAGTGGAAAAGAACTCTCACCAGTAAATAAAATATTTTTGATGAAATGTTCATTTTCGTTAGCCTTTTCCATCACGGTTTCACAAAATTCCATTCGCCTGATATTGTCCTCTAGAAATATCTCCTGTACTGTTTGTAACTTAAAACATTTGTATTTATTACGACGCAAAATATTTCGGACTGTTCGCTGATTAACATTAACTTCTTCGGAAATTTGGCTACTCGAACAAGGTCCATTAATTTCAACAAATGAACAAACATTCACTTCTTTCTCTTTTCTCTTTTGAGACAATTGAGGAAGTGCATGTTCATCATTTGTTTTTTGACATTTCCTGCAAAACCCAACAACACAACCGTATTTTTCAAAAGCCTTCACAATATTATTTATTGTTTGAGTGGAAGGGATTGGCCGATCCTCATATGCCACAATGAATAAATTAATGGTGTCTTGAAGAGAATTTCCAGCAAAACGCCATTTTATTATACGGACCTTTTCTTCGGTTGTATAAATCAACATTGTATTACTTATTAATTATTAGTATTAAAGCGATAATAACTATCTAAGCACTTGTTAACCTTTACGCAGTTAGATTTGCAATGATGGCGAATTGGCGTTGGCGATACGGAACCGATTACCGTAGTAGTGGGAGGGAATGCTAGACCAATGCACGGCGCCGCGACATTTATACGTCGTACCCTCCATGGAATGAAGGGGCAATATCTACTTTCTCTGTAAAGATCCGCAATTTCCGAATCTGTATATGCATATTTATATGTTCAGTAACGAAGGCTATGCACCTAGAACTAGTGTATAATTTAACTACTGACGCATTTCTGGCTAGTTTTAGACGATTTGCGGCTAGACGGGGTAGGCCGTTACCACTGAAATGTAATTTTATATTATGATGACTGGAATGTGCTAAAAGCTGCGCGAATGGATTATTCATGAGCAGCGCCATATTTTGTTTCGTGCCTCCAGCAATGGCGGAGCAGTAGGGGCTTAGCTGATTGTGAATTGAAATGAAATTGAATTCTGGATATGTAGAATTATTTCGTGATATATGCTGGTTAATTTTACAGTCCCTTATAAAACATGGCATGTTCCAACAATAACACCCACAAAAATACACAAAGAATAACACTAACGAGATTCAAGATAAAAGGAGAAACCACATTGTACGCCAATGACGTGTTTACAAACAAAATAATGGGAAATTAAGAACACAATTCATATCGTACGAGCAGATAGCTGTCTTTCTCGCACCCACGTACATAACCAATGAAGTATGTCTTTGCTGAGTTTCATGTGCCTCCTTTAGTCTGCTCCTAGGGTTGGTACCTTTATTTGGATGCGCAATGGGACTAAACGCATTCCATATCGTACATTTCAGCGGCCGTTACATTTTTTTTCGGACAACGGAACGAACCTAGTAGGAGCCAATAATAAATTACAGGATATATAAAATTTCTTCGTTCAGAATGCGATAATATTGCTAATAGTTTAGCTTCTGAAAATGTAGGTAACATGGCATTTTATACCGCCAAGATCACCAAATTTTTGGTGGTATATGGGAAATAGGAGTCAAGAGTTTTAAATCTCATCTCAACCGAGTCTTGGGTACTTCTTTGCTTAGGGTTGGTACCTTTATTTGGATGCGCAATGGGACTAAACGCATTCCATATGGTACATTTCAGCGGCCGTTACATTTTTTTTTTCGGACAACGGAACGAACCTAGTAGGAGCCAATAATAAATTACAGGATATATAAAATTTCTTCGTTCAGAATGTGATAATATTGCTAATAGTTTAGCTTCTGAAAATGTAGGTAACATGGCAGTTTATACCGCCAAGATCACCGAATTTTCACTAATGGTGACATTTCTGTTTTTAAGGACTGTATATACAATTGTATTGATTATCTTCTACGTAGATACAGATTTCTCATTATGGTTGGGGACATAAATCTGGACATTGGTGCAAATACAGAACATGCTAAGGATTTAAGAAATATGTTTATGATGTATGGTTTGCAACATTGCATAAATGTACCTACGCGAATCACTCCTATTAGCAAGTCATGCATCGATAACATAATTACAAATATCAATGCAGAAAGCATTACAGCTGGTATATGGGACATGGACATCTCAGATCATGTAGGTGTGCATATCCATGTAAAAGATATTCAATTGTTTTGTAGATCAAATTCTAATAGTGTACTGTCTAGACGTAAAATAAATACTCCAAACATCAATAAATTCATTGAAATTCTGAAAAAACAAATTGGTTAAATACATGTTTGCTAAATTGTGATGTGAAAAGTCTAACGGATTCATTTGTGGGTACCTTTATGCAAATTGTCAATGACTGTTTTCCTTTTGTATCCACCTGTAGTAGGGTTGGTGTTGAGTGGTTCAATAAGGAACTTGATGAGGAAAAACCTCAAACGTAGTAAAAGAAAATTCAAGCAAACAAATTCAGTGCCTGATTGGCTGGCTTACTGTCAGTTGCGTAGAATATATAAAAAGATAGTGAAGGATGTGAAGCGTTGTAAATACAGTAATTTGATAAGTAATTCAGAGAATAAATCTAAAGCTATCTGGAACATTGTGAACTCTGAAAGGCCGCGTAAAAAAGACTGCATAAAGACATCCATAACTCCTAACGATTTTAATGTATTTTTCACATCCATCTCTGAAGTTATTGCTAATACTATTAATGTCTAAGGTATTGATCCTATGACATTTCTTAAAAACATTCCGAAACCTGCAACATCTTTTTTTCTCTCAGCTATTATTGAGTCTGATGTTAAGCAAGCCATTCTGCACTTGAAAAATAAAACGTGTCTGGATTATTATGGCTTAAGTAGTTGCATAGTAAAAGCATCACTGGACTATCTCGTGACCCCACTAACCCTACTATTTAATAAATGCATCGAAGAGGGTACATGGCCTGATTATTTTAAGATAACGAAGGTTCTTCCTGTGCACAAGAAGGGGAATATGAATCTCTTTTCAATTTTCGTCCGATAGCTATAGTTCCGGTATTATCAAAAATATTTGAAACTCTTATAAAAAATAAACTACTTTCGTATTTGGAAGTGAAATCCATTTTGTCTCCCTTTCAGTTCGCCTTCAGGAAGGACTTTTCTACTATTAAAGCTCTGTTAACAGTTATTGATGAGGTCGTTGATGGTTTTGACAACAATACTATTACCCATGCTTCATTCTGTGACCTCTCAAAAGCATTTGATTGTGTTAATGTTGATATTTTACTCTTAAAACTTGAATATTACGGCATTTGTGAAAAATAACTTGGTCTTTTCCGATCTTATCTAACTGGTAGACAACAATATGTCAGTATTGATGGCACGGAATCTACCTTACTTCCCATAAATAATGGTGTTCCTCAAGGGTCCGTGTTGGGTCCGCTGCTTTTTTTTATATACATCAATGACCTGCGTGTTCGCAAATTTTGGATTTTTCAAATTCCCGTTGGGAAAACGGTCATTTGATTCAATGGGGTTCGGCAAAAATTTTAGAAAAGGAAGATAACGCAACAAAAAGAAAATTAAAAGATACCGCGATTATTTTGTTGAACGGAGATAAGTGTGTGTCTAACTGTTCAGTTAACATCGATCATTGTTGGCTACAGTTGTATCAAGAAGAAGTAAGTAACAATAAAATAAAAATCATTTAACATCTCTATGGAAGCAGGTTAACAAATTTTAAACTGTCAAACTTGACATACGTTTAAAAATTTTTACTACGATTTTGAGAACGAAAACAGAGAGTTTTTCAAAACGTCAATAACACGAAAGTGCGCGATAGTGATGTGATTTTTGTTATTTTTTTTACTTATCTGCTTTTTTCAGTGTGAGATTTTTTGGTTAGGCAAACTTAGTTTCGAAAATAACCCTTGACTGTTCCGTTTGGCGCAAGGGCTTATTTAATTAATCTTTATTATTTTTTCAGAAGTAAGGCAAAAACCCACCAAAACTAAAGAAAAATTCTAGAGCTGCCACGAAAGCCTCTATTTTACAGAAGGCTGCAGTTCGCCTCATTGTTGGAGTTCCAAGAGCAACTCCTAGCAGGGACATATTCAAGAAGTTAAAAATTTTACCGCTCCCAAGCCTTTTTATTTATGAATCATTGCTTCTGGTCCACAAAAACTTAGGAAATTTAATTAAACATTGTAATGTACATCAGTACAGCACTAGGTATGCTGAAAATATTGTTGTTCCATTTTCGAGAATTAAAATTTCTAAAGATAATAAATTACAGATTAGTCTCTATAACAGTTTTGACAATCACTTCAAGTCCCATAAAATCAAGCAGATGTCTTGCAAAACCTTTGAAAACTTTGTTAAAACATTTCTACTGTGTCATTGCTTTTCTCTATTTTATATCTTATGTATATACGTAATTTTATGTTAATATTTTTTGTCATGACTGAAAATGTACCTGTGTATGTGAATGGTCAATAAATATCTATTCTATTCTATTCTATTATTATTATTATTATTATTATTATTATTATTATTATTATTATTATTATTATTATTATTATTATTATTATTATTATTATTATTATATATTTTTTTTCCCAGTAAACACCTTCCGAGGCTCCGACACATTCGGAGATGTTCTGGAGAGTCAAGCAATGACCACTCTCCACTCCGTGGAGTCAGTAATCATTGCGCCCGTAAATCGTGTGTTCTGAGCAGACGTAGCGAACCAAGGACGATTGCCTTCTGCATTCTGCCGGCTAAGATCTCTGCCGAATTTCGACAAGCCGGTATGATCTTTAAGTCAGAAAGCAACGTATGTCTCATTCCACCCAGGACGCCTATAATTAGCACCACAATCTTAACAGAGTGGTCTGGATACAGCCTGCGGAGCTCGGAGAGAAGATCTCGATACTTCCTCCGTTTCTCCTCTTTTAGGACGATGTTGTTCTCTGCGGGAGCCGAGAACTCAATCACAAACATCGTCCTAAGCTGGTGGTCGAGGAGGACTACATCAGGCTTATTGGCTTGGATTTGCCTGAGGGTGGGGAATGAATAGTTCCAATAAATTCGGCACTTCTCATTCCCCACAACGGATTCTATATCCCTCGGAGCATACGGCAGCATTGGCGTCTCGTCTATCTCATACGAGTGTCGTAAATGATAATACAACACCCGTAAGGCTGAATCGTGTCTTTGGATATACGCTGTGGCCGCATATACCGGACAGGCCGACAGGAGATGCATAAGCGTCTCCGGCGTCTGGCGGCAGGCCCTGCAGCTGGTGTCAGGAACCTCGATACCCAAGACACGACTACGATAGACGAGTGTGTTAATTACACCATCTTGGCAAGCCATTATGAATCCCTCAGTCTCAGAGTTCAGTCCCGCTGACCTCAAAAAAGCAAAGGTCAGCCTTTCAGATAAGCGAAGCCCCTCTAGATGACGGTAGAAGAGACCATGCATTGGCTTATGCTTATGTAGCTGCAGAAGATGACGCGCTTCTGCAGCTTTAATTCGGGCTTTTAACTGAGCAGGATCCGACTCGGTGACGGAGTCTGGATTTTCTCGCTCAGTATCGAACACGAGACCAAGTTCATCGGCTGCTCTTCTCGCTGCCTTATATACAAACGCTCCTATCCCTGCTGCTTCATGGTCTTGGACCATGCAGAGAAAGGGATCCGAGCTCCTGATGACTTTACAGGCCTCCTCCAAAACCACTCTGCCCTGGAGACACTCCAAACTCAAGAGTCCACGGCCTCCCCGATTTCTTGGGAAGTATAACCGCGGAACGGACGATCTTGGATGCAAACTCCGATGGAGATGCATCATTTTGCGGGTCCCTACATCGAGTTGCCTCAGCTCTTCTTGTGTCCATTTCACTACTCCAAAGGAGTAGAGAAGGATCGGAACGGCAAGCATATTTGTGGCACTCACCTTGTTCTTACCCGACAGCTCCGAAGACCAGATCTGTCGGAGGCGGTGCCGATACTTGCCGCGGAGAGCGTTTTTTACCGTAGCCACCTCATGAGTACCCCGCTGTGGGATACCCAAATAGGTGTACGACTCTCCGGCATCTAGATGGTGGAAGATGCTTCCGTCTATGAGCTGGGCGTCCTCTCCGTATGGACCGCATCGTCCTCTCTTGAGATGAACCAGTGCACATTTGTCCAACCCGAACTCCATTCCAACTGCCTGCGTGTACTCCTGTACCACTCTGAGGGACTGATTTAAATCCCTCTCTCCGGAGGCATAGAGTTTAAGGTCATCCATATAGAACAAATGGGTGACCTTATGCCTTCGGTCTCCTGGGGTACCGCAGTTGTAACCCCGGGTACGACGAAGTACAACGGATAATGGCAGCAGTGAGATGCAAAACAAGAGGGGACTCAGGTAATCTCCCTGGAACACTCACCTCCTGAACAATACCGGCTCTGTCTGGACCCTTGCATTAGCCGATGTTATGGTAAAGCGGGTCCTCCAGAGCGGCATGAGTTGTTCAATACATCTCACTATGGGGTCGGCCACCGCAAGGCATTGGAGCAAGTGGATTATTAGCTCATGTGATGTCATATCAAATGCCTTGCGGTAATCTATCCAGGCCATTGAGAGGTTTGGCTCGTACTACACGGAGTCCTGCGTAATATATCTGTCGATGAGCAGGTTCTCCTTACAGCCAGCTACACCCCTTTTGGACCCTCGCTGCTCGTACATCCGTTGATAAACCGGGTTCACTGCGTGGAGCACACGCGCGTACAAGATGCGAGTAAACACCTTGTAACACGCATTCAGGCAGGTTATTGGACGGTAGTTCTTTGGCTGGGACAAATCTCCGCTCTTAGGGATAAGCACGGTTCTCCCTCGACAAACCACGCCGGAATTTGCTGCTCTCCATTTAGCCAGGACGTGAATATTCTGGCCAAATGGCGGTGGACACTGGTGATTTTTTCCACCAGAAGTTGCTGATCCCATCGGGACCAGGAGCAGCGAAGTTCTTTGATCTAATAAATGATCTCCGAACTTCATCCGGGGTTATCGGTGGGCACACCTCTTGTGGCTCTCGAAGCCTTTGACAAAAGGCCTCGAAGTGTGCCAGGGCTGGAGTGTCTCTATCAAGTGGAATCCTACGGCCATAAAGATCTCTCCAGAAGGCTTCTACTCGATCTACAGTCGGCGGATTGTCCGCAACACGCTGAGGCTGTTCAAACAGTCGAGAAGGCCTTACACGGGACAAATTATTTTGCTCCAACCTTCTCGACCGCCTCACTAGTGACTTTTTCGCAGCCACTAGCATCCGTATCCTGTCGACAGAATGCTGCTTGATGGTAAGCAGCACCACCCGATTCAGGGTATGATGGACCCGCCTAAGGGAAGTAGCTATGCGTCTCACCTTAGGTGTGAAAGCCCTATTGGCTTCCACGTAGTCCATCACACATTGGATACGGGACGCGTGTTGCCTCGCCGACCGGATCTTAGCCTCCATCTCCATCATCTTATTATTATTATTATTATTATTATTATTATTTTTTTCTTTTTTTTTCCAGTAAACACCTTCCGAAGCTCCGACACATTCGGAGATGTTCTGGAGAGTCAAGCAATGACCACTCTCCACCCCGTGGAGTGAGTAATCATTGCGCCCGTAAATCGTGTGTTCTGAGCAGACGTAGCGAACCAAGGACGATTGCCTTCTGCATTCTGCCGGCTAAGATCTCTGCCGAATTTCGACAAGCCGGTATGATCTTTAAGTCAGAAAGCAACGTATGTCTCATTCCACCCAGGACGCCTATAATTAGCACCACAATCTTCACAGAATGGTCTGGATACAGCCTGCGGAGTTCGGAGAGAAGATCTCGATACTTCCTCCGTTTTTCCTCCTCTTTTAGGACGATGTTGTTCTCTGCGGGAGCCGAGAACTCAATCACAAACATCGTCCTAAGCTGGTGGTCGAGGAGGACTACATCAGGCTTATTGGCTTGGATTTGCCTGAGGGTGGGGAATGAATAGTTCCAATTTCCAATAAATTCAGCACTTCTCATTCCCCACAACGGATTCTATATCCCTCGGAGCATACGGCAGCATTGGCGTCTCGTCTATCTCATACGAGTGTCGTAAATGATAATACAACACCCGTAAGGCTGAATCGTGTCTTTGGATATACGCTGTGGCCGCATATACCGGACAGGCAGACAGGAGATGCATAAGCGTCTCCGGCCCTTGGCGGCAGGCCCTGCAGCTGGTATCAGGAACCTCGATACCCAAGACACGTGTGTGTTCATTACACCATCTTGGCAAGCCATTATGAATCCCTCGGTCTCAGAGTTCAGCCCCGCTGACCTCAAAAGCAAGGTCAGCCTTTCAGATAAGCCAAGCCCCTCTAGATGACGGTAGAAGAGACCATGCATTGGCTTATCCTTATGTAGCTGCAGAAGATGACGCGTTTCTGCAGCTTTAACTAGGGCTTTTAACTGAGCAGGATCCGACTCGGTGACAGAGTCTGGATTTTCCCGCTCAGTATCGAACACGAGACCAAGTTCATCGGCTGCTCTTCTCGCTGCCTTATACACAAACGCTCCTATCCCTGCTGCTTCATGGTCTTGGACCATGCAGAGAAGGGGATCCGAGCTCCTGATGACTTTGCAGGCCTCCTCCAAAACCACTCTGCCCTGGAGACACTCCAAACTCAAGAGTCCACGGCCTCCCGATTTCTTGGGAAGTATAGCCGCGAACGGACGATCTTGGATGCAAAATCCGATGGAGATGCATCATTTTACGGGTCCCTACATCGAGTTGCCTCAGCTCTTCTTGTGTGTCCATTTCACTACTCCAAAGGAGTAGAGGAGGATCGGAACGGCAAGCATATTTGTGGCACTCACCTTGTTCTTACCCGACAGCTCCGAAGACCAGATCTGTCGGAGGCGGTGCCGATACCTGCCGCGGAGAGCGTTTTTCACCGTTGCCACCTCATGAGTGCCCCGCTGTGGACACCCAAATAGGTGTACGACTCTCCGGCATCTAGATAGTGAAAGATGCTTCCGTCTATGAGCTGGGCGTCCTCTCCGTATGGACCGCATCGTCCTCTCTTGAGATGAACCAGTGCACATTTGTCCAGCCCGAAGTCCTTCCCAACCGCCTGCGTGTACTCATGTACCACTCTGAGGGACTGATTTAAATCCTCTCTCCGGAGGCGTAGAGTTTAAGGTCATCCATATAGAACAAATGGGTGACCTTATGCCTCCGGTCTCCTGGGGTACCGCAGTTGTAACCCCGGGTACGACGAAGTGCAACGGATAATGGCAGCAGTGAGATGCAAAACAAGAGGGGACTCAGGAATCTCCTGAACACTCCTCCTGAACAAAACCGGCTCCGTGTGGACCCTTGCATTAGCCGATGTTATGGTAAAGCGGGCCTCCAGAGCGGCATGAGTTGTTCAATACATCTCACTATGGGACGGCCACCGCAAGACATTGGAGCAAGTGGACTATTAGCTCATGGGATGTCATATCAAATGCCTTGCGGTAATCTATCCAGGCCATTGAGAGGTTTCGCTTGTACTGCACGGAGTCCTGCGTAATACATCTGTCGATGAGCAGGTTCTCCTTACAGCCAGCTACACCCCTCTTGGACCCTCGCTGCTCGTATATCCGTTGATAAACGGGGTTCACTGCGTGGAGCACACGCGCGTACAAGATGCGAGTAAACACCTTGTAACACGCATTCAGGCAGGTTATTGGACGGTAGTTCTTTGGCTGGGACAAATCTCCGTTCTTAGGGATAAGCACGGTTCTCCCTCGACAAACCACGCCGGAATTTGCTCTTCGTTTAGCCAGGACGTGAATAATCTGGCCAAATGGCGGTGGACACTGGTGAATTTTTTCCACGAGAAGTTGCTGATCCCATCGGGACCAGGAGTATCGAACTTCATCGATCTAATAAATGATATCCGAACTTCATCCGGGTTTATCGGTGGGCGCACCTCTTGTGGCTCTCGAAGCCTTTGACAAAAGGCCTCGAAGTGTGCCAGGGCTGGAGTGTCTCTATCCAGTGGAATCCTGCGGCCATAAAGATCTCGCCAGAAGGCTTCTACCTGATCTACAGTCGGCGGATTGTCCGCAACACGCTGAGGCTGTTCAAAAGTCGAGAAGGCCTTACACGGAACAAATTATTTTGCTCCAACCTCCTCGACCGCCTCACTAGTGACTTTTTTGCAGCCACTAGCATCCGTATCCTGTCAAGAGAATGCTGCTTGATGGTGAGCAGCACCCCCCGATTCAGGGTATGATGGACCCGCCTAAGGGAGGTAGCTATGCGGCTCACCTTAGGTGTGAAAGCCCTATTGGCTTCCACGTAGTCCATCACACATTGGATACGGGACGCGTGTTGCCTCGCCGACCGGATCTTAGCTTCCATCTTCTGCACTCGCCGCCGTGCTCTCTCCTGTGGAGAAACGGCATTTTCACGCCCTCCCTCCACACAAGTCAGCAGTTCAGCGGCGTCGTACACAGCGCAATTGACGCGCCAGATGTCAGCCTCTTCTGGAAGATCCTCACGGAGCACAGTATCCACTCGGGCCAGATCTGCGGGTTTCGGGGGTTTTATAAAGGGCAACCCCCGGCGGGTGCTCAGGTCGTCCTGTTCTCGGGGAATGAAGCGCGGCGCCTCTTCGGGATCATTCCGTGGTTCTTCAACCACTTCATTCACCCTTAGATGAGGACGCCTCTCATAGCCTCTGCGACGAAGGTAGGATACATAATCCCGCAGATTTTGTGCGCGGGGTGCATGTCGCACCACCGAGCATACATCCACGCCATGTATCCTCTTCGTCCGGGCTCGCTGCTTTCATAACAGACCAGAAGATCGTCCCTTAGTTCATCGGTCCACTAAAAACTTCCATTTTCATGGCCTTGGTCGTCAACGGGCAATCCATCCGGCTGGGCCCCACCACCTTGCCCATGACCCCCATCCGAATGGGGTCGATTGTGGGGGTCTTCTCTCCTGGTATTCGGAACCGGAGGTTTCAGTGTGTCAGGTGGCTGGCCTGACACATCGACGGCCGGCACCAGAGGAAAAAGTAGCTGATCCCTCCCGGGTGCGCAGTGCTGCCGGTCCGATTTTACACCCTTTAGCTAGAGTAAGTGGTGTCGCTACTCACCAAAGGTCGTGGATGATGGATGACCCCTCCTGCTTATCTATTATTATTATTATTATTATTATTATTATTATTATTATTACTATTACTATTACTATTACTATTACTATTACTATTACTATTACTATTACTATTACTATTACTATTACTATTACTATTACTATTACTATTACTATTACTATTACTATTACTATTACTATTACTATTACTATTACTATTACTATTACTATTACTATTACTATTACTATTACTATTACTATTACTATTACTATTACTATACTATTACTATTACTATTACTATTACTATTACTATTACTATTACTATTACTATTACTATTACTATTACTATTACTATTACTATTACTATTACTATTACTATTACTATTACTATTACTATTACTATTACTATTACTATTACTATTACTATTACTATTACTATTACTATTACTATTACTATTACTATTACTATTACTATTACTATTACTATTACTATTACTATTACTATTACTATTACTATTACTATTACTATTACTATTACTATTACTATTACTATTGCTATTACTATTACTATTACTATTACTATTACTATTACTATTACTATTACTATTACTATTACTATTACTATTACTATTACTATTACTATTACTATTACTATTACTATTGCTATTGCTATTACTATTACTATTACTATTACTATTACTATTACTATTACTATTACTATTACTATTACTATTACTATTACTATTACTATTACTATTACTATTACTATTACTATTACTATTACTATTACTATTACTATTACTATTACTATTACTATTACTATTACTATTACTATTACTATTACTATTACTATTACTATTACTATTACTATTACTATTACTATTACTATTAGTATTATTATTATTATTATTATTATTATTATTTTTTTTTTCCAGTAAACACCTTCCGAAGCTCCGACACATTCGGAGATGTTCTGGAGAGTCAAGTAATGACCACTCTCCACTCCGTGGAGTCAGTAATCATTGCGCCCGTAAATCGTGTGTTCTGAGCAGACGTAGCGAACCAAGGACGATTGCCTTCTGCATTCTGCCGGCTAAGATCTCTGCCGAATTTCGACAAGCCGGTATGATCTTTAAGTCAGAAAGCAACGTATGTCTCATTCCACCCAGGACGCCTATAATTAGCACCACAATCTTAACAGAGTGGTCTGGATACAGCCTGCGGAGCTCGGAGAGAAGATCTCGATATTTCCTCCGTTTTTCCTCCTTTTAGGACGATGTTGTTCTGCGGGAGCCGAGAACTCAATCACAAACATCGTCCTAAGCTGGTGGTCGAGGAGGACTACATCAGGTTTATTGGCTTGGATTTGCCTGAGGGTGGGGAATGAATAGTTCCAATAAATTCGGCACTTCTCATTCCCCACTACGGATTCTATATCCCCCGGAGCATAAGGCAGCACTGGCGTCTCGTCTATCTCATACGAGTGTCGTAAATGATAATACAACACCCGTAAGGCTGAATCGTGTCTTTGGATATACGCTGTGGCCGCATATACCGGACAAGCAGACAGGAGATGCATAAGCGTCTCCGGCGCTAGGCGGCAGGCCCTGCAGCTGGTATCAGGAACCTCGATACCCAAGACACGACTACGATAGACGAGTGTGTTCATTACACCATCTTGGCAAGCCATTATGAATCCCTCGGTCTCAGAGTTCAGCCCCGCTGACCTCAAAAGCAAAGGTCAGCCTTTCAGATAAGCCAAGCCCTCTAGATGTCGGTAGAAGAGACCATGCATTGGATTATCCTTTTGTAGCTGCAGAAGATGATGCGTTTCTGCAGCTTTAATTAAGGCTTTTAACTGAGCAGGATCCGACTCCGTGACAGAGTCTGGATTTTCCCGCTCAGTATCGAACACAAGACCAAGTTCATCGGCTGCTCTTCTCGCTGCCTTATACACAAACGCTCCTATCCCTGCTGCTTCATGGTCTTGGACCATGCAGAGAAGGGGATCCGAGCTCCTGATGACTTTGCAGGCCTCCTCCAAAACCACTCTGCCCTGGAGACACTCCAAACTCAAGAGTCCACGGCCTCCCCGATCTCTTGGGAAGTATAGCCGCGGAACGGACGATCTTGGATGCAAACTCCGATGGTGATGCATCATTTTACGGGTCCCTACATCGAGTTGCCGCAGCTCTTCTTGCGTCCATTTCACTACTCCAAAGGAGTAGAGAAGGATCGGAACGGCAAGCATATTTGTGGCACTCACCTTGTTCTTACCCGACAGCTCCGAAGACCAGATCTGTCGGAGGCGGTGCCGATACCTGCCGCGGAGAGCGTTTTTAACCGTTGCCACCTCATGAGTGCCCCGCTGTGGGACACCCAAATAGGTGTACGACTCTCCGGCATCTAGATAGTGAAAGATGCTTCCGTCTATGAGCTGGGCGTCCTCTCCGTATGGACCGCATCGTCCTCTCTTGAGATGAACCAGTGCACATTTGTCCAGCCCAAACTCCATCCCAACCGCCTGCGTGTACTCATGTACCACTCTGAGGGACTGATTTAAATCCCTCTCTCCGGAGGCGTAGAGTTTAAGGTCATCCATATAGAACAAATGGGTGACCTTATGCCTCCGGTCTCCTGGGGTACCGCAGTTGTAACCCCGGGTACGACGAAGTGCAACGGATAATGGCAGCAGTGAGATGCAAAACAAGAGGGGAATCTCCCTGGAACACTCCCCTCCTGAACAAAACCGGCTCTGTCTGGACCCTTGCATTAACCGATGTTATGGTAAAGCGGGTCCTCCAGAGCGGCATGAGTTGTTCAATACATCTCACTATGGGGTCGGCCACCGCAAGGCATTGGAGCAAGTGGATTATTAGCTCATGTGATGTCATATCAAATGGCTTGCGGTAATCTATCCAGGCCATTGAGAGGTTTCGCTTGTACTGCACGGAGTCCTGCGTAATACATCTGTCGATGAGCAGGTTCTCCTTACAGCCAGCTACACCCCTCTTGGACCCTCGCTGCTCGTATATCCGTTGATAAACGGGGTTCACTGCGTGGAGCCCACGCGCGTACAAGATGCGAGTAAACACCTTGTAACACGCATTCAGGCAGGTTATTGGACGGTAGTTATTTGGCTGGGACAAATCTCCGCTCTTAGGGATAAGCACGGTTCTCCCCTCGACAAACCACGCCGGAATTTGCTGCTCTCCATTTAGCCAGGACGTGAATATTCTGGCCAAATGGCGGTGGACACTGGTGAATTTTTTCCACCAGAAGTTGCTGATCCCATCGGGACCAGGAGCAGCGAAGTTCTTCGATCTAATAAATGATCTCCGAACTTCATCCGGGGTTATCGGTGGGCACACCTCTTGTGGCTCTCGAAGCCTTTGACAAAAGGCCTCGAAGTGTGCCAGGGCTGGAGTGTCTCTATCCAGTGGAATCCTGCGGCCATAAAGATCTCTCCAGAAGGCTTCTACCTGATCTACAGTCGGCGGATTGTCCGCAACACGCTGAGGCTGCTCAAAAGTCGAGAAGGCCTTACACGGAACAAATTATTTTGCTCCAACCTTCTCGACCGCCTCACTAGTGACTTTTTTGCAGCCACTAGCATCCGTATCCTGTCGAGAGAATGCTGCTTGATGGTGAGCAGCACCGCTCGATTCAGGGTATGATGGACCCGCCTAAGGGAGGTAGCTATGCGTCTCACCTTAGGTGTGAAAGCCCTATTGGCTTCCACGTAGTCCATCACACATTGGATACGGGACGCGTGTTGCCTCGCCGACCGGATCTTAGCCTCCATCTTGTGCACTCGCCGCCGCGCTCTCTCTTGTGGAGAAACGGCATTTTCACGCCCTCTCTCCACCCGAGTCAGCAGTTCAGCGGCTTCGTACACCGCGCAATTGACGCGCCAGATGTCAGCCTCTTCTGGGAGATTCTCACGGAGCGCAGTATCCACTCGAGCCAGATCTGCGGGCTTCGGGGGTTTTATAAAAGGCAACCCCCGACGGGTGCTCAGGTCGTCCTGTTCGCGGGGAATGAAGCGCGGCGCCTCTGCGGGATCATTCAGTGGCTCTTCAACCACTTCATTCACCCTTAGTTGAGGACGCCTCTCATAGCCTCTGCGACGAAGGTAGGATACATAATCCCGCAGATTATTATTATTATTATTATTATTATTATTATTATTATTATTATTATTATTATTATTATTATTATTATTATTATTATTATTATTATTATTATTATTATTATTATTATTATTATTATTATTATTATTATTATAATCATTGCGCCCGTAAATCGTGTGTTTATTATTATTATTATTATTATTATTATTATTATTATTATTATTATTATTATTATTATTAAGCCGGTATGATCTTTAACTCAGAAATTATTATTATTATTATTATTATTATTATTATTATTATTATTATTATTATTATTATTATTATTATTATTATTATTATTATTATTATTATTATTATTATTATTATTATTTCCTCCTCTTTTAGGACGATGTTGTTCTCTGCGGGAGCCGAGAACTCAATCACAAACATCGTCCTAAGCTGGTTATTATTATTATTATTATTATTATTATTATTATTATTATTATTATTATTATTATTATTATTATTATTATTATTATTATTATTATTATTATTATTATTATTATTATTATTATTATTATTATTATTATTATTATTATTATTATTATTATTATTATTATTATTATTATTATTATTTTTTTTTTGAGAGGGCATCGACTGCTAAGGTCATTAGCCCATTTTTCTTATATTCTAAAATATTTTATTTTTAAGTAATATCTATTTTCATGCACTATAATTGTTTTAATAGATTGGTTTCCCTCAGGAATTGTATTAGTTTACTTATATTATCAACATTGTTGTCTAAACATGTCCTTAATTCTTCTTTTAATCCAATTCTTTGTCTGACTGCAGTGTATTTCGTACATTCTATTAGGATATGTTTTATAGTTAGATATGTTTTGCATATTTCACACTTGGGACGCCTGGAACCTAAGATCATAAAACTGTTTGTAAGTCGGGTATGTCCAATTCGTAGTCTTGTTAGAGCTACTTGTTCCCTTCGTTTCAATTCGATAGGTAATCTCCATTTTTCTATAGTGGGTTTGATTTCTTTGAGACGCATCGTGGTGTTGAGCCATTCAGATTGATAATGTGATTGAATTATTTGTCTGACATAGTTCTTTGCATCGAGGGAACGTATGAAGGTGTTATCATCTACTGTGTGGTTGGCTGCTTCACGTGCTGCGTGGTCAGCGAGTTCGTTTCCTCTGATGCCAAAGTGACTAGGGACCCAGATCAATGTTACCTTTTTGTTTGCATTTCTTAATTGCGTAATCGTGGCTAAAATATTTTGTACGAGAGGATCAGGATTATTGGGATTACATAAAGCATTTATAGCGCTAAGTGAGTCTGTGCATATCAGTGAGCTTACATGTGTTTGTGTTTCTAAGTATTGCACAGCTTTAAAAATAGCAAATAATTCAGCTGTGTATATGGAAGCTTGTATCGGCAGAGACCATGTGTGTGTAGTTTCCAATGCATAAAATGCACATCCAACTCCATTAAGGGTTTTGGATCCATCCGTGTATATTTTGATGCTGTGAGGATACCTTTCTAGAATTGACAAGAATATGGAGATAGATAGGTTTCTGTTTATTTCTGTTTGTTTGTCAATGTTACATTCAAGATTCACTTCGGGTTGTGTGACTGTCCATGGGGGAAGTACGGACTGGCCATGAGGGAAAATGCAAGGTAAGTTTATATTAAAAGAGTTCATCTTTTCATTTAAGCGAATGCTGACGGGTCGAGTAATAGTGTGACGATCTTCAAACATAATTCTTCTGGACTCATTGAACAATATTTCATAATTGGGGTGGTCTGGTTGAGAACGAATTTTTACTGCATAATTTAAGAGACATTGGTTTCTTCTTGCATGTAGAGGAAGGATTCCAGCTTCACAATTTATGGCCTCAAACGGGCTCGTACGGAAGGCACCTAAAGCACTTCTCAGTGCAATGCCCTGTATTGAGTCCAATTTTTTTAATTTACTCTTTCGTGCTGCTCCATATATTATGCATCCATAGTCGATTCTTGGTAATACTAAAGTTTTGTATAGTCTAATAAGAATTTCTTTGTCACATCCCCAATTTAAACTGGATAGTGTTTTTATGATGTCCACGATTTTTCTACATTTTGTGATAAGTTCTTGAATATGCGGGTTCCAGTATAATTTTGTATCTAGCGTTAAACCTAGAAATCTGTGGGAGTCTACAAAGTCTATAGTTGAGCCCTCCATTTCAAGATGAGGGTCTCGATGTGGAGTTCTTAAGCGGCAGAAATGAATGGCTTTTGTTTTTGAGCTAGAGAATTTGAATCCATATTTCATAGTATTATTAATCATGGTATTTATTGTGTTTTGAAGGACCTCCTCTATGTCTTCAATGTCTCTTCCGGAGTAAAATACAGCTAAGTCATCAACATACATACAACTCTGAACCGGTGCTTCTATACATTCAATGATGTTGTTTACTGCGATGATGAACAGAATAACACTTAAGGTTGATCCTTGTGGTATACCATTTTCAAGAGTTTGATTCTCTGAAAGAATATCCTTCAATTTGATTTTAAAAGACCGATCACGAAGAAAGTTTTCAATGAATCGAGGCAGATTACCCCGTATACCCCATGTATGTAGTTTTTTAAGAATACCATATCTCCACGTGGTATCATATGCCTTTTCAAGGTCAAAGAAGATTGAAACCAAATGCTTCCTGTTTGCAAAACTATGCTGTATACTATCTTCAATTTGTACTAGGTTGTCAATAGTAGACCGCCCTTTTCGAAAGCCTGATTGATATGGATTAAGCAAATGTCTGGATTCTAGAAACCAAATTAGACGGTTACATATCATTTTTTCCATGATTTTTCCCAAACAACACGTGAGAGATATTGGTCTGTAGCTGAATGCTTTTGTGGGATCTTTGCCTGGTTTGAGGATTGGAATGACGTGGGCTTCTTTCCACTGATTTGGATAATAACTTTCATTCCAAATTTTGTTATAAAGACATAGTAGATTTCTCCTTTGAGTGTTAGGAAGATGCTTAATGATTTCATAGGAGATTTTATCAGGGCCAGGACTATAACTATTACAGGAGGATAATGCTTCCTCAAATTCATCGGAAGTGAGGGGTAAATTGTATGAATGTTGTTCTAGACTGTTAAAATTTAGAAGAATCTCGGATACGTTTTTTAGGTCAATGAAAGTCTCATTGTAATTTTCAGATGAGCTAACGTATTGAAAGTGCTCTGCCAAACCATTTGCGACCTCTAAGGTATCACTTGTTTCAATGCCATTGATTGATAGCACAACAGGGGTGAGTTGAATTTACGTCCTATTATACACCTTATTTTATGCCATACTTCTTGCGTAGGGGTATCTTGGGATATTGTTGATACATACCTCTCCCAAGAAGAACGTTTGCTTTGTATAATGATTTTTCTTGCTCTAGCTCTTAATTGTTTGAAGTTAATTAGATTCTCAAGGGAGGGATGTCTTTTGAATAGGTTAAAAGCACGTTTTTTCTCAGCATTTGCTTTTGCGACTTCATTGTTCCACCACGGAACTCTTTTGCTCCTGTAATTATTGCCTGATTTTGGAATAGAAACTTCAGCTGCTCGAATGATAGCTTCAGTTATGGCTTTGACTGAATTGTCGATGTTTTCTTGGGGGATTTGCACTGTTTCAAGTAAGTTTTGATACAGATTCCAATTTGCGCGATGAAATAGCCATTTGTTGGAATAAAATGAATTGATTGTGTAATTGGCAAATTCTATTATAATTGGTAGGTGATCAGTGCTGTTATGATTTTCCAAAGTATCCCAACGAAATATTGGAGCCAACGCAGGAGAACAAAGGGATAGATCAACTGGCGAAAATGTCTGCGACCTGCTATTGAGGTAAGTTCCTTTTCCTGTGTTTAGAATTATTAAGCCATTTTCATTGATAAATTGTTCAATGATTCTTCCTCGTGTGTCTATCTTGGTGGATCCCCATATATGATGGTGAGAATTGAAATCGCCAACTAATAGTAATGGTGGGGGGATTTGTTGGATTAAGTCTCTTAGTTCATTGATATTCCACCTATTGTCAGGTAAGTATACATTGCAAATATTCATTTTTATGGGGTGTGATATTTGTACTGCAACAGCTTGGATATTGCTTTCTAGATTTATTCTTGAGGATGGTATTAAATCTTTTATGAAGGTGGTTACCCCACCTCTTGTTCTCAAATTTGGACTTTGGTCCTGTCTGAAAGACTTGTATCCTCTTAGGGTAAATTTTTCCAGGTCTAAAGTGGGTCTCCTGCAGAGATATAATGGATGGTTGTTTTTCCGTCACAATAGACTTTAATTCGCAGTAATGGGTTTTGCAACCATTACAATTCCATTGTATGATGTTTTGTAGTGTATCCATTAGTTGTTTAATTGGATTAATTTAAAACAATTATTGATTATATTTATTAATAATTAAAATGTAAGTAATAATTATCAAAGACTCTGATAAATAATAAATCAATCAGAAGTCTTTTTCCGAGGTTTGCCTTTCGGCCACCCCGGTTTACGTTTTTTCTCTCTAGTATCAGCTACTTGAGAGCTTAGAGATGTTTCATCTCCTGATGATTGGGAATGGTATTCGCCTCGTTTGCGTTTTTCAGGATAGTCAGGAGTAAATTGTAATGAAGGTAATTGTGGGTTTTTGAAAACAGTCGTTGATAAAGCGTTTACAATTCTGGGGATAAGTTCCTCAATTAGTCCGGTATAATCCTGTTTCGATGTAGATGCTACTGCATTAGCATAACTGACATTTGGTTTAGGTGTTGATGTGGTCGACTTAACTTTTCTTTTGGCTTCGCCATATGAGATATTTTCCTTGACTTTTAGTTCCTGGATAGCTGCCTCCTGTTTAAAAACAGGGCATTCACGGGATCGAGCAGAATGTAATCCATTGCAGTTCACGCAGACTATGGGTTGTGTACAGGGTTGACCTTCATGCAAAGGTAGGCCGCAAATGCATACCTGTGGACTATTACATCTAGCTGATGTATGGCCAAACTTTTGGCATGTAAAGCAACGCATGGGAGATGGAATGTACATTCTTACTGGTAATACATAAAACGCAGCTTTGATATTTTTGGGTAGTACGGGAGTATCGAATGTCAGTACATGATTTGGGGTATCTATTAATTGTCCATCTCTTTTTGTTTTAATGCGCCTCACATCCACCACCCCTTGGTGTTTTAGACCTTCGAGAATATCTTCGGTGGAACAATTGAGTAAGTCGGGGCAATGTATAACTCCTTTACAATTATTTAACGTATTGTGAGGAAATACTTCTACATTGAAATCACCTATTTTCTTTATTTCAGATAAGCGTCTTGACTGAGCTGCAGACACAGTTTCAATTAATAAGCCATCTTTAATTTTTCTAACCTGTTTGGCATCTCCTATTACGCTGTATAAACTTTTGTAGATAATGAAGGGATTCACCTGGGAGAAATCCCCTTCGTCTCTCTTCACGACCAGGAACCGGGGGGTGCCCGCCGTCACCTGATTCGTGTTTTTTGCAGTAGTTTTTTTGTGTGGACCACCAACCACAGCCATGTTTTGAGAGGTGGACGCCTCTATAGTAGTTTCATTGGTATCAGTCATTGCTGTCCCACGAGTAGCTCTGAAATATTCTCGACCATAGTAGAGCAGGCTTGCCATGGAAGGGCTACATTACAACCGAAGGGCGCCAGGTATCCGGAGGCAGCCGTTCGAGACTCCCGTAACGCGGAGCCATGCGTCCCTCAGCACGGCAAACACCTTAGATTGCGGATTTATTTTCCTGGTTTACTCCAGTAGATCCGCCGTGTTCGGTTTAAACAGGGTCACCTCGGGAAGGGTGTGGCTCTTCACCACGCACGGACGATCTTGGGATAGCTTCCTCATGGGTTTGCCATTCCCACTCAGCTATTCCCCTGGAGTCAGGGCTAGCAGCTGACTCCTTGACCCCTATTATTATTATTTTACATATTCTCTGAGTAGCTCAGGTAAGTACTTTAGACACGGCTTGTGATGCAAGTGCCTAAATATTAAATTGTTTTTTTTTCAGGTTTTCACATTCAAGACCTTACGAGCTATATGGCATGTTCCAAGAATGGCTAACTTTTGCAGTTCCAGGTATAATCTTGAAGGTAAATGTAAAGTTTCAATGCTCTTATGTAATTTTAATGGTACTTCCCCTGTTGCGCCTACGACCACCGGTATAATGACTACTCTTTCTTGATTCCAGATCGCTTTATTATTATTATTATTATTATTATTATTATTATTATTATTATTATTATTATTATTATTATTATTATTATTATTATTATTATTATTATTATTATTATTATTATTATTATTATTATTATTATTATTATTATTATTATTATTATTATTATTATTATTATTATTATTATTATTATTATTATTATTATTATTATTATTATTATTATTATTATTATTATTATTATTATTATTATTATTATTATTATTATTATTATTATTATTATTATTATTATTATTATTATTATTATTATTATTATTATTATTATTATTATTATTATTATTATTATTATTATTATTATTATTATTATTATTATTATTATTATTATTATTATTATTATTATTATTATTATTATTATTATTATTATTATTATTATTATTATTATTATTATTATTATTTTTTTTTTTTTTTTTTTTTCTTTCTTCTTTTCTTTCCTTGAATAACTCAGCCTGTCTGGATTATTATGGCTTAAACAGCAGAATAGTAAAAGCTTGCCTTGAAGTACTCGTTGGGCCACTTACATTCCTATTTAATAATATTGTTAGCGGCGGCATATGGCCGGACTCTTTCAAAATAGCAAAGATTCTTCCAATCCATAAAAAGGGCGATATCGATGTTGTAGACAATTTTAGGCCAATTGCTATTTTACCTATATTTTCCAAAATATTAGAAATCTTGCTAAAAGAGAGATTATTGGTCTATTTGGATAAATATTCTATCATATCGCCATCACAGTTTGGGTTCAGAAAAGGGTATTCTACAGTCAGAGCGTTGTTATCTGTGATCGAGGAAGTAGTCGATGGCCTTGATATGGGTGAGAGTTCATATGCAGTGTTGTGTGACCTGACAAAGGCCTTCGACTGCGTTAACACAGATATTCTTTTGCTGAAACTTGATTACTATGGTATTCGTTCAAATGAATTACAACTTTTTAGATCTTATTTAACCAATAGGAAGCAGTATGTTATGGTCAATGACTCTGAGTCCGAAATTATGCCGATAGAAGGTGGTGTCCCGCAAGGATCAATTTTAGGCCCAGTGCTTTTTTTATTGTACATTAATGATCTGCCCTCTTCTTTACCTTCTAGTTCTTGCTTCCTCTTTGCGGATGACACCACCATAGTGACTAGAGGTAGTGAAGAGCTGAGCTTAGCGAGCCTCGCATCGGCCAAATCTTGGTTTTCTACAAATAAATTAAAATTGAATGTAACAAAAACCCAAAATATGTTATTTTCATCTGATAAGTGGTGTGTAAAATCTGAACCAGTTAAAATGTTGGGCATTACTCTCGATACCGCCCTAACCTGGACCCCGCATTTGGAAAGGCTTTGCTCGAGGCTTGCGGCGCAGCTTTTTGTAATGAGACAACTGAGGCCTTTTGTGGATGATAGCGTTATGCGGGTTGTTTATTTTTCCTTAGTGAATAGTCACTTGAGCTATGGTATTACCCTGTGGGGTAACTCCAGGGATGCGCACAGGGCATTTATTCTACAGAAGGCTGCGGTGAGACTCATAGCTAATGTATCTTATAATACTTCCTGTAAAAACC
The DNA here is from genome assembly GCA_025584915.1 of Monochamus saltuarius. Taxonomy (NCBI): domain Eukaryota; kingdom Metazoa; phylum Arthropoda; class Insecta; order Coleoptera; family Cerambycidae; genus Monochamus; species Monochamus saltuarius. The sequence continues at coordinate 2,048,960 of CM046730.1, read as the reverse complement.
TGTTTAAGCAGCTGAAAATTCTACCTCTGCCATGTTTATTTATTCTGGAGGCTCTAATTCTAGTTCATAAAAATTTGCCCAACTTAGTTACACATTCTAACATTCATAATTACGATACAAGAAATGCAGAAAATATTGTAGAGCCATTTTCTAGAATCAAAATTACCAAACAAAATAAAATGTTAATTGGTCTCTATAATAAATTTAATACATTTTTTAGACATTCCCAAATTAAATTGAAGTCTGTCAGGTCATTCCATACAATCACTAAAATGTTTCTATTGGAGCATTGCTTTTATTCTATTGACGATTTTAAGTCATATATCAGCTGATTGTTTAGTTACTAAGTTATGACTATAAATGTACTCATTGTATATAAATGGTCAATAAACGTTCTATCTATCTATCTATCTATCTATCTATCTATCTATCTATCTATCTATCTATCTATCTATCTATCTATCTATCTATCTATCTATTATTATTATTATTATTATTATTATTATTATTATTATTATTATTATTATTATTATTATTATTATTATTATTATTATTATTATTATTATTATTATTATTATTATTATTATTATTATTATTATTATTATTATTATTATTATTATTATTATTATTATTATTATTATTATTATTATTATTATTATTATTATTATTATTATTATTATTATTATTATTATTATTATTATTATTATTATTATTATTATTATTATTATTATTATTATTATTATTATTATTATTATTATTATTATTATTATTATTATTATTATTATTATTATTATTATTATTATTATTATTATTATTATTATTATTATTATTATTATTATTATTATTATTATTATTATTATTATTATTATTATTATTATTATTATTATTATTATTATTATTATTATTATTATTATTATTATTATTATTATTATTATTATTATTATTATTATTATTATTATTATTATTATTATTATTATTATTATTATTATTATTATTATTATTATTATTATTATTATTATTATTATTATTATTATTATTATTATTATTATTATTATTATTATTATTATTATTATTATTATTATTATTATTATTATTATTATTATTATTATTATTATTATTATTATTATTATTATTATTATTATTATTATTATTATTATTATTATTATTATTATTATTATTATTATTATTATTATTATTATTATTATTATTATTATTATTATTATTATTATTATTATTATTATTATTATTATTATTATTATTATTATTATTATTATTATTATTATTATTATTATTATTATTATTATTATTATTATTATTATTATTATTATTATTATTATTATTATTATTATTATTATTATTATTATTATTATTATTATTATTATTATTATTATTATTATTATTATTATTATTATTATTATTATTATTATTATTATTATTATTATTATTATTATTATTATTATTATTATTATTATTATTATTATTATTATTATTATTATTATTATTATTATTATTATTATTATTATTATTATTATTATTATTATTATTATTATTATTATTATTATTATTATTATTATTATTATTATTATTATTATTATTATTATTATTATTATTATTATTATTATTATTATTATTATTATTATTATTATTATTATTATTATTATTATTATTATTATTATTATTATTATTATTATTATTATTATTATTATTATTATTATTATTATTATTATTATTATTATTATTATTATTATTATTATTATTATTATTATTATTATTATTATTATTATTATTATTATTATTATTATTATTATTATTATTATTATTATTATTATTATTATTATTATTATTATTATTATTATTATTATTGCCAGTGCCAGTGTGATACAATACCAAAGTGCACTCAAGGCATCACCCTGAAAAATACCTCTCTTGATGTTAATCTGCCTAATATTAATTTGTCCCTGCTCGGATTGTAAATATAGACATGTTTTCCATTGTGGCATTAGATGCTGCAGCATAGTAATTATAGATGGGTTTATTTTGTATAATCTAAGCATTTCAATCAGAAGGGAATGCGGCACACTATCAAATGCTTTCTTATAGTCTATATAAGCAACGTACAGATCTCTTTTTCGTTGCTTCGCTTCGCTTATTACAGCATCTATGACCAGCTGCTCCTTGCATCCTCTAGATCCTTTTCGGCATCCCTTTTGTTCTTCAGGGAGTAGTTTGTTTCTATCAAGATGTTTATATATATGAGTGCATAGTACTGAGGTAAGTATTTTATATAGTGTTGGTAGGCACGTAATAGGTCTCTATTTAGCGGGATCTCTGCAGATGGAAATGACTTTGGAAGAAGGTACCTCATACCCACTGTAATAAAAGCTGGGAGTTGTTCTGGATTAAGGATACAAGATGTAAGCAGGTCCGCTAGTGTCTTGTGGGTTGTGTGGAATTTCTTTAACCAATAGTTATGGATTCCATCTGGGCCTGGTGCCTTCCAATTTGAGGTGTTACTAACCGCTGTCTTCACATCAGCTTCTGTTATGGTGTTGTACATCATTGTCGGTATTTTATCTACACTCTTCTTTTCATCCCTAAGCCAACTTGCCATTGAATTGTGGATTTTTGGTTTTTCCCATATGTTGGCCCAATATGTTCTAGCCTCTTCTGATTGTGGCAGCTCGTCCTCTTCATTTTTTGTTCGTGTGATTGTTCGGTAGAATTGTTTTTGACTAGTATGAAAGAGGTGGTTTTGTTTCTTTCTCATATGATTCTTTGTATCTTCTCAGACGATTGGCATATACCGATAACTTCTGCTTTAGTTTATCTAGAATCTGTACCGGCGATCTACTTTCTTGGTCTTTGTACCTTTCCGTTATTTGAAAAGTTCTTTTGGTAAGGTTTATTTGTAGGCTCTTCAGTATTCACGTATTGGAAGAGTTGCCCTATTGACTTTCTCAGATCATTAATCTTCCTCTCAATTCTAATTTCCCATACTGGCTTCCTTGTGTGTACACCAATATCCTTTCTGATTATTCTCTGGTCGTGGAGTTCTATAACAGTGCGTGCTCGAATAAATAAAGTTGTTATAGTCCTGAAGGTTGCCTATTGTCTCTAATTTATCTCCCATTATTCGATTTAATTGTGCAAGTATGTTAGTGGTATTTTTATTAGTTCTTAAATGCGGTAACTTAGGCCTACTTAAAGGGTCCATTCCTTGATAGAGGATGAGATTTCTTTCAAAACAATGTCTCGTGTTGTCCGTTTCTATGTCTACTTCCTCATCTCGATGATCTACTCTTCGTATTCCCTCCTGTTGGTCTGGGGTCCGCATGCCTAACTGAATCTCCACCTCTCTTCGAATTTCATCTATCCTGTTAATATTAATTCTGTTGTGTATAAATAATTGTCGTCGTTGGTCTAAGATATTCTGACGAGTCTTACTTCTAAGTACAGGAAATTTCTCTGTCATTCTTTCATGGAGTTCCGTGCTATAAGGCTCATTTGTAGTTTCCATTCTAGTGATGACAAGGTAGGTACGGTAAAGGTATTCATTCATTTCATCTGTCCATCTTAACCGTCTCCTATTAATGACTTCCTCCTGAGTGGGTTGAACATTTTGTTCAACAACACGTTCAGAGTCCGGACTATCTATATTACTTCTGTTCCCTTGCTGTTCCATGTCCGTTAAAGTAGCGGTTTCCGTTCGCAGGTTAGTGCCGCTTGTTCCACTGGGTCCTGCGCCAGACTGAGAATCATCAGGACGGTGCCGAACAGAAGCAGCCTGGTCTCCTGTCCCGCCCGAGTATCGTTTCTTTCGTGTTCGAAGTGCCCCTACTACACGCCATAAGGGAAGGCAACCCCCATATGACGGTTTTCCCTTTTAGTCGCCTCCTACGACAGGCAGGGACTACCAGAGGTGTATTCTATACCCGCACCTCCACGGGTTTATTATTATTATTATTATTATTATTATTATTATTATTATTATTATTATTATTATTATTATTATTATTATTATTATTATTATTATTATTATTATTATTATTATTATTATTATTATTATTATTATTATTATTATTATTATTATTATTATTATTATTATTATTATTATTATTATTATTATTATTATTATTATTATTATTATTATTATTATTATTATTATTATTATTATTATTATTATTATTATTATTATTATTATTATTATTATTATTATTATTATTATTATTATTATTATTATTATTATTATTATTATTATTATTATTATTATTATTATTATTATTATTATTATTATTATTATTATTATTTTTTTTTTCTTTTTCTTCCAGTAAACACCTTCCGAGGCTCCGACACACTCGGAGATGTTCTGGAGAGTCAAGCAATGACCACTCTCCACTCCGTGGAGTCAGTAATCATTGCGCCCGTAAATCGTGTGTTCTGAGCAGACGTAGCGAACCAAGGACGATTGCCTTCTGCATTCTGCCGGCTAAGATCTCTGCCGAATTTCGACAAGCCGGTATGATCTTTAACTCAGAAAGCAACGTATGTCTCATTCCACCCAGGACGCCTATAATTAGCACCACAATCTTATTATTATTATTATTATTATTATTATTATTATTATTATTATTATTATTATTATTATTATTATTATTATTATTATTATTATTATTATTATTATTATTATTATTATTATTATTATTATTATTATTATTATTATTATTATGCGATCTGTCTAAGGCATTCGATTGTGTCGATGTCAATGTCCTTTTATATAAATTGGAATATTATGGTATTCGCTCCAAAGAGCTAAACCTTTTCCGCTCCTATCTATCAGATCGCAAGCAGTATGTTTCTGTTGGTGATTCTGACTCCGAAAT